>CM056058.1:91411215-92122496 GCA_029574335.1 Rana kukunoris | reverse complement strand
AAGTTTGGTAAGTTCTCTACAGCAGTTAGACTCATATTACAGGCCTCACTGGGATTTATAGTTCCACAGAGGAGCAGAGAAACTGACACTGAGAAGGCTTGAGGCCTATCTACTTTGATGTTTCAATCGATTTAAAATAGTTGTTTCAGTTACACCAGGAGCACTTTCACTTCAATTTGACTCATCAAAACTGTGGATTACAAATCACAAGGAGGTTTACTTTAGCTAGCGAAGAAAAGAAGATCCAGGACTAAGTACTTTAAGTGAAATCTCACGCATAGCTTATAAAGTAGGGGGAGCTCCCAGGTATAAACCTATGTATATGTACTGTTTTCAAATAGTTTATGTTGAAATCAATTGTGCTGTTGTCTTACGTTAGGATGACAGCACAATTACTGTAATCACTTGTTTGCATATTTCACAGTAAAATATATCTCTGGTTAAGTATCCAGTTGTTGTGGCGTATTGTTTTTTCTCCCTCCAAGTGCAGTCAGTGGATCCTGGGGGTTACAATACAGGTATTTTGTATTGTCTTACATTGTATTGTATTGCATTGCATCACAGCTGTGCCAAGGGGATTGAGCCAAGTTAGTGGGTTTATTGGTAGAGTGCAGGCCCAAATGAAACCAGCAGCTCCTTCGGGGGTCAGTGCTACACAATTTTGACACATTTTTGCTCCTGCACATACTTCCACTGTAAACTGTTATGCCGCGTACACACGATTGAAATTTCCAACAAATGTTCCATATGAGCTTTTTGTCAGAATTCCGAGCATGTGTAGGCTCCATCGAACATTTGCTGTCGGAATTTCCGACAACAACAAAAATTTGAGAGCTGGTTCTTAAATTTTCCGACAACAAAATCCGTTCTTGTAAATTCCAAGCATGTGTAAACAATTCTGACACACAAAATTCCACGCATGCTCTGAATCAAGTATGAGACGGAAGCGCTCAGTCTGGTAAAACTAGAGTCCGTAATGGAGATAGCACATTCGTCACGCTGTAACGGACTAAAAAGCATGAGGCTGAAAAGGGCAAATCGTCTCTCATCAAACTTCTACTAACACAAGATTAGCAGAAGGAGCCCAAAGGGTGGCACACTTGGTATTGAACTTCCCTTTTATAGTGCCGTTGTACATGTGGTTCCGACAACATTTGTGCGACCATGTGTATGCAAGACAAGTTTGAGCCAACATCCGTCGGAAAAAAATCCATGGTTTTGTTGTCGGAATGTCCGATCGTGTGTACGAGGCATTAGTCTTTTCCCATCATCTTCACTTGACAAAAGAGATCACTGTTAATAATCCCAGATTGCTGGCTGTAATTATTAGTAGTTACTAGGCCAGAGGTCTGTAGTACCTCTCCCCTGCGGCCTAGTAATTTAACAGCTTGCTTTAGTTGGTGGACTCCTGATCCCAACTAGCCTGACCTGCAATTCCTGCGCTGGCAGGCCGCATCGATTTGACCCAAATCCCACAGTCTCTCCTCTGGCCTCGCACCCAGCTCCCCTGGCATGCCTCTTCCAGAAATCCACTGTGTCACACTCACCAACCTTCTCCTGCCCCGAGTCCATGATGGAGAACTTTAACTGGACATGTGTTCCAATAACTTCTCCAGCACCTCTGTTCCAGGACACCTCCCCAATGACCATTTAAAGATGAGGATCCCTCCCAGCTCTCCCGGGCTCCTCCGCTATTGGCGCACCCCCCCCCTCCCCAGATGGCCTCCTGCTGCTATCTAGCACTCCATTCTCCATGTCAACCGGCTAACAACTCCTCCCCAGTGAGCCATTATCTCAGCTTAAATGGAAGGCCTGCCCCTGCCAATACCAAGTGGTGATTGGTCAGGGCTCCTCACATGAGCTCCCTGTCACTCTAGTCCTGTGTCTTGCCTCTCTTCCAGAACATTCTTCCTGGAAGCAGGGGAGGCGCCCCAGAACTAAAGCACAGGTGGTCACACCCACTGCTACACTAACCACTCCCGTGCCTTATTAAAGGGGGCTCCCAGATCCTGATAAGCCCCCGCCCGCAGACCCCAACAACCAACGGCCAGGGTTGTCAGGAAGAGGCCCTTGTCCTCATCAACATGGGGACAGTGTGTTTTTGAGGTGGGGGGCCGAAGGTGCCCCCCTGCTCCAAAGCACCCACCGCCCCATGTTGAGGGCATGCGGCCTGGTACAGTTCAGGAGGGGTGGCTGCTCACTCATCCCCCACCCACCTTTCCTGACAGGCCAGGCTGCATGCTTGGATAAGGGTCTGGTATGAATTTTGGGGACCCCCACCACAACAGTTTTTTTTGGCGTAGAAGTTCCCCTTTAAATCCCCATACCAGACCCAAGGCCTGGTATGCTCCTGGAGGGTAACACATGCCGTTTTTTTATTTAAAATTTGGCGTGGAGTTCCCCCTCAAGATTCATACCAAACACAGTGCCTGGTATTGGCAGGGATCCAAGTCAGATCCCCGTTCATTGAACGTCAGACATATGCCAGCTTCAAGTCGCAGGGCAAAGTCGGATCCAAAGTAGGAAGAGTGTCATGTCGCACTAGTGTGAACCCTGCCTTAGAGAGTGCTTTAATTTCAGCTTGTTACCTCTATAGATTTCAGAACTTTTGCTGATTAATAGGGGATAAAATACTTATTTGACTCATTAAAATGCAAATTAATTTATAACTTTTTCTAAATACATTTTTCTGCATATTTTTGTTTTTATTCTGTCTCTCACTGGTAAAATAAACCCACCATTAAAAATATAGACTGATTTTTTTTTGTTAAAAAAAAAAAAATATAGACTGATCATTTCTTTGTCAGTGGACAAACGTACAAAATCAGCAGGGGGTCAAATACTTTTTTCCCTCACTGTAATTTTCATGGTGCTCAACCCTGTTCATTCTGTGGACCTTGTGAACCTCTTTTATTCATTTTTGAACAATTCCTGATGAATTATCAGGTCACTGGTCTTCAGGGACAGCTGTGACACAAGGAAACCAACACTTGCCTATACAAGATGGCCGCTCCCACAGAGAGACACAGTGCAGAACAAGAACAGGGGCTTATGTGATTGTTTATATATATATACATATATATATATATATATATATATATATATATATATAAGGCTTTGTGTAATAAGAATGAGAAATTAATAATAACACTGGATGCATATTCGGTTTGATTAGCTAAGAAGCAACACACAAGTTTTGCTTTTATAGAAAGATCGAACGCTGAGCAGAGGGCTGGCCTCAGTTCATTTTGATACAATATTTCTTGGAGTCCTTTGCAGTTTATTTTTGTTGGTAGCTGGTGCTGCCTGACATGTTTAGAGGTCATACAAAGCTGACGCCTCTGTTAAAGGCCTGTACGAGGTGACTTCAGCACACGAACACTTCATCACTGTCAGGGTCGCCATATGGCTTCTTTACCATTAGCTCCTCAGAACCTTAACGTTACCAGGTGGCCAGCCAGAATCTCTCAATGACATCCATGTGAGCTCAGCCATCTTTCTCGACTGTCTCATTCAGTTATCTATCTAACTGTGTTGGCCTAAACATTGTTATGAAAAATGAACCTTAAAGACTGCTGACAGAAAGCCCTATTTTATAATGCATTTTCCCTAAGAGGGTACCCTATTTTTCCTAAATTTCTATAAAGCTGTTTACAGTAATAGCAGGATTCTCGATTCCTCTGGTTCTTCCAGGACTCCGTTCAGGATTCCTGCCAGGACTTCCAGGATTCTTTGCAGCATCTCTGCTGGGATTTCCAGGATTATTAAGATGTCCACTATCTCCAGGACTTCCAGAGTACCCCTTAAGGACACATTTTCTCTGATCAGAAGGGTAGTTAATTGGGTAGTTAAGCTCCATTATTTGAAGTGGTGGTCAGGCAAGCGTTCGTGCCACAAGGATTTCTGCCTACACAAGCGAAGCTCCATTTTGGCCCCCCCCCCCCCCCCAACGGCCACCCACCTCCCTTGCAAAAATGTTTCTTTCAATAATTTTTTTATATAAAAAAACACACTAACATGCCAGACCTGCCCCATTACATGACCAGACTGTGCCCCATTACATGACCAGACTGTGCCCCATTACATGACCAGACTGTGCCCCATTACATGCCAGACCTGCCCCATTACATGACCAGACTGTGCCCCATTACATGCCAGACCTGCCCCATTACATGACCAGACCGTGCCCTTACCTTATCCCATGCGAATCGCGGCCGTGTAACCTAACAGTAACAGCTTACCTTACCAGAATTGCGGCTGTACGATTTTTCAAAAGCCGCGCCTCTGACGTCTTCTGTTCCGTGATAGGCGGAACATTCAGCTTCCCATGAGGCACTGTGTTCAGTGTTCGCCTATCACGGATGCCCTCTCATCCGAGGACGAGAGGGCCTCCGTGATAGGCGGACACCAAACACAGGATGAGAGGGCCTCCGTGATAGGCGGACACTGAACACAGTGCCTCCTGGGAAGCGGAATGTTCCGCCTATCACGGAACAGAAGATGTCGGAGGCGCGGCTTTTGAAAAATCGTACAGCCGCGATTCTAAGGTAATTTTTTCGCCCCATCCCAGGCTGCGGACCTGCCCGCCCCAAGCGGCCGCTTGGTCCGCCTGGTGGTTGCGCCGGCCCTGGTGGTGGTCATGTGTCCTATTGCCAGCTGTCTGAGAGCTAAAGAGCTATAATACTTACCTGCCCGTTGCCTGTTTTTTACCAACCCAGATTGACATGACTAGTCTCTTGCCTGCTTCCTGCCATGACCCCTGCCTGGACCTGGTTACTCTCTTACCTGCTGCTTGCCTGGGCCTGACTACCTGACTGCTCTCTGGTTTTCCACGTGCCATGACCTTTGTCTGGACCCAACTACTCTCTTGTCTTCCACATTATGAACATTGTTCTTTAGACATGTACACAACACATTGTTTTGTTTCGTCTCGTTCCGTAGATTTGTAAAGATTCGTAATTTTGTAAGACGCAAGTTTTTCCTATTCGGACCCGTTCGTATTTCGTAAGACGCAGGTTTTCCTATTTGGACCCGTTCATATTTTCGTAACAGTTTTATTTTTGTTTATGCTGAATTATTCCTAATTCTGTCTAATTTATTTTCGTTGATTCGAAATTCGTAATTTTGTTAGATAATAATTTTCGTTTAATGGATTCGTAATTTTGTACTTTCGTAAACACATTGCGGCGCGGTCAATCTTGTATTTTAGTTTCATTTTCAACACGCGGCTAATCCATATTAAGATAGACTTTCTCTTAAGCCCCGTACACATGGTCTGACTTTTTGCCAACAAACTTCAAAATTAGCGTTTTTCAAAAAATCTGACCGTGTGGCTTTACACTGTCCAATGTGACTCAGCACAAAAGAGATAAGCTGATTGGCTAAGATATTAAGTAAGATAATCACTCACTAACTACACTGCCCAGTGCCCATTCAAAAGAACGATGCGAGGACACAAATTTACGAGCAAAGAAATGGATTTACAAAACATACAAATGAAAATACGAAATTACGAACAAAGGATTTAAAATACGGAATGCAAATCGTTCGTTATAGATGTAATTTTCGTTCTTTTGCTGTTTCGGTGTTTTGTATTTTAGTAGGATTGTCCAATAGTACGTTCGTATGTTCGCTTTTTTGTTATTTTGCTTATTTGTTATTTCCTTAATTTTCGTAATTTGGTTCGTTCAGCTTTTCGGATGTGTGAATTGATCCAAATGTACAAATACTAAAAAATAGTACGAAAATCCATTTGTTATGAACGGGAACGCACATGTCTAGTGTTCTTACCATAGCTGTTTTGTCCCAGCAACCCCTTGGTGAGGCGATACTGAGTGTAGCGATCTGGTGCCAGTTTGCAGCAAAGAAAACCAGCGTCCACTAGGGTTTCTGGTCCTTCTCACCATCAGGAGCTCTAGTGAAGTATGGGAGAACATCATATGACCTCCTACATTAACACACCACTCGTAGGGCCACACAGCGGCAAAATCTGTCACTCCAGTATCCAGACACAGCCGATGACTGATCACTGTATCAATGTGACCAGTCATAGCCAATTTCATGACAATTGTAAACAATCCTCCCTTCATTTCGTGCCATCAGTCGCAGTCAATTGTGTTATGGTCCCAGTGATCACATGGCACAGATAGGGCCAATCACAGCCTATCTTTACCATGTGATTAGATTTGACCAATCACAGCTAATCACAAAAAAACACACTGAATGAACCAATTTCATTTAGTAACAATGAAATTCATTGGTATAAGCAATATTAATGTGTAAAAAAGAAATGATATCCTGATTATTCCCCAGAGTAGTACAATTTTACTATGGTAACACTGTATTGCTCTAGTCATGGTGTGTTAGAAAATAACATTGTAGAAAAAAGAATATGTAATACAAAATACAATTTTTTAAAACATTTTATTTTTTATTTTTTACATACTGTCACAAGTCAGTGTCCATGATCACACACCAGTTATATTATAACGCTGTACTGCACTGGTGACAGTATGTAAAAAGAAAAATTTAGAATTTTTACTTCACTAATTGTGCCAAAAATTACAACTTCAAAAAACTCGCCATGCCTCTTACTAAATTCCTTAGACCTCATTTGGGGGATATTTGCACTGCCCTGGCATTTTCAGGCCTCAAGAAATGAGGTAGGTACATCAGGACTGATCGAGTTTCAGATATATACCATAGTTTGTGGACTCTATAACTTTCCTACAGACTAAATAATAAACACTGTTTTGGGTTATTTTCATTAAAGAAATGTAGCAGAATACATTTTGACCTAAATTTATGAAGAAAGATTATTTATTTGCAAAATTGTATAACAGAAACAAAGAGAATTTTTTTTCCTGTATTTTTTTCGTTTATTTAGCAAAAAATAAAAAATCCAGTGGTGATCAAATACCATGAAAAGGAAGCTTTATTTGTGTAAAAATAATTAGTAAAAACTTCTTATGGGTACAGTGTTGCATGACCGCGCAATTGTGATTCAAAATGCAAAAGCACCGAAAGCTGAAAATTGGCCTGAGCAGGATGGGGGTAAAAGTGCTTGGCATTTAATCATAGAAAGTAGGGTTGTCCCGATACCGATACCAAGTATTTGCGGGAGTACTTGTACTCGCGCAAATGCTCCCGATGCTTCTGCCGAATACTTTTTTGTATTTATCAACACGTGACAAGCAAATATAACATTTTTATTAATTTTTTACTAATTTTTATTCTTTTATAATGTCTTGAGTTAGAGTTCTTCATAATTCTAAAGAAAATATCCTTAGTCTGTATTGTGGTTTGAAAACTGTCACATGACATTTAAAAAAAGTATCGGTATTCGGTATCGGCGAGTACATGAAAAAAAGTATCGGTACTTGTACTCGGTCCTAAAAAAGTGGTATCGGGACAACCCTAATAGAAAGTTTAAAAATAATGGGGCAGATTCAGGTACATCTGCGCATTATTGGACCGGCGTAGCGCACCGCCTTTATGTTAGACTTGCGCAATGTAGCTGCGCAATCACCCTATTCTCGTCGCTTTTACGCAGAAATTTGCGCATGCGTAACGTTATTTCAGAGGCGGAAGGCGGAGTAATACAAATTGGGAAGGACGTGGGCGTGTTACATTGAAATGAGCCGTGACCCGATGCAAATGAAGGGCCGGCCGGCTCGCGCATGCGCGCTTGAAGGAGACCATGGTCAGCACCTCCATAAATAGACAGACACAAACGCACTTCCTTTGCAAAAGTACATCCCTTTGTATCCCTCCCTATACAGCAAGGTGCTTTTGTTCTGTTGTTTGTTAGCGTTTATTTGTTTGTTTGTGACGTGTCTTTGAGATATTTGGGGACTGTTTTGCAGAGTGATTTTTGTCTTTTATGTGTTTTCTTTGTTGTTTTTTTTGTAAAATTATATTTTTGCTGGGCTTATTTTTTTTTTGCTGGTCATTTATTTTTTTTTGCTTCTGTTTGTGTATGATTTGGGAATGTGGAGGTGACATTCCTGCCGGAAAAGGGGTGTCACCCTCATTTGTGGTGTCTTGTGCCAATCCAATGTGATGAGGATGTGGCGTGTGTGTGCTAGGGACCACAGTGGTGTGTATGCATGCATTCTCATTGTGCCATGATTAATGTGTGTGTTTAACGTGCAAAGATGCTTATGTGAGCTGGCATGAGATGGGGTCATGAGATAGGGTCCCAGTGCATATGCAGAGTCACCTTGAAGGGAAAAGACAGGAGGATGTTAGTAGTGCATGTGTGCATCATGGGGGGGGGGGCAGTCATGCCTGCCACCCATGTTACTCACCAACCAGCCAGCTGTCCCCATACATGTTCTGTTCGAAATCTGTGGGGATGGGGCTCTGATTGTATATGTAGCTGTCATGGGTGTCATGGGTAGTGTCATGTGTTGGGCTGGTGATGTCCTCCTGCAAGCTTGTGGTTAATTCCATGATGGCATGAGGGGTGAATCTGAAGATGCGAGACACCTCAGAATCACTCATGCCATAGATGTCTATGCGTGTGCAGTATATCCTCTCCCGTGAAGAGTGAAGATTGAGGGGCTTGTATCAGATAAGAATATTGTATTAGATTAGATTAAATTGTAAAGTTTATATAAGCAAATAAAAAGTAAAAAAAAAAAAATCCCGTGCCCTCCTCAGTGCCCTCCTCAGTGCCCTCCTCCTTCTTTGCTCATCTAAAGTCAGTAGTATAGCTATGAGCATGGATGCCCCTGGCATGTTGGCATACAGATTGTTGTGCAACACGTGTGACTGCTGAGCTCCTCACTAACAGTGTTGCTTTATCTGACATGTAGACGATTTTTCTCTTTTTAGACCAGCTTTTATATGGTCTAATTTTAGACAGGACATTTTGCTGTTGCGCACACTGTGTAGCCTGCGCTGCCCCAACGTTCTTTTGTGGATCCCCGTAAGTCCCTCATTAGCATATTTGACTAGCAAATCAATGGTCTGTCTAACGCAGTTTTGCGCGGACGGATGCGCCTGTCTAACGAAATTACGCTGGACAAAAAAAAGTAGATTTCTTGCGTATCTCGTTCTGGGGATGCGTGCATCGAAACGCACGCGCACATTTAGACTTACGCCGCGCATCTCCTGTTACGCAGGCGTAATCGCTCTGTGAATCTGGCCCAATGTGTCTGATCACTTTAATTTTTTATCACCCGATAAGCTTGCCTTGTATGTGTCTGTATTCCACCCGGTTCTTGCTTTTTCCATAAGCATAATGATTTACCAATGCAAGCAGTAGTTCATGATATAGGGATGCACTGGCCAGCACAGATGCCTAAGGGTGGACAGATTGTGCCCTTCACATCCTTCTGCCCTCTAGTGCCATTGGCCAGTCTCAGAAATATGTTTTTCCTATTTGGATGAAAATTGCCCCGGGTCATTGCAACAGGAATCCCACGGGCACTAGCTTCTTCCAGGCCCATGGGATGTCCAGCTCAGAAAATGACTCAGAGAAGCTTGTCACTTCCTCTTGTTGCACTAAGGTAATGCGTCATAAAGACAACAGGGTTTTTTCATGCTTACAAATATTATATTGCATGAGTCATTTCTTTGCTAGCTCCAGGCAATAGGGCTATGAACTGGTAACTCATATTTAGGAAATGCAAATCCACTTTGCACTACAAGTGCACTGACAGTTCACTTGGAAGTGCAGTCGCTTTAAATCTGAGGGGAAGATCTTAAAATGAGGGGAAGCTCTGCTGATTTTATTATCCAATCATGTGCAAGCTAAAATTCTATTTTTTATTTTCCTTGCATGTCCCCCTCAGATCTACAGTGACTGCACTTCCAGTGCACTTGTAGTGCAAAGTGGATTTGCCTTTCGTAAATAACCCCCATAGGGCCAGATTCAGGTAGAAGTTACGCGGCTTATCTGTAGATAAGCCGCGTAACTTCTAACCTACGCCGTCGTTTCTGTTTTCTGTATTCAGAAAACAAGATACACCGGAATTGAGTTCAGATATGAGCGACGTAATTGTGTTTCGCCGTCGTATCGGAACTGCAATTTTAAAATGGGCGCTAGGGGCGTTCCCGCTGATTTACGCAGAGAATATGTAAATCAGCAAAATACGCCGATTCACGATCGTACGCGGGCCCGACGCAGTCACTTTACAACGTTTCTATAAGGGGTTTCCCGGCGTAAAGATAAAGCAACAAAAAGCACGCGTATCCTATGTTAAGTATGGCCGTCGTGACCGCGTCGAATTGAAAAAGTTTCACATCGTTTGCGTAACTCGTCCGTGAATGGGGATTGACGTCATTGACGTTCACGTAAAAAACACTGTCCTAATGTGGAGCATGCGCACTGGGATACATTGACGGCCGGCGCATGCGCAGTACGTTCGCCGCGGGATCGCGCCTAGTTTAAATATTACACGCCCCCTACCCGCCCAATTTGAATTCCGCTGGCCCATTTTCGCTACGCCGCTGCAACTTTTGGAGCAAGTGCTTTGTGAATACAGTACTTTCTCCTAAAGTTTCGGCGGAGTAACATAAATGAGAAACATTACTCAAGAATAAAGGTGCGCCCATCTACCTGAATCTGGCCCATAGTGTGCTTGCACTGGGGTGTAGGTGAGAGTGGTACTACAACCAATAAACACATTTACCTTGGCCACATATATTACAATGCAATTGTACAATATCCATTAGATTTGTCAATGTAGTGCAAAGACTTGCCTGATTGAATTTAAATTGAAAAGATTTAAATCCAATCAGGCAGCTATAGACTGGACTACTATATTTAGAAGACGTGCCAGTATAAAAATTAGAGATGTAAGCTCAGTGAGTACACACGAAAGGCTAAGAAGCAGAAATCCAGTTATAAGTTCTTTATTTATTTATTTTCTTTTGTGGATACAGCAGAGAGGAATTGGGAACTTTGATGTGTACTTGCATTGAAAAGATTTACCCCTCAATCAGTGGCGGTGCGTCCATAAAGGGCGCAAGAGCGCCGCCCCCTCTCTCCTGCACCGCTCTATTACCATTGGTAGATTCATGCATTGGTATGAATCTATCTATGGTCGCCGCTAACACCTCTATTCAGGTGGCCAGCCCCTTTTCAGGCGCAGGGCACCTGAATTACACCAGCGGGGGTGTTTTTTGGAAGCACCTGATTAGAACCATAGGCTCTAATAGGCGCCCAAAAAAGTGAACAGCGGGCTCTATGCTGCGCGTTTACTGTTCACTCAGCTGCGTGTTAGCAAAGCAAGGGAATTGGCTTTGCAAACTCAGAATCTGCCAACCAGGTCTGTTACCGGTCACCTGATTGACTGAAAGGTCAGGCGCTGTGATTGGACTCCTGAGAGAGGACGGAAGAAACGTGCAGGAGATCGCCGCTGACCCGCTCCGAGACAGGTAAGTGCCGGCCAGCATTTGATGGAGCACAGTAGCGGTAATTGATGGGCACACTGGCAGCTTCTGATGGGGCTCAGTAGTGTCAAATGATGGTCATACTGGCAGCATCTGGTGGGGCACAGTAATGTCAATTGATGGGCACACTGGCAGCATCTGATGGGGCACAGTAGCAGCAATTGATGGGCACACTGGCAGCATTTGATGGGGAACAGTAGCGGCAATTGATGGGCACACTGGCAGCATCTGATGGGGCACAGTAGCAGCAATTGATGGGCACACTGGCAGTATTTGATGGGGAACAGTAGCGGCAATTGATGGGCACACTGGCAGCATCTGATGGGGCACAGTAGCGGCAATTGATGGGCACACTGGCAGCATTTGATGGGACACAGTAGCGGCAATTGATGGGCACACAGAGAGCATCTGATTGGGGACAGTAGTGGCAATTGATGGGCACACTGGCAGCATCTGATGGGGCACAGTAGCGGCAATTGATGGGCACACTGGCAGCATTTGATGGGACACAGTAGCGGCAATTGATGGGCACACAGAGAGCATCTGATGGGGGACAGTAGCGGCAATTGATCGGCACACTGGCAGCATTTGATTTTTTTTGGGTTGTAAAAAATGATTGTGTGTGGGCTAAAACGACGTTTTAAACCGGGGCATGCTCAGAAGCAAGTTATGAGACGGAAGCGCTCGTTCCGGTAAAACACCGTTCATAATGGAGTAAGCACATTCATCACGCTGTAACAGACAGAAAATCGCGAATCGTCTTTTACTAACACGGAATCAGCAAAAGCAGCCCCAAGGGTGGCGTCATCCACATGGAACTTCCCCTTTAGAGTGCCGTTGTACGTCACCGCGCTTTGCTCATCATTTTTTTAAATCGATGGTGTGTGGGCAACATCGTTTTTAATGATGAATTTGGAATACCGTAGTTTTTTGGACATGCTGAAAAACGTTTTTTTTTTTCATGCAGAAAATGATCGTGTGTATGCGGCATGAGAATTAGCATTTTGCTTTATATTGGAAAGAACTTCATTTATAGTCACTTTATTGTGGTCCTTACAGCACTGGATTTTGGGTTGCCTGCCCAACAGGGCTGATATAGACTGATTATAACGTTTATATTCCTTTCTTTTTTTTTTTTCTTTATATATGTTCAATGGTCATTATAGATTTACATATTCTAGCAATATTGAAACAATATAGTTTTGAGAGTTTATAGTTCATTTATTTATTTATATTGTATTTATTCCTGGTCTTGATTTATCGGACACAGTGTAGCGCACGAGTTTTATATACATACCGCATATTCTCGAGTATAAGCCAAGTTTTTCAGCCCTTTTTTTGGGATGAAAATGACCCCCTCGGCTTATACTCGAGTCAGTACCTTGCCCATTGCAGAATCCGAGCTGTGTACCTGAGTCTGTGACATAGACGGCGGCCGTGCAGTTTTAAAAAATCGCGCTCCTCCTTGTGCTGTTCCGTGATAGGCAGAACACTCAGTTTACCAGAAAACACTGTGTTCAGTGTTCCACCTATCACGATCGCCCTCTCGTCCTCTCGTCTATCACGAACGAGAGGGCAATCGTGATAGGCGGAACACTGAACTGAAACCGAGTGTTCCGCCTATCACGGAACAGCACAAGGAGGAGCGCGATTTTTTAAAACTGCACTGGTCGCCGTCTATGTCACAAACTTGGGTACACAGATCGGATTCTGCAATGGGCACGGTAAGGTCAGGCTGCAATGATCACAGTGGGGTCAGGCTGCAGTGGGCACAGGAGGTCAGGCTGCAATGGGCACAGTGAGGTCAGGCTGCAATGGGCACAGTGAGGTCAGGCTGCAATGGGCACAGTGAGGTCAGGCTGCAATGGGCACAGTGAGGTCAGGCTGCAATGGGCACAGTGAGGTCAGGCTGAAATGGTCACAGTGGGGTCAGGCTGCAATGGGCACAGCCAGGTCAGGCTGCAATGGGCACAGTGAGGTCAGGCTGAAATGGTCACAGTGGGGTCAGGCTGCAATGGGCATGGTGAGGTCAGGCTGCAATGGGCACAGTGAGGTCAGGCTGAAATGCTCACAGTGGGGTCAGGCTGCAATGGGCACGGTGAGGTCAGGCTGCAATGGGCACGGTAAGGTCAGGCTGCAATGGGCACAGTGAGGTCAGGCTGCAATGGGCATAGTGAGGTCAGGCTGAAATGGTCACAGTGGGGTCAGGCTGCAATGGGCACGGTGAGGTCAGGCTGCAATGATCACAGAGGGGTCAGGCTGCAATGGGCACAGTGAGGTCAGGCTGCAATGGGCACGGTGAGGTCAGGCTGCAATGATCACAGTGGCGTCAGGCTGCAATGGGCACAGTGAGATCAGGCTGCAATGGGCACAGTGAGGTCAGGCTGCAAATGGGCACAGTGAGGTCAGCCTGCAATGGGCACAGTGAGGTCAGGCTGCAAATGGGCATTGTTGACCCTTATTTCGGCTTATAGTAGCTGCTGCATTCTCACCATAGGCTTATACTCGAGTCAATATGTTTTCCCAGTTTTTTTGTGGTAAAATAAGGTGAGGTCAGGCTGCAATGATCACAGTGGGGTCAGGCTGCAATGGGCACAGTGAGGTCAGGCTGCAATGATCACAGTGGGGTCAGGCTGCAATGGGCACAGTGAGGTCAGGCTGCAATGATCACAGTGGGGTCAGGCTGCAATGGGCACAGTGAGATCAGGCTGCAATGGGCAGAGTGAGGTCAGGCTGCAAATGGGCATTGTTGACCCTTATTTCGGCTTACAGTAGCTGCTGCATTCTCACCCTATACTCGAGTCAATAGGTTTTCCCAGTTTTATTGTGGTAAAATTAGGTGCCTCGGCTTATACTCAGGTCGGCTTATACTCGAGTATATACAGTATGGTATATCTTATTTGAAATTCTTTGCAGTTTTGGAAAATCAGATGGCCACTGAATAAACCAGAAGGACATTTTATAAAACAGTTTCTTTAGAAAGGTCATTTTTAGTATTGTGACATTACAAAACAGCTGTATTTTAATGTATGTGGAGCTTTCTTTTAACATGTAGGATAGCCAGCTGTAATTGGAAGATGTCAGTGTGAAAATAAGAAATAATGCTGTATCCCCTGACAAAGTGTAAATATCATTTGTTTTATGTTGGAATATCTTGTATAATAAAGGAATGCTTCAGAATACAAAGTTGCCTGACATTCTAAATGACTAACAACTCTAAATACCTAATGTTTCCTGCACACCAGAAATGTCAGATTAATCTTGAAAAGTTGAGTGTCTGAAGTGGCTGCTAAGATGGGGAAAGGATAGAACGCAGGAATTATTGAAATACTAGGACAGATGTTTAGGCAGTACCAGAAAACATTAGTTACATTTCTTACGTTAGTCAGGAAGCGGAGTTGAGTCACTCTAAGTGCAGACTTGAAGAATGGGAGTCTAAAGCTGCCCATAGATGGATCGGAATTCTTTCCGTTCAGCAGGGATTGGTCGAATTTTGATCCATGTGTGGCCACTTTGGATAAACAGAAATTGATCCACTAATCGACTTCTGCTCAACTGCAGCGTCTGTATATTTTCACCTGATCTGTGTATTCTGACAGCGGGGAAGTCTCCCTGGGTGTCTGAGTACAATGACAGAGAGGGGAGGATTTCCCCATCCATCTCAATTGTGTGGATGGGAAAATCGGGTCTGTTTTGGTCATTTAACCTGCTGGTTGAACGAAAAAAAAAGTCTTTGCTCCGGGTGAAAGAAAGTCTAGCTTCGCCACTGCATTTATGGCCAGATTAAAGCGGTTCAAAAGGCATACAACTTTTTTTAACCTTAAAGCAGAGTTACAGTCTTTTTTTCGGTTTATTAAAAGTCAGCAGCTACAAAAAGTGTAGCTGCTGACTTTTAATAAACAGATACTTACCTGCTTCACAGTCCAGCGATGAGGCCGTCCAGAGCTCCGCTCCTCTCCCCCCCTCTTTGCCGGTGCCTCCATTCACTCTGTGGGCACTCGGCCATGACAGCTTTCGGCTTCGGCTTCACGGCCGGGCACGCACTGCACATGCGCGAACGGTGCTGTGCGCCCTGAGTGGACAGGACGCCTAGAGGGAGGGGCCGCCTAAGGTGAGAGGAGGAGTCGCCGAGGCGGTCCTTGGGCGGAAGGGGGAAGTGGGACAGAAAGTCCCCCCCCGCAAAAAATGACATGCCAAATGTGGCATGTAAGGAGGTAAGGAGTGCTTAAAGTGGAAGTTCCAATTTTTGGTGGAACTCTGCATTAATGCATTTTATGCATTAAGGTAAAAAAAACTCTGGGTGCAGCCCCCCCCCAGTCCCTTATACTTACCTGAGCGTCCATCTTGAGCCAGCGATGTGCCTGAGAGCAGCAGCTCTACATGGTCTCTCTCTCCTCATTGTTTACTGTCAGAAACCATGAATCAGACCAAGACAGAAGTACAGTTAAATCACACTTGTTTAATAATAATAATAAAAAATATATAAACAGAGTAAACATAGTCAAAACATAGTCAGAATTAAGGAACCGGATTGGATAGTCAGACAAGCCAATGTCAGGGAGCCATAGAAGAATGTAGTAGAACAGACAAGCAGGATCAGGAGCCAGAAGGGATGTCAGCCAAGCAAGTCTTTAACAGAAATGCAGGAAAGTCTCTGTGTTGTTGACCAAGGCGAAGGCAGAGATCATCTGAGCTGGACGGCTAAGTAGGCAGGACTGACGAGCAGGATATTAACAGGTGAGTCACTGTGGAGAGATAGGAGCTGGCAATTAGCCGACAGCTGAGCGGCCAGCTCAGAGAAGGAAGAGTTGGGCCCAGCCCTGACACTCACACAACAGTGGGAGCCATTTGCTAGTTCTGCTGTCAATCACAGCCAGTGAGCCAATGAGGAGAGAGTGAAGGGTTGGGCAAAGTCACACTCTGTGTAGGGGGAGGAGCCAGGACTGCCAGTGGAGGACTCAAAAAGAAGAGAATTGGGGCTGCTCTGTGCAAAACCATTGTACAGATCAGGTAAGTATAACATGTTTGATATAAAAAACAAAACAAAAAAAGAGACCTAACAGATAAACTGGATGTCAAAACAGGAATTGTATATTCCTTACCTTGGAGTACAGTATAGGGAACAAAACTTGTATTCATAGACCACTGTTTTTTTTATTTTTTTTGGACAAATCAACTAAAGGTTGCCTGTATATCACCCATGGTCTATAAATACAAATTCTGTGCGGGGTGCCCTGTATTGTAAGATTAATGAGAAACTATTTTAAACATACACTGTGAAAATTATAACTGCTTGAAAAAAAAATGTCCTTTTTTTTTTTTTGCTGGAATGTCTCCTTCCCCATCTCAAGGAATGTGTCTTTAAAATAACTTTTGCAGGTGGAAATTCCTCTTATGTGATCATTCAAAGTCGACAGCTAGTTTGATGTCACAGACGATTCGTCATGTGTACCTACCAGTAAGTGCGAAAGTCACACACTGGATAGTGATTGAGAACTTGCACTTTTGTAAAAGAGGAAGCAACCTACCTACCCTCATGCAGTGACAACTAGGGATGAGCCAAAAGTACCTGGGTTCAGTTTGCAGTATGTTTGGTGAACTGCTCACATGTTCGAGCATCAATCAGAACTCCACTGCAATCAATGGGAGTCTAACATTAAAAATCAGTTCCGCCAATTTGCCAGACAATTGGGGTAGAACTTGCCAAACTAAGGGCATAGGAAGCTGGGCACAGTCCTATGGGGCAAATCCTTATTTTTTGGTTGTCAATTTAAAATCTCCCATTAAATTGGTTGTCAGTGTAAATCGGTCGCATAGATAGGAGGGCTCAGACGCAGAGATAAGACAGCTTATCTGGAGATAAGCTGTCTTATCTCTCCTGAATCTGGCCCTATGGGCCAGATTCAGAAAGACTTGCGCTTGAGTATATCGATATGCGCCGCGTAACTGTAAAGATGCGCCATTGTATCTACGCGGCCATACCCACCAAACTAGATGCGACAGAAAACAGGCTTTTTCCGACCGGCTTAACTCTCCTTCGCCAGAGTATCGTAAGCGCATATTTTCGCTCGTCGCACCCGTCGCGCCTATTGATTTCCCATTCAAATATGCAAATGAGGGAGATTTCCTAATTCGGGAACGGATTAGCACCAGACACTGGCTACATGCGCCGCGCGTATGTGGAACGGCTAGCGCAAAGTTATTCCTACAAATAGCTGCTTTATCTTTACTCCAGACGGCCACAGGTCAGCAGGAGAGCAGCTACAGCAGCAGCGTTACCGACGAAACTAGCAAGCTGAACAACCACACTTGCAAGGACAACACCTCTGTGTGCCAACATGCCAGGGGCAGTCGCGGTCCTAGCACTACTGATGGGTCCCCCTGTACGGAGAAATCGGGCACGTGAGAGGATATACCGCACACGCATGAGCCTCTTTGGCATGGGTGAGGAGGAGGTGTATCGCCTCTTCAGATTCAGCCCTGATGCAATACTTGAACTAACCACAACCCTGCAGGATGACATCACCAGCCCAACACACCGCTCACAAGCAGTGCAGCCACTGGTGAAGGTACTGGCAACACTCCATTTCCTTGCCAGTGGATCATTCCAGCGTACAAGTGGAGTGGTGGCTGGGATGTCACAGTCCTCCATGAGCAGATGTGTGCACCAGGTTGTCCCCGCAATCCTCAGACACATGTCCCACCACTTCATCAGACCCACCACTGAGAAGCTGCGGCTGAAGGCAATGCAGGATTTCTACAGCATTGCCAGATTCCCACGTACTGTGGGGGCCATTGATTGCACACATGTGGCACTCCAGCCCCCCAGTGCCACAGAGCACATATACCGCAATCGAAAGCATTGGCATTCCATCAACGTACAGGTGATAGCCGATGCCCAACGCCTCATATGGCACGTCCGTGCCAAACACCCCGGATCCAGCCATGACAGCTTCATATACAATCAGAAGCCCATTCCAATGGAATTCGAACAGAACATGTATGGGGACAGCTGGCTGGTTGGTGAGTGACATGGGTGGCAGGCATGACTGTCCCCCCCCATGATGCTGACATCACAAGGGGCACATGCATGACTAACATCCTCCTGTGTTTTTCCTTACAGGTGACTCTGCATATGCACTGGGACCCCATCTCATGACTCCTTTCCGGAACCCCCAAACCAGAGGACAGAGAAGATACAATGCGGCACACATCAAAACCCGTGCAGTGGTGGAGCAAACATTTGGGCTCCTGAAGTCCCGTTTCCGCTGCCTGTATAAGTCTGGGGGGGCCCTCTTGTATTCCCCTACCTTCGTGTGTCAGATCATCGGTGCATGTTGCATTCTGCACAATTTTGCCATGAGAAAGGGCCTGCAGATTGACATATGTGATGACCTGACCCCCCAACCAGACAGCCCCCCCCCCTGCCAGAGGAGACCCAGTCAGCTGATGGAAGAGCAGTCAGGAGGGTCCTCGCCATAGGCATCTTTGGACACTAAACCAAAACATTGATCACACGGACAATGCAGCGCATGCACACCACTGATGTCCCTAGATCACACACACCGCATTCACATCGCATTGGATTAGCCCAAGTCCAACATGCAGGACTTGGGAGCAGCAACGCCAGCGTCAAGGCCCCAATGATGTCGCTGTCCATTCATACACCATTCACACGTCATTCACACAGCCGTGGGGATAACTTCTCCACCACGGCCGAGGGTGACACCCCTTACTGGCAGGAGTGCCACCCCCTCACATTCACACACCATTCACACTGCAACGTGTGCAGTATCAATAAAAAAAAGCTCATAACCTGAGCAAAATAACAAAGAAAAAAGCTCATAACCTGAGCAAAATAACAAAGAAAAAAGCTCATAACCTGAGCAAAATAACAAAGAAAAAAGCTCATAACCTGAGCAAAATAACAAAGA
This sequence comes from Rana kukunoris, assembly GCA_029574335.1. NCBI lineage: Eukaryota > Metazoa > Chordata > Amphibia > Anura > Ranidae > Rana > Rana kukunoris. Next base: position 92,103,159 of record CM056058.1, on the reverse strand, counting down.
AAAAAGCTCATAACCTGAGCATTAATGTAAAAAATAAATAAATAAAAAACATCATCTGGGATGACAGGGGCTCCTTCTGGTGGCCCCTCTCTGGCTCCTCAGCTGCCTGGAGGGAGTGGGTGGGGGTGGGGGAGCATCTGGAGGTGGCTGATCCCCGGGTGGGCCACTCCTGGCAGGTGTGGCCTGCCTGCCCTCCAAGGCCATAGCTATCCGGCCGAGGTATGAGTTCGTCTGGGCCTGCATCCTGAGCTGCCGGGTGACCTGGTAATGCTGGGCCCGCTGACTCTGCCTCCAGTGGTCCCGGATGGCAGCTGTGTTTGCCTGGACGGCTGCAGTGAGGTGCCTCATATCAGCCTGCACCTCCCCCAGACTGGCCACCACTGCAGCGCAGTTGCAGCTGACATCCTGCACTGCATTGGATATCTGGGCCACGGAGCCCAGGTTGTCAGCCAGTCGGTCCAGGTGCCCAACTATGTCCCCCATTTGCTGGGTCTGCCTGGCGTGGTCCCTCGCCACCTGGTCCTGGACCAGATCAGACACTCCCCTGGTCTTCCGGGTGGCCTTCCTGGGGCCAGTAGATGGTTGTCCCCGGGGAGATGGAGTCGCCCTTGAGGGGCTTACTAGGATGGAGGAGGGGATTAGAGAGGGCCCCGCCGAAGGGGAGGACTCCTCCAACAAAAAAATAAAGTCCTGCTCTGCCGCAACAGGCTCCTCCTCAACCACCTCTGCAGGTGAGGTGTGGGCACTCCCCTCCATCTCTGTTTCTTTACCACCCAGGGGGTCGGGCTCAGGATCCTATTGGGGGGTTGGGGTGGACTGGCCGCCGACAGATGATGGCCCAGCTCCGTCATCTGTGGATGACACAAAGCAGACACAAGTTGGGTGGTCCCACACACTTGGCACATGTACCCTCCCCCCCACATGCAACACACCAAAAAGGGGGTAAAAATCACTTACCTGTCCTGGAGCCTTCCTCCACGGAATTATATCCCGGGACCCCCTCCAACTGCTCCCTCTCCAGGCAGCGGGCGACCACCTCCTCCTCCGTGGTCAGGCTGACCGCACATGGGGGTCCACCCCCCGTGCCCCTCTCATGCCTCCTAATGGTGGCCACCTTGCCCCGGACTTTGCGCCTCAGATCATTGATCTTCTTGCCAATATCGGCAGCAGTCCGGGTGGAGTACCCCAAAATATTTACCCTGCCAGCAATGCTTTCCAGGATGGCCTTCTTCCTATCCCGGCTGGTCTTTCTACTTTTCCTGCCATGGAGGACATCGTTGTAGGTCTCCATAGCCGAAAATTACAACAGAGACCTCCTGGGCATTAAAATTGAGGTTCCTCCTCTCTTTGGGGGGAACGGGAGCAGCCATTACAGAGCAAAAGTAACTTCCCTGGGGTGGGGGGAACCGGATATACTTTTGCGCCGGAATGGCGCTTCCGCTGACGCTTTTATACGCGCAACGGAACACATTGCACTGACGTTTCCCGTGAAGTGGTGCCGACGGAAGTTGTGAGCATGCGCACAGGGGGGCGAGTGGAGCCTCACTCACTGCGCATGCTCCGTGGATGATGCGCTGAACGTAAGTCTCTGCGCTGGGCTCCGCCCATTATTTACATATGATCACACCCACTTCCACTTGCGTCGGGTTGCGCCAGCGCATTTTCGTTACTCCGGCGCAAAGTAACGGACATGCACTTGGTGAATACTGTACTTCTCTCAGATTCATTTTAAAAACAAATATTGCCCTGTATTTGTTTGTTTTTGTTCTGTGTGTCTCTTTACTTCACAGAAACATGAAACCAGTTTAAAAATGAAACTAAAACTGTAGGCACATTATATGATTGATTTTTTATCTATTTTTAATCATTTTTAAAAGGAATCAGTTAACTTTTATGTCTCTATACCCCGTAAACAGTCATTTCATCAAATTTTTTTTTTCCTTTAGCAACCCTTTAAGGCTGTATATACCGCTTCAATTGTAAATGTATTTTTATATCTTTTTCCCAATAAATTTGTAACTGTTTTACACTATGGGAGCATTATGTTTTCTTGGCATGTCATCTGGAATTGGGATGTACTGAGTGTATCTTGATGTGCGCTGACCTGAACTATGATACTAGGTTTTGACTGGACCAGATCGGGCAATTTAGTTAAAAGATTCTAGTCCTGATCCTCTGTAGTTGGGGGTCACGGAGATCTGGTAAGCAGGCATTTGTTACAATTTCCGTGGTGGATCTCACAAGATTGCTTCATGACAAGAATATCTATTATATGGAAGAATTTATCACAGACTTTTATGCACGGGTGTTTTAAAGTTTTTTCTCACTTCATTATTACACATCTCAATGCAGTTGTTTGTTGATTTGTGCACTGTATTTATTATTGTAATTTTTTTTTGTTTTTTTATGTGGTAACAGGTGGAATTCATTTTTTACTTGTATTCTATTATTACATTTCATGTATTTAATGGGTTATTTACTCGTATTGATTATTTGTTTCACTCTGGGTCCATGCACTTTTTGTGCTATCTTTGTGTACTTAGCGCAACCTATATTTTTCCATAGTTAGTACAGTTGTCGTCCGAAAATACAATACAAATACATTACAACACATGACATCACTTCCAAATTTTTTAATAACCTATTTAATTTCTACTTGCGACTATTAAGCGAAAAAGGTTGTACGATCTGTCGTACGATATATTCAGATCGTGTGTACGGGGCATAGCACGGATTAAGCCCAGGTTCACATTGGGCTGCAGGAGCGCAGCCGTGCGAATTCTGCTGAACTTGGGCGATTTCACTTCCGCTGGCAGTCCCAATATCGGCCGCGATTACAGAGACATCTGTGCAGAAACTGTAAATTGTGGGCCAAAATCACAAAAAGTACAGAAAATACTTTTTGAAATCAGTGCACTGTCGCACCAATTAGAACGGTGCCATTGCCGGCAAGTGCTGCTGATTTGACATGTCAAATCCCATGTCAAATTGCACCAGTGCTGAGATAGATTTGTGAACAATATTTGAGAGAAAAAGGCCCTTTGTGTACATAGAAAAAGTCATAGATCTTTGAGTTCAGCTTATGATAAATAGGGGCAAACACAAAAGTGTTGCATTTATAATTGTGCTCAGTGTGTGTGTGTGTGTGTGTGTATATATATATATATATATATATATATATATATATATATATATGTATATATATATATATATATATATATATATATATATATATATATACACACACACAGCCCAACTGAATTTTACACTAAGGCCTCGTACACACGAGCAGACAGATTTGTTCAAATCTGTCCGTCCGACAGATTTGAACAAATCTGTCTGCTGGGATTTTGGTTTGCTCGCGTGTACACACGAGCAAACCAAAATCCCCGCCAGCAGAGAGCGCGCTGACGTGTCGGTGACGTGGCGGTGACGTTGACGCCGCCACGTCACCGCACCAGGAAGTAAAACACTTCCGCGCATGCGCCGAATCCATTCGGCGGCGGTGCGGCGGCGGTGCGGGACGACATGTCTGCTGGTAAGTGTACTAACCAGCAGACATGTCGGGCGGACGGATTCCCACCCGATAGATTTCAAAGCATGCTTTGAAATCTGTCGGGTGGCCAAATCCGTCGGCTCGGCCGTACACACGATCGAATCTGTCTGCTGAAACGGTCCAGCGGACCGTTTCCAGCGGACAGATTTGATCGTGTGTACGAGGCCTAAGAATTTGCGCAAACTGTTTTTTCCCCTGCTTGCATCTCAATGTTGTGTCAAAAGCAGGGCTCAAGTACTGCGGGAATGCGTGGGAACGGAGTTCCTGAACTTTTTTCACAGCAGGAACTCAGTTCCCTTTGCAGGACTAGAGCAGCCAAAAGCAGCCGAGCCGCCCTGAGCCAGTCCTTCACTAAGCAGCGATGCCCAGCTCGAGTCACTGTCAGGGGCAAGCGAACCTTAGTAATCCTTTATGTTACTGGCCGCTTCCTGTATATGGATTCATCCGTCAGTGTGCGGGTATTTCGTCACTTCCTCGAAGCCGAAATGTCTCCTGGGAGCTTTTGTCATTGTTCCCAGGTCTGCCGCGAGTTATCGCGGGATTTAGAAATAACTGCAATGTCTCCTGGGAACAATAACAAAAGCTCCCAGGAGACATTGCGGCATCGAGGAAGTGACGGAATATCTGCACACTACCCGATAAATCCATATACAGGAAGCGGCCAGTAACATAAAGGATTACTAAGGTACAGTGGATCGAAAAAAATAAAAACATGCGATTAGTAATTATGCATATGAGCGTATCAATTATTTTTTTTGGGTGGGGGAATGGATCTTGGGTGGGAGTTCCCACACTTTTTTCCCCAGGACTTGACCCCTGGTCAAAAGGGGAATAACGTATTTATGTGGAAATAACTGTGAATGTCTTCACAGGATCCAGAAGAATGCAGCTATCACTGTAGTAGCACCAACTATTACAGTGATAGTCAAGTTCACAAGAGGTCCTTGAGGAAGAAGATATACATATTTCCATTGGGCCAAGATCACATCTGATATGCAGCTTTATGTATAAATTTGAAATGTTAGTAATATGGTTTGTCATTTTCTGGACACATCTGTAGTAAAAGCCAATGCAGAAGAAGATTCTGTTTTCTTTTATTGATACACATGTTTTTCTTCAGCACTAAAGTCTATTTCAGACTAACATGAATCAAGAAGCTGAACAATCTACATTGTAGCCTAATAAGGAGACCAGTTCTCACATGTTGCAACATCTAGGGAAGAGTATAATCAAAATGTCTCAAAGAACCTAATCTAATAATTACTTCACTGTCAGGTTTATGGGAGGGCAGTGAGAAATTCCTTTCTTCGCAGAATATATGGATTTAGTTGATAAACTGATTATTCCTGTTTTAAGGTACCCATATACAGTATGTTATGACTATAAGACAATTTTGGTTACTTTAGCAATTTCTGTTGATGGTTGCACTTGTTTGGTCCACCACTTTTTTTTTTCAGGGGTAATACTAAATATTTATGTAATATGTGGTCATACATGAGATGCATTATTTTTTTATTCTTGTAAATGCCGGTTCACACTACAGCGACTTGGGATCCGACTTGACAGACCTCAAGTTGCCCCAAGTCGCTGGACATAAGAAATTCCATTGAAGTGAATGAGAGCTGTCTTAATGCACACATACAGTTGCAATAACAAGTATGTGAACCCTTTTGGAATGATATGGATTTCTGCACAAATTGGTCATTAAATGTGATCTGATCTTCATCTAAGTCACAACAATAGACACAATCACAACAATCACAGTCTGCTTAAACTAATAACACACAAAGAATTAAATGTTGCCATGTTTTTATTGAACACACCATATAAACATTCACAGTGCAGGTGGAAAAAGTATGTGAACCCCTAGACTAATGACATCTCCAAGAGCTAATTGGAGTGAGGTGTCAGCCAACTGAAGTCCAATCAATGAGATGAGATTGGAGGTGTTGGTTACAGCTGCCCTACCCTGCCCTATAAAACACACACACACCAGTTCTGGGTTTGCTTTTCACAAGAAGCATTGCATGATGTGAATGATGCCTCGCACAAAAGAGCTCTTAGAAGACCTACGATTAAGAATTGTTGACTTGCATAAAAGCTGGAAAGGGTTATAAAAGTATCTCCAAAAGCCTTGCTGTTCATTAGTCCACGGTAAGACAAATTGTCTATAAATGGAGAAAGTTCAGCACTGCTGTTACTCTCCCTAGGAGTCACTGTCCTGTATAGATGATAGCAAGATGCACAGTGCAGACTGCTCAATGAGGTGAAGAAGAATCCTGTTAGGTGTCAGCTAAAGACTTACAAAAGTCTATAGCATAGGCCAACATCCCTGTTGGTGAATCTACGATATGTAAAACACTAAACAAGAATGGATTTCATGGGAGGATACCACAGAGGAAGCCACAGCTGTCCAAAAAAAACATTGCTGAACATTTACAGTTTGCACAAGAGCACCTGGATGTTCCACAGCAGTACTGGCAAATATTCTGTGGACAGATGAAACCAAAGTTGAGTTGTTTGGAAGAAACACACAACACTATGTGTGGAGAAAAAGAGGCATAGCACACCAACATCAAAGCCTCATCACAACTGTTAAGTATGATGGTGGGGCATCATGGTTTGGGGCTTCTTTGCTGTGTCAGGGCCTGGACGGATTGCTATCATCGAAGGAAAGATGAATTCACAAGTTTATCAAGACATTTTGCAGGGGAACTTAAGGCCATCTGTCCACCAGCTGAAGCTCAACAGAAGATGGGTGTTGTAACAGGACAACCACCCAAAGCATAGAAGTAAATCAACAAGTGGCCCAGTCAGAGTCCTGACCTCAACCTGCTTGAGATGCTGTGGCATGACCTCAAGAAAGCGATTCACACCAGACATCCCAAGAATATTGCTGAACTGAAACAGTTCTGTAAAGAGGAATGGTCAAGAATTACTTCTGACCATTGTGCACGCCTGATCTGCAACTACAGGAAACGTTTGGTTGAAGTTATTTCTGCCAAAGGAGGTTCAACCAGTTATAAAATCCAAGGGTTCACATACTTTTTCCACCTGCACCGTGAATGTTTACATGGTGTGCTCAATAAAAACATGGTAACATTTAATTCATTGTGTATTATTAGTTTTTATTCCTAAAGGGTTCACATACTTTTTATTGCAACTGTATTGTAGATATTTTGTAGATTGTGCTGCATTCAGCTTTAAAAGTGGAACTAAACCTTTTATCCTTTTCAGCCAAGGAAGCTGCCATCTTAGCCTCTGTTTGATCTGCAACTGCCATGATGCTGCACTTGTGGACAACTGCACATCCGATAATCCATTTTATTGAAGCTTCATATGACAAGTGACTGATAGACTGAGCTCTATCTGTCAACCACTTGTCATATGAAGCTTCAATAAAAAGGATTATTGGATGTGCAGCCATCTGGAATAATTTCTTTATGTTACACAGCATGCGAGTTGGGCTAGCACCTGACTAGTGTGTGTGGGGATTAACTAGAGACTCACTCACATGGAGAGGCTTTTTTTGTTTCCTTAAGTGATTACATAGCCGCTGAATGCCCAGTTCTCAGTCAGCTCTGAGTCAGTTCTCAGTCAGCTCTCTGCTCTGCAACTCCAGTGCTCACTGGAGAGCTGGGCTGGGGAGGGGAGGCAGCAATTGGCTCAGGCTCTCCACATCAAGATCCTTCCAGAGGTTGGACTGGCTCAATGATATTAGTCGACAGTGGAATTTAGCCTACTGTCGGCTGATTCTGGGCCTTAGGAGTGCAAAAGTAAGTGGATTCCTCTGACCCACGAGAGAAGTGTGGCCAACAATCCTTAGGCACACTTCTCTTTTAATTATAAGTTACACAGTAAGTATAACAAGCATGCTTTACTGCATATACAGAGATAGACTGATTTTACTCTTTTGGGTTTAGAAACACTTTAATTGAACAAGCTGAAGTTAGAATCTAATTGGTTACCAGTGGCGGCTGGTGTAATTTTTTTTTGGGGGGGGGGGTCTTGGTCGGATGGGTCTGGAGCACTTACCCCATCTATGGCAGGCATCACAGGCAGTAGGCATTACAGGCGGCTTCCCCTTCCCCAGCTCTCCTCCGTGGGCAGCGGGCATCACGAGTAGGGATGAGCCGAACACCCCTGGGTTCGGTTCGCACCAGAACCTGCGAACAGACCAAAAGTTTGTGTGAACTTTAGAACCCTGTTAAAGTCTATGGGACTCGAACGTTTGAAATCGAAAATACTAATTGTAAAGGCTAATATGCAAGTTATTGTCCTAAAAAGTGTTTGGGGACCCGAATCCTTCCCCAGGGGACATGTATCAATGCAAAAAAAGTTTTAAAAAACGGCAGTTTTTTCAGGAGCAGTGATTTTAATAATGCTTAACCTCTTATGGACCGCCGCATGTACATTTACGTTGGCAGAATGGCACCGACAGGCACATCAATGTATATATAAGTTGGTGGCTTGAGGTGGGTCAGGGGTCCGATCGGGACCCCCCCGGTACATGCGGCGGTCCCCGTAGCTGGCCGAGCGATCCGGGATGAGGGGGCGGCTATTAATTTTTGTCCGCCCCCTCCGGATCGCTCCCAGCCAATCCGCGCGCTCCCCCTGCAGTGCACTTCCTCCTCCTGTGTAAACACAGGAAGGAGGAAGTGATGTGATATCTCCCCTCAGCGTTTTTTTCAACCACCGCTGAGGAGAGATCACACGCCCAGTAAGTCTGCACAACACTACACTGACACACACTACACGCAGGCACATTAACCCCTTGCGATCGCCCCCCCTCCCCCCTGTCACAGTGTCACTGAATGTAGTAATCATACATGTATGATTACTGTATTTAGTGTCAGTGTGACAGTCAGTTAGTGGTAGGTTCAGGGTAGCCCCCATACAACCCCCTAATAAAGTTTTAACCCCTTGATCACCGCCCTAGTTAACCCTTTCACTCCCTATTGCCAGCGTCACTAAGCGATAATTTTTCTGATCACTGTATTAGTGTCGCTGTTCCCGCTAGGTAGCTAATTTTTTTTTTTATTGCGATTTTTTTTTACTAAAGACATGTGGCTAAATAAATGTTGGCCTAAATGTTTGACTACAATTTAGTTTATTTGATTTTTCTTATAACAAAAAGTAAAAAATATTGATTTGTTTTCAAAAATGTCGCTCTATTTTTGTATATAGCGCAAAAAATAAAAATCGCAGAGGCGATCAAATACCACCAAAAGAAAGCTCTATTTGTGGGAAGAAAAGGACGCACATTTTGTTTGGGAGCCAAGTCGCACGACCGCGCAATTGTCAGTTAAAGAGACAATACACTATAGCCGCGAGTGATTTTAAATTACTTTTTTTTCCTTCAGAAATTACACTTTGTGCAGAGACAGTTCTAAGCATGGGAAACAAGCACTACTTTACAGGCATACTATACACCCCCCTCCCCTCCCAGGTACGAAATTTAAAGGAATATTTCACTTTTATTGTCTCACTTAAAGGAATTATTAATATCACTGCTGCTAAAAAAAAATGCAGTTTTTAAATCTTTTTTTGCATTGATACATGTCCCCTGGGGCGTGATCCGGGTCCCCAAACACTATTTAGGACAATAACTTGCATATTAGCCTTTAAAATTAGCACTTTAGATTTCAAACGTTCGAGTCCCATAGACTTTAACAGGGTTCTAAAGTTCAAGTCGAACATGAGTTCTACTCGAACTCGAAGTTCATCCCTAATCACGAGCGACAGGCATCACGGGTGGCTTCCCCTTCTCCTGATTGGTGACTTCTGTCTCCTCCTCCCTCCTTCTCTGCAGCCAATCGGAATGCTTCTCCTTTCAGCCAAACAGGTAACAGTACTCCGACCCGTTTCCTGATTGGCGGGGAGGAGATTCAGTGTGAAAATATCACTATTGTCACACAATTGGGTGGGCTCAGTTTGCAGTGCTCTGTGCCCCAAGCCCACGCTATTTTGAAGCCTATCAAAGCCTCTGGCTCTAATAACGTGCTTAAAAAAACACCCCCCCCTTTGGAATCCTCGTATCCGGGATCCTGCATGGGGGCTGGATGCATTGATAGGGGGGAACCCCCGGTACACCCCTTAATGTACGGGCCGCCCCTGTTGGTTACTATGCACCGGATTTTGTGTGCACCAGTTTTAGCCAATCTCCCCCACAATTTTCTGTTGTACATCACATCTTTCTAAAAAATTTGAAAGATGGAGTTTAGAATACTTAGCAAATAATTCATGACCATCCAGAAAAATAGGATGTTGGCAGTCATAGGGATTTAGCCTGGAGGACAGCCAGCAGAACAAGATGAACTCCACAATGAGTCCTTCAGCAAGTAGGCTGTGTTTCATGAACCCCCTTAAATTCAAAATGCAATTCAGTATACTTGGAGTGCGCCTTTAAAGGGGTTGTAAGTAAGCATCCTTTACCCTGCAGACATTCCTCTTTTCACTTCCTCATTGTTCATTTTTGCTCAGAAGTTGCTCTATTTCTTCTCTGTTCTGTTCACTTCCTGCTTGTCTGATTGTTACTCAACACCGTGAAGGGAGGCTTTACTGCGGTGGCAGGGGCGTCTTTACCATAGGGCAAACAGGGGCAGCTGCCCAGGGCCCTGTCTCTGTTGGGGGCCCAAAGCAGAGCCTCCCTTTAAGCCCCTGTGCTGCCCACAAATCAGTGCTGAAAATCATCAGCGGCACGCAGTACTGCTTCCCTTCCCAGTGTTTTAAAATGTACAGCACCCCTGGCTTCCCTTTAGACCTGCACTTCTCCCTTCCTGCCACTGGGTGCTGCTTGTATATGAAAGTAAATTAGAATGTGATTTTATAGCATCCCCAGTTTGCTCTTCCCGAGGCTGACTTCTTCTTCATGTCCTGCTCCTCAAGGTATGTCACTGTTTGCTATATTTTAAATAGAAGTTTTCTGTAGAGTGTGCCCAAAGTCTTTATAATATTTGATGATTCACTGCAGGCCTGGTCAGTGTTTTAAAAAGTTCCTGTATTTTACACATGGCAAGGCATGGGGTCACAGCACAGTCTGTCTATTCTGCTTTAGCACCATGGGACCCCATGCCATGCCATGTGTAAAATACAGGAACTCTTTAACCACCTGCCGACCGCCCACCGTCGTTCTACGTCGGCACTTTAAAGATGGATATCTCGGTAACGGCAGCAGCTGCTGCCACAACCGAGATATCCATCTCTTCAGTAGGCATGTCGGTCAAACGATAATGGCAGTCCACCGTTATCGGTGGCGGGATTTAGGCCCCCCCTCCCACTGCCCTCCCACGCCCTCCGCCACTTACCGGAGCCGTCGTTAGCGGCGGAGGCGATCGGGTCCTCTCCCGTGCTCAGTGGGGATGCGAGTGAGGAAAAAATGTCCCTCACCTGTCCCCGTAGCTCTGCTGGGCGGAAGTGATGTCAAAACGTCAGTCCCGCCCAGCGTCTTAAAGAGACATTTTTTTTTATGTCATTTGAAAAATTACATTTTACATTTCTTTTTTTTTTTTTTTGCATTTAAGCCTAAATATGAGATCTGAGTTCTTTTTGACCCCAGATCTCATATTTAAGAGGACCTGTCATGCTTTTTTCTATTACAAGGGATGTTTAAATTCCTTGTAATAGGAATAAAAGTGATCATTTTTTTTTTTTTTATTTTAGTGTTAAAAATTGGTAAAATAAATAAAAATAAATCCGAAAAACCCCCAAAAATGTTTTAAATCGCCCCGTCCCGACGAGCTCGCGCGTAGAAGCGAACGCATACGCGAGTAGCGCCCGCATATGAAAACGGTGTTCAAACCACACAAGTGAGGTATCGCCGCGATCGTTAGAGTGATAGCAATAATTCTAGCCCTAGACCTCCTCTGTATCTCAAAAAATGCAACCTGTAGAATTTTTTAAACGTCGCCTATCGAGATTTTTAAGGGTAAATGTTTGACGCCATGCCACGAGCGGGTGCAATTTTTAAGCGTGACATGTTGGGTATCATTTTACTCGGCGTAACATTATCTTTCACAATATGTAAAAAAATTGGGCGGAATTTATTGTTGTCTTATTTTTTTATTTAAAAAAGTGATTTTTTTCCAAAAAAAGTGCGCTTGTAAGACCGCTGCGCAAATACGGTGTGACAAAAAGTATTGCAATGACTGCCATTTTATTCTCTAGGGCAGGGATCCTCAAACTACGGCCCTCCAGATGTTGTAGAACTACACATCCCATGAGGCATTGTAACACACTGACATTCACAGACATGACTAGGCATTATGGGAATTGTAGTTCCTGAACAACTGGAGGGCCGTAGTTTGAAGACCCATGCTCTAGGGTGTTAGAATTTTTTTTATAATGTTTGGGGGTTTTAAGTAGTTTTATAGCAAAGAAAAATGTTTTAGTCTCGTAAACACCGAATCTGAAAAACAGGCTCGGGGCTTAAGTGGTTAAATCACAGACCAGACCTGCAGTCCAGGCTGAGTAAGGCCTCAGAGCACATGGCATTATTGTCTGTATTTAACTGCTTGATGGGCTTATTTTGGGCCTGGCTGGTTCACATGTATGTGTTTTGGTGGCCCACATTTGCGCAGGCACAGCAGCCCATTCATTTGAATGGGCCGCCATGCCTGCATTTCCTGCAAAGAAAAGTGCATGCCTCATGTAATAGGCTGTGCACACGGCACACCTCTGGCCATCAAGCAATGAAATACAGCACTGTCTGTCCATTCTGCTGTCTGCTGTGACTTATCTGCAGTTCCCTCACTGTCAAACTTGCTGCATTTTTAGACGTTTAGGTCACGCTTTTGAAAACACAGTGCGTTTGTGTGTGCAAGAACTGCAGGTAAGTAGCATGGTGCAAAAGCAGAATGGATTTCAAGGCAACTGTATTTTTAAAATGCTGAATGCAACTTTTTTCTGCAGGAAACAAAGGCATGGCAGCCCATTCAAATCAATGGGCTGCTGTGCCTGCACAAATAAATGTGAACCAGCCAGGCCCAAAATAGGCTGGAGGTGGGCCCAAAAAAAATGTTTGCCCAGGGCCCAAACCATATTAAAGATGGCCCTGTGCGGTGGTCAGTGACGTGCTTGCCCCCCCTGGGAACTACATCTGTGCGGCAGGACGCTCTCTTTGTGTAAGAGACTTCAAGGAGGTGTGAATTACTGGGCGTGCCGCAATGCATACTGGGAAATGTAGTTCTACACGAACGAGCGCCGCAAACCAGGAAGTGAATGAGAGAACAGAAACTAGAGCGCCGAAGGGGGTTAATATAAAGGAATTTAATAGGTATTTACTTGTTTTTTTAACATAATCTTTACACTATTCTGTCTGTCTACCTTGCAGACATTCATTTTAGGCAACATTTTTTTCCCCTTTACAACTCCTTTAAGTAAATATATTTGTACTGGTTCTCTCATCCCCTTACTCGTCATGCCAGATTACTGCAGTAGCTTAGTTAAAGAATTGATAAGGACTTACCTGGATTAGGTTTTATTTTCTTACAGATGATTACATTTGCAGATACTTTATACCTTTTCTTTTTTTCAGGTAGTTGGTAATGTAAACAAAATTAAGGGATAGAAATAGCTTAAGATTTTCCTGGATCGACAACAGAAAAATATGTAGTAAGGTATGGGCCCTTTGGCCAGAATCTTTCTGCTGTAATTTGATCACGTCACAAGTATTCTATTGAATAAATAAGTGCTTCATTTAAGGACAAATAGAGAGCCCTCCAATTCCAACATAGACTGCAAAAGCGTTGGCAATAGAACTGTATGGGTCTGCAGTTGTAAATATTAATTTATAGGTTAATTTCATTACGCTTCATCCAATATGTAAATATGTATTATTTGCCAAACTATATTGCGAGAGACACCACTCAAACTAACCCGATGCTAACAAGATTTGTAGCCTCAACCGGCGCTGCTACTGCCACGTCCCCTGAAGTGCTTGTCCCGCCCACCAGGGTCTTAGTCACAGAGGTTAGAGCAGCGCTTCAAGTTTCTTTATGATCACAGTATGTATTATTTGTGTTGACTACCATTTGCTATGCCTGATTAGATACTGGCACTATAATATTGCCGGAGATTATATTAACAGATCCCATTATCTACTAATTACATACAATATGTGTGATCTATGCTTGACAGATTTCCTGCTATGACATCTTCTGATGCCATATTTCAAAATCTGTGTGTACTCTTGCTGTACAATGGCCCTGTATCTTTTCTTGCAAAAAATCTATAAAACTGTAACTTTTCAAAAAAATATGTATTATTTGGGCATTTTTAACCGCGTCACTGCCGCACGCACATATACATCGACACAATGGCCCTCCTGGGCAGAAGGACGTATATATACGTCCCCTTTAAGGAAGCGTCATTGTGCACGCACACGCCGCAAGCTCCATGAACCTAACCGCGGGTCCCGCAGACTCAATCGCCATGGGGATACCCGTGATCGTCCCACTGAGAGAGAGAACGGGGAGATGCTAATGTAAACAAGCATTTCCCGCTCTGCCTAGTGACAATGACACTGATGTCCCCTCCGTGTAATCGGAGCGGAGATCAGTGTCATGTCACACACAGCCCATCCCCCCTACAGTAAGAACCACTCACTAGCATGGCCGATCCTAGGCAGGGTGCACATGCACCTGCAGAGGTGGGGGCGCCAAAGTGGCAGAGTTTTCCCCTCCCTCCTTCTCTCCTTGTTTGTGTCCATCCAGAACTAGTGTACTGAGCATAGGTGTGTGTCTGTCCAGAAATGATGTGTCTCTCACCATCTCCTGTACTATGTCTGCAGTCTCTGACCATCTCCTGTATTATGTCTGCAGTCTCTGACCGTCTCCTGTACTATGTCTGCAGTCTCTGACTGCCTCCTGTACTATGTATGTGGTCTCTGACCATCTCCTGTATCATGTCATCCTGTATCATGTGGTCCCACCCCATCAGTGCACGGATCACTGGCTCCCCCAGTGGATCCACGGATTAGCTACAGTAGGACGTGTGTACCCATAGCCAGAGGTGTATTTAGGTTTTGTGCTGCCCTAGGCCTGACTAAACTTGTGTACCCCCTAATTTAAATATGACCCACCCCTTCCTGTCACGGCCACGGGGGCAATGGATTCCTTTAATTTACTTAGATTTCCTCTTACCTCTTCGCAAATCTTCGCAATGGGACAGGGATGGTAAAATTGTTGCCTATAGTTCTACTTTAAGTAGATGGTGCAGCAGTAATATAGCACAGTGAGGAAGGTTTGTGGTCCAGGATGACAAAACAGTCAAAATTGGAAGCGCCCCCCCCCCCCCCACAGTTGCGGAATGCCAGCCGCCCGCACGCATACTAGAAGCAGCGCAGCCACTTTATGGGGGCGCTATACTAATATTCCTAACAGTGTAGCGCAAGCCGGCGGGGACTCTTTTTGTGCTGCCCCCCTGCAAAGTGCTGCCCTAGGCCTGGGCCTTGTTGGCCTAGGCCAGGATACAGCTCTGCCCATAGCTCCAGGCAGGCAGGCAGGCTAGGTTCGCCAGCACCCAGGATCCAGGACCAGGACAAACAAATCGGCCTCTCCTTCTCCTTCCCACTCCTGCTACAGGTAAAACCTGCTCTCCCGGACCCCGATCCTCCCTCCAGCCTCCCGCCTGGGTACAGCTTGCAGCTGTCCTTCTCAGGATAAGCTGCACTGCTTGCCTGGATAAAGGGCTGCCACACACCCTCCTTACTCCCCCATCAGGGGGCATAGGACTCCCCAAGTACTTCCTCGCAACCTCCCCGGACTATCACACAACAAGCGCAGCGTTTCCCACTATCTGTGCCAGCCTATCATAGAATTGCGGCGGCCGCATCTTAGGAAAGGCCGCGGCTTCATCCGCGGCCTAGCGGCGTGCCGCAGCCCTACCCAGCAAACACCCCCAGAACGGCCCAAAATAACCCCCCACACCAGAAGGACCCCATCCCCCCCGGTTAACAACCAGCCCCCCCTGTATCCACTGATCCACCCAGCTGACAGCCCCCACAGCTTGGGTCCTGTGTCTTGATCGGCGGCCATCTTGGTACACCCCAGCAATAGAGACATCTCTCACCCCCACTCCCTCCTTCACAACTTAATAGCACTTGATCCAGGGATTCGTCAGATCGCCTTTCAGGGATCAGGAAGGAATTTTTTTCCCTGCTGTAGCACATTGGCTCAGCTCGTCCAGGTTTTTTTTTGCCTTCCTCTGGACCAAGCAGGGAGAAGAGGATTCAGTAAATCTTCCTCCATCACCATTTGAAAACCAACCCCCCGGTAACTGGCGACTATGGCTAACCTGCGGTATTCTGCAGAAACCATTTGGGGCCTGAGGCGATTCGCCACAGTATTACCAGCCGTCACCAAAAAGACCCTAAGAATTGAGCAACTATTGAGAATCGATCAACGATCGACAGTCAATGATAACAGTCATTCACCCCAGCCCAAGCACATATCATGTGCTTTGATCAACACAAGATCGGCAGTAAAACACAGACTAGAAATCCATGATTTCATACTACAATGCGATTTAGACTGCCTCTTTATTACAGAAAGCTGGCTCACAGCTGACTGTAACACCATTCTAGGAGAATTGGTGCCAGAAAACTATCGTATTATAACCGAAAACAGAATAGGGCAAAGAGGAGGAGGCCTGGTGGTGATCCACAAGACTCACCTTGAGATCACTAAACCAGGCCTTCAAAACCCTCTTCCATTCATGGAAATCCTTACTCTGCAACTGCAAACAAACCCCCAGGAGACCGTCTGGATTCTTCTCTGCTATAGACCACCGGGTCCAAAATCGCAGTTTCTACCATCACTGACAGAGTTTATCTCCACTTACACCCTTAACAGCAAACACTTTTTGCTGCTCGGGGATTTCAATCTCTGGGCCAACTCCTCGCAGGATCCCGTTGCCGACGCCTGCATTGATCACCTCAAAGGATTAGGGCTATGTGGGCCCACACATACTTCAGGTCACACGCTCGACCTAATTTTCAGACAAAATCTGAAAATAAGCATTTTGGAAAGTGAACCATTGCCATGGACAGATCACCATGCAATTAAATTCATAATTTCCAAAATTCCCCCATTGATAAAAACATCCAAGCCGGCGACAACATACTGGATTAGATCTCAGAAGAAGCTCCATTCGGAACTCTTCAAATCTACCTTGGGAAATAAAATAAAAACAACCCAATCACTTCGCACAGCCTCAGAAACACTGGATGCCATAAATGCAGCCCTACTACAGTCAGCCGACTTGGTAGCACCGAAACGCAAAGCCCGCATCCGGAAAAACAAGTCGGGCTGGTTCAACAACCAGCTGTCGTTACTGAAGCAAGAGCGCAGAAGGGCGGAAGCCGCCTGGAAAAGAAGCGCTTCGGAGGAAAACCTCATCATCTACAAGGATATAACAAGAAAATACCATAAAGAGATCTTCAAAGCCAAGAAATATCATTTTTCTATGGCTATCAACAGCGCCCTAAACCGCCCCCATGAACTCTTCAAGCTGGTCACTCAGACCATGAATCCAGGCTGTCTTGAAGTCCCCAATTCAGATACCCAAGAATTTTGCAATGAATTGTCAGATTTCTTCATCAATAAAATTGAGAGAATCCGGGAAAGCATTCGGCAAAACAATACCCCCCTCAACCCCCCCCCCCTCAATCATCCACACAACACACATAGAAATTTTCTACAATCAACAAAGTTCACTCTGGAACCCATCTCCATCGATGCCACTAAAAATATCATCGGTACTTTGCGAAACAGCACAGCGCCTAATGATATCATCCCCACTAAGCTGCCGACATCCTGGCACCACCTATCACGCAACTAATAAACCAGTCATTCAAGGAAGGCATAGTGCCCTCCCTGCTGAAAAAGGGCACAATCCAGCCCATCTTGAAGAAACCTACCCTGGACCCCAAGGACCCAACTCACTGCCGTCCCATAACAGGCCTAAACGTTCTCTCCAAGGTAATGGAGAAAGTAGTGGTACAACAGCTGCAACAGCATCTAGATACTCATAATCTACTTCATCCATTTCAATCAGGTTTCCGTCCTGTGACCACAGGACGGAAACTGCCTTGCTCAAAATATGGGACGACGCTCTTGAGGCCGCAGACAAAGCAGAATCTTGTCTCCTGGTTCTGTTGGACCTAAGCGCGGCTTTCGACACCGTAGACCACAAACTGTTACTGACTCGGCTGGCTGAGGTAGCCAGAGTCGCAGAAAGTGATTTACCTTGGTTATCCTCCTTTCTGGAAAACTGATCACAAACAGTGAAATTGGGACCTTTCACTTCTGAAAAACACACGGTATCATGTGGAGTCCCTCAAGGATCCCCCCTGTCACCGGTGCTCTTCAACATCTATCTTCGCCCTCTCTTTGAAATCATCAGTAGCCAACAACTACTCTATCACTCATATGCAGACGACACGCAACTGTATTTTCGCATCTGCAAAAAAAAGGAACATCATCTCAGTTTAGAGACATGCCTCTCTTTGATAGAAAACTAGATGACCATGAGTTATCTTAAACTCAACAGTTCCAAAACAGAACTTCTTCTGTTTCACGCCAGTCGCAAGAGTCAGCTGGCAACAACCTGGACACCTCCGCCCATTCTGGGCCAAATCATCACCCCTAGCTCCAAAGTCAAAAGTCTCGGGGTCATTTTTGACACCTACATGACAATGGACGCACAAATAGGGTCAGTAGTCAGCGGATCTCACCATCTGCTGCGCCTACTACGTAGACTTATTCCATTTATTCCCAAAGAATACGTAGCAGTCATGGTGGGAACAATTGTGAACTCCAGACTGGACTATGGAAATGCCCTTTACCTCAGACTCCCAAAGTACCAAATCTCTCGTCTGCAAGTCGTTCAGAACACGGCCGCCAGACTAGTGACTGGGAAAAAAACATGGGAATCAATCTCACCTTCGTTGAGAACCCTTCACTGGCTGCCAGTAAAGGACAGAATTGCTTTTAAAGCACTCTGTCTGACTCATAAGTGCATCCATGGGAAGGCTCCGCAATATCTATGTGAAAAGATAGAAGCCCACAATCCCAATCGCGTTCTGCGATTCGCCGACCAAAATCTGGTCAAGATACCCAAAGCCAGATACAGGTCCAAAGGAGAAATAAGGTTTGCTTTCTAAGGTCCCAGACTATGGAACACTTTACCAACCAGCATTCGGTTGGAGGAAAACCACCTGACCTTCAGAAGACAGATTAAAACTCTACTCTTTTGATCAAGAGAGACAGGAACAACCAGCGCCCAGAGGCGATTTAGTTTGCATGTGCCGCGCTATATAAGTTTTTCATTCATTCATTCATTCATGTCTGCAGTCTCTGACTATCTCCTGTATCATGTCTGTAGTATGTCTTGGGGCTCTTTCTAACAGACTCTCTAACAGAAGCGCTCTCTGTGTCCATCAGAGAGGCCCCCCTCCAGGTCCCAATAAAGTACTGTGCTTCTCTTCCTGTATTTTGTTTATTGTTAAGAGATCATGTAAGGATCGCAGGGTAATGAAGACTTTGTGGGGGAGCATCTCTGTGGTTGAGTCATTGCCATAGAAACATTTGTATAGGGGAGGAGTTATTAAAATGACCACACCCATGTGGGGGCGCCAGAAATATTTCTGCACCCAGGCGTCTGTGACCCTAGGATCGGCCCTGCTCACTAGGGCACACTTAACCCCTACAGCGCCACCTAGTGGTTAACCTCTTCACTGCCAGTGTCGTTTTCACAGTAATCAGTGCATTTTTATATTACTGATCTCTGTAAAAATGACAATGGTCCCAAAAATGTGCCAAAAGTGTCCGATGTGTCCACCATAATGTTGCAGTCATGATAAAAATCGCTCCTCACCGCCATTACTGGTAGAAAAAAAATATTAATAAAAATGCCATAAAACTATCCCCTATTTTGTATACGCTATAACTTTTGCGCAAACCAATCAATAAACGCTAATTGCAATTTTTTTATCAAGAATATGCAGAAGAATACGTATTGGCCTAAACTGAGGAAAGAAAAACATTTTATATATTTTTTGGGGATATTTATTATAGCAAAAAGTAAAAAATATTGGTTTTTTTTTCAAAATTTACGCTCTATTTTTGTTTATAGCGCAAAAAATAAAAACCACAGAGGTGATCAAATACCACCAAAAGAAAGCTCTATTTATGGGAGAAAAAAAGAACGTCAATTTTGTTTGGGAGCCACGTCGCATGACTGCACAATTGTCAGTTAAACCGACGCAGTACCGAATCGCAAAAGGTGGCCCGGTCATTTAGCAACAAAATGGTCCGTGGCTTAAGTGGTTAAAGCGGATCTTCACTGTATCTGTGCACCACAGACCAAAAACACTATTTACTTAATTTTTTATATTTGAAGCAAACTTCCCTATCCATCCATGTCTCCATACTTTAGTTCATTGAGAAATCGCCTTAAAAAACACTCCCTAGCATTTCTGGCCATGGCCATCTTGAGTAAGGGCAAATGATTCATGCAGCATTCCAGGAATACAAAAAACACAGTCACTTGTATATTGCGAGACCGTTGTTCCTAATTTTTACGAACAGTCTACTGACTGATATGGTACCAGCTGATTGGAGAAAAGCCAATGTAGCACCAATCTTTTAAAAATGACCAAGATATATCCCTGGGAACTACAGACCAGTTAGTCTAACATAAATAGTATGTAAGCTCTTTGAAGGGATGATAAGGGACTATATACAAGATTTTAGTAATGAAAACTGTATAATTAGCAGTAATCAGAATGGATTCATAAAAAAATCATTCTTGCCAAACAAATCTACTAACCTTCTATGAGGAGTTGAGCTGCCATCTAGATAAAGGAAGGTCCGTAGAAGTGGTGTATCTGGATTTTGCAAAGGCATTTGATACAGTTCCCCATAAACATTTACTGAATAAGCTAAGGCAGTGATGGCGAACCTTGGCACCTCAGATGTTTTGGAACTACATTTCCCATGATTGCTCATGCATGCTGCAGTGTAGTGGAGCATCATGGGAAATGTAGTTCCAAAACATCTGGGGTGCCAAGGTTCGCCATCACTGAGCTAAGGTCTCTCAGCATGGACCAAAGGGTGAGTACCTGAATTGAAAACTGGCTACAAGGGCGAGTTCAGAGGGTAGAGATAAATGGAGAGTACTCGGAAGGGTCCAATGTGGAAAGTGGGGTCCCCCAGGGTTCTGCCTGGAACCAATCCTGAATGAATGAATGAATGAAGAACTTGTATAGCGCAGCACATGCGAAGTAAATCGCCTCTGGGCGCTTGTTGTTCCTGTCTCCTTTGAGATCAAAAGAGATGAGTCTTAATCTTTCTCCTGAAGACTAAGTAGTTCTCCTCCAGTCGAATGCTGGCTGGTAAGGCGTTCCATAGTCTGGGACCTTGGACAGCGAATCTCCTGTCTCCTTTGGACTTGAATCTGGCTTTCGGTATCTGAAGCCGATTTTGATTGTTGGATCGTAGAATACGATTGGGATTGTAAATTTTTAATTTTTCGCATAGATAATGGGGAGCATTCCCATGGATACATCTATGCGTTAGACAGAGTGCTTTAAAGGTGATTCTGTCTTTAACTGGTAGCCAGTGAAGGGATCTCAACGAGGGTGAGATTGATTCCCAGGGTTTTTTCCCAGTCACAAGTCTGGCGGCCGTATTTTGAACGACTTGAAGACGAGCGATTTGGTACTTGGGGAGTCCGAGGTAAAGGGCATTTGCATAGTCCAATCTGGAGTTTACAATCGCTCCCACCACGACCGCTATGTCTTTCTTGGGAATAAAAGGCCTGAGTCTACGTAGTAGGCGCAGCAGATAGTGAGATCCGCTGACTACTGCCCCTATTTGTGCATCCATTGTCATGTAGGAGTCAAAGATGACCCCAAGACTTTTGACTTTGGCGCTAGGGGTGATGACTTTGCCCAGAATGGGCGGGGGGATCCAGGTTGTTATCGATTGATTGCTACGCTTGGCGTGAAACAGAAGAAGTTCTGTTTTCGCTCCGTTGAGTTTGAGATAACTCTTTGTCATCCAGTCCTCTATCAAAGAGAGGCATGTCTCTAGATTGAGGTGGTGATCCTTTTTATTGCAAATGCGGAAGTACAGTTGCGTGTCGTCTGCGTAAGAGTGATATAGCAGTTTTTGGCTGCTGATGATTTCAAAAAGAGGACGCAGATAGATGTTGAATAACATCGGCGACAGGGGAGATCCCTGAGGGACCCCGCACGATAATGTGCGTTGTTCCGAAGTGAATGGTCCTAGCTTGACTATTTGCGATCGGTTTTCCAAAAAAGAGGAGAACCAAGATAGATCGCTTTCTGCGACTTTGGCTATTTTAGCCAGCCGAGTCAATAACAGCTTGTGATCAACTGTATCAAAGGCTGCGCTTAGGTCCAGCAGAACCAGAAGAGAAGATTCTCCTTCGTCTGCGGCCTCGAGAACGTCGTCCCATATCTTGAGCAATGCTGTTTCCGTCCCGTGTCCGGGACGGAATCCTGATTGCAATGGGTCGAGTAAGTTGTGGGTATCTAGATGCTGTTGCAGCTGCTGTACCACTGCTTTCTCCATTACCTTGGAGAGAACATTTAGGCCTGTTATGGGGCGCCAGTTAAGTGGATCCTTAGGATCCAGGGTGGCTTTCTTTAAGATGGGTTGAATGAAGCCCTCCTTCAGCTGGGAGGGCATTTTGCCCTCCCTGAAGGATTGGTTAATAAGCTGCGTGACAGGAGGTGCCAGGATGTCGGCGCATTCCTTCAGCAGTTTGGTGGGGATAATATCATTTGGCGCAGTGCTGTTGCGCAGAGTGCCGATGATATTTTTAGTGGTCTGAATGGAGATGGGTTCCAGCGTGAACTCACCAAACTGTGGTGAATTGCTGCCGGTGCTGTGTAAATGACTACGGGGGGGGCTGGGAGAGCAATTGTTCTGCTGAATGCTTTGCCGGATTGCCTCAATTTTGTTAATGAAGCAATCCGATAACTCATCGCAAAATTCTTGTGTATCCAAGTTGGGGGCTTCAAGACATCTTGGATTCATGGTCTGAGTGACCAGCTTGAAGAGTTCGCGGGGACGATTTAGGGCACCATTGATAGCCTCAGAAAAATAGTTTTTCTTGGCTTCGAAGATTTGCTTGTAGTATTTCCTGGTTATTGCCTTGTAGATCGAGAGGTTCTCATCTGAAGAGCTTCTTTTCCAGGCTGCTTCTGCCCTTCTACGCTCTTGCTTCAGTAACGCCAGCTGGTTGTTGAACCAGCCGGAGTTATTTTTCCTGATCTGGGTCTTTCGTTTTGGCGCTATCAAGTCAGCTGACTGCAATAGTGCTGTGTTTATGGCCTCTAGTATTTCTTCCGCTGTTTGGTGCGGCTGAATTGTGTTTATTTTTCCCCCTAACGTGGTTTTGAAGAGTTCCGAATGGAGCTTCTTCTGACATCTGGTCCAGTGTGTTGTCACTGGATTTGATGTTTTTGTTAAGGGGGGGAATTCGGAAATAATGAATTTAATTGCATGGTGATCTGTCCATGGCAATGGTTCATTTTCCAAGATTTTTATTTCCAGATCTTGTCTGAAAATAAGATCGAGCGTGTGACCTGAAACATGTGTGGGCCCACATACTAGTTGCTGTAGCCCTAATCCTTCCAGGTGGTCAATACAGGCGTCGGCAACAGGATCCTGAGAGCAGTTTGCCCAGAGATTGAAGTCCCCGAGCAGCAAAAGGTGTTTGCTGTTAAGGGTATAAGTGGAGATAAACTCCGTCAATGATGTGAGTAGCTGCGATTTTGGCCCAGGTGGCCTATAGCAGAGAAGAATATGGACGGTCTCCTGGGAGTTTGCTTGCAGTTGCAGGGTAAGGGTTTCCATAAATGGAAGAGGATTTTGAAGGACTGGTTTGGTGATCGCAAGATGAATCCTGTGGATCACCGCCAGGCCTCCACCTCTTTGCCCTATTCTGTTTTCCGTTATAATACGGTAGTTTTCTGGCACCAGTTCTCCTAGAATGGTGTTACAGTCGGCTGTAAGCCAGCTTTCTGTAATAAAAAGGCAGTCTAAATCATATTGTAGAATGAAATCATGGATTTCTGATCGGTGTTTTACTGCCGATCTTGCGTTGATCAGAGCACATGATATGTGCTTGAGCTGGGTAAATGGCTAAAGCTCTTGATAGTCGATCGTTGATCGGTTCTCAATAGTTGCTCTAATTTTAAGGCCTTTTTGGTGACGGCTGGTAAGACTGTGGCGAATCGCCTCAGACCCCAAATGGTTTCTGCAGAATATTGCAAAAGAGCCATAGTTGCAGTCATTGGGGGGGCTGTGATGTTTAAATGGCAATGGAGGGGGGATTCATTGAATCCTTCTCTCCCGGCTTGGTCCAGAGGAAGGCAAAAAAAACCCTGGCCGTGCTGAGCCAATGTGCAGAGGCCAGGGAAAAAAAATTCCTTCCTGATCCCTGGGAGGCGATCGGAGAATAACCCTGGATCAAGCAGTGAGAGGTGACTCTGCTTCTGGGGTGTACCAAGATGGCCACCGACCAAGACACAGGGCATATGCTGGGGGGCTGTCAGCTGGGTGGATGGATGGCTATAGTGAACTGGATGGTTCACTGGGGGGTGGATGGGATCCTCCAGGGGTAGGGGGGTATTTTGGGCTGTGTAGGGGTTTTTTCCTGGGCGTAGGAGCGGCGCACCGCTAGGCCGCGGCTGAAGCCGCGGTCTTTCCTAAGCCGCGGCGGCCGCGAATGTGAGCAGGCCGGCGCGGATGCCGGCGGAATCGGGAAGAAGCCGCAGAACTGAGCCAGAGAGGCGGCGGGGGTTGCTCCGACTGTGGATGCTAGTGTGGGTGGCGATGAGGGGTAGAAGGAGAGGGGGAGAGCCCCAAGATGTAGCGGCTTGTCCTAAAAAGGACGGCCGCCAACGGTTTGCAGGGGAGGTAGAGTGCCCTAAAAAAGACAGGGTCCTACCTGGGGAAGAAGGAGTCCAGGGGGAGGAAGGAGCTGGTCCTAGGGCTGCAGATTGTATCATGCAGCAAGGGATTTGCAGGAGCCTGCCTGCCTAGCAGCCTAATCTGTGCTATCCCTGGGAGAGAGCCGACTCGTGGGAGAGCGTCCTGCTCTCTCAGATCTGACACTGACTGACTGAGAGGCTGCTGCTGTTCGCATCCTATTTAATTTATTCATAAATTACTTGAAGGATGGGATAAACAGCTCAATCTCAGTATGTTATGGGTATGGGTTCATTTTTATTAATTGGTTATTGGCGGTTTATTTAATTTTTAAACCAATTATTAATTATATTTATCTTTAAGAATAGCGCAATTTATTATTTTCCAAAGCTCAATCTCAGCATTTGTGGACGACACTAAGCTAAGCAGAGTAATAGCTTCTCTGCAGGATGTGAAAACCTTGCAAAAAGATATTAATAAATTAATAGGGTGGGCAACTACAAATGAGGTTTAACCACTTAAGCCCCGGACCATTTTACTGGCCAAAGACCAGGCCATTTTTTGCGATTGCTTTAACTGACAATTGCGCAGCCGTGCGACGTGGCTCCCAAACAAAATTTACGTCCTTTTTTTCCCACAAATAGAGCTTTCTTTTGGTGGTATTTTATCACCTCTGTGGTTTTTATTTGTGAAAAAAAGCAATATTTTGTACTTTTTGCTATAATAAATATCCCCAATTTGTTTTAAAAAAGCAAATTTTTTCTCGGTTTAGGCCGATATGTATTCTTCTACATATTTTTGGTAAAAAAAATCGCAATAAGTGTATACTGATTTGTTTGCACAAAAGTTATAGCGTCCACAAAATAGGGGACAGTTTTATGGCATTTTTATTATAATTTTTTTTACCAGTAATGGCGGCGATCTGCTATTTTTATCATGACTGTGACTTTATGGCGGACACATGGGACACTTTTGACACATTTTCAGACCATTGTCATTTTTACAACGAACAGTGCTATAAAAATGCACTTGATTACTGTGAAAATGCCACTGCTAGTGAAGGGGTTAACCACTAGGTGGCGCTGAATGGGTTAAGTGTGTCCTAGGGAGTGATTCTAACTGTAAGGAGAAGGAGCTACCAATGACACGTCACTGATCACTGTTCCCGATCACAGGGAACATTTAATCAGTGACATGTCACTACGCAGAAGCGGGGAATGCCTTGTTTACAAAGGCATCTCCCTGTTCTACCTTTGCCAATCGCAGGCCACCTGGGAACATAGAGTTCCCGGGATCTGCTAGCGCACTCATGAGTCGCACGCTTCCGGTGTCGCATGCACACCTGCTGGGCATAAAATTAAAAGGGACGTACAGATACGCCCATTTGCATGCCCGTGCCATTGTGCATATGTATATCTGCATGCGGCGGTCGCTATGTGGTTAAGGTGGAAAAATTTAAAAAAAGCATTTAGGTGGCAAAAAGATGAATGCAATCTACTCACTAGGAAGAGAAACTCTGGGGGAATTTAGGATGGAAAAGGACCTGAGGGGCCAAGTAGATGACAGACTCAGCAACGTCGAGAAATGAGGAAAGCTGCTGCAAGCAAAGCCAATAGAATATTGGCATGCATTAAAAAGGGAATTAACTCCAGAGATAAAATGATAATTCTCCCACTCTACAAGACTCCGGTCCGGCCACACCTGAAGTATGCCATCCGGTTCTGGGCACCAGTCCTCAGGAAGGATGTGCTGGAACTGGAGAGAGTCCAGAAAAGGCCAACAAAGCTAGTAAAGGCACTGGAGGATCTTGGTTATGAGGAAAGATTACAAGCACTGAACTTTTTCTTTCTGGAGAAGAGACACTTGAGAGGGGATATGATTTCAATGTACAAATACCATACTGGTGACCCCACAATAGGGATAAACCTTTTCTGTGAAAGGGCATTTAACCAATTCAGCCCCGGAAGGATTTACCCTCTTCCTGACTAGGCCATTTTTCGCGATACGACACTGCGTCGCTTTAACTCACACTTTATCAGGACTGCAAAATTTTTGGGGACCATTGACATTTATACAGCGATCAGAGCTAAAAATAACCACTGATTACTGTATAAATGCAGGCCCGTCGCTACAGGACAGGCAAAACAAACAATTGCTTGGGGCCCCGAGCTGGCCTGGGGCCCCCAACTTCCCCTTCCCAGGCTGTAGCGTGGCCGAGCTCCTCTTCCTTCCTCCTGGAGTCCTGTCAGTCCAGCCGGGTACCGCGCGTGGTACAGGAGATTCAGTTTCCTGTTCCCGGCCGGACTGACACTGAGTGCTCACTTCCTTTCAGTCTGGCCAGGAACACAGGAAACTGAATCTCCTGTACCGCGCGGTACCCGGCCCGGCCCGGCCACTATCTGATAGGGGACTGGAGACCCATAATGATAGAACACTGGACTGACAGAAGGAAGAGGAGCTCGGCCACGCTACAGCGGCAGCCTACAGGGAAGAAGGGGAGGTGAGAATATAAAAACATAGGGACTAGGGAGGGGGAGTAGTAAGAACATGGGTGTAAAAAATTTGTGAAGTGCTAACGTAAGCTTTGCGTGTGGGGGGTGCTTGGGGGCCCCCATTTTGCTTGGGGCCCCCAAATTCCTTCAAACGGCCCTGTATAAATGTCACTAGCAGAGAAGGGGTAAACACTAGAGGGCGAACAAGGTTTAACGGTGTTCCCTAGGTGTGTTCTAACTGTGGGGGGATGGGACTGACTAGGGGTGGAGAGCGTTCAGTGTTCCTATATACTAGGAACATACGATCTGTCTCTACTCCCCTGACAGGACGTGGATCTGTTTACACACACAGATCCATGTTCATGCTCTGTCATAAGCGATCGCAAGTGTCTGGCGAACATCACACTCGCCGGGCATGTGTATCGGCTCCGAGGACGTGCGGCGGGCCGCGTGCGCGCACCTGCTAGATCATCTTAAAGTAGTGACGTATACCTACGGCGATTTGCGCAGCTGTGCCAGCCTGCCGCAGTATAGCGGGTTGGCTAGTGGTTAACCACTTGACCACTGGGCACTTAAACACCCTTAATAACCAGACCAATTTTCAGCTTTTGGTGCTCTCACATTTTGAATGACAATAACTCAGTCATACAACACTGTAACCAAATGAAATTTTTGTCCTTTTTTCCCCACAAATAGAGCTTTCTTTTGGTGGTATTTGATCACCTCTGCGTTTTTTTTTTTCTATAAATGAAAAAAGAACGGAAATTTTGTAAAAAAATTAATTTTTCTTCATTTCTATTATAAAATTTTGCAAAAAAGTAATTTTTCTTCATAAATTTGGCCTAAAATGTATACTGCTACATATCTTTGGTAACAAAACAAAATAAAATTAGATATTATTTAGTCTGGGTGAAAGTTATAGGGTCTACAAGCTATGGTACCAATTACTGAAAATTTATCAATTTGATCACATCTGATGTACTGACAGCATCTCTCATTTCTTGAGACCCTAACATGCCAGAAAAGTTCAAATACCACCCAAATGACCCCTTTTTGGAAAGAAGACATTCCAAGGTATTTAGAAAGAGGCATTGTTTTTTGAAGTTGTCATTTTTTCCCACAATTCTTTGCAAAATCAAGATTTTTTTCATTTTTATTTTTTCCCTACAAACTTTTCATATTAGCAGGTTATTTCTCACACACAGCATATGCATACCACAAATTACACCCCAAAACACTTTTTGCTATTCCTCCTGAGTATGGCGATACCACATGTGTGAGACTTTTACACAGCGTGGCCACATACAGAGGCCCAACATGCAGGGAGCACCATCAGACCAATTCTGACATTCCTCTCCTACATGGAAAAATCATAATTTATTTGCTAGAAAATTACATAGAACCCCAAAACATTATATATGCTTTTTTAGCAAAGACCCTAGAGAATACAATGGTGGTTGTTGCAACTTTTTATCGTGCATGGTATTTGCACAGCAATTTTTCGAACGCATTTTTTTTTGGAAATAAAGTTAGCCCAATGTTTTTGCATAATATGAAAGATGAAGTTACGCCGAGTAAATATATACCCAACATGTCACCCTTCAATATTGCACACACTTGTGGAATGGCGCCAAACTTCGCTACTTAAAAATCCCCATAGGTGACGCTTTAAATATTTTTACTGGTTACATGTTTTTAGTTGGAGAAGAGGTCTAGGGCCAAAATGATTGCTCCCGCTCTAACGTTCGCAGCGATACCTCACATGTGTGGTTTGAACACCATTTTCATATGTGGGCGGGACTTAAGTGCACGTTCGCTTCTGTATACGAGCACGCGGGAACAGGTGCGCTTTAAAAAAAAAAATGTTTTATTGTTCATTTTACTTTATTTATTTTAGTTTGACAAGTTTTTCCCCAAAAATAAATGTTTTGATTACTTTTATTCCTATTACAAGGAATGTAAAAATCCCTTGTAATAGGAATATAGCATGACAGGTCCTCTTTACAGTGAGATATGGGGTCAATAAGACCCCACATCTTGCCTCTAGGCTGGGAAGCCTGAAAAAAAATGATCGCAGAGTATTGCGCAGGGAGTATTGCAGAGTATTGTGTGGGGGTATTGCAGAGTATTGTTCAGAGTATTGCGCAGAGGGTACTGCAGAGTATTGTTCAGAGTATTGCGCGGGGGTACTGCAGAGTATTGTTCAGAGTATTGCGCGGGGGTACTGCAGAGTATTGTGCGGGGGTACTGCAGAGTATTGTTCAGAGTATTGCGCAAGGGGTACGGCAGAGTATTTTTCAGAGTATTGCGCAGGGGGTACTGCAGAGTATTGTGCGGGGGTACTGCAGAGTATTGTTCAGAGTATTGCGCAGGGGGTACTGCAGAGTATTGTTCAGAGTATTGTGCGGGGGTACTGCAGAGTATTGCGCGGGGGTATTGCGGAGTATTGCGCGGGGGTATTGCGAAGTATTGCGCGGGGGTATTGCGGAGTATTGCGCGGGGGTATTGCGGAGTATTTCAGAGTATTGCTCAGGGGGGTATGCAGACTATTGCTCAGGGGGGTATGCAGACTATTGCTCAGGGGGTATGCAGACTATTGCTCAGGGGGTATTGCAGAGTATTGCGCAGGGAAGGAAGGGGTTAATGCAGGGATGGCTGAGCAGGGATGGATGGATCTGTGACTGCAATAGTCACAGATCCATCCCACAGCGCTGCTGCCATCCGCGCTCCCCCTCTCACACTGTACCGATCGGTACAGAGAGAGGAGGGAGGAACCGGCGTCATCAAATGACGCTGGTTTGTTTACATGTGATCATTGGACGGAGCGATCACGTGGTAAACCGCCGCTATCAGCTGTGATTTACCGTGATCCGTGACCCACGGACATTCCTGTGTGTGCTCCCAAGGGGGCGCGCGGGAGCGGGATTCTGGAATCACGTTATATAACGTGATCCCAGAGTTAAGCAACCACCTTGCCGCCGTTATTTGACGGCGGCTGGTTGCTAAGAGGTTAAAAAGACTTGCGACCATTCTCTAAAATTAGAAGAAAAGATATTTAACCGTAAACAGCGTCGAGGGTACGGTGAGAATGTGGAATTCTCTTCCACAAGCTGTGGTTTCATCAGGGAGCATAGGTCATTTCAAAAAACTATTAGATAAGCACCTAAACGACCACAATATAAAGGGATATACAATGTAATATTGACATACACAGGTTGTCTTTTTTCAACCTTACCAACTATGTGACTACCGGTATGTAACTGTTATACAAGCTGTACACTCAGTACTTTACATTGTAGCAAAGTGTCATTTTCTTCAGTGTTGTGACATGAAAAGATATAATAAAATAGTTACAAAAATATGAGGGGTGTACTTACTTTTGTGAGATACTGTACATGTGTGTGTTTTTTTTTTTGGTCTACCTGGAGTTCAGCTTTAAGTTTATCTACTTTTGCATGCATGTTGCATTACCCCGAGTTTACCTGTATCAAATTTACATGTGTTTATATATATATTTGCATACATTTCCTGCAAAACATTTGTACAAAGCAGGTGAATGCCTTGCATATGGAAGAATGGCTTTGTTAACCACGTGAACTACATGTGAACTTTACTTATTTTAGTACACTGCACGGTAAAGCAGGCCTGTGCCGCTTGTGTGAATGAATCCTTATTAAGTAACTGAGAACACCATATCAGGGATTTACAATATACTCTAGAAGAAAAATTCAATGGCCATTCTCCAATTTCTACTTTTGTCTGCTTTTTGTGCTTAAAAGATTATGCCATGTTTACTTTGTAATGACTTCAGACAAACAGCACCTTCTAATGTGGTAGCACTTCTATTATTAAAGCTGAACTCCAGCCAGGAAGAAGAGATAATCATTTTAAAGGTGCTCCCCTAACTTCTGCAAAAACATTTGTTTGCTATTTGTAAGGCATTTTCTTTCATCCTTTTTTCCTCCTCCATCATGCCACTTATTTTTCCATTGTCCTTGTTATTCCTGTCTTTACCATCAGGTACCCCTGTTTTTCTCCTATGGAACAAAAGTTCCCCATTACAGACAGTGATGTGCTTTCTTTTGTAGGGGGGTGTGATCTCCACAGTACAGCCAAAGCTGTCGTTAAGGCAGGGCAAACGGGGAAGCTGCCCTGGGCCCTGTCATTATTGTGGGGCCCAAAGCAGCTGTCTCATACTTGCCAACTTCCCCAGTTTAAATTCCCTTATCCCTTGAAATTTTAGTCCTGTGTTGTGTCCTGATATCTCAGTGTAAAGTGTTGCTACTAATCCTGCCCAGCTCTGCCCTATTGTTGTGTACAGATGACCCTGTGTTTACATGTAAATAACCAGCATTGATATGCAATAACAGGAGCATTCATATGCAAATAGCGGTGGCCGGCAGGATTGATATGTAAATAAAGGCGGCATTCATATGTATATCATGTGTTTATGTTTATGCACATCACTGTAAACTTTGTTTTAATGGTGCCACACTGACCCATTATAAGCAAGACTAGTTCTTTACAGCTCTTGCCATGAGAGCGATATGTTTTAATATGTAACTTGACCTTTTGATATATTTAATAGTGTTGCTCACGAATATTCGCATTGCGAATATTCACTACGAATATTGCATATTCGAGTATTCGCGAATAACTCGAATATCGCGGCGAATATTCGCTATTTCGAATTTTCGTATTTTTTCAAATTTCGCAATCAATTTCGCAATCAATTTTTCATTCGCACTAGCGAAATTTCGCATTAGCAAAATTTCGCATTAGCGAAATTTCGCAATTTTTTTTTTTATAAAATATAGCGAATATTCGTAAATATCGAATATTCGTGATATTTTATAAAAAAAAAAAATTGCGAAATTTCGCAATTTTTTATTTTTTTATAAAATATCACGAATATTCGATATTTACGAATATTCGCTATATTTTATTAAAAAAAAAAAATTGCATTTTTTTTTTATAAAATATCAGGAATATTTGATATCAACGAATATTCGCGAATATTCTTCGAAATATTTGCGAAATATCGCAAAATCGAATATGGCGTATTCCGCTCATCACTAATATTTAATAACATTTATATTTTTCTATCCATGATCTGTCATTGTCCATTACAGCCAATAGTAGCCCTATACATCTCTCTGGGGACCCTTGCTTCTCTTGATTACCACAAAGAGATACAATTTATTCCAATGCAGGGAACTGGCTACGGCAGTAACCTCTATTAGATGCGTGACAGAGGAACGGACGTCAAATTTTACAACAGCAGATATCCGTGAAGGTTTGTTCTTTTTTTTTTTTGTATATCATGCCCCTCTGCAGTGAGGAGATGATGTAATGTAACCTCTACCAGCCAATCAGTGAGCAGTATTATTGTACAGTAATTTCTAACATCCAATCAACAAGCAGGAAAAATGTGCTGTGACCTCTAGCAACTAATCAGTGAACTGTAATGTGTGCTATAACCTCTAGCAACCAGTCAGTAAGTGGTAATGATATGCTGTAACCTCTGGCAACCAATCACAATCACTGCCTGATCTGATACAATAAACTGCTTAGAAGTCTTGCTGATATTTATTGTATGTCTCAGAGCAGGTGAAGAGCGAAATTGCATGGGGAGGGGGCCCAAGATTTTTTTTTGCCCAGGGTCCAATCAATATTAAAGACGGCCCTGAGTACAGCCCACAAATAAAAAAAAAACCTTGAGCTTACTTGGTATTGTTGGAAATGTGGCTCCCATTTCCACCTAGCTGCGCACGTTGGATGTGACATGCAGCAAGTGCCTGTGCAAACTAGAGGTGAATGAAGGAGCAAATGATGTCAAACACAATAAAAACATGAATTTCTCAAAAACAAAGTATTTTTTTACATTTATGCACAGTTTCATTGTGTACGGGAAAAGAGAGCTCAGGGTAAAAAGTGGGCAAGATCCCGGAATCCAGCTTTAAGGTGATACTATAAGTAGTCCTTGCAAGGTAAAACTCATACATTACAAGACTTTTAGTTATTTTATTGGCTTCTATTTTATAAATACTGTGACAGGCCATTTAAGTGCACTTCCTGAAGTCTTTACCGATAAGTTTTAAATTGGCAGTTCTGCCTTAGTTATAATCACTGTATCATTCTTAGTGTTGTAATATAAAACATGGCATGCCGGCCATCCCTGCAGACGTACAAATCCAAAGCCAAAGATTGAATTTCCAGAGTAGAAAATGTAGGGACGTTGCCAGGGATGCCATAAATTGTCCTCCAACTCATTGTTGTCTTATGGAAAAGGTGCGGAGCCACTTGCAGGAGCCGAATTTTGTGAAATTATTTCCAGAAGCCCAATAATGTTGCCATGTGCAAGGATGAGAAATTTAATATTTTTGGCAGATATTAAAGATAGTGGCTGGCTTCAAATTGCAATGAAAGATATTTCCTAATAGCTATAATAAAATAGTAAAAACATTTTTTTTACTTTGGATAAATTAGGGAAGGCAGTGTGTTAAGGCCCAGCCATTAATGAACATTATGTCACATGTTAACTTACATTGCATTAACCTCCCTGGCGGTATGATTCTTTCAGATTTTTGGTGCTGAAAGCGGTACCATTATTTTTCATGGAAATTTGGCATTTTATACTGTAGGCCTGTAATTCTTAGGAATAACTCACTTAAATCTGTCCAAACAAGAGTCTAGTAGACATCCTGGGTATAATAAAGTTTGAAACACAAAATCATAAATTATAATATAATAAATAACTATAAATAATTATAACAAATAATAATATAATAAGAATTGTTATATAAAAGTGTGTGCAGGTCACTGGACAGACCACTAGGGACAAAGGGTGTGTGTAATTATTTTATACAGTACTCTAATCTTTAAGATTACAGTATACTGTATGTATTGTGTGTTTTTACTTTTTTGAATTTGGTGCGATCTCCGCCCCTGTGCGTCGTAACGTCGCAGGGAACAGTGCCCGTGGCACTCTGGCACTGTGTGAATCGAGCGGGGAGACATCGCAGGTGATCATCACAAGCGGCTCCACAGCCAGGACGTCTAATTGGGAGTCACTATCTGAAAGGCGGTTGATCGGCTTGGTCATTGGTGAGAGAGTAATTGGGGGGGGGCAGGCCCAGGAGGACCTACAAGGGGGGGGGGGCAGGCAGAGGGACAGTAAGGGCAGGATGCAAGTGAGAAGAGGGGGGGCAGGCAGCTGACAGGAGGGGGCAGCAGAGTTAAAGGGCAGGAGGACCTTGGACACACTATACTTTGCAGGACACTGTTTACTGGGACAGTCCCATACTTTACTCCCCCCCCTCTCCCTCCCTCCTTGACGGCCCTGGGAACACTTCACTCTGCTGCTGCCTGCTAGATAAGGGGGTGCACTTCTATTCAAAGTGCCCTCTGCTCCTGGCGCCGTTAGGACTTCACAACGCACATGAGACAAGGAGAGGAGGAGAAGGGAGAGAGGGGAACATAGGCAGCGCCCCCCTCACCGGGGTGATTGACCAGAGAGCTGCCCCAGCTGTGATGATTAAGAAAGCCGCGCGGGGGGGGGGGGGGGGGGGCGCGCGGCGGCCCAAGATGGGGCCGATAAGACAGCACTGCGGCCCACAAACCCGACCAGCCCACCATTTCTCCCTTCTTATCCGGGCCTGGATACTGTTAACTACTTGCCGACCGGCCGCCGTCATATTACTGCGGGACGGTGGCACTGCTGGGCGAGAGCCCGTAGCTATACGTCCGCTTTAAAGCGGCTGCTAGGGCGCGCGCGCGTCTCCGCTCGCCCCCGAGTCCCACGCGCGTGCCCGGCGGGTACGATCGCCCCTGGGCACCCGCGATTGCTCGTTACAGAGCGGGGCCTGGGAGCTTTGTGTGTAAACACAAAGCTCTCAGTCCTGTCAGCGGGGGAAACGCTGATCTTCTGTTCATACAATGTATGAACAGAAGATCAGTGATTTCCCCTAGTGAGGCCACCCCCCCATACAGTTAGAACACACCCAGGAACACACTTAACCCCTTCCCTGACCCCTAGTGTTAACCCCTTCACTGCCAATGGCATTTTTATAGTAATACAATGCATTTTTATAGCATTGATCGCTATAAAAATGCCAATGGCCCCAAAAATGTGTCAAAAGTGTCCGAAGTGCCCACCATAATGTCGCAGTACTGAAAAAATATGCTGATCCCCGCCATTACTAGTAAAAAAAAAATATTAATAAAAATGCCATAAAACTACCCACGATTTTGTAAACGCTATAACTTTTGCGCAAACCAATCAATAAACGCTTATTACGATTTTTTTAATGAAAAATATGTAGAAGAATATGTAAACTGCCTAAACTGAGGAAAAAAAACGTTTTTTTATATATTTTGGGGGCATTTTTATTATAGCAAAAAGTAAAAAATATTGCATTTTTTTCAAAATTGTCGCTCTATTTTTGT
Source organism: Rana kukunoris (assembly GCA_029574335.1). NCBI lineage: Eukaryota > Metazoa > Chordata > Amphibia > Anura > Ranidae > Rana > Rana kukunoris. The sequence continues at coordinate 92,067,697 of CM056058.1, read as the reverse complement.
TTATAGCGCAAAAAATAAAAACTGCAGAGATAATCAAACACCACCAAAAGAAAGCTCTATTTGTGGGAAAAAAAGGACGCCAATTTTGTTTGGGAGCCACGTCGCAAGACCGCGCAATTGTCAGTTAAAGCGACGCAGTGCCGAATCACAAAAAGTGCTCTGGTCATTGGACAGCAATATGGTCCGGGGCTAAAGTGGTTAATGACCTACAATGGGGACATTCTGTCATTGCACCTTAAAGAGCACTTGTACCATCCTTGTTTAGCTTCATCTCTCATTAGGATAAAAGGTTAAACAGGCCGGCCTGGGTTTCTCCTAGAAGTATTGTCAGAATCTATGCTTAACTTTGCTTATCCTTTCAGGCTATGTTCAAGTGGTACTGCATTGTACATATGTATATATAGTATCCTAACAACAAAAACCTGGGGAATGCCCAGGGAATAACCAAGCCTACTTACCGACCAGCCAGCAGAACAACCAATTAACCTGTCTAACAGTATGCGTTAAAAACAGGGGTTTTGTCCGCACGCATTTGCAAACGCATGCATGAGCCACAAAGCCGCGCCAAGGCACCCCATAATTCTGTGGTCCTTACACTAAACAGTGAGTGTCCTCACAGTCGAGGCACATGCATTTTAATGGATAGATAGGGGCAGGTGGACTGAAGGGGAGCCACCCCTCCTTAAAGGTACAGGAGCACACCAAACACCCAGCATATAGCACAATGGCTGCAAAGGTGTTGGTGCACTGCTGGATCAATATAAACACCACAGGTGAAGCAAAATGTGTCCACCGCCCCTATCTATGGCTGGATATATAGTATCCTGTTGTTGCCAACTTTCTTAACTGTTTTACTAGGGGAATCATTCTACTGAGCTTGTGCTGTTAACGAAAGCTCAGTTGAACCATGACCCTTTTTGTACAACTATATCTTAACTGAAGCATTCCAGTAAACGTTAGCAGAATATAAACATATTGGGCCAGATTGAAAAAGGCTTCACGCTGGCGTATGTCGAGAGTTACGCCATCGTAAGTACAAATGTGCGCCGTTGCATCTTTACGCCGATTCAGAAAGCAAGATACACCAAAAAATATGGCTTCAGTCATTAGACGTTCCCATAAAAAAATATGCAAATGAGCTAGATATTGATATACGCCATTTACGTAAGGCGTATGACCGGCATGAAGTTACCCCTGCTATATGAGGCGCCGGCAATGTTAAGTATGGACGTCAAATTTTCCGTCAATTACGCCGTTTGCGTAAGTCGTACGCGAATAGGGCTGTCCATAAGTTACGTTCACGTCGAAAGCATTGAGCAAGTGCTTTGTGAATACAGAACTTGCCTCTCTAAGTTGCGGCGGCATAGCGTAAAGAAGATACGCTACGCCCACACAAATATACGCCAATATTTCTGAATCTGGCCCATTGAGTGTTGTCTTATTACTCAAAGGTGTTGCAAGGATGTCTGAACCCAGATTGTCAGGTGGGTTGGAATGTTCACATGGTCATGGCGATGCAGGTAAATCTAAGCAGTCCTCAAGAGGGCCGTGCTACACACCCATAACTCTGGGGTCACAGAGCAAAAGTTGCATACAACAATCATTGAACTATATAATATGTCAAATGAAGTTGAAGCAAAATCATTATGCCGCGTACACACGGTCGTTTTTTGCGATGAAAAAAAACGAAGTTTTTTAAAACGTCATTTAAATTGATCGTGTGTGGGCAAAACGTCGTTTTTTGTCTTCAAAAAAACGACCAAAAAAAAATTCCAACATGCTTGAATTTTTTGTGTCGTTTTTCAAAACGTCGTTTTTTGTTTCACAAAAAGTCACCATGTGTAGCAAAAACGTCTTTCAAAACGACGTTTTTCAACCCGCGCATGCCCAGAAGCTAGTTATGAAGCGAGCTTCAATGGAAAAGAGTGGTGAACGTAACCTCGCTTTTTGTGAAAAAACGATGGTGTGTATGCAAAATTGTCTTTGAAAAGTGACGTTTCAAAAACGTCGTTTTTTACTTCACAGAAAACTTCGTTTTTTTTTCATCGCAAAAAACGACCGTGTGTACGCGGCATCAGAGTTTCACTTTTTTAGCATGACAACACTAAGTAACAGGAAACTGAGACAAGCAAATAAAACACAGCACAATTTATTGAAAAGTTTTAAATACACCCAATAGTATCTCTTTGAACTATTCCGTTTTTGTATTAATGCTGTTTGTAGATCAAAGACCCTTCTGTTCTGTAAATTGTGACATAACTGTGCTGAATTTTAGCTTGTGCCAATGTTTTTAGAGGCAGTAGAGTGATTTCATGTTGGAAAGTGGTTAATTATCTGTGCCGAAAGGGATTTGGCAAACCATTGAAGCATGGGTAACACGGTTTGGTGGTTGGCACCTGGTAAAGCAAGTTTAACAAGCCATCACTGTTGAGGCTACACTGTTAAATGAAGCACAGCAGGCATTTATTGCCAACTGGTGGCAATATAGGTTGGCTGGAAAATATGGTTGATTAACTAAAGGAGTATAGACTGATTATTTTGCAAAGTGTGTGTTCACTGAGCTTAGCAGATTAGTTAAAGGATCTTTTCTCCTGGCTTATTATTGAATAATTAAAATGTTCACAGTTTCACCTTGTTCACCAAGCAAAAATAATACTTTAACTACTTCAGCCCCGGAAAGGATTTACCCCCTTAATAACCAAAGCATTTTTTCTGATACGGCACTGCATCATTTTAACTGACAATTTTGCGGTCGCGCGACACTATACCCAAACAAAACTTATGTCCTTTTTTTCCCACAAATAGAGCTTTCTTTTGGTGGTATTTGATCACCTCACCGGTTTTTATCCTTTGCGCTATAAACAAAAAAATACAGACAACTTTTGAAAAAAAAAATGTATTTCTTCATCAGTTTAGGCACAATGTGTACTACATATTTTTTGTAAAAAAAACACAAAACACACAATAAGCGTATATTGATTGGTTTGCGCCAAAGTTATAGCATCTACAAAATAGGGGATATATTTATAGCATTTTTCTTATTATTATTTTTTACTAGTAATGGCGGGGATCAGCAAATTTTAGGGAGACTGCGACATTGCAGCGGACGTATCGTATACTTTTGACACTTTTTTTTTGGGACCAGTGATATATTACAGTGATCAAAGCTAAAAGTAGACACTGATCACTGTATAAATGGCATTGGCAGGAAAAGGTTTAACACTAGGGGGCGATAAAGGGGTTAAGTGTCCCTTAGGGAGGTGTTTCCAACTGTGGGCGTAGTGGACTGATGGGAGTAGAGATAGATTGCTGTTCCTGATCACTAGGAACAGACGATCTCTGTCTTCTCCCCTGTCAGAACAGGGTTCTGTTTGTTTACATTGACAGATCCCAGTACTGGTTCTCTGTGGAGCGATTGGAGGTGGCTTCCTCCGGTGGCCAATCTGCATAGCTCTCTTTATATTTATATTATTTTTTTTATAATTGTGAAAGTCACATCAAAAATGATTTTGGGGGGAAAAAAAATGATAGCCAAAAACAAGCCCTTACTGAAAATATGCCATAACTTACCTATAAACTTCTCGGTGTTAATCCCGAGAGTTACTCATGCATAGTTGCCAACATCCCATATTTCCCGGGACATTCCTGGTATTTAGATCCTTATTCTTGTCTTACTGTATCCCGGGAAATCTGCAGTTTTCTGTTTTTTCGCCGCCACCACTAGAGGTTTGTGGCTGTCACTGGTGAATTGTCTCTGCCGGTTACCATTTGGTAACGAGATAATTGAAGCGCTAACACCAGGTGTTTGGAGTATCTTTATCTGCTGATTGTTAAACTTTCTGGTATACACATATTGCTATTGTGGTGTAGGATCTGGGCCTGCTGTCCCTCCATCCCTCTTTCTTTCCTCCCTTCTCTCCGCTTCCCTCTCTTTCTTTCTCTCTCTTTCCCTCCATCCCTCTTTCTTTCCTTCCTTCTCTCCGCTTCCCTCCCTTTCTTTCTCTCTCTCTCCCTCGATCCCTCGTTCATCTCAGACTCGAACCACACCCCTTTTGAGCCATGCCCCCTTTAACGCACGCCCAATATTTAGTTTAAATCATGCCCATTTTTTGGCATGGCACGCTTTGAACAATTTTTTCACAATGTTCGCAACTATGCTAATGTCAGGAACTCAAAGCAGAATGGTTATCCCCAAACAGTACTCAGGGTGACCATTTTAACATTCAAAAACTTAGGGATACTCCCAAAATGGCAAGCTGCATTTATAATGGCTGATCCTTTAGCTTTCATGAAAACCCAGAAGCACTCTGCTCTGAGCACATCTGGGATCACAAATGTCAAATTGTGACCACTGGTGCCCAAAAATATACAGTAATCAAGTACTATGTGTACTTGAAATATATGGAAGCAGGGCAGGGGATATATTAGGACTCCTTTATACCATCGATGTCTCCGTAAAGAGTACCTATCATCTACCACAAACCAACGCCAAACCCGTCCGCCACCCCCCTCATGGGAGACAGACTGGAATGCAGCGATTTCCCCCTCCCCATGAGGGAAACAAACAGGAATGTGGCAGCGCTCAGAGGCCTCCTTACCTTAGGAAGGAGGCAGATCAGGCAGATATGGCCATTGCTTCTCCAGGCCGAACAAGAAGTGGGTCCTGACTGATACCCAATTGGCCTGGAGTTCCTGGCCAATCAGGTTTCAGGAACTACTTCCTGATTGGCCAGAATGAGAACCAGGAAATCAATAGTGAATATTAATTCGCTATTGTCAAACAAGTGGGTGGGCTCGGGGCGCAGTGCTCTGTGCCCTGAGCCCACCCTTTTTTTTAAGCCAATTAGAGCCTCAGATTCTAATCATGTGCTTAAAGAAAAAAAAAACCCTATTGAATTCCATGCGCCCGGCATGTAGATTAGGGGGCTGGATGCATAGATGGGGAAGGGGGCCGCGCCCGTTTGCCTCGTATGGTCGGGCCACCACTGGTGAGGACAATGGTGACTGGCCACTGTATACACATCAGAGCTACAAATGGATTTGCTTAAAAAACACAAATTCATAAATGTAAAAAAATAAATAATTATAACTACAGAAATATGAAATAACTTGTTCTGCCTCTCCAAACGAAGCCCTCCAAGTGTGACATCTATAACTGTTCCAGTTGTGGCAAGATAGCTGTAACTTAAGATCTCAGAAGAATTAGAAGACAGTGACAATTCAAATGACATCCTGCAGATGGTAGAAAGCTTTTTAATCCAAAAACTTGTGCAGATGTATACAGATAGATTAAAAAAACAGTTTGTCTAGCTCCAAAAGAATATAGTAAATGTGGTGAATGGTGGCTATAGCATGAAGACGAAGGGTTGGACTAACTACACAGAGCGTTCCTTAGTTACGGAGTGAGGCAGGGGCAAAATTATTTAGAGGCACGCACACAGCAATGCATGTGTAACATGATATAACTTTTCTGTCCTTGACAATTTTTGCCACCTTTTGTTGTTGTATTTTATTATTTAACTTATTTTAGACAAAAATAAAAAAAAGTCCAACTCTTAAAACTCATGCCGCGTACACACGATCATTTTTCGGCATGACAAAAAACGACATAAAAAAAAAAAATATCATGTGTGGGCTTCACATCGTTTTTCATGTTGTCGTTTTTCAGAAGAAAAACGACAAAAAAATAAAAATTCGAACATGCTGCATTTTTTAACGCCGTTTTAAAAACATGACGTTTTTCGGGTAGTAAAAAATGATCGTGTGTGGGCTAAAACGATGTTAAAAACAACGTTTTAAACCCGTGCATGCTCAGAAGCAAGTTATGAGACGGGAGCTTGAATGGAACTTCCCCTTTAGAGTGCCGTCGTACGTGTTGTACGTCGCAGCGCTTTGCTCATCATTTTTTTAAAAACGATGGTGTGTGGGCAACATTGTTTTTAATGATGAAGTTGGAAAAACTTTGTATTTTCTACATGCTGAAAAACAAAACAAAATTTCATGCCGAAAAACTATCGTGTGTACGCGGCATCAAAGAAACATTGACACTGGTATGGACAAAGTGTTAAAATGGCAAAGTTGTTATTTTACATCCCTTGTTTCCTAACATATTAGCTACTAAATACTTTAGTAGAGGTTAAAACTTGAATTAGAGAGGAGGTTCTTCAATATTAGATAATGCCGACAATAAAATGTGTATCATATAATGCAAAAGGTCTAAATAGTCCCACAAAGAGACACAAAGTTTTAAAGGAATTAAAGAGAATCAAAACCGATGTAGCATATTTACAGGAGACCCACCTTACCTTGGACTCAAACGTGAAATTAAACTCAATAGATTTCCCTGTATGGTACTATGGGGACAGTGTCTCAAAACGTGAGAGGGGAGTAGCTATCGGATTCGCCAGAGGAGTGAGATTCCAGTTAATCGATAGATTGACCGACCCCGAGGGGAGATTCCTCATACTAAAAGGGAAATTAGAAGAGACAGAATGCACCCTAGTAAACATCTACTCACCTAATAACCAACAGATAAAAATTTTAATTATCATCTTAGGAAAGATAAGGGACTTTAAAAAAGGTAGGGTTATACTGGGAGGAGACTTTAATTTGTGCATGGATCCAAAGGTGGATAAGACAACCCAGACAGCAGGAACTAACATAAAACAACTAAGAAAACTAAAAAACAATCTGCATAGTAGTCAACTAGTAGACGCCTGGCGCGTGCTAAACCCGGCGACACGGGATTATACCTTCTATTCTCCTGTACATGGGTGCTATTCCCGTATTAACCATATCCTCGTGGATCACTACCTATTGGAGGAGGTGGTGAATGCGACAATAGAGCCCATGACTATATCAGACCATGCCCCAATCAGTGTGTCCTTTAATGTTTCAGGTAACCCAAGACCAACCCAAATTTGGAGGCTCAACGAGGAATTATTAAAAGATGTAAATAGCCTAATCAGGGTTCAAAAGGAGTTAGAAGAATACTTCAAAATAAATGATACAAGTGACATATCTAAAGCTACGTTATGGGATGCCCACAAGGCTTTAATTAGAGGGACGTTGATATCAGAGGGAGCAAGAAATAAAAAAGAGAACCGGCTTCAAAAAGAGAAAATAATCAAGGAGATAGATAAGTTAGAACAAAAACACAAAAGAGGGGCCCAGCAACAAGACCTATACCAAGAATTAGTTAATAAACGTAACCAACTTAAAAATCTTTTATTCCAGGAAACTAAAAGAGACCTACAGATAATTGCAAAAGAAAGATATATGGAAGGCAATAAAACCAGTAAACACCTGGCAAAGTTAGTTCAGAAAAAGAAAGGAAGAAATTATATAGGGAAAATCAAAAACGAACAAGGAGAGGAGGTGTATAAAACAAAAGATATAGCCGAAACGTTCCGAGTTTACTACGAAAATGTATATGCAGTTAAACAGAAAAATTGGGAAAACGAGGAGAAAAGAACTAAAACCTCAGATTTTCTGCAGGAGGCGGGACTTCCATCAGTAAAATTAATAGATGCATCAACTATGGACAGGCCGATTACAGAAAAGGAAGTACAATTAGCGTTATCGGGTACAGCATTAGGGAAGAGCCCTGGGCCCGATGGCTTCACTGTATTCTACTACAAAAAATGTAAAGATATCCTCATACCTCGACTATGTCAATATTTTAATGGTCTAGGAAAGGATTATATCCTGAGTAGAGAAGCCGCTGAGGCAATAATAACCGTTATTCCAAAGGAAGGCAAGGACTCCAGGATTTGCTCGAGCTATCGGCCAATATCTCTGTTAAATACAGATTTAAAACTGTTCGCAAAGATATTGGCCGAGAGAATAAAATGTGAGATGGCGGGGCTGATTCACCCCGACCAGACAGGTTTTATTCAGGGACGAGAGGGGAAGGACAACGGGGTAAGGACCCTCCTCCTGATTCAGGAAATGAAAAGAAGTAGAGTCCCCAGTCTACTCCTGTCGATCGACGCTGAGAAAGCGTTCGATAGGGTAGACTGGGGATTCATGCTACAAACTTTGGAAACCATGGGATTCGGAAGTAGGATGATGGGGTGGATTGGAACTCTATACAAAGCCCCAACGGCTAGGATTAAAATTAATGGAGGCCTCTCCCAATACTTCTTAATGGAAAATGGAACGAGACAAGGGTGTCCCCTCTCACCATTACTGTTTGTACTGTCCCTCGAACCTTTCCTATCTAGAATACGTAAATGCCCTGAAATAAATGGAATTAAGGTGGGAAAAGAAGAACATAAGGTGGCGGCATTTGCAGACGACGTGCTCTTCTACCTGACCAATCCTAAAACTTCTATCCCAGAACTATTAAATGTATGTAGTCAATATGGGGAAATTTCAAACTTTAAGTTAAATTTTAATAAAACGGAAATATTAAATGCCAGCACACCCAAGAAAGAAATGCTAACCCTCAGAGTAGAACATAAATTCCCATGGGTAAAAGAGCTTAAATATCTTGGCATCTATTTGGCGAGTACGGAAAAAAGAATCTACGAAATTAACTACATCCCCTTGATAGAAGAAATTAAAAATGAAATAACCAGAATAAAAAATAGACCAATCTCGTGGTTTGGACGAATACATTTTTGTAAAATGGTGTTGATACCTAAGATTTTATACAAGTTCCAGATGATCCCGATTAAACTCCCAAAACAACTGATTTGCACTCTCCAAAAATTGATTATGAATTATATCTGGGGAAATAAGAAACACAGGATATCTTTCCAGACCCTCAGACAGACTAAAAATAAGGGGGGACTGGCCATCCCGGATCTCAAAAAATATTACGATGCAATAATCCTGTCGCAAGCAGTGGAATGGGCTAAAGTAAACACAGAAAAAAGATGGGTTAGCTTGGAGAATACTCTCACTAACATGAAATTAGGAAAAATAATATGGAATCCCCCACAATTCAGAGCACTTGGCACAGAAACACATACAATCACAAAGAATGCACTTAAGGTATGGGATTATCATTATACACAAAAAAAAAAATAGATAAAAATTTCAACTCTTCCCTCATTTTCTTAAAAGACAATGATTACTTCCCACCGGGGAAAATAGAGGTGGGGGGAAATTGGATTAAAAATGATAAGGCACAAGTAAGAGATATAACACATCAAGGACACGTACTAACATATAGGCAAATAGAGCAAAAAGAAAACTTTATGACACTTAATGAATGGAGGTACCAACAGTTAAACCACTTTATTCAAAAACTTCCCCAACCTTTAAGAACTGGGGACCAACTTTCAGACATAGAAAAATGATGTTCTCTGGAAAGTAGGAAGGGAACAATATCTAAGATTTATAAGATTTTAATACAGTGGGAGGAACTAGAGGTACACCCCTTCATTCAAAATTGGGAAAAGGAATTAGGGTCACGTTGCGATAGGTTCACAATAAATACAATTTTAAAACTGACCCATACCTCAGCTATCGACAGTCGATCCGCCAAAATAAATTTAAATGCTTATCAGGCTGGTACAGAACACCAGAAAAACTTAGTAAATTTACGACCAGCCAGTCAGCAGACTGTTGGAGGGGCTGTAAATCACCCGGAACCATGGCCCACCTTTGGTGGGAATGCCCAAAGGTTAAAACTTATTGGGAAAAGATCTTGAGGATAATAGAAGAGATCACAAAGGAAAAAATAAAAACAGAGCCATGGACGGTACTCTTCCATGGAGGGGGAGAAGGGATTAAGAAATATAGGAAATCTTTGGTACCACACCTATTAAATGCCGCCAAAAGGCTGATACCGAAGAAGTGGCAGGAAACAGAATGCCCCACGGTATGGGAATGGATAGATACCGTAGAGGAAACATATAGGATGGAAGACCTTAGGGATAGCTCAGAAGAAAACTGGGACAGTACAAAATGGGAAAATTGGAGAGCATTTAAAAGATCATGGAGCTATGTAGAAAATCTGCGACCGGAGGCACAAACTAGCTCAATAAGATAAGAGAGTATCAAATGGTGTGGTGGAGGAGAGGGAAGGGGACGGGGGGGGAGGGTTGGGGGGGGGGGGCAGGTCAAAAGGGGAATAAATATATAAACAAATGTATTTATAAAATGTGCAAAGAGCAAAAACCCATAACATATATATATATAATAAACTCAAACGAAGAGGGGGGAAAAAAAAAAGAGAGAGAGAAAACCTTCCACAAATGATGCAAACTTGAAACAGAGACGAAAATTAAGCACCCTTATCATGAGCTGGTCTCTTGTGTACAGTAAAGGCTGACTGTGGAAAAAAAAAAAAAAAGTCAGCAGCTGCAGTGTTTGTAGCTGCTGGCTTTTAATATTTTTTTTTTAGGTGGACCTCCACTTTAAACTATGGTTGGTTATTTCCATTTATCACTTTTGGTAGGTCTAGGCCAAAATGTTGCTGCTAGATTTTAACCACCATGCAGGTAACAAATGTTCCCTTTTATGCAGAAATAAGAATGACATTTTAAAGGGTCAGGAGGAAAACATGTGTAATCTTGGGGAAGGCTTATCATACATAAAAAGCTTACTCGCCCACAAAATGCTAAGATTTTTCCATTCCTCCAATACTTTAAATATTTTGTTTATTTTCAAACTTAAGTATGATTCATAAAGAAGGGAATTTCCTCAAGAAATATTACTTACAAATATTCCAAACCTCTCTCAGCCAGTTTAAACGATTTCTGTTATTTAAGATATGAGATTAATTTACAAAGAATTTTATTGAACAAAAAATACATCTTTTTGCGATTCGGCACTGCGCCGCTTTAACTGACAATTGCGCGGTCGACCGACGTGGTTTCCAAACAAAATTGGCGTCCTTTTTTTTCCCACAAATAGAGCTTTCTTTTGGTGGTATTTGATCACCTCTGCGGTTTTTATTTTTTTGCGCTATAAACAAAAATAGAGTGACAATTTTGAAAAAAATTCAATATTTTTTACTTTTTGCTATAATAAATATCCCCCAAAAATATATTTTTTCCTTAGTTAAGGCCGATACAAATTCTTCTACCTTATTTTGGTAAAGTTGCAATAAGCGTTTATTGATTGGTTTGCGCAAAATTTATAGCGTTTACAAAAGAGGGGATAGTTTTATGGTATTTTTATTAATATTTTTTTTTTACTAGTAATGGCGGTGATCAGTGATTTTTTTCATGACTGCGACATTATGGCGGACACATCGGACACTTTTGACACATTTTTGGGACCATTGTCATTTTCACAGCGAAAGGTGCTATAAAGATGCACTGATTACTGTGAAAATGGCAATGGCAGTGAATGTGTTAACCACTAGGTGGCGCTAAGGGGTTAAGTGTGCCCTAAGGGAGTCATTCTTACTGTAGGGGGGCGTGGCTGTAGGCGTGACATCACTGATCGTCGTTCCCTATATCAGGGAACAGACGATCAGTGTCACTGCCACACAGAAGAACGGGGAAGGTGTGTTTACGGCTTCACGCCGGAAACCCTACTGCGCATGGCCGGGGGAGGAGAAGGGAGCCCCGCGGTGACGTCACGGGCTGCGGCCGGGACTCCCGAGAGTGGGAAAGGATACCTGTCAAAGGTATCCACTTTAATTGCCTGACTGGGAAACCAGAAATACAATTTTTTTATTCTCAGCGGGTAATTAAAAGTTTTATTTGCGTATATATGTTTGCATAGCTCTAGTTTTCCCTATTTTGGACATTCATTGGACATGGGGATAGCTGTGGGTGGTATTTTGTTTTTCTAGTCACTGTCCAGGACAAGTATACAGATAACAGTTCAGACTTTTCTTTAGACCCCTTTTACACTGAAGCATTTTTACAGCGTTTTAGCGTTGAAATAGCACTATTAAATTGCTCATAAAACGCTCTCCATGCATCTCAATGGACCCTTTCATACTGAGTCCTGCAAGCAGCATCTTTGGAACAGCTTTTGGCCGCTGAAAAAAAAAACGCTCCAAAAACGTCCCTCTCCATTAAAATTAATTGAAAGCGCTGTAAAAACACCTTACTCTTTACACTGAGGCACTGCAAAAACGCCCTAAAACGTTAGGGTCTTAGTAGTGTGAAAGGGCTCTGAAAGCACTCTGGCTTTCACATTGGGATTGCAGATGAGGCTTCGTTCGAATAACGCTCGAATAACGCTCTAATAACGCTTTTGTTAAGCCAGTGGAATGAACAGTGCAATGCACCCAGCTATACATCTACAGTGCATTATTGTGTTGCAGTAACACATATTATCTATTATCAATGATATTTGCCCTTCCTTTTTTATATAAATATACTGTATTGAGTTGTATCTGTGTACATGGTTTTTAAAGAAAAGTTGGCCACAACGCATAAAGCAGTAAATTGCATGTCTCCACCACCATTTGCTGTAAAATTTCAGATATTACTGGTTGTCCAGCCATTCTGTTTGGGCCTTATAATTTTTGACAGTACTGTGTTATATTGGGGGTGTTTAGCTGAGTGGTAGATGCTCTTTTTTGTGCAGTGAGTCCATGCCACACAGGTGTTATCGTTAAGGGCCTGGTAGCACACATTTATTAAAAGGGAAAAACAAAACAAGTCTATCCAGGATTCCGAAGCAGGGATTTTAACTTCATTTAGCACATATAAATGAAAAACATACCAAGCCATCTGGCTCCCTCTTGTCAGCAGTACCTCTGCTTGCTCCCAACAGATTTCCAGATTCCTTCCAGCCCCCTGGACTCACTGGCATCCTTAATCTCCCAGACTCTCAAAGCTGACCAGCCAGTCCCAGTCCCTAGGCATAGAATCCCCCTTACATGGGCTGCAGTATCCCACAGGGCAGACAGTTTTCTTGACAGAGGTCTGTCCTCAAGCAGCAGCATGCTACTCACACTCGAACATGCACCCCATCTGCTCTCACCAGCCCCTCGCTATATGGGCTGTGTGTGCACCTGGGCGCATGCCCTGCTGGCTTTCCATAACACTCGGACACAGGGTTTGCAGATCCCATTCCACCCAAGATTCCTAGGAATCTCCAAACTACAGAGCCCCATCCGGAAATAGGAAACTCCAGGGAAAGCTGCCAGAGCATTTTTCTCCATTTAAAATCTATATTCTGTAGCCCTGCAGTCAGCCAACATGCAAACTCTGTGTCAATTTCCTGGTCATTTCCAAAGTGACAGCTTCGCCATCCCCATTTGTTTAGATCTGAGGAACACCTGCACCCATCATTGAAGTTGGGACACTTCTGTGCTGGCAATCAGCCATGTAGGGCCAACCTTTTTTTCCGGGTGTGCTGCCAGGTACATGCCACCCTAAACCTAAACAGGGTCCTACAGTTCCTTATACCCAGCCTTCTCTCTCTTCCCTTGGGGTCCCTGGGCTTATTCTCTTTTCTTGGGGGAACTTGGCTTCCCCAGATCCTTACTTTTAACTCACTGATATCAGCTTTACTCTTCACTATAGGTCTTTCAGGTTTGAATACCTCTCTCTAGTTATCCACAGCAACCAAATCATTGTTAACAGCACCAATCATTAATAGATCCCAAATTCTGAGGTCACAACTTCCAATACGATCAGTGCTTTCTTTTACAGTGTTTGTAAGGACCAGTCCTAACGAAGGACCACACACAGGTGAGCGACTATACCCCAAGGGACCAACACACAGCTTCACCCTTACCCGGTTGTTCAACCCTTCATGGGCGGCTGTCCTAACAAATGGCACTGATCCAAGCACAAACCATTTCTTACTACGAAAGTGCAGACTGATGTACACATTACATTGTTACAGCAACCAACACCTTTAGCACTTTCTCCCACAGTGTCTCCGGGTACCTTAACTTATACCACGTTGCAAGTGACAGAAAGATTCTATGCTACTGTCGCATCTATTCAGGGGACCTTCCCTTTCATTGGGGCCTAGCAGGTGAAATAGTGTCCATGCCCACTACTGACCACTGCTCAGCCGCACCTTGGACCGCATCAGCAGAAATGTACTTTGTCACAGCATGAGACCCCGTAGAGACCCCTGATGTCTCCAACAGTTCTCCTAAGCGACTGCTATACCAATCAGTGACTGGAAGCACCCTCACAGGAAATCGGAAGATCCTGTTCCAAACTGTTAATAAGCATTGGTCCCACCAATTCCATTCTTGATCAAGGTTACCCAGCACAGCTTTTACCACCTGGTTCCACTCGTTGGTACCTATGCAGTACCACCTGCTCTGACTTCGGTGGAGACACTCAAGTGTTTTTACCAACTCCAGCAATTCAAGTAAGGTTTCTGTCATTTCTATACATCCCGATTCACGTACATTGGCGAATTTTTGGACCGGCGTAGTGCAACTCCTTTAAGTTAGACCGGCTTAATTTCGAGGCGCAAGTACCGTATCCTCGTAGTATTTTCGGCCAAATTTGCACCAGTGCAATGTAAATTCCGAGGCGTAAGGCGGTGTAATTCAAAGTGGGAAGGACGTGGGCGTGTTCCATTGAAATGAGCCGTGACCCCATGCAAATGAAGGGCCGGCCAGACTGGGCATGTGCACATGAAGCAGACTATGGTCAGCACCTCTCTGAGCATGCTCAGAACTTGGCACGGCGCAATCAGTTAGATAGGAACTAGGCCCGTCAGACTTAGTGAGCTATGCACAGTGCTTAAATAGACCGAGAGAAATGCCCTTTCATTGCAAAAGTACACCAATTTTTTTCCCTTCCTGAAGCAAGGTGCTTTTATTCCGTTGTCTGTTGCTGTTTGGAGGTTTGTGTCGTGTCGGTGTGTATATATATATATATATATATATATATATATATATATATATATATAAATAATATTAAATAAGATAATTATAATAATATTAAAATTAGTAAATTTATATTAGTTAAAAAAATAAAAATATATATTTATTATATTAATTATTATAAAATATATACTAAACAGAAAAAATGTATATAAAATATATATTTACCCATTAGGGTGAAAAGAGCCACTGGCAAGGAAATGGAGTGTTGGCAGTACCTTGCCCAGTGGCGGTCGGCAGATCCTCTCCCGTGTAAGAACAGGGGAGTCCGCGCTATGGTGAATAAAGTAGCTGTTGCCTCCCAGTAGGATCCCTATGTGAGGAGCTAATATAAATATGAATAGTAGAAAGGGAAATGGCGCTGCTAAATTAATACCTTTGTCGGGTATATCTGTGGGGTGAGCCCAATGGTAATAGGCCCCCCTTTTGGCTGGAATTAGGGTGCAATTGGAGAGATACCCTGTGTTAATAGGAGGGTAGATGTTGGTTCCTCAGCTTCCACTAATTTCAGTGAAATTGAGTAAAGGTGGATTAATTAGGTCAGGAGCCTGTGCAGGCCAGCAGGCCCAAAGATTGCTAAAGTAAAATGATCCTATGCTGCTATAAGGATGCCAGTTGTGACCGATGCAAAAAATGTGTCTCTAGAGTCTAATAGGTAGGAATCCCTACTAGTGTGGTTACTAGTGTAATCAACCACACTAGTAGGGATTCCTACCTATTAGACTCTAGAGACACATTTTTTTCTTTGTTTTATATGGTTTAGGGAGAATCTTGTCTTCTAGTACTCTAGCGCAGCTTTTGACATGGTAGAACACAAACTGACTGACTTGGCTAGCTGAAGTAGCCAGAGTCGTGGAATGTGATCTATCCTGGTTCTCCTCCTTTTTGGAAAACCGATCACAAATAGTGAAATTGGGACCTTTCACTTCTGAAAAACGCAGTGTCATGCGGAGTACCTCAAGGATCCCCTCTGTCACCGGTCCTGTTCAATATCTACCTCCGCCCTCTCTTTGAAATCATCAGTAGCCAAAAGTTACTTTACCACTCTTATGCAGATGACACACAACTGTACTTTCGCATCTGCAACAAAAAGGATCATCATCTCGGTCTAGATAAATGCCTCTCTTTGATAGAAAACTGGATGACAAAGAGTTATCTTAAACTCAACGGTTCGAAAAAAGAACTTCTACTGTTTCATGCGAAAGAATCTACTTGCAACAACATGGACACCCCTGCCCATTCTGGGCAAAATCATCACCCCTAGCACCGAAGTCAAATGTCTCGGAGTCATCTTCGACACCTACATGACAATGGATGCACAAATGTAGGAAAAAGAAGTTTACCCCTTTGGACAGCCAAATAGGGTCAGTAGTCAGCGGATCTCACCATATGCTGCATCTACTACGCAGACTTATTCCATTTATCCCTAAAGAAGACATAGCAGTCGTGGTGGGAACAATTGTCAACTCCAGACTTGACTATGCAAATGCCCTCTATCTTGGACTCCCAAAGTACCAAATCACTTGTCTGCAAGTCATTCAAAAAATGGCTGCTAGACTTGTGACTGGGAAAAAACCCTGGGAATCAATCTCACCTTCACTGAGAAGTCTTCATTGGTTGCCAGTAAAAGACAGAATTACTTTTTAAAGCACTCTGTCTGACGCATAAGTGTATTCAAGGAAATGCCCCCCAATATCTATGCAAAAAACTAAAAGTCCACAACCCTAACCACGTTCTGCGATCCACCAACCAAAATCTACTCCAGATACCCAAAGCCAGATACAAGTCCAAAGGAGAAAGAAGATTTGCGGTCCAAGGCCCCAGACTATGGAATTCTTTACCAACCATCATTCGGTTGGAGGAGAATCACTTGGCCTTTAGGAGAAAGATCAAAACTCATCTCTTTTGAGGACAGTTTCTCACTCACTCACTCATTCTTCACTAGACTTTCCACCAGCCAACTCATATCAGCATAGAATGAATCAGGAAGGGGTCCTGGCTCCACAAAGATTGTGCCAGCCAGTCCTGTGCCCCCACCCCCCCATGGCTTGTGGCTGCCCATCTTCTGTGTCTCCTGACTGTAACAGAATCATCTGGGCATTTACCACCTTCGCCAGACATACCTCAACTTCCCGGATAAGGTATGTCTTCCTGCCATTCCATCAGCACCCAGGGTGAACTCTGCCCTCACGTCCAAAATGTATTCTCTCTCTGGTCTGGTACTAGGGCTCTCACCCAGTGTCTGATATCTCACTCAGTGCACTCACTCACTGGGACCTCTTTGGCAGGGCAACGCTCAATCCATGTTTACTAAAAGGGAAAAACAAAACAATAGTCCATCCAAGATTACCATGCAGGGGTTTCAACTTCATTTAGTACATATAAATGAAAAACATACTGAGCCACCTGGCTCTCTCTTGTCAGCAGTACCTTTTCTTGCTCCCAATAGACTTCTCAATTTCTTCCAGCCCCCTGGACTCACTAGCTTCCTTAGTCTCCCAGACTTACAAAGCTGGCCAGCCTTTCCCAGTCCTTGGGCATAGAATTTCCCTTATATGGGCCACAGTCTCCAGCAGGGCAGACAGTTTTCTTGACAGAGGTCTGTCTTTAAACAGCAGCAAGTTACCCACACTCGACCTTCCACCTCCCACTGCTCTCACCAGTCCCTCGTTATATGGGTTGTGTGCACCTGGGCAAACTCCCTGCTGGCTGAACAAAACACCCTAACAAAGGGTTGAAGATTCCATCCCACCTAAGACTCTTAGGAATCTCCAAATGATAGAGTCCCATCTGGAAAAAGGAAACTCCAGGGAAAGCTGCCAGAGCAATTTTCTCCATTTAGTCATGCAGTCAGCCGACATTCATTCCTGGTCATTTCCATAGTGACAGAGCCTCGCCATGTCACAACTGTTATAATTAAAAGTATGCATGGGTTTACCGTCCTTTGGAGCAGTACACTTCAATTTTTTTTTACTAATGAATTAGTGCAAATACGCAACTCATATTTCAGGAGAATTAAAAAAATGTTTATCTTTTTGAAGTACGTCTGGTCCATTAGATTGTGTAGACGCCAGGTTAGTCTAAACAATTGTGTGTGTCCGACATGTAAACACATGGTAGTAAAACCTTGTCAAACCCTAGGAAAAAATGCATACGTTATTTATTTGCGTCACAACAGAGCTCCCACGCTGCATTAAAAAGGTTGAGAGAAGCTAGTTGTAGCCAGCCTATCAATAATATTATAATATATTGTGGAATCTGTCTAGCACTTGGTATTCACAGAAATTCACATGATGGAATTTAAGTTATTCTACTTGACATCCACACTTATTTGCTACTTGTAAGCCTATGTCTATCTCTATAAATTCAGCAGTGCTTGGCCAAGTATATTCAGGCATCTCTGAGCCAGTGGTGGATATAGACCACAAAGGGTAATGCACAAGAAAAAATGTTTGGACCTAAAGGCAATTTCTGCCCAAGTATAGAACTTAAAGCGTGATGCAATCATGCAGGGATCTTTCCTACTGAGCTTTTGGATTCTGACAGGGAGGACTCGCCCCTAGTCAGAATACACAGATCATAAATTGCAACCATTGGCTGTAATAGCTGATCAAATTCTAGTTTTTCAGCAAAACGGTTTCACAGAAGATGGTTCTTAGACTGCCTTCTGTTGAACAAACAATGGTACACATGCACCGAAAGTCAGGGCTTTAGTCAAGCTAGATCAACAGACAGTAAGATCAGTTAGAAAGATAACTTAGAGGTATATATAGATGATGAATTGTCTTTTTGATAAACTGAACTCTTTCATACAGGGTTTCTCAACCAGGTTTTAATGGAACCCTAGGGTTCCTACAGAGGTTGCTAGGGGTTCCTTGAGCAATTTCTGCCTCTTAGATAAGTTCCTACTGTCAACATTGATCTTTCTATCTATATGTATGAGGTCAATTCTTCCCAATCACCACAAGTGTAAGGAGCATTCTTCCCAATGACCATGACACAAATATATGTATCTTGAGTTATATATGTAGTACGTTTTAGCAGGGGTTTCCTGAGACCAGAAAGTTGTTTCAAGGGTTCCTCTGTGTTAAAAATATTGAGAAAGGCAGATCTAATATGTAACTGGAGTCAGGCTGGGTTCACACTATTGTGAATTGGATTCCCTGCATCCAATTTACATAGCAGGAGATTGTGACCGACTCTCCATGGTGGTGGTTCAGATGTCTCTGCAGTGGCTCAGTTGCGAATAGCACAGGAGCCCATTTCAGGTGCGAATTCAGCCTAAAATTTGGGCTGAAATCGGACCTGAAATGGTGAATGGAGATGCACCAGACACCTGCTGTGAGCTGCTGCCTTCTCCAGTGTGAACCCAGCCTAAGACTGTGAGCACAAACCAGATCCCAGCACTTACCTGGCCCTTGGGTATTATAATCGGGCTCCTAACTCCCAAAGGGTGCATGAGCAGGGGCACACACTGCACAAATGATATGTTCGCACCTTTTGAGCCCATATTTCCTTATTTTTTTTCTGCATAAATAAATAACAATAAACATAGCAACAGTAACCATTAGTAATAATTAAGAACATCTGTATTGAAAGATCTGCTCTCTACAGCTTCGGCTAATCTCATAGAAAAGAAGGACCATTCTACTGTTGCTTGGTTCATTAATAAGATTTCTCTTGATTAGAGTTGAGCGGACACCTGGATGTTCGGGTACGGCCAAACTTCGGAAAAAAGTCCCCGTTCAGGACCCGAACTTGACCCTGAACCCGAACCCCATTGAAGTCAATGGGGACCCGAATTTTTGACTACTAAAATGTCTAGAAAGGGCTAGAGGGCTGCAAATGGCAGCAAAATGTTGGTAAGAACATGGCAAGTACTCTGCAAACAAATGTGGATAGGGAAATAACTTAAAATAAATAAAAATAAAAAATAAATAATCTTGACCTAGGAGGACGAGGTCCTTATGGAGTAGGAGTTTGAGGTGGCGGTGGATGTGGCAGTGTAGGTGGAAGCCGCGGTAGAGGAAACACTGCAAACACTGGAGGAAACACTGCAAAATATTTTTTTTTCCCTAAATGGGTGTTTTTTGAATAGCTAAATAGAAGAACAGTAGCTAAAGTGTTTATCTCACACGTACAGATATGGAGAAAACACGGCAAACACTGGAGGAAACACTGCAAAATATTTATTTTTGCCCTAAATGGGTGTTTTTTGAATAGCACAATAGAAGAACACTAGCTAAAGTGTTTATCTCGCACGTACAGATATGGAGGAAACACTGCAAACAGTGGAAGGAAACATGGCAAACACTGGAGGAAACACTGCAAAATATATTTTTTTGCACCTAAATGGGTGTTTTTTGAATAGCTAAATAGAAGAACAGTAGCTAAAGTGTTTATCTCACACGTACAATTATGGAGGAAACACTGCAATTTTTTTATTATTTTTTGCCCTAAATGTATGTTTTTTGAATAGCACAATAGAAGAAAAGTATCTTGCAGAGTATCTCACAGTAACATATGCAGTGCTGGTGTAATTAGATTTTAGAAGCAGGGCAGACTCCTATATATTTCTCTCCCTACAAGCACAAGCAGGAACCTTCCCCTAAAGTATCTTGCAGAGTATCTAACAGTAACATATGCAGTGCTGGTGTAATTAGATTTTAGAAGCAGGACAGACTCCTATATATTTCTATCCCTACAAGCACAAGCAGGAACCTTCCCCTAAAGTATCTTGCAGAGTATCTCACAGTAACATATGCAGTGCTGGTGTAATTAGATTTTAGAAGCAGGACAGACTCCTATATACTTCTCTCCCTACAAGCACAAGCAGGAACCTTCCCCTAAAGTATCTTGCAGAGTATCTCACAGTAATATATGCAGTGCTGGTGTAATTAGATTTTAGAAGCAGGACAGAATCCTATATATTTTTCTCCCTACAAGCACAAGCAGGAACCTTCCCCTAAAGTAACTATCTAATGCTATGTAGATCGCTGAGTAATGTGATTTCTGATGCAGGACAGTCTGACTCCTATCTAATTCTCTCCCTCAGAAGAGCAGCAGCAGCAGCCTTTCGCTACCCTAACTAAAGCAGAGTGACGAGCTGTGCTATGTGCCTCTAGCTTATATAGAGGCTGTGTCACATGCTGCGTCACATGCTGCACTGGTCAATCACAGCCATACCATTAGTAGACATGGCTGTGATGGCTTCTAGGTCACACGAGTAAAACAAATGGTGATTGGCTGCCCTGCAGTGCGCCATTACATTGCCGAACACCGAACCCGAACTTACAGTAAATTGTTCGGGTCCGGGTACAAAAAATCCAAAAGTCCGGTACGAACCCGAACTTTACAGCCTGGGTTCGTTCAAACCCTACTCTTGATTGAAAACTTGACTCATCATGGGATACTTGCATTGTTAACATTACAAGGAAAGGTCCACTTGCATTTTTTCCACTTGAGTTTTTTTTATATGCGTTGCCTTTCCAATGTTCCTTGTTGCAGTGACCAGTTCGAGGTGGGGGCAGTAACCACTTGTTTGTACTATGAATTATATTGGCCAGGCAACACACTGACACCTTTACTACAATAGTGTTATGGGCTGGGTGTTTAGTGTGCCCCTGCGCTTTAAGGAGGGATGGGCTCTCTCCAGGTTAGCTGCCCTACACCTGTCCATTTAAATGCATGTGCTTACATTGTTGGAGACTCGCAAAAATTTGAGTTTATGTCCACAGAAAATGGGGTGTTTTGCCGGGGCTCTGTGGCTTATGCATGTATTTGCAAAAGTGTGCAACTAAACCCCTGTTTTTAACGCATACTGTTGGACAGGTCAATATTTTTATTCGCAGGCTGGTTGGTAAGTTAAGCTTGGAAATGTCTTCTTTTTTTTAGCCACTTGCATTTTTTCCTATAGAACATGTTTTTATAAGTAAATGCAGATAATCCCATATTGCAATCCCCTAATAAACAGCTGCAGTCTAAAACTGCTCCTAGATTTAGAAAAAAATCAAATGGGATGCTTCAATATAATATGGGCAAGAGGATTGAGTTGGTGGGAACACTCAACTAAACAAGGGAGATGGAATTTCTCTAAAGAATATCTTGCCATTTAAGTTATAAAAAAAATATTAAAGATATATAAAAATCCAGGGACTGACTCAGTACATTAAAGAAGAACTCCACCCAAAAAGGGAAGTTCCACTTTAAAACCCCCTCCCCTGCCACATTTGGCATGTTTTTTTTTTGTGGGGGGGGGGAGGCGGGTACCCAATTTTGACAGGTACCCACTCCCACTTCTGCTTGGACCACCTAGGCAATGCGAGCGGAAGTTCTCCTCTCCCCCTCCCTCACTGCAGTCTTCTGGGACATGTCACAGGTCACAGTGGTCAGCCAGCTGTGAAGCCACAAGCAGCACAGCCGACTGCAGTTTTGATACTGGCGCTGGGAAAATGAAGGCTAATGAAGAACTAGCCCGGGTGAGGATGGCACTTGATCTCTGGACAGGTAAGTGTTCTTTTATTAAAAGTGTGCAGATACAGGATAATTTTCCAGAGTAAACAACTTCTTTAAGATCCACCAATAATAAAAATTAGACACTTTACAAATTCTAGAAAAGGAAAATCAAATTAAGGGGAATCCTATTCTATAATATATATATATATATATATATATATATATATATATATATATATATATATATTTATATATATACTGTATATATATATATATATATATATATATATATATATATGTTACATATATGTGAATATGGACACCTTGTGAGTCAATTCATTAATGGTTTTTAGCCAAGATTTACACAATTTTCACCCAAAAATCAAACATTTTTCATTTCACATCCATTTAAAAAATGTGTGACTCTGGGTGAAAACATTGATAAATAAACTCTTAAAGACATAGGTCCGGAGTCACATACCTCAGCGAATATATATGCCGCCTTATTTACGCTACGCCGGCGCAACGCAGAGAGGGAAGCATGGAATTCACAAAGAAAATGCTCCCAACTCTGCACCAGTGTAGCGTATATACGTCGGCGTAAGGCAGCATAAGTGGAAGTGGGCTGGAAGTGGGCGTGATACATGGTAATGAAGCGTGACCCCATGCAAATGATGTGCCGAGTGCTAGGCAAGTACTTAAAACGAACGGTGCATGCGCCGTCCTGTGGACGTATCCCAGTGCGCATGCTCACAATCATGTCGAAACCCTGCCTACGATACGTGGAAACCCTGCCGACAACGTGAACGTAACCTACGCCCAGCCCTATTCACGTACTACGTAAACGACGTAAAATACGACGGCATTCGTTCCCTGGCACATACCTTTGCATTAGTTGCGCCTCCTATATGGGGAATAACTTTACGCGGGACGTACGACTTACGCAAACCGTGTATATTATGCGCCGGGCGCAAGTACGTTCATGAGTCTACGTATCTCCTTCATTTCCATATTTAAATAGGAAATCAATGGGAGCGTCAGATGCGTCCAGCATAACTATGCGCCCACGATACGCCGGCGTAGGCAAGTTACATCGGTGGACTGAAGCCAGTTTTTATGCGTATCTTAGTTCTGTGGGCACGGCACACAGATACGACGGTGGATATTTACACTTACGCGGCGTATCTCGAGATAGGACGGCGTAAGTGCTTTGTGAATCCGGGCCATACACACTATGCCCACTGGGTTGAATGGAAAAAAACTACCCAAAGTGGTCGGAGCCGCTGTACTAAATATCCAAAGTTAGTGCAGCGATCTCCCCTGCTGAGCTGTTGTGTTCTGATAGGGGGATGGCCCCCCACCAGAACACTCCGATCAGCGATCTCCGCCTTTGGCTGAGGACGCTGATCGGAAGCTGGTTAGCTTATGGTTTTCCAGCATGCTCATCCAACAGAAGACGGTTAAGCTGCCAGCTTCTGTCAGACAGGGCGCCATACACACGGGCTGAATGCCAGCCTGTTTTTATTGAATGGGCCGATGTCTCCCGACATTCGGCCCCTGTGTACAGGGCTTGTGTGGTTAATTAAAGTATTTGTACATGGAGGCAACTATGTCTGTTAATGAAATGTAAATACTATGTTTCCTGTTAAAAAGTCTTGTCTATTGTGCTTTAGGGGCTCTTTCACACTGGCACTCTGACCCATACAGTGCAAAAGCCTGTAAGCAGGTTGGGAACTTAGCCAGTTAGTTTGGTGCTATTTACATCTGGGAAGGTAGAAGTTAAAACCTTTTGCAGTTCTTGTTTTTTGGCCAGTCTTTTTGTTGGGTTCGACCCACTGGTTCTGTAACATATAAAATGGACGGTTGTCCTGAGCCAGAGAGCAGCGCGGGATTCATCAGTGTGTGTGTGGAAGTTCTCAATGGAGCCACAGGGATGTTACTTTTTCGTTTTGAGATGTGAAGGTATCGGAACCTGGGGTTCATCCCAAAGATGCTTGCATGAGAGAGAGCCTTAGAAGGACTGCGAACTCTGAAATGCACCTTTTTGAGATATGCTGGGGCAGCACATCACCTGTAGTGTTAGGGATCTATGACATATCATATCTTGCCTGTTGGACTGTGAAATGTCTATTTTTGCACTTTTTTGCCAAGTAAAGTTAATAAAATGTTGTCCCTGCCTGGTCTGAAGTCATTAAAAGAGGTTTTATTGTAATCGGCACACATAGCTCACAAGTGGGTCTTAACACATTGGAGTATAAAGACATTAGCATGGAGTAGAGTAATGTGAAGAGAATAACATAAGTTTGACAGCAGCCTGCCATTAGCACATACCTGTTATAGGTGCCATGGTCTCCAGCAGCAAGGGAGATGCTGTCGGCACTCCTTCCACAAGCGCTCTGTCTCCCATAGCAAGGGAAGTGGATTGCACCACAGAGGTTTCCCATCATGTACAGAAGTATAGAAGGTTCAAGAGTTAAGAGTGCATGTGTGGAGTAGGGATGAGCCGAACACCCCCGCGTTCGGTTAGCACCAGAACTGTCGAACAGACCGACCGTTCGTGCGAACATTTAGAACCCCATTGAAGTCTATGGGACTCAAATGTTTGAATTTAAAAACGATCATTTTAAAGACCAATATTCAAGTTATTGTTGGAAAACGTCTTTGAGAACCCGGGTCTTGCCCGACGGAACATGTATAAATGGAAAAAAGTTTAAAAAACGGTTGTTTTTTCAGGAGCAGCGTTTTTAAAACGTTTTTTCCATTGATACATGTTCCCTCGGGCAAGACCCGGGTTCTCAAAGACGTTTTCACAGGCAAACTATAGACACTCAGCAGGTACAATATTTAAAGGAATTTTTCATTTTTTTTTTTTTTTAAGTTAAGCATCATTAAAATCACTGCTCCAGGAGCAGTAATTTTATTGATGCTTATATAAAAATAAAAAATAAAAATTCCTTTAAATATTGTACATGCTGGGTGTCTATACCTGTGATAACGTCTTTAAATAGCACAATCACCTGCCTGCCAGTAAATTAGGAAGAACTGATCTAGCTAAGCTATACAGTGTATAAATATATGTACAACTCCTAGGGATGTATATATATCCTCTACACACTGTAAATTAAGCTAAACTGACTAGCCTGCCTGCTCTATCTAGCTATATAAAAAGACAATCTCTCTGTCTCTCTGACTGCTTTCATTAACAACCGCAACACACTACACAAGGCCGCCCAGCAGGCGGCCTTAAATAGAGTGGGGCGTGTGCTAAAGCCCTGAGCCATAATTGGCCAAAGCCACCCTGGCTTTGGCCAATTATGGCTCTTCGTTTTTTGAGCGCTGTGATTGGCCAAGCATGCAAAGTCATAGAGCAAGTTTGGCCAATCATCAGCGCGCAATGCCGCAGTGAATTATGGGCCGTTGCGCGTCACTCGAATTTGGCACGATCGACCCGTTTTGTTCGAAATTCGTCGAACGTACGAACAATGTGTGACATCCCTAGTGTGGAGCCCTCGCAGAGTGCACAGCAGGGCCCACTCCGCTACTTGGTAGTAGTGGTGGTGGTGGAAAACGCTGGACAGGTGGTTGTGGACATTGGCTCAGCGTGTCACTCCAAAATGCAAGTTATTGGGAGGATGCGCATTGTCACAGGGAAGCGAGAGTTAATTGGAGAACAGTTGCAGTGTCAGTGTACATGGTATACGTTCATCAAGTATCTAATAATAAAAGGCTGATTTTTACATGTATATGAGAAGTGTCAGAATAGGCTTGGGAGACAAGTGGTGAATTCAGCTGTGCAATTGTTACCCTGTCCTACACACTCCTGAGTGGGACTACAATCATGGCAACACACAATGCACTGACACATAATGCCGCAGTTACCACAGCAAAATTGTAATTGCATACTGGCATATTTCTGCACTGGATTAATGTTTTCTATGTGCCCCATTCACATGTGCTGTGCTGTGTGGAATAAATGCAGACATGTTGCATTTTTTCTGCAACACACTGGATGGCAAAGATGCCACTGCATTGCAATGAGACATAGTGCACTCAGTGATGCCAACCTACCAGATTGAAATTTACTGACACAACACACAAAATTTACTGACACAGCCAAATTTTTACTGGCACTTCCAAAACTTACAAAATTACAGTTTTAAATGCAAATTCGAGTATTTAGGCTACAAACAAATACAATATGCAATTAGCAATATGATTTAAGGTAGATAATAAGGCCAAAAACATATTTTTTATTTTATTTTCGATATAGTAAGTAAGTAGCTCAGGGACAGGAGACAGGAGGGCAAGTAATTAGAATGGGCGGCACACACACATAAAATTTACGCTCATAGTGACACTGACAGCAGTGTGTAGCAGCATAGATGCTGAGACCTTCCCAAAACAACACGTCCCAGTGACAGTCTCTTTCCAAGCCTAGTGGTCCCTCCAGTCAACTCCAGTCTAAACAGCACTAATGGTCCCAGTCCCAG
Source organism: Rana kukunoris (assembly GCA_029574335.1). NCBI lineage: Eukaryota > Metazoa > Chordata > Amphibia > Anura > Ranidae > Rana > Rana kukunoris. Next base: position 92,040,973 of record CM056058.1, on the reverse strand, counting down.
TCTGCCTTGCCCTGCCCGCTACGGCTTGGCTCCAATGCACCATGACATCACACGACATGCTAAGGCACCGCCTTCGCCAGATCTGCCCGATCACACTGTAGCAGGCACTCGGATGGTCTCAGTCATTTCCGGACCAAACAGAGTGTCACAGACATATTTTTTACTGGCAACCTTTTACTTTTACTGGAAGAAGAAAATTGTCTGTTTTTACTAGCTGCCAGTAAAAATACTGACAGTTGGCAACACTGAGTGCACTGCTATGCAGAGACATGAAAGTAGTGGCACTTTGTGGACTTCAAATAAAGTCTGAATAAAAAAAGAACAAAGCAGTGCAGCTGCCTGCATGCTAAAACTGAGCTTTTAGTGGATGGGCTATATGAACAAGCCCTTCAAGATACTTAGGGGAAGGTTTACTAAAACGGGTGAACTCAGAAATCTGGTTTAAAATGAACATGATTTTTTTTATCATTTCTTGTTTGATTTGTATGGTAATAAGTTCCTGTTCCTATCTTCCCTACCTGCACATGAGTAAACATTTTTCCAATTTTTTTTTCCCCCTAATAACCATTAGTTAACTGTAATCAGCCCTAATTCACCTCTTCTTAGCTTAGCTTTTATTTCTCAGCTTTTTTAGTTCTTTTTTTTTTTTAACTATTAATATTATAACTTTTTTGTCCGGTATTCATTTTGTTTGTTACTTTCTTCTTGTTTTATATAAAAAATGCAAAAAAATGGAAAAACAAATTGTAACTAACTGTGGAATGTTTTGTCCCAACATACTGTAGCTTTACTGTCATTATAAATGGGACATATTATAGTATATCAGTTATACTTTTATCTACTGTAACACTAATATTTTTTTTTTTTAAAACAGTGGTCAAAGTGGAAAAAAAGTGCATGTTTTAGCATTTTTGTCTCCAGATTGAGTAGAAAAAAAAATATATGCAAGATAATATTATAAAACAAAGATATTATTTTAGGTCCCATACACACCTAGCCATTTGGAATCACGGGCAGAATCAATACAATTCTGCTCATGATCCAAATTGTGCTAAAATTGCAGCACAACACGCGATACCCATTTGGGTGCAATTCATTCTTTTTTTAAAGCTATGTTTTATTGATTTTCATAGTACAATTCATTCGTAATGGCACCCCAATCACTATGCAGTTTTGCTTCAATTGCCGCATGATAAAAACTCACAGAAAATGCAGCAAAACGGGTGTGAAAAAATTGTGGAAAGCTTGTTGCCCAAAAAAGGTGCAGGAGCTTCTTTTACGCAAAAAAACGCACATAGGGCAGCCCATTCATTTGAATACGTATCTATGCAAAACATGTGGAAACGTGTGTAAATCACTTCCAAAATCGCAAGAGGGAACAGGCATTCCTGCTACAAGTGCGAATGGGGCCTTACTTGTGTGGTATTTATGTATATGTTCTTCTCTACTGATAACAGCTTTAGCCCTGGTTCAAATTGGTACGATTTGACATGCGATTTAAAATGTCAAATCGGCGGCATTTTACAGCAATGGCACCGTCCTAATCAGTGTGACGCCACATCTACGGCACTGCACCAATTTCAAAAAGTAGTTTCTGTACTACTTTCTGCGATTTCGGGCTGTGATTTACATTGACATCTGTGCAGAAACCCGCACAGATGTCTCTAAAATCGCGTCCTAAATCGGGACTGACAAGCAAGATTAAAATGGTGCGAGTTCAGCTGAACTCGCCCGGCTTCATTCCCGCAGCCCAGTGTGAACCTGGGCTTAAGGCTGAAAGCAGAAATAAAATATTAGTACTGCACATCCTGGGTGTGTCATGTTTCAGCTTCCAGATTACAGGTAGGCTTAGCATACTTTATAAACGTTACAGTGCTCACACGCATTGAGCCTCAGGAAAAAAAAACACAATTAAAACCATTTAAAACCTCTCAATCATTTTAAAGTGGCCTTAGAATTGTGGGGATAATTAAAATAACATCCTGATCATTTCACACCAATCGTTGCCTTCATCGTGGAGATATATTAACACTACTATTCAATCAGATACATTTTTGGTGAAAACCAGCAGTATACAGTATATTCAAATATTTTCTTTCTTTTTAATTTTTTCTCTCTTTTTAATTTTTTTTCTCCTTTTACATTAATACAAAACAATGGCCCAGATTCACAGAGCGATTACGCCTGTCTAACTGGTGTTAGACAGGAGTAATTTCAAATTTCGCGCGCCGTATCACTAGTTTGAATCCTCAAACCATGATACGGCGGCGTTGGGCTTCGATCTAACAGGCTTACGTCTTCGTACGCCTTCGGATCTACGCTGCGATCTTTTTGCGGTCGCTGGGTGGAGTTCGCGTCGTTTTCAGAGTCGGGGTATGCAAATTAGCTTTTTACGGAGATCCACGAAGTTACGAGCGTCGTTCGCAATCACGTACGTCATTTTTTCGCTACGTAAAGTTAAACCAGCTTTTAGCTGGTCTAACGTTACGCGGCCCATGTTAAGTATGGCCGTCGTTCCCGCGTCGACTTTCAATTTTATTTTTTATTTTTTCCGTAAGTCGTCCGGGAATAGGAATGTCCGTAAATGACGCGGCGATCGAACGGAGCATGCGCAGTTCGATCGCCGCGGGGACGCGCTTAATTTAAATGCCTCACGCCCCCTATTCGCGTATTTTGATTCCGCCGGGAGAAATACACTACGCCGCCGTACCTTACGGGCCAAAATCTCTCTGAATTCCTCCTAGAGCCAGGTAAAGTACGGCGGCGTAGAGTATCTCTGATACTCTGCGGGAATCTAATTCTTTCTGAATCTGGCCCAATATGAATAATACACATATACAGGAGGTGTGTCCCCCAACGCAATAGCGGATTATATGACTTTCCAAATTTTTATTAGATTACCTAATCTTATTAAGTAGTGATGCAATAGACAGTATTTTTAGACAGTATTTTGGTAAAGTATATTCTTGGTAATCACTAGATATACATCGTATTCGGAATGTATGTACCGGTAATTGTTTTTTTTGTAAATGTAAGATTTGTCTTTTCTATATTTAAAAACCTAAATAAAATAAGATTGAATACATAAAAAATATATATTTTCAGTTTCCTTTTACACATTGCTTTGAGAGCATTTTAGCACATTAAGGCTGGGTTCAAACTGGAGAACACAGGGCTATTCCGGTGCAACTCCAATCATCGTTTTAGGTCCGATTTTAGCACAAATTTTGGACTGAAACCCACATTCAGTTCGCAATAGTGTGAACCAAGCCCAAAACAGTGTTGAGAGTTTTAAGCCACTGTATTGAATACAAGGTATGAGTTTTAACATTGCTTAGCTTCCAGAAAGCCCACCCGCTTACATTGGCTCTGCATGTAAAATGCTCTATTTGAGCATAATAGGAAAGGATTTGTACTTCAATTGTGGTCTTACTGCTGTCCCCAATAGGGAGATTGCCCCTCTAATTTTGTCCTAAGGACATTTATTATGTTTCTGCAGGAGCCTGCAAAGTATTGTACCCATGATCAGTGTGCAGGCAAGTGCAATCACCTTTCTCCACTGCAGGTGGCACTCTTATGCAGCGGCATTGCAGGGGAAGAGGAAGTCAAGAGGAACACAATTCCTCTGTTTTTCCCAGGGTCATTGGATGCTGCCTTCCCATGTAACTCTAGCAGCCATCTGGGCAATTCTCACCTTGTGTTTATAACAGTTCTGTTGGTGGCAGTATATTCAACAATGAGAGTAGTAAACTCCTTTCTGGAAATGGAAAGCAGAAAGAAATTTCAGAGCTAGAAACTCCAAAAAGATGGCACTGTCCACATATGCATTGATCCCGTACACCTCAATAATAGGGTGACCATGTGTCCCGGATTGCCCGGGACAGTCCCACATTTTGCAGGTCTGTCCCGGGCACCTTCATTCCAGGACAATACAGTGTCCCGGAATAAAACTGACACAGCCACCCCCAGGGCCAATCTGATGCCCCCAAAAAAGGCTGCCACATCACCTCTTTACTCACTGACAGTAATTGTCCTGGCCGGGAATGCCTGGAGGAGCACAATCCCCGCCCCATGCTTGTGATTGGAGAAATCATAAATCCTGCCTCTTGTGTCCAATCACTGTGCTGTAATTCATTGCAGCACAGGCTGATGTTTGGGAGGACATTGTCCCTGAATTGTAGTTTGAAAATGTGGTCACCCTACTCATTAAGGCTCTCATGAGGCCTTATCACCCATTAAAAACTGTAAAGCAAGTGATCGCTGATATGCCACAGGCAAAGGTCTTCAGCATTCTTCATACAAAATGTGGATTCTGGCAAATCCATCCGGATGAGGAATCACCATTACTCACAACATTTATGACCCCATATGGGAGATACAAATGCTTACAGATGCCATATGAAATTTCAACTGGAAGTGAAGTCTTTCAGAGATCTATGGAACAGCTCTTTGCTGGACAGCCATGTGAAATAGTTGTGGATGATATCTTAATTTGGGGATCCTCCGTTGTGGAACAAACAACTTAAATGCATACTAAACCATGGCAGAGCCATCGATATTATTATTATTTATTATACACGATTTATATAGCGCCAACAGTTTGCACAGCGCTTTACAATGTAGAGGGGGGAAAGCACAATTACAGTACAGTTCAATACAGAAGGTACAGGAAGGCCCTGCTCGTAGAGCTTACATACTAAAGGGAGGGGGTAGTAGTACAAAAGGTAATAGCTGCAGAGAATGATTTGATGGGGGTGGCAATCAATATGCAGCTCAACCCTACCAAATGTTGCTTCAGGGTCTCAGAGGTGCATATGTTGAACACCTTCTCACGGACAAAGGTGTCAAGCCTGACCCAGTGTTAAGCCTGACCCAGAAAAAAAAAAAAACATCCAAATGCCTGCTTCAGAGGACAAAGGATTCTGGGCATGACCGATTATCTCTCGAAGTTCAATCATCATGGCTGCCCTGTGACTGTGGAGACGGATCATCAGCCACTCCTAACCATATTGAGAAAACTCCTGCACACATCATCTGCACGCATCCAGCGAATGATGCTAAAGCTTCAAAGCTACCACATAAATGTAATCTATAAACCTGAATGTAATCTATAAACGAGGCCGTAAACTGTTTGTTGCGGATGCTCTTTCACGTGCACACCTCCCCACTTTTGAAAACTCTGAAGCTATTGAGGATTATGATGTGTTGGCTCTGGATGAAGTGTTGTCATCCAGAAGGATTCAGGAACTAAAGCAAGAAACACAGGCACCTGTCAGCGCCTCATGGTCATCATTCTTAATGGGTGGCCTGGCTCCTTTAAGGAAATGCCACATGATATCCAACCATTCTACTCTATGAGAGATGAATTGACAGTGGATGATGGATTAATCCTGCGTGGTCAGAGATACAGTGCCTTGCAAAAGTATTCGGCCCCCTTGAACTTTGCGACCTTTTGCCACATTTCAGGCTTAAAACATAAAGATATAAAACTGTAATTTTTTGTGAAGAATCAACAAGTGGGACACAATCATGAAGTGGAACGAAATTTATTGGATATTTCAAACTTTGTTAACAAATAAAAAACTGAAAAATTGGGCGTGCTAAATTATTCCGCCCCTTTACTTTCAGTGCAGCAAACTCTCTACAGAAGTTCAGTGAGGATCTCTGAATGATCCAATGTTGGCCTAAATTACTAATGATGATAAATAGAATCCACCTGTGTGTAATCAAGTCTCTGTATAAATGCACCTGCACTGTGATAGTCTCAGAGGTCCGTTTAAAGCGCAGAGAGCATCATGAAAAACAAGGAACACACCAGGCAGGTCCGAGATACTGTTGTGGAGAGGTTTAAAGCTGGATTTGGATACAAAAAGATTTCCCTCTAAACTTTCAGCTCATACAAGGAGAAGACTGATCAGAGATGCAGCCAAGAGGCCCATGATCACTCTGGATGAACTGCAGAGATCTACAGCTGAGATGGGAGACTCTGTCCATAGGACAACAATCAGTCGTATACTGCACAAATCTGGCCTTTATGGAAGAGTGGCAAGAAGAAAGCCATTTCTTAAAGATATCCATAAAAAGTGTCGTTTAAAGTTTGCCACAAGCCACCTGGGAGACACACCAAACATGTGGAAGAAGGTGCTCTGGTCAGATGAAACCAAAATCAAACTTTTTGGCAACAATGCAAAACGTTATGTTTGGCGTAAAAGCAACACAGCTCATCACCCTGAACAAACCATCCCCACTGTCTAACATGGTGGTGGCAGCATCATGGTTTGGGCCTGCTTTTCTTCAGCAGGGACAGGGAAGATGGTTAAAATTGATGGGAAGATGGATGGAGCCAAATACAGGACCATTCTGGAAGAAAACCTGATGGAGTCTGCAAAAGACCTGAGACTGGGACGGAGATTTGTCTTCCAACAAGACAATGATCAAAAACATAAAGCAAAATCTACAATGGAATGGTTCACAAATAAACACATCCAGGTGTTAGAATGGCCAAGTCAAAGTCCAGACCTGAATCCAATCGAGAATCTGTGGAAAGAACTGAAAACTGCTGTTCACAAACACTCTCCATCCAACCCCACTGAGCTCAAGCTGTTTTGCCAGGAGGAATGGGCAAAAATGTCAGTCTCTCGATGTGCAAAACTGATAGAAACATACCCCAAGCGACTTACAGCTGTAATTGCAGCAAGAGGTGGTGCTACAAAGTATTAACTTAAGGGGGCTGAATAATTTTGCACGCCCAATTTTTCAGTTTTTTATTTGTTAAAAAAGTTTGAAATATCCAATAAATTTCATTCCACTTCATGATTGTGTATCACTTGTTGATTCTTCACAAAAACATTACAGTTTTATATCTTTATGTTTGAAGCCTGAAATGTGGAAAAAGGTTGCAAAGTTCAAGGGGGCTGAATACTTTTGCAAGGCACTGTATGTCATCCCTCACTCTCCGTAAATACTACTTGGCACAGCTCCATCAAGGTCATCCTGGAAATCATTCCACTAAGCGAAGGGTACGTGAAACCATGTTTTGGCCCACTATATACATTGAGATTAAAACAGAAATTTCCAGTTGTGCCCCCGTAATGCTCTACAACAGCACCAGATGAGAGAACCTTTAACTTGTTTTCAAATACCTGACAGAAGATGGTCTATAACAGCAGCTGACATATTTGAGTGGTCAAACAAGGATTACTTGGTGTTGGTAGATTCGTACACTGGCTGGTGGGAATTTGATGTCCTCCCAAACACTTCCAGTAACACAGTGATCAGAACATTGAAGAGTATATTCTCCACACATGGAATTCCCTATCAATTGATGACTGACAATGCAACATCATTTTCAAATAGAGAATTCAAGAATTTTGCTCACCAATGGGATTTTCAGCATATCAGCAGTCCCAACTACCCTAGATCCAATAGTCTTGCAAAGTGCAGTGTAAGGTCGGCCAAGCATCTCCTAGAGAAATGTGCATGTGATGGTTCTGACATCTATGCAGCCCTAATCAACCTCTGCAACACACCTAGGGATGGCATTCCTTCTCCGGCACAATGTTTACTTTAATGAAGAACCAGAACTCTGATTTCCATGGTCCCCACTCCAGCTCCTGCCAAGTGTTGAGACTGATGTTCAGGCTGCTTTATTAACACTCACAAAGAAACGATAAGCCATGACAAATCAGCCAGACGTCTTTCCCCTCTCGAGCCTAGGCAGGTGGTAAGGATGACAACCCGTGGATTTGACAAACTGGCCATGGTTCATGGAAAGGCCTGCCAACCAAACCGTTATTTTGTCTATTCTGATGGTAGGACCTATGTAAGTAACTGCTGTCACCTCCTACAGGTACCTGAATCATACTGTACTGCCACTGCCCATGTGCCTATGATCACTTCTGGGACCCAAGCACATCCATCTGCTGCTGTACCCACTGACACTTCCAAAAACACACAACTACAACAACATTTTGATAGCGAAAGGCAAGAGGTTTCAGACTCGCAAGCCCCACAAGTTGTTACTCGATCTGTAAAGCCACGTACACACGATCGGTTTATACCGATGAAAACGGACTGAGGTTCGTTTTCATCGGTCCAAAACGATCGTGTGTAGGCCCCATCGGTCTGTTATCTTTTGGTTCAAAAATAGATGGCTTGCTTTAAAATTGAACCGATGAACGGCTAACCGATAGGTCAAAACCGATCGTTAGTACGCACGAGCATCGGTTAAAAATCCACGCATGCTCAGAATCAAGTCGAGGCATGCTTGGAAGCATTCAACTTCGTTTTACATTCAACTTTGTTTTACATCACCACGTTCTGAAACGATCGGTTCATGAACCGATGGTGTGTAGGCACATCAGTCCATCAGTCAGCTTCATCGGTAAACCGATGAAAACAGTCTGTCAGACCGTTCTCATCGGAAGAACCGATCGTGTGTACAAAGCTTAAAAGTGTGTGAACCCAATCCAAAGTTTCAAGACTTTATCACACACTGACTCTTACCCAACATTTTGTTTTATATTGTAGTTTGTTATTGTTCCTGGATATGCTGCACCCCTTGTTGGTTCTATATTGCACATCAATTATATATGCATACGTTTTCTTTAAAAGGGGAAAGATGTAGAATATGTATGTGTGAGGACCTGGGGGTGGCAACAGGAAGTAGGAAGTTATGACTTGAAACTAGGAAAAGGTTCACATGCTGTTCACTGCTGGCTGGGAATAAATAATTTCTCTACAAGATTCATCTGACTATTCATCATCGCATCCACAAAATCTACAAAAAAAGAGATTTATGAAAGTAAATAGAAACAATTCAACAGATTAAAAATGTATACACCTTCATAAAACCGACCCAAAATAATTATAGTGTCCATTTTATTGTAAGCCTTACTTATGATGTTTCAGTCTAAGAAACGATGCCAAGAAGATGACAATATTTACTTATTTTATAAAAAGAGCAGTTCTTTTTTTAACAAAATATAACTTTTACTGTGATACTGAGATATTTCTATTAGGAGGAACAAAATAGTTGCCAGGTATTCAGTTCCACAGGCCTGAGGCCTGCAATGCCTTGTGAAAGGGATGTATTTGCTGTAATCTCTTGAAAGGTTACCATGGCAATGGCTTATGTTCCCTGGCTGAAAAATAGTTTGGAGTAACCCTCAGGTAGTTGTAGTACTTAGCATTCATGGGATTGCACACAGCCCACATCCCCTTATTTAAACCATTAAAATTAAGTAAACTTCTCAAAACCTTACCGCATAATAAAGAAAGAAAAAACACACGAAACGTATATTGGCATAAAATAATGGCCGTGGCACTTTATTGGTATAAAATAGTAAACATTTGTAAAATCTTTATTAAACCAACAATTTAATAAATCAGAAATCCAATAAATATATAAGCTTAGTTATTGGAACTCGAGCCAAAATAAATGAATTTAACATTAATCATCCCCACAAGCCGGGACTTGTTTGAAAAAACAAAGAACCCGGCCTAACCCACAACCATGGCCATTTCAATACAAGTTTGTAAACCAAGATTAAACAGATCAATGCCAATATCAGAAAGGTGAACGCCATCCTGACGGTAGAATCCAGGAATGCCACCTTCCAAATCTATATGTCGATACGGAAAACCTCACACGACCGGTAAAAATTTTGAAACTGCCCTATTGATTCTTTTTCTAATTTTCTCCATAACTTTTCTCTGTCCAGAAGAAAACGAAAACAGTCTGGGAATAATTTACGAAAAAATAACTATTGTTTTGTGTTGTGTTGCGAAAACCAACTGGAATCTCTGAACATCTCTTTTGATTTGAAAAATTAAATCTAACGTTCTAACCTTACACAAGTCATTCCCACCTAGATGAATAATTAGAATATTAGGCAAGGGCCAAACTTCAATTAATCTAGCTAAAACACTATAAAGATGACACCATCTAAGACCTATAATGCCTTTCCAAAGAACTATACACTCCTTTAAATTTTCTTTTATTATTTTCGAGCATGCAAGGTGACATACAGATGAAGGGCCATTCCTCTGGCCAAAGAAAAAAACATTACATCATATAACAATAAAAAATAAATACCCACGTGGTACAAAATCACATCATTTAAACAAAGAAGAAGAAAGTATGTTTTCCAGAACGCATCATGTCACTTCTCTCTCAACCTGCGATCCATCCTCCATACCTCTGGTAACCTTTGAATCTGTGGGTACCCTTCCTTCACTACATCAAGCCGATAAACCCCCCTTTCCTCCGGGGGATCCCTGTGTCCCCTACAGGGTGGGGGAGTTGAGCCGGCCCTTGTATTGTCACCCTCTGCATTGTCGTTCCAACCCGTCCCCCCAACCCAACAAAACAAACCAAAAACATAACCCCAAAGAAAAAAAAAAAAAGGGGAAAAAGAAAAACACCCCTTCCTCGGTCCATCCTCCCCTCCTCCTCACCGTCCGCAGGGCCGGATCCCTCCCTTATTGCGCATATATCAGAGCCTTCCCTTCTTCTGAGTATCTAAACCCATTCCATTCGGCCCACGTGTCAAGATATACCTTACGTTTCTGTCTGGAGGTCCACACCAGGTCCTCCATTCTATTCATATCTTCTACTCTGTTAAGCCACATCTTTACCGTTGCCGGTTGTGTCTGTTTCCACATCCCTGGGATACAGGCACGGGCAGCATTTAAAAGATGACAAACCATGGATTTCCTATAACACTTTACAGTCAGCTCCGAGTCCTGTAATAAATAATAGGGCCATTCATCTGGTAATTTTTCTTTGCTAAATTTCTGCACTATTCCCTGAACCTTTGTCCAAAAACTTAAAATCTTTGGGCATGACCATAGAATATGTAATAAGGTTCCTTCTTGCTTACCGCACCTCCAACATCTATCCGAGATGTCTGGGTAACACCTCTTTAATACTGCCAGAGTACGATACCACTGAGATAGTATCTTATAATTCATCTCCTGTGTCTTCACACAGACTGACGATTCAAATATATTCCAGAGTATTTTGTTCTTTTGTTCTTCTGTAAAGGGTCTTCCTAGTTCCACCTCCCACTTGTTGAAAAAGGGGATTTGAAAATCCTCCATCGGTGCGTTCAGTAATTCAATAATTCTTGAGAGGGCGTGCCAAAGCACTCCACTCCCACTGCAGTACCCCTCAAATCTTGTAAGTTTACGTTTATATCTTGTTGGGGGTTTCAAAGTGTCCAAGAAGTGCCGCAATTGTAGTGCCCTCCAAATATCCAGTTGATAAGGGATCCTACCCGTTATCTCCCGCATAGTATGCCATGAGCCTTCTTTCAAAAAATGGGATGCCTGTATCAGGCCCTGGTCTATTAATCCACTGAAAGTCCCCTTCATCAACCCTGGTACGAACTGTGGATTCCCCAGGATTAGGTAAAGCGGCGAATCCAAAGTAGACAGTGTCCCTTTCACAGTGGATGTTTCTTAATAGTTATCGGCAGGTCTCTGTAACAGCACGCTGCCAGATGGAGTACACTACTGCACTGGGCTTGCTCCAAGCCCGGCCATAGTTTCTCACTGCCATGTCTCCCCCAATCTATCAGGCAGATCAAAGGAGCCGCCTGGTAGTATCTGTAGATATCTGGAGCCGACACGCCTCCGTCTCGTTTTGATAAAGATAGTGTGCGATTCTTAATTCATGGACTTTTGTTAGCCCATATGAACTTATTAAAAAAAGTTTGCGTCTGGTTAATGAAGGATTTTGGTATGGCAATAGGGAGTGTCTGGAAGAGATACAGAAATTTCGGTAATATATTCATTTGAATGATATTGACTCGTCCGAACCATCCATCCAGAAGGACCCATGTTTTCGTCAATAATGGTATGAAATTAAGTTTGAAAACCTGTGTCAGGTCCGCCGGGATGGAAGTGCCCAGATATGTAAGTGACTTATCCATTTAAATCTGTGCCTAGCTTTCAGAGACTGCATATCCTCCTCCGGGATCGCCACCCCCATTGCTTCAGACTTATCATAATTTATCTTAAAATTTGATACCCCACCATATAACTGCAGTTTATGTAACAAATTAGGGAGGGATTCCATCGGGTTCGACAAGGAATACATCATATCGTCTGCATAAGCCGAAATCTTATATTCGGTACCTCCAAAAGACACTCCTTTAATATCTGGATTCAATCGAATCCTGCTTAGTAACGGTTCCACCGATAGCGCAAATAAAAGAGGGGATAGAGGACATCCCTGTCTTGTCCCGTTTGAGAGCTTAAAGGGTGGCGACAATATTCCATTCACTCTAACCTGTGCCGTTGGGTGGGCATAATTACTTCTGATCCATTGTAGCATCTTGTTGCCGAACCCCATGTGTCTCATAACCATAAACATAAATTGCCAATTTATCCGGTCGAAAGCTTTCTCGGCGTCTGTACCGAGGAAAACACACAGGGTTCGGCGAACATCAGCCAGATGGATCAAGTTCAGGGTCTTAACCATATTATCCCTGGCTTCACGCATCTGCACAAATCCCACCTGATCTTCATTGAGAGGGGTCCTTACCTTCCTTAGGTATGACCGATATTACCGCTTTTAGAGTTTCAGTGTGAAAAGAACATGTATCGCCTAGGCCATTAAACATTCTGACCATAAAGGGCCCTAGTATTGGGAGGAAGAGTCTATAGTAAAGTATGGTAAACCCATCTACTCCCGGTGATTTCCCTCCTTTCCCTTTTTTCACTACCTCCTGTAATTCTTCTAAGGTTATAGGTTTTTCCATTTCTTGACTCATCTCTACTGTTAAGGTCGGGATACCTGATGTTTCTATATAATTTTCCATTGCCTCATGTTGTTGGGGGCTTGTTTGTAAATTGTATAGAGTACTATAAAATTCACTAAATGTCTGTGCGATCTCTCTAGGTAACACGTGTTCCTCACCTCTTAACCCCTTAATCATAGGAATTAGATATGTGCATTTTCATTTTCGTACCCGCAGGATAATGTGTACATACGAAAAAATTAAAGCAGCAAAATACGAAAACTACGAGATTAAGAATGAGCCGCATAACGAACAACCGCAAATACGAACGAATGATCCGACGAAAAAAAAACGACGAATTGAAAACGGCAAAAGAACAAAAATTACAAAAATTACATCTATAACAAAAGATTTGCATGCTGTATTTTGTTTCAATCCTTTTTCTGTTTGTTTTCAGTCCTATGTTCATTGTTCATATGACATCTATAACAAAAGATTTGCAGGCTGTATTTTGAATCCAAAATACGAACAGAAAAAGGGAATTTAAAATACAGAATGCAAATCTTTTGTTATAGATGTCATATGAACATACGACTGAAAATAGCAAAAGAAAAGGGTTTCAAGATACTGCAAATCATTGACGAAAATTCACGAAAATTATTGTCTAACAAGTAACGAACATGAATTAAACAGAATAACGAACCATCCCGCATGTACGAAAATAAAACAGTAACGAAAATACGAAACGATCGGAATACGAAAAAATCGCGTCATACGGAAAACGAACGGGAACAAACAGGAAAACGGGCGTCTTACGAAAAACGAGCGAAAACGAAAAAACGGAACGATACGAAACAGAACAAAAAAAAAACAAATTTTTTTTCTGTGCACATGTCTAATAGGAATACAAGTCTTTACTTGTTGCTCTCTCAGTGAGTTTGCCAATTGCTTCCCACATTTATTGCCATATTCATAGAACTATACACTCATCTTGAGGCATCATCAAATTTTCTGTGTAACTGCACTGTGCGGCTTTTTTCCTTGCCCAATAAATGTAGGAGTGTCCTACGATCCATACACATTTTCAGATCCCTAGAGAGATCAAACAAATAAATTAGGACGAATGTATGTTTTAAAACACTTGGAGCCCCACCTACCTATTTTCTTAATGTCTTCACTCGACATACCATTCTGCCCTGCCACTCATGCTGCTCCAATGCGAAAAGAATGAGCCGTGAACTTAAAACCTTTGAAACCCAAAGCAGTAAGACCTTTTTTAAACGGCATTGAACTGAAAAATAGTAAGAGGACTACCGTCCATATGTAACAAAAATTGACCCAAAAAATGAGGGCGGATGGCTGCATACTTGCTCAAAGTGATTATCGTGCAAATAATTTCCTTAACACAAGGAGAGATCACTAACCACTGACCTCTGCCTAACTGGTCTGTCTTAGATTTATTTATAAAAATTCTAATCGTATTACCGTCAAAAACAATGTGATCTTTATGCAACCCAGACAAACTATTTTTGTTGGGAGGAATAAGTTGAGATATCCTCAACGCCCCAAAAAGTGATAGCACAAAAGCAGAGCTAAATAGTAGTGCTTTGAATGCAGAAAAACAGATGGAACCCATAATTCCACACAGTCTTTCCAACATAGAAATAGATATTTCAATCGAAAAGCGAGTAAGTGAATCCGCTAAAATATTATCTATACTGGTGTAAACTGAGCTTGCCTCTTAAGCCCCGTACACACGGCAGAGAAACTCGACGGGCGAAACACATCGTTCCGCCCGTCGAGGTTCTCTGCCGGCTGTCAGAATCTGCGACCCGCCCGTCGGGAATGGCAACCAGCCATTCATCCCGACGGGCCGTCGAGCAAATAGAGAACCTGTTCTCTATTTGCTCGACGGGTTTCCCGACGGGCGGGGCGAGCAGAGAGCGTACACACGGCCGAGGTTCTCGCTGGAATGCAGCTCCCAGCGAGGTTCTCGCTGGTTTCTGGCGAGAACCTCGGCCGTGTGTACGGGGCCTGAGCCGTATTTTGAAGACTTTTCTTCTTTTATTCATTGGGTTCTGTCAGTACAGGCAAATTGGGATGGGATAGTTCATTACCTTGATGATTTTTTATTCATAGGCCCAAAGGATTCAGACTATTGTTTAAACTTTCTTTCTACCTTTACAGAAATTGCTAATTGTTTTGGGATCCCCTTGGCTTCAGAGAAAACTGTACTCCCATGTACAGCGGTTGAATTTTTGGGAATCCTTATAGATACCGCCTCTCTGAAAGGCACAGCCGAGATCTTCTATTCTCCCTGTTCGTCCTTGGAGGGGAGGAGCTTCTGCGCTTCGTTGCAGCGCAATGACCCGCCTTCACCGCCATGGCTTGTACCGCTTTCTCTAAGGTCACGTCACGACGAGCGCCCCTCCTTACCTCCGACGAACTTCCAGTTGGACTGCCAATCGCCTCCTCTTGACACGACTCTGCAGGAACACTTCTCTCTGGCAGAAGGCTTCTGGTTCTCTGGCGCCTGGAGCGATCTTTTGCGAAGGGTTCTGCCGGCAAATTCCCCGGTACTTCTTCGGCTCGCCCCGCTTCTTTCAATGCTGAGGATCCTGCTTCTTCCCCCTGCACTGGTGCCAGGCACCTCCGCAGCCAGTCGTCTCCTCCGTCACTCTCCGCTTGCGCCAAGATTTTCCTGAGAAGGGCCTTCATGGTCAATCCTAAAGGTAATGTGTAATAGCTCTTTTACCAAGGCCCTTGACCAGCTGTGTGGGAAATTCAATAGAAAACCCCCTTTTATAGGGGTACAGCTTCTAATTGGTTAATTAACCCTTCATCTCAAATCCTTAAAGGGACAGTAGCCTAAAAAACATATTACCCAACTACCTTATAACTGTTAAGAATTATTTAAGTGGGAAGGGGGCGGGGCTGCAGCAAGCCTATGAAGGCGGGCCCAAATGCTTGTTCCCTCCTTTTACATTCTGCTAATGGTTAAATTAAATAATGTGAAAATGCCTGCTAGCATAATTCAATACTTACTATTATCAGTAAAGATCAGCACAGTGGTGTCACAAATGGGGTTTCAGGAGTAAACATAATTAGGTAATTAATTATTATGAATTTATGCAGCTATCACAGTGGAATGCCAAAAATTTAACAGAATACACTACAAACCATTGTGACTCATACATATCCAGATGCAGATAGTCTATCTTTTTTTTACATGCTGCCAATTTGTTACCCTCATATTACAATGCTTGAAGCTGAACTCAATGGAAAGTTAAATGAAGCGCACAGACGGGATTGGTCTGGAAGTCTGATTCTGGGTTCCATTCCCTGATAAGCACACAGCAGTCAGGCAAACAACATTTCCCACACACTTGAGTTTTTTATTTTTGGGTAGAACTTGGGTAGAGTGAAGGTGAACCTAGGGATATTCCAGCCCAGATAGCAAGCAATTATGCTGCAAGTTTGAAAATTACTTGCTAAGCTATTGCTAGTGCAGGTTTGTTGCACAATTGCAGCAAGTCCGCATTGCATGATACCAGATCAACTTTCTTTGCAAACATTCTGCAAGTCTGCTGCAAGTTCTGGTTCAGTTATGTTGTGCAATAGTCATCCCACCACAGGGGTCACTGTGGCTTAATTTTTCATGTTGTAGACTTGCAGATAACTTGCTGTATGACTAAGCACTGCAACTTTGCTCTTGCTAGAGCGTTGCCATGCAAATTTGTTACAAATTAAAAAAGTGTCAACTAGAACTGTGTATCAAGTGCTCTGCAAGTGTGCAATGTGGCACGTTATGTTTGCTATCTGGGAGTAACAGTAAACTTCAAAATGAGGACACTAACTCTGCATTAAGATTTTAGGGTGTAGGCACCCCTTTTGAAGTGTATAGATGAACAGTACAAAACAGGGACTTCTATACATGAATACAGTCTTCAGTGTAAGAATTGTAGCTGCTGATCTTCCAGAAAAAAAAAACAAAGAAAGCCTTTAGGTCCAGAAGGCTGGTACTCTCTGTTTCCTGATCACTGTGCAGCCACGTGCAAGGTCAGTCAACTTCAGTACTCCAGCAGCATGTGTCCTAGATCCTTGGGAGGGTTTCTGTAAATACTCCACAAAAAGTTTTTACATTTCCAGGCAGATTTTTCAGGGATGCCCTCAGGCTGGGTCTTACTTTCCCAGGAAAAGGAGAGCTTTGCTCTAGCCCATTTATTCCCCCCTCAGCCCCTTACTGATCACCTGCCATATTGACCAAGGATTGGCTGGGGAGATATTAACATGCAGGCTGGTTTTCTCAAACCCACTTTGTCCCAGGGTTACTTTGGAGACAGGGGGAAGTAATAGAGCCCCTACCAAAAGAGCCTAACGCAGACTTAACTAATCTATCAGTGCTCTCCCTAGCTACAGGGAGGCCAAAAACTAAATTTCAATACCCGTAGCTGCATGGGGCACTATCAAAAACTAAAACAGGACTCCAGACTTACCTTCAATCTTGCAGAGTTGATAGGCTCCTCTCCTGTACTGAAATAGCTTACCCTGATTTCACTGCACACTGTGAACTTTTCACAGTGGTTCCTGGTTAGAGGGCATCCAGTATTATCTAACCCCTTTTTGCCCAGCCTGACTGTCCCTGCCCCATGCCTTTCTTTCTTTCATTGAATTTCAATTCTTTCCATCAAGGAGGCTCATCATACATCTTTGCCCTACATAATGCTGTTTGCACTTCTAGACTGACATCCACCTATCAAGGCATTTTAATATGTATTACTCCACTGTTTGAATCAGGGCTGAGGGATCTTGAGAGGAGTACTGTGATGTTTTTAGGACGCTATGTATAGCTCACTGCTAACTAGGGTTGTCCCGATACCGATACTAGTATCGGTATCGGGACCGATACCGAGTATTTGCGGGAGTACTTGTACTCCCGCAAATACCCCCGATACTGAAATAGAATACTTTTCCCCCCCCATATTGCAGCGATGCGTCCCTCATACCTTTTTAGATATGCTGACGCCGCCTCTCTCTGCCGCATACCGCCGTATCCCCCTGCACAATCGCATAGCACACATTACAAGCATTCATTCTGAATACTTGTAAATGGCCGTGTATTGACACTCCCCTTCTCCGGATTGGAGGGATCCCTCCAATCCCGAGCAAGGGGGAGTGTCTATGCACGAATCCGCGTATAGACACTCCCCCTTGCGTGGGATTGGACGGATCCCTCCATTCGGAGAAGGGGAGTTTTAATACACGGAGCGCGGCCATTTACAAGTTTTTAGAATGAAAGCTTGTAATGCGCTACGCGATTGTGCAGGGGATACGGCAGCATCAGCATATCTAAAAGGTATGAGGGACGCATCGCTGCAATATGGGGGACATACATGGCTGCATATGGGGGACATACATGGCTGCACACATGGCTGCATATGGGGGACATACATGGCTGCATATGGGGGACATACATGGCTGCATATGGGGGACATATATGACTGCATATGGGGGACATACATGGCTGCATATGGGGGACATACATGGCTGCATATGGGGGACATACATGGCTGCATATGGGGGGACATACATGGCTGCATATGGGGGACATACATGACTGCATATGGGGGACATACATGGCTGCATATGGGGGACATACATGACTGCATATGGGGGACATACATGACTGCATATGGGGGACATACATGACTGCATATGGGGGACATACATGGCTGCATATGGGGGACATACATGGCTGCATATGTGGGGGACATACATGGCTGCATATGTGGGGGACATACATGGCTGCATATGTGGGGGACATACATGGCTGCATATGTGGGGGGACATACATGACTGCATATGCGGGGGGACATACATGACTGCATGTGGGGGACATGACATGGCTGCAATATGTGGGGGACATGGCTGCATTTGGGGACACATTTAAAAAATGTATCGGTATTTGGTATCGGCGACTACTTGAAAAAAAGTATCCGTACTTGTACTCGGTCCTAAAAAAGTGGTATCGGGACAACCCTACTGCTAACCATTACCACCAGTCACGATCAGCCTGCATTGCATTACAGTGGTAAAATCACATAGTGGGACCACATAGGTATTTAATTCCTTTGTGTTTTTTAGGTTGTGGCAGAGAATGTGCTGCCACTGTAATCATTTTGCATGAGGCTCCCAAGAGTTCCTGTTTCTTTAACCACTTCAATACACTCCATTGACAATTGACGGCCAGAGATGGGATCTCCCATCCTAAGTGGCCGTCAATTGACGGCCTGGGCTTTGCAGGTGAATATCTGAATGATGGCTGCAGCCAGAGGCAACATCCAGATATCCTCTTCTTCAGCCGGCAATTCTGCACGACATAAGAACGATCATAGCGGCGGTTCCGCCGCTTGATCGTTCTTAAAGGCCGCGGGAGGGGACATCTCCCCCCTCCCGCCGCCATCCGGTGCTCCTCCGGGCTCTCCCTTGCCTTCGGGGGCCCAGGGAACAAATCGTTCGGCGTCGGCAGAAAGCATAGAGATGACTGGTGACCAGATGGTCACCAGTCATCTCTATGACCGTCGGAGGACCCGGGCACGATGAGATGAGGTCACGCCCGGGTCCCCGTAAGTAAACAAAGCCGCGATTGCGGCTGTAAGCAACCATTCATAAGATCGGTGAATTTTTTTTCACCGATCTCATGGTTTCCAGCCTGGAGGAGAGATGTGAGGTCTTATTGACCCCGCACCTCTCCTTAAAAAGGACCTGTCACACACATTTCCTATTACAAGGGATGTTTACATTCCTTGTAATAGGAATAAAAGTGGAAAAAAAATAATTGAAAAAAAGTGTAAAAATAAATAAAAAATAAGTCAAAAAAATAAATAAAAGATAAAAAAAAAATTAAAACGCCCCTGTCCCCGATAGCTCGCGTGCAGAAGCGAATGCACACGTAAGTCCCACCGACATATGTAAACGCCGTTTAAACCACATAAGTGAGGTATCGCCGCGTGCGTTAGAGTGCCAGCAACGAATCTAGCACTAGATCTCCTCTGTAAATCTAAACTGGTAACCTGTAAAAAAATAAATAAAGCGTTGCCTATGGAGATTTTTAAGTACAGAAGTTTGGCGCCATTCCATGAGTGTGCGCATAATTAAAGTGTGACATGTTGGACATGTTGGGTATCTATTTATAATCTTTCACATAATACAAAAAAATTGGGCTAACTTTACTGTTTTGTTATTTTTTTAATTCATGAAACAATTTTTTTTTACAAAAAAATGCGTTTGAAAAATGATTGCGTAAATACCGTGCGAGATAAAACGTTGCAATGACCGTCGTTTTATTCCCTAGGGTGTCTGCTAAAAAAACATATATAATGTTTGGGGGTACTGGGTAATTTTCTAGCAAAAGAAGGATGATAATTACATGTAGGAGAGAAGTGTCAGAATAGGCCCGGTATGGAGATGGTATAAAAGCCCGGTATTGAAGTGGTTAAGCGTGGAATAGCAAGATACCACCCCCGAGGGAGCTCTGGGCTAGGCCCAGTCTTGGCTAACCAGTATACGGTCCCTCTACTCACTCCATACACTAGACCACCATAAGTCCCCCAAACAGAGACACTCATGATCAAAAGAACCCCCCCCTCAGCAGATATAATAACAGTCCAGGCTGGGTTCCATAAAAACGATTTCAGAGATCCATCAGAAGCAGCTGTTACTTCACATAAGGGCACATTATCTTTGTACAGGTTACGGACAGTCAATTTTCCTGGAGACACTCGTGCCCACACTTACATGTTTCCTAAGACATCCTCTTTACAGCAAGAGTCCTGTTTCCCCCCTTGCTCCACATAGACCAATCCAGATGCCCCCTTGGGATGGGAATACAATCTTTGGCCTGGACTGACAACCTAGATCACGATGGGGAGAGCTCCTCTGCGCATCCACTACCCTCCAACTAACCCAGGGAACCACCGACTTTCCTTAGATATCCTTCCAGCAACACTAGTATGCGGCAGGGTCACCAGGCAATCTCTAGGCAGGACTCGTATTTAAAGGCCTTCTATGCCCCTGCATTATGAAAACAGAAAAATGTATTTAAATATTTCATATGCATATTAATGATGAGGGGAGGAGGAATCAGGGAAGGTAAGATTTATACAGATTAAACTTCAGCTTTAATGTGGTTGTGTATTGTGATACACAACCACAGCAGGGGATGACAGACTGGGGGAGAGAGAAGCAGCACCAAAAGACAGCACTAGAACTGTAAGCAGAGGTGGTAAAATGCATGCATTATCAATGTATTGTGTTACTGCTTTGTTACTGTCCAGTCAGCAGGCTGTGAGTGGGAAAGCGACACCACTTTTTTCCTGACACTAACAAAGTGGTGTCATCCTCCTTGCTGTGCTGTCTGCTAGAAGTTTATAAATCATAAAAGAGGCCAGGTAGAGTTACAAACCCAGTTCACATATTGTCTTTGAACACATTTTAACATTGTATGTTACCATGGATTGCAAGTAATGCGGTTTACGAGCGTTTCACAATACAAGCACTGTATTTTTTAAAATCCTAACTCGGTTTGCGAGTGTTGTCTTGCAAAACAAGCAGGATTCAAGCCAAATCTGTGCCTGAGGTGGGGGGCGTGAGAGCCCAGAGGAGCTGAACAGCGCAAATTGGAGCCGATCAGCGCCGCATGGAGCAGTTTGGAAATGATCGGAAAGACTTGGAAATACGCCATTCCCAAAGTCAGCCGAGCTGTCCTCTGGCCTTCCTGTGTGTTCCCGAGGCTCTCTGGCACCTCCCTCTACCTCTGGCCACATGCGGTATTGCATGCCATTGAAGTCAATACGGAACAAATTATTTTAGTTTCCACTGACTTCAATGGGGAAACTCGCTTTGATATGCGAGTACTTTGGATTACGAGCATTCTCCTGGAACGGATTATGCTCGTAATCCGAGGTTCCACTGTATATGTCTGTGACTCTTTTTAGAATACTGTTACTTTATATTTTATTCAATCAAGCTATATATCTCCAGATTTTTTAGTTCAGTAATAGTTAGACATTTATGGGCCAGATTCAGGTAGAGTTAGGCTGGCGGATCAATGGATCCGCCAGCCTAACTGTCACTTTAAGCCGGCGTTTTTGTTTTCTGTAACCAGAAAACAAGAAACGCCGGGTTGGAGTTCCGATGCGATCGGCGCAATTGAATTTCGCCATCGCATCGTTACTTCAACTTAAAAATGGCGCCGGGGGAGTTCCCGCCGATTTACGCTCAAAAAATATGTTAATGAGCGGGAATCGGCAATTCACGATCTTTTTCGGGCGCGACGCAGTGACTTTACGTTTCCGGAAGCGATACGCGGGGTATAGATAAAGCAGCCCCCTAGTGGAGTATCCTATGTTAAGTATAGGCGTCGTCATCGCGTCGGAAAAAAAACAAATCGCGTCGCTTGCGTAAAACATTCATGAATGGGGATGTGACGTCATTGACGTTCACTGACAGAATTTGGAGCATGCGCACTGGGATGCATTGACACTCGACGCATGCGCAGTACGTTTGCCGCGGGATCGCGCTTAGTTTGAATACTACACGCACCGTACCCGCCCAATTTGAATTCCGCCGGCTCATTTGCGATGCGCTGCCGCAACTTTAGGAGCAAGTGCTTCATGAATAACAGCACTTGCTCCTAAAATTTCGGCAGAGTAACGTAAATGAGAAGCGTTACTCCAGAGCAAAGATGCTCTGATCTACCTGAATCTGGCCCAAAATGTTTCTTTGTCCTGTTTGAAAAAAATCATCAGCAGATACAAATATTGTAGCTGTTGACTTTAATGAAAGGACACTCAGCTGTTAAGGAATCCAGCGCCGTCCTCACCCGAATCTGTTCTTTGCAGGTCTTCGGGTCCTGGCACCGTCATGTTTACCACGGGCAGACTGCCGTGATTCCTTGTGGCTTCACAGTCGGCTGCCCACTGCGCAAGCCACAATGCACATTGTGAATGTCTTCCCCACACTGCGCAGCCTTCTGAGAGCTATGCCGTGTTCCAGAAGGTTGCAGGTGTGGGGTGGAATGAGATTTACTGTGGTGATCCAACTGGAAGTGGAAGTGGGCACCTGTCAAATGAGGGCCATAAAGCAGTATTTCCCCTTTAGGGTGCAAAGTGTGCAGTGCTCTGACCCGCTCTACACTAATGGATGAGACAAGCTAAGATGCTGCAGCCTCGCCAATCATTGCTGCTCTCTGGCTCCTGTCACAGGATCTGTTTGCCTCAATTCTAATTCATACACAGATACGGTTACTGTTGAGAGCGGCTGGAGCTGGGGGCAGGTACTGCTTCTCTGGGGGTGCTGATGTAATTGACTGAAACCCAGGAGAAAGAAAATCTCCCATGCCTGTGAGAGAGAGATGTGGTATGCTGATGTGAGGTCTATGAATTTTGGGAGGGGGGACTGGGAAGACTGAGGATGGGGGGATTAGGGAGACTGAGGATGGGGGACTGGGTAGACTAAGGATAGGGGGATTGAGAAGACTGAGGATGGGGGACTGGGGAGACTGAGGTTAGTGGGACTGGGAAGACTGAAGATAGGGTGGCTGGGAAGACTAAGAATGGGGGATTGGGAAGACTAGGAGGAGGGCACAGAGGAGGGCACGGAGGAGGGCACGGGAGAGGATATACCGCACACGCATAGACCTCTTTGGCATGAGTGATTCGCACATCCTGACCGAGGGCCCGCACATCCTGACCAATGCCTGCTGTGGTAGCCTGCTGTTCATTTTGGCAATTGATCTGAGCCAGGGAGTTGCAGGCCATGTCCCCAACTGAATCCTTCATGGAGGACAGGCTCTTCTCCATCCCCCCCAAAGTCTGGCTGACCTGTCCCAGATGGCGGGTCTGAAGGGCCTGGTCCCTTCTCAGGTTGGCAGGCAGAACCTCGGCCACCCCCCCCAGTCTTGTGGGTTGCCTTCCTGCCTCCAGATGAGGCTTGTGGCCGGGGAGAAGGGGAGCCCTGTTGGGGGAGGAGTGGGAGAGGCTACCCCTGATGGAGGCCTGGCTGCTGCCAGCCATAGGGGAAGACTCCTCCAAAATTAACAAGTCATTCCCTGACATGACCTCCTCCTCCAACTCCAACTCCTCCTCCTCAACCTCCTCAGAGGACTCCGGCCTTATCTGAGGGTTTTCCTCCGACTGTTGTCCCGGGGATGGTGCGGACAGGCCAGATGGCCCAGCACCCTCCTGCACATCTGTGGATGACACAAAACATTCACAGGTTGGAGGATCCACACAGTTGCCACATATCCCCCCCCCACACATGCTACACACCAGATATAAAAAAAAGAAACGTACCTGTCCTCACGGCCTCCTCAATGGAGTCAAAGCCAGGCAGCTCCTCCACTTGCTGCCTGTTGGTCTGGGCCACCGCATGCTCCTCCTCAGTCAGCCTAACAGGGCATGGTGGGCCCCCTCCAGTGCCCCTGGCATGTGCTGCAATCTTGCCCAGCTTCCCACGGACCACACGCCGGAGATCATTGATCTTCTTTTGGATCCCCTGGCGTGTCCGGGTCTCCCCCCCCCCCAACGAGTTTACCTCGTCGGCGATGTCCTGCAATATCTGAGCCTTCCTGGCCGGGGTGGTGTTGGCACTCTCTGGGCCGTGCAGGAATCGCCCATATAGGGTAGTTGTAAGGTACCTGTAAAAGGTAGTGTCCGAAGTGGAACAGGTATGCTGGAGATCCAGGCAAAGCGTCGTCAGGCAGATACGGTTGGCAACGGATCAGGCAAATAGTTCACAATCGGATTCCGGAGAAGGGTCAGGCAGGCAAAGGTCATACACGATCTGGCGGTAAAGTACAAAATCAGCAGGCTGTAGAATAGTCGGGATATCAGGCAGGAGTTCAATACAATGCAGATCACTGAAGACAAAACACCCAGGAAGTAATCCAAATAAACGGGCGCTGAGTGATGACCTCACTTCCTATTTAAAGGCTGTCCAGAATGAGAATTGTCCACAGCTGGCAGCAGGTGGAGCTAGTGAGTCCGAGGTGTGTGTTGAACACAATAAGGATATTCCCAAGGCCTAGATCTCTTCTGTGGCACATCAGGTAAGGCTATGGTTTAAGACCAGGAAGACCCAGGTTCGAATACACCCGGGACATGACAGGGCCCCCTCCCCAATGGACCCCTCCGGGGGCCTAGCGGGGTTTAGTGGGGAACGAGGCATGGAAGTCTCGTATAAGAGAAGGGGCATGCAGATCTTTGGCTGGAACCCAGGAGCGGTCTGTGACAGGATATCCCTTCCAATGAACCAGATACCGAAGGCCACGGCCATGTCTTCTGGAATCAAGAATCTTGGAGACTTCAAACTCACTTTGTCCATCAACAAGAACAGGAGGAGGTAGCTGTTGTGATCTGGAGTAGCGGTTGAAAATAGCTTTTTTGAGGAGGGAAACGTGAAACACAGGATGTATCCGGAGAGAGGAAGGTAATTTTAAGCGATAGGAAACTGGCCCAACTCGAGCAATGATCCTGTAAGGACCAATGAATCGAGGGCCCAATTTGGTAGAAGGTTGTTTCAGTCTCACATACTTGGTTGATAGCCAAACTCTGTCCCCCACCACATATGGAGGTATATGGCGTCTTCGTCTGTTGGAAAAAAGTCTGTACTTGCCTGCTGACTTTTGTAGTAATGAACGAATCTTCTTCCAATGTAGTAGAATATTCTTTACCCGCTGATCTGCTGCTGGTACACCAGAAGAAGGCTGAAGTAGAGGAAAAGTCTGAGGGTGATAGCCTAGGGCTGCGTAGAATGGTGTGGTATGAAGAGCACTGTGCCAACGGGAATTTAGGGCGAACTCAGCTAAAGGCAAGTACTCAGACCAGTTGGAGTGTAAGGCATTGACATAATGTCGAAGATAGGTTTCTAGGGTCTGGTTCATGCGTTCGGTTTGACCATCAGTTTGCGGGTGATGTGAAGTAGAGAGCGAGAGCGTTACTCCCAGTTTCTTGCAGAACGCTCTCCAGAATCGGGAAACGAACTGGGATCCGCGGTCTGAGACGACATTGGTAGGTATGCCATGATGTTTTACAATATGGGAAAGAAAAAGAGTGGACAGTGCTTTCGCTGTAGGTAATCCCGGGAGCGGCACAAAATGAGACATTTTGGAAAAGCGATCCACTGTGACCCATATAGCAGTCATGCCCTCGGACTTGGGTAAGTCTACAATGAAGTCCATGGTCAAATGGGTCCAAGGCTGGCGAGGTGCCGGAAGTGGATGTAACAGTCCAGCAGGCAATGTGCGGGGTACTTTATTAGCAGCACAAGTTGGGCAGGCAGCCACATAGTCAGTAACATCCTTTTTCATATGAGGCCACCATACATGACGTTGCAAGGTCTTAAGAGTGATGGTGACACCAGGGTGACCGGATAACACGCCATTATGTGCCCAGAGGAGTACAGGTTTTCTGAGACTATGGGCTACGTACAGGCGACCTGGTGGTATCTTCAAGCCCTGGGGAACACGATTCTGGGATTCTTGTAGCTGTTGGGAAAGAGCCGTGGAGATCTGCGCAACAATTTTGTGAGGTGGGATTATATACTGCTCGCCTGGTTGATCTTCTTCAGAGGTAGCGAACTGTCTGGAAAGAGCATCGGCTTTTTTGTTTCTATGCCCTGGAACATAAGAAAGGACAAAATTAAAACGGGAGAAAAACAGAGCCCATCGAGCCTGACGTGAGTTCAGACGTCTAGCAGTCTGAAGATACAGTAGGTTTTTATGGTCAGTGAGGATAGTAAAAGGCTTGGGAGCCCCTTCCAGAAGGTGTCGCCATTCAGACAATGCCAATTTGATGGCCAGTAGTTCTCGATTCCCAACATCATAATTCATCTCTGCAGGAGAAAACTTTCTAGAGAAAAAAGCTACTGGATGGATTCTACCAGACTTTGGCTGTCTC
Source organism: Rana kukunoris (assembly GCA_029574335.1). Taxonomy (NCBI): domain Eukaryota; kingdom Metazoa; phylum Chordata; class Amphibia; order Anura; family Ranidae; genus Rana; species Rana kukunoris. The sequence continues at coordinate 92,014,269 of CM056058.1, read as the reverse complement.
TGGGAGAGTACGGCACCTGCTCCAACCTCAGAGGCATCAACCTCAACAATGTACTGGAGATCAGGATTTGGATGCTGAAGAATTGGAGCTTTACTGAACGTGTCTTTTAATCGCTGGAAAGCCGATCTTGCTTCTGAAGACCACACCTTACAATTTGTACCCTTCTTAGTCATGGCAGTAAGGGGTGCCGCAATGGAGGCAAAACTTTTAATGAAGCGTCTGTAGTAATTTGCAAACCCTAAAAAGCTTTGGAGTCCTCTTAAAGTGGTCGGTTGGGGCCATTGCAAGACAGCGGAAAGTTTTTGAGGGTCCATTTGGAAACCGTCAGCACTTATGATGTACCCAAGGAAAGGAATACAGCTTTGATGAAAACTGCATTTTTCGATTTTTGCATAAAGATGGTTTTCTCTAAGTCGTTGTAATACCTGTTTCACATGCGAGATGTGCTCTAGATGAGTCTTGGAAAAGATTAAAATGTCGTCCAAGTAGATGATCACAAAGCGGTTGCTGAAATCATGGAAAATTTCATTCATGAAACGTTGAAAGACAGCAGGTGCGTTACACAACCCAAATGGCATGACCAAATATTCAAAGTGTCCATTACGAGTGTTGAATGCTGTCTTCCACTCGTCCCCCTCTTTAATTCGAATCAGGTTATATGCCCCTCGTAGGTCTAGCTTGGAGAAGATGACAGCCCCCTTAAGTACATCAAACAGTTCAAGAATGAGAGGCAAAGGGTAGGAGTCCTTTACGGTGATTTGATTTAACCCCCGATAGTCTATGCATGGTCGAAGGCCCCCATCTTTCTTTTCAACGAAGAAAAAACCTGCTCCTACTGGAGAAGAAGAGGGTCGCATAAAACCTCTTTCCAAGTTGTCTCTTACGTATTCCTCCATAGACTTTTGTTCAGGCAGAGACAAGGGGTAGGTCTTTCCTTTGGGAAGAGGTGCTCCGGGAATCAATTTAATTGTACAGTCAAAAGGACGATGTGGAGGTAACACCTCTGCCTTTTGCTTGCAAAATACATCTGCAAAGTCATGGTATTCACGAGGCAAGGTAGGTGGAATAGTCACAGGAGCCAACATGCAAGCAGAAAGTCTTTTGGGTTGAGACAAACAATTAGGGCGACAGCACGATCCCCAGGAGGTTAGTTCTCCCTTTTCCCAATCAAAAGAAGGGTTGTGAAGTTGCAACCATGGGTAACCAAGGATGATAGGCAGAAGCGGAGAATCAATGAGAGACAAGACAACTTCCTCTTTGTGGAGGAGGCCTACCTGAAGGGTGATTGTTGTAGTCTCGAATTTCACAATGCCATCTCCCAAGGGCTGTCCATTCAGGGTGGTAATATTCAGGGGTCTAGACTTTGGAACAAACGGGATGTTGTTCTTTCTTGCAAAATTGTAGTCCAAGAATATGCCAGCAGCTCCAGAATCCACAAAAGCCTCGCAGAAAACAAGCTTAGAAGGTAAATGGATAGTAGCCGGAACAGTAATCTTGGTCTTGGAGGATCTACCTGTAAGGTCTAAGCCAGCTCCTCCAACACTGGTTAGACCCTGCCTTTTACTGGACGGGAAGGGCAGACAGATACTAAATGTCCTTTAAGTCCACAGTACAGGCATAGGCCCAATGAACGCCTCCTTTGTTTCTCTGACTCAGTTAGGTGGAGACGGCTCACATCCATGGGTTCCACAGGTGCCTGGGGTTCAACAGAGGTTTCAGGTTCTGGCTGAGGTGGTGCTTGGAAGTTAGGGGCCAAACGGTAAACTGGCTTAGGAAACTTGCGGGTTCTAAGTCTCTCTTGGCACCTTTCATGGTACCGAACATCCAGACGAACACACAGCTCTATGAATTTCTCAAGGTCTTCTGGGAGATCCTTATAGACTAATTCATCCTTGATGCGATCTGTGAGACCTTTTCGGAAGGCTGCACGTAATGCCCTTGAGTCCCAATTAGTCTCAGCAGCAAGGGTACGGAACTCAATAGCATACTGTGCCACAGATCTGGTGTCTTGTTGTATGTCCAAGAGGGAGTACTCAGCTGCAGATGCTCTATCTGGCTTGTCAAATACAGTCTGGAGAGAAGCCAGAAATTTCTCAGCATCTTGAAGTATAGGATCGTTTCGTTCCAAATAAGGAGAGACCCAGGCCAGGGCCTTCCCCTTTAACAAGGAAATTACAAAAGTCACTTTGGCAGATGAAGTGCTAAAAGTCACAGGGTTGTTGCGGAAATGCAAACGGCAAACATTTAAAAAGCCTCTGCAGTCCTCAGTATCACCACCAAACTTGTCAGGCAAGGGAAGTTTTGGTGGTACAGAAGAGGCGGGTTGGACCGTAGCAGAAGTAGGATCCGGCATCTGGACCGTTGCAGAGGAACCAGGCAAACAAGATTTAAGCATAGTGCAAAGTTCATCTAACTTGGCGTCCAGGGAAGAAAGATGCTGTTCATGCGCTCCGATCAGTTGTCCCTGACGTGTAATCGCCTTAACAATCTCAGCAGGGTCCACTGCCATTGTGGCCCGTTTATTATGTAAGGTACCTGTAAAAGGTAGTGTCCGAAGTGGAACAGGTATGCTGGAGATCCAGGCAAAGCGTCGTCAGGCAGATACGGTTGGCAACGGATCAGGCAAATAGTTCACAATCGGATTCCGGAGAAGGGTCAGGCAGGCAAAGGTCATACACGATCTGGCGGTAAAGTACAAAATCAGCAGGCTGTAGAATAGTCGGGATATCAGGCAGGAGTTCAATACAATGCAGATCACTGAAGACAAAACACCCAGGAAGTAATCCAAATAAACGGGCGCTGAGTGATGACCTCACTTCCTATTTAAAGGCTGTCCAGAATGAGAATTGTCCACAGCTGGCAGCAGGTGGAGCTAGTGAGTCCGAGGTGTGTGTTGAACACAATAAGGATATTCCCAAGGCCTAGATCTCTTCTGTGGCACATCAGGTAAGGCTATGGTTTAAGACCAGGAAGACCCAGGTTCGAATACACCCCGGGACATGACAGTAGTGGCCCTGGCAATGATTGCCTTCTCCCGCAATGAAAAATTAAATTTTCGCTTCCTCTCAGTCATGTTCTCACAAACTCTCTCCAAAACAATCACCAAAAATCACTCACCAAAAATCACTCACCAAAAAAGTCTCAAAAACAGTCACCAAAAAACACTCTCAAAAACACTATCCAAAACACTATACAAAAACAGTCACCAAATATCTCAAAGACAAATCACAAACCAACAAACGCGAACAAACAACAGAACAAAAGCACCTTGCTGTAGGAAGGGGAACAAATGGATGTACTTTTGCAAAGGTAGAGCGTTTCTCTCTGTCTATTTAAGCACTGTGCGGAGCTCACTAAGTTGACCGGGCCTAGTTCCAATCTCACTGATTGCGCTGTGCCGAGTTCTGAGCATGCGCAGAGAGGTGCTGACCATAGTCTGCTTCATGCGCGCATGCGCAATCCGGCCGGCCCTTCATTTGCATGGGGTCACGGCTCATTTCAATGGAACACGCCCACGTCCTTCCCAATTTGAATTACACCGCCTTACGCCTCGGAATTTTCGTTACACCGGCGCAAATTTCTGCGCAAACACTACGAGGATACGGTACTTGCGCCTCTACATTGCGCCGATCCAACGTAAAGGAGGTGCGCTATGCAGGTCAATATATGCGCCAATATACGTGAATCTGGCCCAATGCTTCCAAGCATGCGTCAAATTGTTTCCGTGTGTTTTTTTTCTCCGTCGGAATTCCATACAGACGAACGTAATTTCCGATAGAAACATGTTCTCTTTCTAAGTCCGTCGGAAGTCAGATGGGGCATACACACGGTCAGAATATCTGATGAAAAATATCCGTCAGACTTTTTTTCATCTGGAATTCCGACCGTGTGTACGCGGCATTAGCTATTGCTGTGAAATTCAACATATGCATGAAGTTTTTTTTTAACAGATTTACAAATCCCCTATAATTGCACTTGAGCTGTAACCATTTAACTCTGCCTGTAACATGACAAACATATATGATGTCACTGGGGAGATTGTAACCTATCCACGTTTCATAATCTAAGAAGATGATTTATGTATTTTTCAAACAGCAGTCAGTCATAACAAACTATTTAAGGGAAAGATTAAAAAGCAAACATGTGTGATTGTGAGACATACATGTCTGCATTCATTCTTTTAATCTTACTTTTTATTGGTGTGACTTAGAGAAACAAAAAAAGAATAAGTGATGCTTGTTGAAGTAAACTTGTTTCAGGGCTGAGATGTGTTCAGTAAATGCAATCGCAATTTTTTCGTAGAGTAAAACTCCTGCATGGGCAAAGCACATGTTTACTTTTCTTTCAAATATAATTTTAACTTATTTTATACATACAATAAAAACATTACCGTACGCTCATGATCATTACCGTACACACGATCGGTCCATCCGATGAGAACGGTCTACTGGACCGTTTTCATCGGTTAACCGATGAAGCTGACTGATGGTCAGTCGTGCCTACACACCATCGTTAAAAAAACGATCGTGTCAGAACGCGGTGACGTAAAACACAATGACGTGCTGAAAAAAATGAAGTTCAAAGCTTTCAAGCATGCGAAGACTTGATTCTGAGCATGCGTGGATTTTTAAATTTTTAAATTTTTAAATTTAAAACAAGTTGGCTTTTTTTAACCGATGGTTAAATAACCGATGGCGCCCACACACGATCGGTTTGGACCGATGAAAACGATCCATCAGACCATTCTCATCGGTTTGACCGATCGTGTGTACGCGGCATTAGAGTGTAACATACAAAATTCAAACATATTCATCTCAGACACAGCTGGATGTTTAGTCTGTTATGGATAACTCAACATGAAAGGCTCTTAACTTAAAGCTCCCGTCTCGTCTACCAGCCGTCCAATACTCGTAACATCTTAATTAAGAAGATAGAAAGATAGATAGGAAGAAAATAAACAGACAAGGGGGGAGAAGAGGGGATGGGGAGGTAAGGGAAAGGGGGTTGACCCAGCGTTGTAAACGTGTCTCTAGTCGCAACAGCCATCGCGGCTGTATCCCCTTGCCAGATTAAGAATTGAGTAGGGCTGATCCTTCATCGAAGAAGATGAAAATGTTCCAGAGCCTCCACGCCTCAGGCCCCGTAAACACGAGCCCGATTTGATCAGATTTGTCTGCTGGCTGTTTTGGTTTGATCACTGTACACACGATCAAACCAAAATCTCCGCCGGCAGACAGCGCGGTGACGTGGCGGTGACGTTGACGCCGCCACGTCACCGCACCAGGAAGTAAAACACTTCCGCGCATGCGTCAAATCCATTCGACGCATGTGCAAGCAGATATGTCTGCTAGTTAGTGTACTAACCAGCAAACATATCGGTCCGACGGGTTCCCAGCAGACAGATTTTAAAGCAGGCTTTAAAATCTGTCAGCTGGCAGCATCCGTCTGCTCGCCCGTACACACGAGCGAATCTGTCTGCTGAGACGGTCTGTCAGACCGTTTTCAGCAGATAGATTTGATTGTGTCTACACGGCCTCAGAGTAGCTCTCCTGTTTGTTTTGGGCCCTGAGAACCAAATCTTCAGATTTTTTGATATCCTACACCCTGCTTATCCACATTCCCACTGACGGGGGAGAACTTTTCTTCCATCTGAGGGGCATACAGGATTTATTTGCGTTCAGAAGGTCTCTAATGGTTGACCTCTTGTAACTCTGTGGCGGTATTGAGGTAGCGTGAAGCGTTGAACAAACAGTCTCAGTATTTGGACCATCACATATGCCAGACCAACAAAACCAGGCTCTAGCATGGTGAATTACAACAAGTCCAGCGCTAGAGTAAGGGGAAATCCTGCCTCCCACCGTTCTCGATAGTTCTCATCACAAATATCAGCCTTTTGGGCTGGGAAGGAGTGCTGGATATCTTAAAAGATAGGAAATCAACTTTTTTCAAGGTCTACCACTGCACATGGAAAGCATTAACGGTATCTTATGGTGCAAGGCAAGGACATTTTTCCACTCTGGCTTGGATCAACATTTGGCCTTGAATACCAAAGGTCAAATCTTTTTCAAATTTTATTTTTCCTCTTCTTAACCACTTCAATACCGGGCTTTGTAGTCACTTCACGGGCACTTTCACCCCCTTCCTGACCAGGCCAATTTTCAGCGCTGTCACATTTTGAATGAAAATTGCGCGGTCATGCAACACTACACCATTAAAAGGCTTTTATCATTTTTTCACACAAATAGAGCTTTCTTTTTTATTCATAACAACTTTTTTGTTTAGCTTCTGATATATAATTTTGCAAATAAGTATTTTTTCTCCTTTACTGATGAGCACTCATAGGCTGCACTGATGGGCACTGATGAGGCGGCACTGATGGGCAGTTATACACAGCACGGATAGGCGGCATGGATAGGTGGCACTGATGGGTAGCACTGATAATTGTCACAGATGATCAGTACCCTGATTATGAGTGTACATGTCCCCGGTCACACTTGCCGGTTACCGGCACTGCTTTCCTCAGACTGTGATAACACGTGAAGAAATTACTGCTGATAACCGGCAAGTGTTTTTTACATTGTGATCAGCTGTAATTGGACAAAGCTGATCACATGGTAAAGGGCCGATGTGACTGGCCCTTTCCCGCAAAAACAGAGTGCGCTGAATGCGCACCCTGGGGGCAAGCGAGCGGTGTGGTTCGGGAGAATGTCCAAGGACGCCCTCCTGGAACAACAGGGCCCTGTTGTAGCTGTCTTTCGGCTATAGCACGATTATGAAGTGGTTAACAAAAGCCTTTGTACAGGATGTCACTCAAAAGACTCCCCCTGTACATCCTCTATTAACAACTGTTTCTTCAGAAACTGCCTGTTGAACCAGAGATGATTCTCTGTCTACATTTACTCACATGGCTATCTTTCTTGTTGCCATTACCTCTGAGATGAGTTTCTGATTTGTTGACCATAGCTTGTACAGAACCTCTTCTCGTGTTACATGGAGACAAGGTTGTCTTAAGACCTTGTATGTCATTCCAGAGGGGTAAGGGAGAGCCTGCTTCTTGTTCCATGATCATCAAGTGGATTTGGCACCTGACTATGTAAGCCTCTAAACTTAAAGTGTCACTAAAGGAAATATTTTTTTTTAGCTAAATAGCTTCCTTTACTATACTGCAGTCCTGGTTTCATGTCCTCATTGTTTGTTTTTGCTCTGATGTTGCTGTAATTCTGCTCTGTTCTGGACACTAGCTGGTTGTTTTTTTCCTGATGACCACACTACTGGGAGGTTCTAGTTTCGTTTAACCATCAGGCCGTGTACACACGGCAGAGAACCTCGACGGGCAGAACACATCGTTCTGCCCATCGAGGTTCTCTGCCGGCCGTCGAAATCGGTGACCCGCCCGTCGGGAATGGCAACCAGCCATTCATCCAGGCGGGCCGTCGAGCAAATAGAGAGCGTGCTCTCTATGGCCGTGTACACACGGCAGAGAACCTCGACGGGCAGAACACATCGTTCCGCCCGTCGAGGTTCTCTGCCGGCCGTCGAAATCGGCGACCCGCCCGTCGGGAATGGCAACCAGCCATTCATCCAGGCGGGCCGTCGAGCAAATAGAGAGCGTGCTCTCTATTTCTGCTCGACGGGCTTCCCGACGGGATGCTCGCCGAGAGCGTACACACGGCCGAGGTCCTCGCTGGAATGCAGCTTCCAGCGAGGTTCTCGCTGGTTTCCAGCGAGAACCTCGGTCGTGTGTACGCCGCCTCACTCTCTATGGCACTGTCCAGCACAGAGGCATTAAATTACATACAAAAACTAAGCTAGATGCAAAAATGAAAGTGAAACTAGAGGAGCAAAAAAAAAATGTTCCTTTAGTGACCCTTTAAGGACATGATTTCACCTTGCTTTGTCCAATCACGCTACACCAGATCAGCTAGCGCTGACCCAGGTCTTTTAGCATCAAGCATCTGTTCATTTGATACTGACTTCAGTAGTTAAGTTTTTCTGGTGGCTCTGTAGACTCCATCAAGCCCTCTGTGTAACCTGTTGTTTTTTCTTGGGCCTGTTAGGCCGCGTACACACGATGAGACAAGTCCGCTCAAACATGGCCGACGGACCGTTTGCAGCGGACATGTATACACACCATCGGACGAAAATCCCCTCGGGCTGAGGACGCGGTGACGTGGCGGTGACGCCGCCACGTCAGCACTCCAGGAAGTAAAATACTTCCCCGCATGCGTCTAATCCATTCGACGCATGCCCCGAGATTTCTGTCCGCTGGTTAGTGTACTAACCAGCGGACATATCTGACGGACATGTCTCCAGCGGACAAATTTCAAAGCATGCTTTGAAATTTGTCCGCTGGGAAAACATGTCCGCTAGCCCGTACACACAATCGTAGATGTCTGCTGAAACGGTCCGTCGGACCAGTTTCAGCAGATAAATTTGATCGTGTGTTTAGGGTTTTGTTTGTTGTGCTGCCCACACTTTAGTTGGGTTGCTGCAGTGTTCAATCTCCTGAAGGCTAACCCTGTACCTGAATTAGTACATTCTGTGCTCCTTATTGTACTTCAAAAAAACAATTTTAGTTGTTTAAAAATCTTTTTATAAAAATAGGCTACCTTTAAACCATAACATGCATTGCAGTGCTTTTACTGCACATGTGTGCAAAACTAGCTACTGTTCTGTCGTCATTATTTGTGAGCTTTAGAAATGATTGCTCAAACATAAGGCCTCGTACACACGATCAAATCTGTCTGCTGGAAACGGTCTGCTAGACCGTTTCAGCAGACAGATTCGATCGTGTGTACGGGCAAACAGACGGATTTGGCCACCCGGCAGATTTCAAAGCATGCTTTGAAATCTGTCGGCTGGGAACCCGTCCGCCCGACATGTCTGCTGGTTAGTACGCTAACCAGCAGACATGTCTTCTCGCACACGTGCCAAATGGTTTTGATGCATGCGCGGAAGTGTTTTACTTCCTGGTGCGGTGACGTGGCGGCGTCAACGTCACCGCCACGTCAGCGCGCTGTCTGCTGGCGGGGATTTTGGTTTGCTCGTGTGTACACGCGAGCAAACCAAAATGCCAGCAGACAGATTTGTTCAAATCGGTCGGACAGACCATTTTGAACAAATCTATTTACTTGTGTGTACGAGGCCTAACACGTGTGTCCTTATCTTCAGCTGCACATGCCTTCCCTTCTTGTTTTTATTGTCTTTGATGCATCTATGAAGAGTTGTACCTGGTCAAAATAGAAACAATAATGCACTTGCTACATATTTGTTATCATATTGTACAGCTATCATTTCCCTCCCAACCCCACCCCTTGGGTCTTTCTACAAATAGGCATACTTTCAAAATGTGCAATAACCCAGCCATTCCAAACTACCTTTAGATGTGATGGAAAATCCTACTGTAAAATGACCTCATTTGGAGTATACATTTTTATTGTGAAACTAGTTTCCTTAGCAGGAGAATGTCAGCACCAAGCTTGTGATGGGCCTTGCCCCTGATGCTGCTGTGTCTACCAGTCTCTGCTTGTCTCCTAACATGCTCATAATACACCCCTCACATTTTTTGAAAATATTTAATGATCTACTATGATCTACTTCCTGATGACGTGCGCTTGAGCGTGAAATGCATCGAAGCAAGGCTTGACACGCATACTAACAGGAGCCCTCCACTTCCGCTCGGATAGCTAAAACGCACGCCGCCATATATATTTATTTAAATGAGCCTCTGGGGGAATCTTTGGTTCTATAATTACTTAACCACTTCAGACCCGCGCTACCGTCTAATGACGGCAACAGCGCGGATCTGAATAGCCAACATGCCGTCTTTTGACCGCATCCCCTTTGGGCGTTCCCAACGCGCGCTGTAGAGCGCGCTGCGGGGAAGCCCTGTGTTGTCCGTGTACCTTGGACACGGCAAATCACAGATCGCGGCGAACGGCCAATCAGAGTGGCCGTTTGCAATGCGATCTGTGGGCGAATGAGAGATGATCTCTCATAGATCATCTCTCATTGCCGTTTTACACAGAGACAGCGTCCTGTCTCTGGAGAGGAGGAGCCCGATCTGTGTTCCTTCCTACATAGGGACACAGATCGGTCACCCCCCCAGTCACCCCCCCCCCCTCCCCCCACAGTTAGGGATACACATTTAACCCCTTCCTCACCCCCTAGTGTTAACCCCTTCAATGCCAGTCACATTTATACTGTAATTAGTGCATATTTATAGCACTGATCGCAGTATAAATGTGAATGGCGCCAAAAATGTGTCAAAAGTGTCCGATGTGTCCGCCATAACGTCGCAGTACCAATAAAAATCACAGATCGCTGCCATTTCTAGTAAAAAAAAAATAATAAAAAACAATAATTCTCTCCCCTATTTTTTTTACCAAAAATATGTAGAAGAATACGCATCGCCCTAAACTGAGAATTTTTTTTTTTTTTTAATTGGGATATTTATTATAGCAACAAGTAAAAAATATTGTATTTTTCTTCAAAATTGTCGCTCTTTTTTGTTTATAGCGCAAAAAATAAAAACCGCACAGGCGATCAAATACCACCAAAAGAAAGCTCTACTTGTGGGGAAAAAAGGACGTCAATTTTGTTTGGGAGCCACGTCGCACGACCGCGCAATTGTCAGTTAAAGCGACGCAGTGCCGGAAGCTGAAATTTCACCTGGGCAGGATGGGGGTGTATGTGCCCAGTAAGCAAGTGGTTAAGGATGTGGCAACTTATGGAGCCAATCACAGAAAACCCTTGAAACTGTAGTCAAAGTATCTGGTCCTTCAAAGTTCTTATAAGGCCCCTTTCACAAGTGTACGACTTGTCCCACGATTTGTGACTGCGAAGTAGCATGACAAGTTGTTCCCCATGATTTTCAATGACAACCATTCATATTAGTATGACTTCAAGTCGTTCCAACTTCAAAGTGGTCCCTGCATTACTTTAGTCCGACTTTGATGCCTGTTACACAGGCATTCCCTGAAAATGCAGCAAAATCGCAGCCGCGAAAGTGCGGTAAAATTGTGCAACTTTGAAGTCACAGTAGTGTGAAAGGGGCCTTATGCAGGCCATAGTCATATTTATTAAATCATTTGGTAAAATGATTGTTCTAATATTCTGAATTCTGCAAATGAATCAATGTAGTGCTTACCACCGAAGGATTCCATGTTGGGTCTCCTTCTGTTCAAGTCCCCTGTTTCTGCGCCCACATCTTTGAAAAAGAGAGAGTGACGTCATCAGCCCACCCCTCCAACAGAATATGTAGGCAGAAGCAGCCTATTTTCTCCACTGTAGATGGTGCTTGACCACAAGCAGAATTGCAGTTGGAGAAGTCAAGAGGAACATGATTTCTCTATGGTTTTCTGGGTCACTGGGGAAGCTATCCGATTTGATGCAGCTGCCTCATATGACTGGTAGCCATTTTAGGTCAGACAGAGCCTATTTAAGGCCCTGGCTCCCAGGCTTGGTGTGCATTTTGTATGTGGTTAGTGTAGGGACAGTGATTAGCAGCAGAGGGAGGTTCCAGATGAGTAGGAAAAACATAGAAACTGACTTATTTTTCTATGTCTTCTTGTAGCTTTGAAATTAACCCTTTAAGGCATAAAGAAAGATATAATGAAATTATTTATATATTATATATATTTTTTATAATTTTTGTATTTTTGATTAGGTTATCTATGTGGCTTGCGTTCTGTTTAAAATTACAGCCACATTTTTAATAATAACCTCCATTAGTATTAATTATTTAAAATAAAAAATAAATAATTTATTTTCTAATGTTTTTTTGTTTTTGTTTTAGGGTGTTGTTTCATTTGATCCCCACTAGGGGGCGCACCCAATTAGTCTGATCAACATCGACATTTATATACACATTTTTGGCCCATTTGCTTTATTTATTTATTTTTTGTAAGGAATCTTTTTCTCCATGTAATTACGGTCTTCTGGCGGGATCCAGTTTCGATATTATAACATGGCGAATTATTATGATGGTATTCGATCTTATTTCGGATTATCGTTTTAACATTTATTATTCGACGCCCATACTCAAGATGGCATCTTTGGCTTTTCCGGTTCCGGTGACCAGGACGAGGCTTACTTATATATAGCGGTGACTCACTGCAGAGCTGTCAGGGATCCAGGCCTGTCTTCCGATCCTCGCACATGCGCAATAGAGCGGCGCTCCGGCGTGTACCCGTGCGGGAAAGTCGCGCACACGCACGCATGCGCGGTCTGGCGACGCAGCGGGCACATGGGCGCGCGCACGGGCGCGCACCTTCCGGGAACCAATCAGAGGCCTGACCAGGCTATTTAAACCAGCCCCTGTCTTATGGCAGGTTGCTGGTTTGTCTTCAGCTTGTGCTTGGACTCTCTGCCGATTACCTGAACCGTTGACCCGGATTTCCATACGACTCTCCTCTCGCCAGGAAGTTGTCCTTCCGTACGACTCTCCTCTCGCCCTGAAGTTGACCTTGGCTCTTGTTCCTGGATACGCTGTCTTCTATAATCCCTGACTTCTGGCTTGACTTTGGACTTGTTGACCTCTCCAACCCCTGAACCTCGGCTAGCTCTCTGGACCTGTTCTCAGTCTGATCCACTTGCACCTGCCCGGTACCCCTCCAGTTACCTGCGCCACAGTTCTTCAGTACAGCTTCTGCTACCTGCCTTGCACCTGTCTTGTGGCTCCTCCGCTGCCTGCTCTGCTCACCGCCATCAGGAGGAGCTTCAGTTCCAGTCTGCACCAGGATCCCGGCTACCAACCCGGACCTCACTGGCGCTGGTGCCTCCCGGGGCTCACCTCCCCTGTCCCAACTCCAGGGGACGGTCGGAGCCGGGTCGCAACGGTGGGCCACCCTCGGCATCTCGGCTTCGGTAAGTACACAGCCTGATAGTACAAAACAGCCAGATGTCCGAAGCCGACAGGGTGCGCTCTCCCTTCGAGACCCTGTGCCAGCAGGTCTCCGCCCTCACCGAAGCTGTCCAAAAGCTTCAGGAAGGATACGTGCAAATTGATGGTCGCATCCAACAATTAGGCAACCTGCCTGGGGCCGTACCTCCATCCGTGGCTCCATCCCCTGGGGTCGCTACGTCTCAAGCCTCTCCCGCTCCGACTGTGGTTATGACTCAACCCGAACCCCGGGTCCCCATCCTGGAGCGATTTGCGGGCGACCGAAGAAGATATCGGGCCTTCAAGAACGCCTGCTCCTTGTATTTGGCTCTTCAACCTAGGACTTTTTGTTCTGAACCCGTAAAAGTAGGGTTTGTGATCTCCCTTTTGGCCGAAGAGCCGCAAGCCTGGGCGCACAGTTTGATGGAGCAAAGGAGCCCCATCCTGGACTCAATTGATTCCCTCTTTGAGCACATGGCTAAATTATACGACGACCCACAGCGCACAGCCACGGCTGAAGCCGTTCTCCATAACCTGGCTCAAGGAAGAAGACCCGTGGAGGACGACACGGCCGAGTTCCGTAAATGGTCGGCCGACACGGGCTGGAATGAAGCCGCCCTGAAGTACCAGTTCCGCCTGGGGCTCGCTGAAGGCCTCAAGGATGAGCTGGCAAGGACTGAAACCCCGGCCACGCTGGAAGATCTGATCCAAGCCGCTACCCAGTTAGACCGGCGCCTACGAGAACGGCGCTCTGAGCGCTTTCAAAACGCACGTCCCACCTGGACACCCCCAAGGCCCTCTCCAGCTCTTCCGCCTCCAGCGGCTTCTCCAGTCTCCACGTTTCCTGACCCTGAGCCGATGCAGCTTGGACTTGTCTGGGCGCCTCTCACCTCCGAGGAAAGACAGCGTAGGCGCCAAGCCAATCTATGCCTGTACTGCGGAGCGGCTGGCCACTTCCTCCGCGGTTGCCCCATAAGACCTAGTAAGTCGAAGCCTCCACCTGCCTACAATTTTCATGTTGCTAACTTCCCTCAGACTCATGTTGTGCTTTTTATTTCTCTACAGCTACCAGCAGGGGCAACCCGGCTCCCAGCCATTGTTGATTCAGGGGCATGCAGCTGCTTCCTAGATTCCACCTTGGCTCAGAAACTTCATGTGCCACTTCGCATTAAAGATCATCAGTTACAGATCCACCTGGCCGACGGCTCGCTGCCCCGATCCGGACTTATTACTCACGAGACTCAACCCATCTGTGCCACCACGGACTCAGGCCACCGAGAGTTCCTATGTCTGGATCTTATTCCATCTCCTCTATTCCCCATCATCTTGGGCCTCCCTTGGTTACAGGCGCATCAACCCTGCATTGATTGGCTAAAGAAAGAAGTCAGTTTCACATCTTCATACTGCACCCAGAGTTGCTTTCCACCTTCAGTCACCGTCTGTTCCGCTATCACAACCCCACCAGAAAACCTTCTGCACGTCCCCTCCGTCTATCTTGAATTTAGGGATGTATTTGATAAACAGCAAGCCGACTCTCTCCCACCTCATCGGCCATACGATTGCCCTATTGACTTACTACCTGGATCCGAGGTCCCTTTCGGGCGTATATTCCCATTATCCGAGACCGAATTAAAGGCCCTCAAGGCCTACATTGATGAAAATTTAAAAAAAAACTTAATCCGCCGGTCTTCCTCTCCAGCCGGGGCAGGTATCTTCTTCGTGGAGAAGAAAGACGGCTCGTTGAGGCCTTGCATTGACTACCGTGAACTCAACAAAATTACCGTCAAAAACAGGTACCCGCTGCCTCTGATTCCAGAACTTTTTCAGCGCTTCCGGTCCGCTCAAGTTTTTTCCAAGCTAGATTTGAGGGGCGCCTATAACCTCATTCGGATCAGGTCTGGAGACGAATGGAAAACAGCCTTTAGGTCTCGATTTGGACATTTCGAGTACTTGGTGATGCCCTTTGGGCTTTGCAATGCCCCAGCCACCTTCCAACATCTTGTCAATGACATCTTTCGTGAATATCTAGATGATTTTTTGGTGGTCTACTTGGATGATATTCTCATCTTTTCAGCCTCCCTTGAATTACACCGGTGCCATGTCAAAGTGGTTCTTGCCATACTAAGAAAGCATAAACTTTACCTGAAAGCAGAAAAATGTGAATTTGAGAAGGCCTCAGTACAATTTCTAGGATTTATTATCTCCACCAGTGGGGTCGCCATGGACCCGCAAAAAGTAGAGGCCATCCAAGGGTGGCCAGCTCCGGTCGACAAGAAGGCGGTGCAGCGGTTTGTTGGTTTTGCCAATTTCTATAGACGATTTATCGTTGGATTCTCCTCCATCGTGGCACCCATTACTAAACTTACCCGACAAGGCGGTCGCTTCCACTGGTCACCAGAAGCTCAGGAAGCCTTTGAAAAGCTTAAATCCGCCTTTTCCTCTGCTCCGGTCCTACAACATCCGGATCCAACTCTACCCTTTACCCTGGAGGTAGACGCTTCTGAGACGGCCACCGGGGCCATCCTATCACAGAGACAAGGGGTGAAGGCTCTGCTACATCCTGTGGCCTACGCCTCTCGGAAGCTAACTGCCCCCAAGAGAAACTACGATGTAGGGGACAGAGAGCTGCTTGCCATTAAGGTGGCCCTAGAAGAATGGAGATACCTACTGGAGGGGGCGGCTCATCCCATCATGATCTTCACAGATCACAAGAATCTCGAATACTTACGTTCAGCAAAACGCTTAAGACCCAGGCAAGCTCGGTGGGCGCTTTTCTTTTCAAGGTTCAATTTCCATATTTCTTATCGACCCGGCTCAAAGAATGGAAAAGCGGATGCCCTTTCCAGGATGTTCCTCGAAACTCCTTGCACTGCAGAACCCAGTACCATCCTGTCACCTCGGAATTTTCTTTTACTTTCCCAAGTGAACTTGTTAAACTCTCTCAAAACGGCTTCCAGACAGTGTTCCGATCCGGAAATTGAGGCACTGGATAAACACGGCGACTTACTATGGTCAAGGGGGAAAATTTTTGTACCAACGGAAGCCAGACGATTGATCTTGAGTACCTTCCATGACCACAAGTTAGCAGGACATTTTGGGGCAAGGAAAACGGGTGAACTGATTTCTCTGTCTTTCTGGTGGCCCAGGTGGAGACAGGACTGTAAAATATATGTTGCTTCATGCATTTGTTGCCAACGAAACAAGGGTCCCAATACTAAATCCTGGGGATTGCTCAAACCCTTACCTATTTCGGAACGTCCATGGGCAGAAATTTCCATGGACTTCATTGTGGACTTGCCTCCATCTGAAAGCTTTACTTCAATCCTGGTCGTGGTGGACCGACTCTCTAAAATGTCCCATTTTGTGCCCATGGTAGGAACTCCCTCTGCGGCAGAAACAGCCAGGACTTTTTTCAAGGAAGTTGTTAGGCTCCATGGGGTTCCCAGAAGTATCGTCTCTGACAGGGGCAGCCAATTTACATCCAGATTCTGGAAAGAACTTTGTAAGGCCTTGGAAATCAAGAGCTGCCTCTCCTCGGCCTATCACCCCCAGAGCAACGGCCAAACAGAGAGAACGAACCAAACTTTGGAGCAATACCTGCGATGCTTTTGTTCCTCCTCTCAAGACGATTGGTCGTCCCTGCTACCATCCGCAGAGTTCTCCTACAACAACTCGGTACATTCCACCACCAATCAGACCCCCTTCTGGTCCAACTTTGGATTTCACCCATCCTTCCTGCCGGATGATCTACCAAAAATACCTGTCCCAGCTGTCCAGGAACATCTAACAGCTGTCCAGTCAAATTTTCTGAAGCTTCAGGGGATGATGCGACAGGCCCAAGAGGATTATAAAAAATTTTATGATAGAGGAAGAAAAGAGTGCCCAGCCTTTAAAATCGGGGAGGAAGTCTGGCTTTCCGCCACTAACCTAAAATTACCTGTGCCTTCTCGGAAACTTGGTCCGAGGTTCATTGGTCCCTTCAAGATCAGACGGAAAATCAATGCCGTGGCCTTTGAACTTGCCCTACCGGACTCTTACAGGATCCACCCTGTTTTTCACTCCTCCCTCCTTAAACCCGTTGTGCCAGACCCTTTTGGCGGAAGAGGGGAACCCCCACCTCCACCAGTGGAGATTGAGGATGAACTTGAATTCGAAGTGGAGGCCATCGTGAGTTGTAGAAAGAGGGGTAGGCAACTCGAGTACCTGGTCAAATGGAAGGGGTACCCACCGGAGGACAATTCCTGGGAACCTTCTAAGAATCTACATGCCCCACGCCTAATCCGTGCCTTTCACCAGGAACATCCGGAGCTGATGGCCAGTTTGGGCTTCCGGAGTCCGCCCCTTGGGGGGGGGCACTGTCAGGGATCCAGGCCTGTCTTCCGATCCTCGCACATGCGCAATAGAGCAGCGCTCCGGCGTGTACCCGTGCGGGAAAGGCGCGCACACGCACGCATGCGCGGTCTGGCGACGCAGCGGGCACATGGGCGCGCGCACGGGCGCGCACCTTCCGGGAACCAATCAGAGGCCTGACCAGGCTATTTAAACCAGCCCCTGTCTTATGGCAGGTTGCTGGTTTGTCTTCAGCTTGTGCTTGGACTCTCTGCCGATTACCTGAACCTTTGACCCGGATTTCCATACGACTCTCCTCTCGCCAGGAAGTTGTCCTTCCGTACGACTCTCCTCTCGCCCTGAAGATGACCTTGGCTCTTGTTCCTGGATACGCTGTCTTCTATAATCCCTGACTTCTGGCTTGACTTTGGACTTGTTGACCTCTCCAACCCCTGAACCTCGGCTAGCTCTCTGGACCTGTTCTCAGTCTGATCCACTTGCACCTGCCCGGTACCCCTCCAGTTACCTGCGCCACAGTTCTTCAGTACAGCTTCTGCTACCTGCCTTGCACCTGTCTTGTGGCTCCTCCGCTGCCTGCTCTGCTCACCGCCATCAGGAGGAGCTTCAGTTCCAGTCTGCACCAGGATCCCGGCTACTAACCCGGACCTCACTGGCGCTGGTGCCTCCCGGGGCTCACCTCCCCTGTCCCAACTCCAGGGGACGGTCGGCGCCGGGTCGCAACGGTGGGCCACCCTCGGCATCTCGGCTTCGGTGAGTACACAGCCTGATAAGAGCCCATCCCCATTGACAACGTTAACCTAAAATGAAACGCGTCTGGGACGTAGGCGTGCAGTGACGTCACCGCGTTCGCGTGAGGAGGAAGGGCTCCTGCTATATGCCGGCCGGCATTTGTTCTTATTGTTTCTTACTACTACTCTCCATGATTATCTATGTAAGTGGCTTTTCATACCTTTTTAATAAATCGCATTGGTAATGCACTATGTGAGGTCTCCTTTCCCTATTTATGGTTCATCGCTGCCTACATGTTATGCAACCAACCCAACGTGATATTCGGTGAGGCTCCTGAGAATCAGCTGTTTCCTGAGAAGCCGTGTGATTGATTTCTGCGATATACTGCTGTGGATTCTACAGGCTTTCTTATAGCTTATATTTGGTAAGCTCCTGTCCATGTGGTGGTGGTTCACGACTGTCTGAAGTGCACTGGGGTGCTTCCTGTGATACACGGAATAATCTTTTTTATTGGACTTTATTTCTATATTTGGACTTTATGTTGGCGCAAACTTTTTCCTTTTTATAGAAACTCACCATCCTTCCTGGAGATCTCCCCATTTGGGCAAGGATCGGCCAGACCGCATTCCGCTCTTCAAGACAAACACTGTCGACACATTTGAGACCTGCTCTGCTACACATCGCTGTGCATTCTGTGAGGGTTCCCAGTCGAGCACCTTCCCGCTGGGCTTGTTGTGAAAACCAACAACTCACAACAACAAAGAAAATCTTTAAAAAAAGTGTCTAATAGAAATCATTATATATACTGTATATACAGTACAGACCAAAAGTTTGGACACACCTTCTCATTCAAAGAGTTTTCTTTATTTTCATGACTATGAAAATTGTAGAGTCACACTGAAGGCATCAAAACTATGAATTAACACATAGAATATGACATATATTTTCAGTTGTTTCACACTTTTTTGTTATGTATATAATTCCACATGTGTTAATTCATAGTTTTGATGCCTCCAGTGTGACTCTACAATAGTCATGAAAATAAAGAAAACTCTTGGAATGAGAAGGTGTGTCCAAACCTTTGGTCTGTACTGTATATATATATATATATATATATATACACAGTGCCTTGCAAAAGTATTCGGCCCCCTTGAACTTTGCGAACTTTTGCCACATTTCAGGCTTCAAACATAAAGATATAAAACTGTAATTGTTTGTGAAGAATCAACAACAAGTGGGACACAATCATGAAGTGGAACAAAATTTATTGGATATTTAAAACTTTTTTAACAAATAAAAAACTGAAATATTGACAATCTGCAAGAAGCTAATAAAGCTCTCAGCTTCAGTCACATAATTGTAAAAACGTTATGCATCCAATACACACCTATTAGTTTGGCGCCCCAAGCACACTTAAATGAACAACATTTTTTTTTTCTTTTTAATGAAAATATTCATTGGCTTCCACTGAATAGTAGTAATGCTGTATGCTGTAGCAACAATAATAATACTCTGTACTGGGCAAATATACAGTATATACCTACTGTGTGTGTGTGTGTATGTATATATATATATATATATATATATATATATACACACACAGTATATATATTTACACATACAGTGCCTTGAAAAAATGTATCCATACCCTTAAATATGTGAAAAGTGTGGTGTGTATTTGTATTCAGCCCCCCTGAGTTAATACTTTGTAGAACCGCCTTACAGCTTAAAGGCTTTTTGAGGCTGTCTCTACAAGATTTGCACATCTAGAGTGACATTTTTACCCATTCTTCTTTGCAAGATAGCTCAAGCTCTGTCAGATTGGATGGAGAGCATCTGTGAACAGCAATTTTCAAGTATTGCCACAGATTCTCAATTGTATTCGGGTCTGGACTTTGACTGGGCCATTCCAACACATGAATATGCTTTGATCAAAACCATTCCATTGTAAATCTGGCTGCATGTTTAGGGTCATTGTCATGATGAAATTTGAACCTCCGTCCCATTCTCAAGTCTTTTTTAGACTCTAATGCCGCATACACACGATCACTTTTTGTGATGAAAAAAAACAAAGTTTTATGTGATGAAATAAAACGAAGTTTTTCAAACTTCATTTTCCAAAACGACGTTGCATACACACCATCGTTTTTCCAAAATGCTCTAGCAAAGCGTGGTGACGTACACCACGTTCGATGGCACTCTGTTCCATTGAAGCTCCGTCTCATAACTTGCTTCTGAGCATGCGCGGGTTTAAAAACGTCGTTTTCAACGTCGTTTTGCCCACACACCATCACTTTTTATGACACAAAAAATGACATTTTAAAAAATAGACACAAAAAATTCAAGCATGTTTGAATTTTTTTTTGGTCGTTTTTTGAAGACATAAAACGACGTTTTGCCCACACACGGTCATTTTAAATGACGTTTTTGAAAACGTTGTTTTTTTTCATCACAAAAAGTGATCGTGTGTACACGGCATAACAGGTTTTCTTTTAAGATTGCCATGTATTTGGCTCCATCTATCTTCCCATCAACTCTGAAAAGTTGGTGTGTTCAGGGTGATGTTCAGTGTTAGTTTTCCATCACAGATAGCATTTTGCTTTTAGCCCAAAAAATTCAATTTTGGTCTCATCTGACCAGAGCACCTTCTTCCACATGTTTGCTGTGTCCCCCACATGGCTTCTCGCAAACTGCAAATGTGACTTAATATGGCTTTCTTTCAACAATGGCTTCTCTTCCATAAAGGCCAGATTTGTGGAGTGCATGACTAATAATTGTCCTGTGGACACATTCTTCCACCTGAGCTGTGGATCTCTGCAGCTCCTCCAGAGTTACCATGGGCCTCTTGTCTGCTTCTCTGATTAATGCTCTCCTTGCCCACCCTGTCAGTTTAGGTGGACAGCCACGTCTTGGTAGGTTTACTCTTTCCATTTTTCCCATAAAGTTCTAGTTTAAGTAAGATCTTTCAAAAGTTCAACGGTTGTCCTCATTCATACACTCCTGCTGGGTTCTCTGTACTGTGTTGACACTTAATGAATAAATTAGATCATAAGTAAGTGGTTAGTGAATGACATGTTAAGCAGCTGTTAAGTGATTTACACGTAATTCTTTTTAGCTCTTTTTTGCATTAGAATTATTTTGCTTATATTTTGTACACACATTATTCTAGTTTTCAGCTCCATAGGCACTAGTGTTAGGTAAATTTAGTTTTTGCCTCCCTTGTAATAAAGCAGACAGATGGTTTGTGATAAAAATGCACTTTTCTGAAGTCCGTAAATATCTGGGAACAATGGGGAAAAGCGGCCGTTAAAAATCCACTTATCCACTGCTACATTACAGTCCACAGTGTTCCCCTCTACATCAGAATTCCCCTTTACATCAGGGTTCACAGAGTTCCCCCTTGCACTGTAAGGAGGGCAACTCTGATATTAAGTGGGCCATGGGAACTCTGATGTAAGTGGAAACTCTGTAAAACCCTGATGTAAGGGGGAATTATGGGGACCCTGATGCAAGAGGGAACCCTGGGAACTCTGACTTAAGGGGGACTCTGGAGACTCTGACGTAAGCGGGAGATCTGGAGACTCTGACGTAAGCGGGAGCTCTGGAGACTCTGACATAAGCGGGAGCTCTGGGGATTCTAATGCAAAAATGGAAACTTTTGGGACTCCGATGTATCGGCAACTCTGGTGTAAGGAAGGACTCTTGGAACCCTGATGCATAGGGAAATGCTATGGACTTTGATATAAGGGGGGGAAGCTAATGTGAGCAGAGGGTTAATCACTGCTGCACTTTTGTTTTGTATGTTACTTACTACTGACCCTTGCACTGTATACATTATGTTGCACATTAACTAGTCCTCACCAAGGTGTTCATTGTCATTGGGACAGTTAAAGGGCAAAAATGTATAGGAATTATCCTCTGTTGGACCTGGTAATCTTAAACCATGCAGAGCTTATTAATAATGTTCAGATATAAGAACACCTGGGTAGCAGTGACCATAACATGATTTCATTTGATGTTAGCTGTAAGAGAGAGAACATTTTCCAAGGATGAGGTCTGCTCTCCCGGACTTAGACTGGGAGAGAAAAGTGGCATCAATTGGCTCAGAACAAAAATAGGAATTCTTCAAAAAGACTGTTGGTGAATTCACTGCAAAGTATATTCCCATGCGCAATAAGTTTAAAAGGCTAAAAATAAAACCTATGTGGCTCACGGCTAAAGTTAAAAAGCTATAAACTAAAAGAAAAGAGCCTTATAAAAATGAAGGAACACTAGTGTCATTAAAATGATACAAAAATATAACAGAATATGTAAAAAGGAAATCAAGGATGCAAAAACTGAAGGCTAATTTATTAAATACTTTGATCCACAATGGCTCAAACGTGATATAGTCCTGAAATATTTAGACAGAATAAAGATGGATAAAGCACCTGGACCAGATGGCATTCACCCACGGATCCTAAAAGAATTGAGCTATGTAATTTCAAAGCCATTGTATCTAATTTTTAGGGACTCATTAATGACAGGAACAGTACCACTGGATTGGCTAAGGGCAAATGTGGTGTCTATATTCAAAAAGGGAACAAGGTCTTTACCAAGTAACTATAGACCTGTTAGTTTAACTTCTATAGTTGGGAAGATACTGGAGAGATTAATAAAAGACCACATAGACGAGTTCTTGCTATAACAAAAATATTTTAAGCAACAGACAAAGTTGTCAGACAAACCTGATTTCTTTTTATGAAAAGGTAAGTAAAACCTTGGACAGAGGCATGGCGGTGGACGTGGTATACTTGGATTTCGCAAAAGCGTTCGATAGAGCTCCGCACACACGGCCAATGCGGCCAGCGGGCCGTATGTCACGTCTCCCCAGGGGTGTACACCACCAACACAGCGCCAGATAGAGAGAGATCAGCTGGGGTATCATAGCCAGCTCTGACACTTCTCCCCTCCCCTTGCTGCTCCCACAGCCAGTTAGAGGAGAGGAGCTGCTTCTACTCCTCCCCCTCCTCTCTTCTTCTCCTCCCGTGTCTGTCCCGACGGACACTGTTCTGCTGCCTAAGGAATGTGGGCGGGAAGATTCAAGCCCAGCAATCAGAAAGGAAAAATGGAGTCTGATATCCATCCATCCAGTCAGTCCCTCCTGCCTCTGAGTGAGTACTGAGAGTACTGTACACTGATGTATGGGGTGCCCTTCATTCCCTTCTCTCTCGCTCTCTCTTCACCTTTCTTTCTTTCTCTCTCTCTCTCTCTCTCTCTCTCTCTTTTTTCTCTTTTTTTTCCGTTTGCACCCCCCCCCCACCACCAGCTGCCACTGTAGATAGATAGATAATAATCTATCTAGCTATCTATCTACAGTGGCGGCTGGTGCTCAAAATCTTTGGTGGGCGCAAATGAAAAAAAAACAATTGCCGCCTCACTGTGCCCATCAAACGCAGCCACTGGGCCCATCAATTGTCACCACTGTGCAATGCCATCAAACGCAGCCACTGTGCCATCAAACACAGCCACTGTGCCATCAATTTTCACCACTGTGCCATGCCATCAAACACAGCCACTGTGCCATGCCATCAAACACAGCCACTGTGCCATCAATTGTCACCACTGTGCCATGCCATCAAACACAGCCACTGTGCCATGCCATCAAACACAACCACTGTGTCATCAATTGTCACCTCTGTGCCATCCCATCAAAGACAGCCACTGTGCCATCAATTGTCACCACTGTGCCATGCCATCAAACGCAGCCACTGTGCCATTAATTGTCACCACTGTGCCATGCCATCAAACACAGCCACTGTGCAATGCCATCAAACACAGCCACTGTGCCATCAAGTGTCACCACTGTGCCATGCCATCAAACGCAGCCACTGTGCCCTTCAATTGTCGCCACTGTGCCAATTGATGCCCCTGTGCCCTTTAATTGTCGCCACTGTGCCCATCGTCGCCACTGTGCCCATCGTCGCCACTGTGCCCGTTGTCGCGGCAGAGCCAGAGAGGGCCGCGCTCCGGCGCCCTCTATAGACGCACCGCCGCTGTCTATCTATATCTATCTATTTATCTTTATCTATCTTCCTTCCTTCTCTTCTTTCTTTCTATCTTTATCTATCTTTCTTTCTTTATCTATCTTCCTTCCTTCCCTTCTTTATCTATCTATCTATATATCTATTTATCTATCTATCTATCTATCTATCTATCTATCTATCTATCTATCTATCTTTTATTTCTTTATCTATATTTCTTTCTTTATCTATCTTCCTTCCTTCCCTTCTTGCTTTCTATCTTTATCTATCTTTCTTGTTTATCTATCTTTCTTGTTTATCTATCTATCTATCTATTTATCTATCTATCTATCTATCTATCTATCTATCTATCTATCTATCCATCCATCTATCTTCCCTTCTTTCTATATCTATATGTCTTTCTTTATCTATCTTCCTTCCTTCCCTTCTTGCTTTCTATCTTTATCTATCTTTCTTGTTTATCTATCTATCTTTCTTGTTTATCTATCTATCTTTCTTGTTTATCTATCTATCTATCTATCTTCCCTTATTGCTTTCTATCTATCTATCAACCTATCTTCCTTCCTTCCCTTCTTTCTTTTTATCTTTATCTATCTTTCTTTCTCCCCCCCCCCCGGGCTGCTCAGTCTAAAATGCCCAGGCCTATTTTTTGTCCCAGTCCGGGCCTGCCTGCAGCTGTCGCTGCCGAGTCTCTCACTCTCTCTCTCTCATCACCAGGGCCGGTAGGCTGCCTGTCCTGAGGCTTTGAGCTGTAGCTGACTTCAGCGCTTCCCCTCTCTCCTGCGTGTATGACATTGGGCATCTCTGGCTGTGTGTGAGAGCTGGATTTGTATTCGGCTGTGCTGCCTGTGCTAGACCTGCTCGTGTGATAGTAGATGGAGATGGAACACTAATTGAATCAGTGTTTTGTCTATCACACAAGCCCGTCTAGGGGGGACCTTGCTAGAGCACACTGCCCTGCCGAAACACAGACCTACAGCTCCTGTTTGTTCCATGACACACGTCGGGAGAGGAGATACCTGCTGTGTGTGATCAAGGTAATGCCATGGTGAGTGCCATGCACAGTGTGGCTGCATTAATAGACAAAAGTGGGGCTGCATTAATAGACAAAAGTGGGATTGCATTTATATACAAAAGTGGGACTGGATTCATAGACAAAAGTGGGACTGGATTCATAGACAAAAGTGGGACTGGATTCATAGAAAAAAGTGGGACTGGATTCATAGAAAAAAGTGGGACTGGATTCATAGACAAAAGTGGGACTGGATTCATAGACAAAAGTGGGACTAGATTCATAGACAAAAGTGGGACTGGATTTATATACAAAGGTGGCACTGCATTCATATACAAAGGTGGGACTGTATTCATATACAAAGGTGGGACTGCATTCATATACAAAGGTGGGGCTGCATTGATATACAAAAGTGGGACTGCATTAATATACAAAAGTGGTAAGCAACACCTTATTTTCTGGCAGTGCCCCTCCCGAGACTAGACTCTGGATCCGCCCTTGCTGGGGGGCAATCAAAGTTCACTGTATATTATTTTTAATTGTAAACCAATTGTATCAGTGTGTTTTTACATTGTTTTCATTTATACTTTTGAATTTGCCGCTGTCCCCCTCGTTCCGCCCCCCTGCATAGGGTATGGAATCACTCGCAGGGGAATCAGGGGAACAGTGCATCGGGCGGACATCCGGCCGCTGTGCACTGCGGGGGATACATCGCTGGATCGCAGGGAAAAGGTAAGTGTCTTCTTCCTGCATCCAGCGAGGCAATCCCGAGTGTGGCTGGGGGTTACCAATCGCAGCACAGAAATCTCACCCCGAGCCACACTTGGGAATACCGCTCAGGGGGTTAAGGTAGAGTCAGTCAGACAGACAAATGATAACCTTACTGTGTGCATAAAAGCATAATGGAAATGTTTCATTTAAAAAAAAAACGATCCTTTGCCCTGAGGTCTAATTGAGTCTGTGAGGCTGTCAATTGTGGTACAGTAATTAGGAATATTTTGGAGGTACAAGGACTGTGATATGTGTGCAGTGTATATAGTGACTAGGAACAGACTTGGTTAAATGATTCCCCCACTATTAGTCAAAACCTGGCCATGCATACTGTTTGATGTGGCGTGCTTAGCACTTTTTTCTGTTTGATCCCAGGGTGCCCATTGGTCTATCATTATCCTAGTCATACTCACATTTTGTCACTCTGGTTTGAGTTTTGAATTGTAAAGCCAGCTTGTTTGGAGTATTGTTAATGTTACATATTATTTATACTACTTAAACTGCAAAAAGACATGTACAGCCTGTTTCTCACTCGAGTGACTGGCTACTATGTGCCTATCAGGGAATGGAACCTGGAACCAAGTCTGTGCTACAAGTGATTTACACTTAATCCTTTTTTGCTCTTTTTTGCCTTAGAATTTGCTTAACTCTATTTTGTGCATACAGTATTCCAGCCCTCATAGACTATATACCATGATTATGTTTACTTATTATTTGCTCATATTTGCTCATTATACACTGTTGGGTTGATTTATTAAAGACAAATAGACTGTGCACTCAGCAAGTACCCAATTTCCTTAGTAAATGGAATGCAGTAAAGTGTCACTTTGTAAAGAATACCCAATCAAGCTTGCACATGATTGGTTGATGGAAATCAGCAGAGCGTTATTACATTTACTAAGCTCATTATTACATTTACTAATAGCAAAGTGCAAAGTCTATTTGCCATTAGTAAATCAACCCATTGAGTGGCCCCATCTACAGCCAGCAATGGAATTGAATCATTACAGAGTTCAATAAGCTGGACCAACAGTCCAGCACCCAGGAATTTTGCCATGGAGCCTGATGTGAGCCCCTCATTTTAAGCAGTAAACATACCGTATATACTCGAGTATAAGCTGAGTTTTTCCCCCCCTCGGCTTATACTCGAGTCACCTTTTTGTGCCTGATCTCCCGGACTTTGGGAACCCGGTACAGGCCGGCAGTAGGTCCCCTGGACCCCAAACTTAAAGCGGTATTTCACCCTAAATATAAGATCTCCCGTGTGATCCAGCATACTGGCGTCAGCGCCAGTATGCTGTTTTTTTTTTTTTTTATCGCACACTTACTGTATTATTCCGGAATTTCATTTTTTTCCCCGTGGTGGACGGCGCCAGTATAGCGCGTCACATCTTCCGAAAATACCCGATATGGACTCGGGTAATCTCGGCGAAAATGCGGCGCCTGCGCACAGACCTAGGAGCTGACTGCGCAGGCGCCGTATTTCTCCGAGTCCTACGGCTATGGCGCGTCACGCCCTCCGAAATAGGACTCGGAGAAATACGGCGCCTGCGCAGTCAGCTCCTAGGTCTGTGCGCAGGCGCCGCATTTTCGCCGAGATTACCCGAGTCCATATCGGGTATTTTAGGAAGATGTGACGAGCAATACTAGAGCCGTCCACCGCGGGGGGAAAAAATGAAATTCCGGAATAATACAGTAAGTGTGCGATTAAAAAAAAAAAAACCAGCATACTGGCGCTGACGCCAGTATGCTGGATCACATGAGAGATCTTATATTTAGGGTGAACCTCCGCTTTAACATATTTTATACAGAAATTAGGGTGCGTTACCCACCGCAGCATGGCCAATTGGTCTAAAACATAACCTATATTAGTCAGTATATAACATAAATGAAAACGTGTGAGAGTATATATGTTCACTTAACACTCTAATTTCTCTCTCGTCTAAGGTGTCCCCTTTAGGTGAACTTATATATTCTCACACTTTTTCATTTATTTTATATACTGAATAATAAAAGTTATGTTTTAGACCAATTGGCCATGGTGCGGTGTAGTATTAGTATAGTTTAGTGGTAAAGTATTTCCAGTTCTTGGTCCTCATACAATTAAGGCAATTTGTCTGAAGATAGAAAATATGTTTTATAACAAAAGTAAAACATTTTTTTTTTTTTAAATAAAAATATATGTAGCAAGGTCTCTGGCCTCCTTCAGTGTAATGAGAACCTCCAAGGCCATATATAGCTCACATCCTTCTGTATATGGTGGGTTATGAGGCATGGTGGGTGCAAGGTGGATAAAGAAATTGGGCGCCAGACACTTCTTGAATGCAAAAGAGATGTTTATTTCTCTTACAAACTTGTATGGGGGACAGAGGGTTAAGGTCAGAACACCCTTAAGTAGTTGCAAGTTCAATTAGCAGACTCTGATGCCGCGTACACACGATCACTTTTTGTGATGAAAAAAAACTACGTTTTATGTGACGAAACAAAACAACGTTTTTCAAACTTCATTTTCGAAAACGACGTTGCATACACACCATAGTTTTTCCAAAATGCTCTAGCAAAGCGCAGTGACGTACACCACGTTCGACGGCACTCTGTTCCATTGAAGCTCCGTCTCATAACTTGCTTCTGAGCATGCGCGTGTTTAAAAATGTTGTTTTAAACGTCGTTTTTCCCACACACGATCATTTTTTATGACACAAAAAATGACATTTTGAAAAACGACACAAAAAATTCAAGCATGTTCAAATTTTTTTTTGGTTGTTTTTTTGAAGACATATAACGACGTTTTGCCCACACACGATCATTTTAAATGACGTTTTTGAAAACTTTGTTTTTTTTTCATCACAAAAAGTGATCCTGTGTAAGCGGCATGAGACTTCAATAGGAAGACAGCCGTGCAGAGAAAGGCCTCCAGCAAGACGCCACATCTGCATGTGCAGGGATGCTGTTTTCTATGGCAACAGTCTTTAAGGCCGTGTACACACGATCAAATCTGTCTGCTGGAAACGGTCTGCCAGACCGTCCCAGCAGACAGATTCGATCGTGTGTACGGGCGAGCCGACGGATTTGGCCAGCCGACAGATTTGAAAGCATGCTTTCAAATCTGTCGGCTGGGAACCCGTCCGCCCGACATCTCTGCTGGTTAGTACGCTAACCAGCAGACATGTCTTCTCGCACACGCGTCAAATGGTTTCGACGCATGCGCGGAAGTGTTTTACTTCCTGGTGCGGTGAGGTGGCGGCGTCAATGTCACCGCCACGTCAGCGCGCTGTCTGCCGGCGGGGATTTTGGTTTGATCGTGTACACATGATCAAACCAATACGTCCCCAGCAGACAGATTTGTTCAAATCGGTCTGTCCGACCGATTTGAACAAATCTGTCTGCTCGTGTGTATGGGGCCTAACAGTTCCTAACACAAAGCATAACAGTTCCATTACTTTCACTACAACTTCTGGTATTTCTTCAGCCCATAATGCTCCCAGTCTCCCCAGTCTCTCACTAGACCCTCTAATTCTCTGCCACTGAATTCCTTGAGCTCCTTCAATCTTCACAGTGGTATCTTCTTCAAGCGTCACTCCTGCCTCCTTGCTGGGTTCCTAGCTTGGCACTCACAGATACTTCTCAAGCCTCATCCCACTGGCCTGCTTGGTCCCTGGCTTTGCAACTGTCACCACCGCTGGCTGGGTCCCTGGCTTGATCACCGCCTGAAGGTTCCCGATTCTTCACAGTGCCTGTTCGGTGAGAATACTGCTCCGGTACTTGCTTCAGTTACTCACTATGGTCCCTGATAATAAGGTGAATAATCCCTTTGTGGCGACAGCTTCCCCTCTACCTCTGACCATGACAGGTTCTGCGGCCGGCAGAACCGTCAACTCTGGTTGGACTTCAAGCCATAGTCCCAACCCTATGCTGCTCTCTTGCTTCTGGATAGGCCCTCAGATAGCCCAGCAGTCAGATGCCCCCGAAATAGGCCCTATTTCCAGCCAGGGCCAGATTAAGAACATCATGGGCCTGGTGCTGAGGATTTTGGTGGGGCCTTTTATCAATAATAAATAAATGTGTGGGAATCACAGCGCAGCAATGGAGGGCCCAGTCGGAAAATGTAAGTGTACCTTAATGTGCTAATATGCTGTGCATACTTGTACATTGTGGCATAACCTACCCCAGGGCCTCTAAAAAGTAGTAATGTCAGGAAAGTTTACTACCGCTTTAATATCAGAGGATCCCAGAAACCTCTCATGGGGCCCCCTACTGACCCAGTGGCCCTTGGGCAGTGCATAAGTGCATAGTTGCCAACATTTAAAAAATATTTTCAGGGACACTTTTTTCACAAGTGCTATATTTAGAGTAGCTGAGATCCCCTATGTTCCTCTTTACATCACAGTAGTAATCACAAAATTAAATAAGTTCTAATATAGGGGCAGAACAAATATGAGAACTGAGATTTCCTTTAGTTGAACTAACAAAAGTGTGTCCATTCTAGAGCTGGTAACATTGAGGGTATTCAGTATCATTTTAAAGAACTGTTTTTGCGGGTAAGCGACATAGGAGAGGAGTACGGATGGTATAAAAGTGGGAAGTATGTGCAGGTGAGGGAGAGGAATGTGGAGGGTCTAACATTGGGCACTATGTACAGGAAAAGAGTGCAAAAGGTAAGGCAAAAGGCACAATGTACAGGAGAGGAGTGTGGAGGGTATGATGATGGGCACTATGTATAGGAGAGAAGTGTGGACGGGATGACAGTGAGCAGTATGTACAGGAGAGAAGCGTGGAGGGTACGACAGTTGGCAGTATGTACAAGAGAGAAGTGTATGACAGCAGGCACTATGTACATGAGAGGAGTGTGGAGGGTATGACAGTGGGCAGTATGTACAGGAGAGGAGTGTGGATGGTATGATAGTGGGCACTATGTATAGGAGAGGAGTGTGGAGGGTATGACAGTGAACAGTATGTACAGGAGAGGAGTGTGGAGGGTATGACAGTGGGCACTATGTATAGGAGAGGAGTGTGGAGGGTATGACAGTGGGCACTATGTATAGGAGAGGAGTGTGGAGGGTATGACAGTGAGCAGTATGTACAGGAGAGGAGTGTGGAGGATGCGACAGTGGGCACTATGTACAGGAGAGGAATATGGAGGGTCTAACAGTGGGCACTACGTACATGAGAGGAGTGTGGAGGGTATGACAGTGGGCAGTATGTACAGGAGAGAAGTGTGGAGGGTATGACAGTGAGCGGTATGTACAGGAAAGAAGTGTATGACAGCAGGTACTATGTACTATGTACAATGTACAGGAGAGGAGTGTGAAGGGTATGAATGAATGAAAACTTATATAGCGCAGCACATGCGAACTAAATCGCCTCTGGGCGTTTGTTGTTCCTGTCTCCTTTGGTATCAAAAGAGATGAGTCTTGATCTTTCTCCTGAATGCTGAGTGGTTCGCCTCCAACCGAATGTTGGTTGGTAAAGCGTTCCATAGTCTGGGACCTTGGACCGCAAATCTTCTTTCTCCCTTGGACTTGTATCTGGCTTTCGATATCTGTAGCAGATTTTGGTTGGTGGATCGCAAAACGCGATTGGGATTGTGAACTTTTATTTTTTCGCATAGATAATGGGGAGCATTCCCATGGATACATCTATGCGTTAGAGTGCTTTAAAAGTGATTCTGCCTTTTACTTGTAACCAGTGAAGAGCTCTCAGTGAAGGTCAGATTGATTCCCAGGGTTTTTTCCCAGTCACAAGTCTAGCGGCCGTATTCTGAATGACTTGCAGACGAGCGATTTGGTACTTAGGGAGTCCGAGATAAAGGGCATTTGCATAGTCCAGTCTGGAGTTCACAATTGCTCCCACCACGACCGCTATGTCTTCTTTGGGAATAAAATGAGTAAGTCTGCATAGTACTGAACAGGGAGTGGCCCAAATGGAGTGCTCAAAGTAAATAGAGTTCCAAAGTCTATATGTAGACAGGTGGGTGATCATCCAATGAGGGGAAGACAAGCAAATTTCTATAGGTCACAATCTTATCGTGATCAGAGGAAAACGTAAATGCGCTTACCAGATGGTTTGGACTCAGGTACTGTACAGTAGTGAGTCAGACAGGCACTGTGGTATTTGGGAACCGGGACCACTGGAAACCGGAAGGCAGGATCACAACAGATGACTGGAATTGAGGCTGGGAATCCACATCAGACCCAGGTGTACCTTGAATGGTGTGGAACGTCAGGTTGTAGATTCCAGGTGGGATCCTTGAGCCAAAAATCAAAGGTTGGAGGCCTAGAATATGGCTGGGGCTCACCAAAGCCGCAAGGTGGATGTTATGTGGAAAGAGGAAGAACAGGAAGCTCCAATAGTGCAGATGAGTACAACCAATCAAGGTTTATTGATAAAAGTCATAAAAACAAAAATATGACATATATTAAAAAGTGATCACAGATTGGCAATATGGGGTGCTAGGTAGCGGTAACCCGACGCGTTTCGGCTGAATAAGCCTTCAACAGGGGCATAAATTGCACTCCAATATTGCTCTCTTATATACACATGAATGACCATCAGGCCCATCCCCCTGCGGGGCAGGGCTTGGAACAGGATGTGATGTAATAGGTATATCTTCCAACCACATAAACATCAAATCTTTCGATCATGTATCACTAAACATCAAATACATCTCTCAAACAATTAATATAAACATGAAAGATTAAAAACATATGATGTTAATATATACTGGATTAATATAATAGAAATTCATAACTCATAATTGACAACAATGTTGAAACTGTGTCACCCAGTGAATGTGTCCTCCAATTTCTATGTATGGGGACACCACATTCACTGAAACCTCTATTGAATAAAGTGGATGATCTGCCCTCTGAGACTGCATTATAAGACACAAACCGCACGGAGGCCAACATAGGGGACGGCTCTGTTATAATCCAGCAATGCTGTAAACATGCTAAAACTGTGTTACACATCCGTGCAGCGCTCATAAACCTGAGCGCGCACCAAGTGATCACACTAGGGCCTGTCTTAAGTGTCTCTCTGATAGTAATATGAATTGGATGTATGATTGTGAATGAACCATCGGGGACCGTCCGTATATGCGGCCAATCCCGAGGCTCAACGTCATCATAGATCACATGATCAGCCGACAGTCACATGACCGCGGCTCGGAGCTAGGCGGCGGTCATGGGAAATGTAGTGTGTGACATCTCCACCAATGATGAAGCATATGGGTCATCATGTGATCGGTGTCACCTGTCAGCGGCCGAGAGGAGGAGATTGTGACAGGAAAACACGCACATCTGGAAAACGGGGACACTGAGAGGGACCAGACAGCGCTCCAACCAGATCCGTGATCCGGAGCCATTAAATATCCACAAAACATATCGTATTTAATGGAAAGCGCGGCTGGTGCGACATAGAGTTGGACATACTGCCCCCTAGCTGTTACCATAGGGGTTACACATAAGCCAAAACCTGAAGTATTAAATAGGGCTGAATGAATTATATACCAGAGTTATAGCAACCTAAACAGCCATTTAGAGAAGATCAAATAGATCCTACAAGCTTCAGACTGGTAAAATAGACCTTATATGCAAAGAGTATACCGACAGGATAATCAAAGCAGTCCGGCCCAGACTGGGATGACAGAGACCACCTGTAACAGCAAGTCCCCCATGCATACATTATGAAAAATAAGATAATAATATAAAAAAAAAAAGAAGAAAGAACTGAGTAGCAACATGGAAATTAAACAATGAAGAGGTAGGTACCGGAGACTTAAGTGCTCACCCCTGGTTAATGAAACAGTTGACGTCCCATTCAACATTCATACCATAGGGGGTGTAGCACCTAAGCTCATGTATCCAGAAAGTCTCGAGTCTCGAGACTCCCCTTATTTTGCAATCTCCTCTCCAGCGATGACCTGAAACAGAGAACCTCTTGGATCAGAGTTATGGTGTTCAAGGTAATGACGTGACACTGTGTGTTTGGGGCAGCGTTTACGTATCTTGGTAACATGCTCGTTGACTCTAATGGAGAAATTCCTTATAGTTCGCCCCACATATTGGCGTTTACAAGGGCATGTTATAAGGTATACAATATGGCTAGTGAAGCATGTGGTAAATTGCTTCATATTGTATACACGATTGGTTACTGTTGAGGTAAATGAGTCAATTTTGCGTCTTGTTGTGGAATTCACAACACAGACGTTACATGTGCGACAAGGGTAGAATCCATTGGCTTCTGGGAAGAAAGATATTTTTTTTTTGGGGGGATCTATGGTGTTGGGAGCTATGTCACTTTGATTAAACATTGTTTAATTTTCATGTTGTTACTCAGTTCTTTCTTTTTTTTTTTATATTATTATCTTATTTTTCATAATGTATGCATGGGGGACTTGCTGTTACAGGTGGTCTCTGTCATCCCAGTCTGGGCGGGACTGCTTTGATTATCCTGTCGGTATACTCTTTGCATATAAGGTCTATTTTACCAGTCTGAAGCTTGTAGGATCTATTTGATCTTCTCTAAATGGCTGTTTAGGTTGCTATAACTCTGGTATATAATTCATTCAGCCCTATTTAATACTTCAGGTTTTGGCATATGTGTAACCCCTATGGTAACAGCTAGGGGGCAGTATGTCCAACTCTATGTCGCACCAGCCGCGCTTTCCATTAAATACGATATGTTTTGTGGATATCTAATGGCTCCGGATCATGGATCTGGTTGGAGCGCTGTCTGTTCCCTTTCAGTGTCCCCGATTTGGAGATGTGCGTGTTTTCCTGTCACAATCTCCTCCTCTCGGCCGCTGACAGGTGACACCGATCACATGATGACCCATATGCTTCATCATTGGTGGAGATGTCACACACTACATTTCCCATGACCGCCGCCTAGCTCCGAGCCGCGGTCATGTGACTGTCGGCTGATCATGTGATCTATGATGACGTTGAGCCTCGGGATTGGCCGTATATACGGACGGTCCCCGATGGTTCATTCACAATCATACATCCAATTCATATTACTATCAGAGAGACACTTAAGACAGGCCCTAGTGTGATCACTTGGTGCGCGCTCAGGTTTATGAGCGCTGCACGGATGTGTAACACAGTTTTAGCATGTTTACAGCATTGCTGGATTATAACAGAGCCGTCCCCTATGTTGGCCTCCGTGCGGTTTGTGTCTTATAATGCAGCCTCAGGGGGCAGATCATCCACTTTATTCAATAGAGGTTTGGGTGACACAGTTTCAACATTGTTGTCAATTATGAGTTATGAATTTCTATTATATTAATCCAGAATATATTAACATCATATGTTTTTAATCTTTCATGTTTATATTAATTGTTTGAGAGATGTATTTGATGTTTAGTGATACATAATCAAAAGATTTGATGTTTATGTGGTTGGAAGATATACCTATTACATCACATCCTGTTCCAAGCCCTGCCCCGCAGGGGGATGGGCCTGATGGTCATTCATGTGTATATAAGAGAGCAATATGGGGGTGCAATTTATGCCCCTGTTGAAGGCTTATTCAGCCGAAACGCGTCGGGTTACCGCTATCTAGCACCCCATATTGCCAATCTGTGATCACTTTTTAATATATGTCATATTTTTGTTGTTATGACTTTTATCAATAAACCTTGATTGGTTGTACTCATCTGCACTATTGGAGCTTCCTGTTCTTCCTCTTTCCACATAACATCCACCTTGCGGCTTTGGTGAGCCCCAGCCATATTCTAGGCCTCCAACCTTTGATTTTTGGCTCAAGGATCCCACCTGGAATCTACAACCTGACGTTCCACACCATTCAAGATACACCTGGGTCTGATGTGGATTCCCAGCCTCAATTCCAGTCATCTGTTGTGATCCTGCCTTCCGGTTTCCAGTGGTCCCGGTTCCCAAATACCACAGTGCCTGTCTGACTCACTACTGTACAGTACCTGAGTCCAACCCATCTGGTAAGCGCATTTACGTTTTCCTCTGATCACGATGAGATTGTGACCTATAGAAATACGCTTGTCTTCCCCTCATTGGATGATCACCCACCTGTCTACATATAGACTTTGGAACTCTATTTACTTTGAGCACTCCATTTGGGCCACTCCCTGTTCAGTGCTAGTGGCTCTTATATACTCACCGTATACAAATGTGATTTTCATATTAGCGCTACATTTTTCGTTTCTATATTTTGTTGACTTTGTTTGTTTGTATGTGGCAGCTTTTTTACCTTTACCAATATTAGCGCAGTTTTTCCTTTATTTCCAAGTCTGCATAGTAGGCGCATCAGATGATGAGATCCGCTTACTACTGACCCTATTTGTGCGTCCATTGTCATGTAGGCGTCGAAGATGACCCCAAGACTTTTGACTTTGGCGCTAAGGGTGATGATTTTGCCCAGAATGGGCGGGGTGTCCATGTTGTTGCAGGTTGATTCATATGCTTGGCGTGAAACAGGAGAAGTTCTGTTTTCGCTCCATTGAGTTTGAGATAACTCTTTGTCATCCAGTTCTCTATCAAAGAGAGACATGTCTCTAGATTGAGGTGGTGATCCTTTTTCTTGCAAATGCGGAAATACAGTTGTGTGTCGTCTGCATATGAATGATAAAGCAGTTTTTGGCTGCTGATGATTTCAAAAAGAGGACGAAGATAGATGTTGAATAACACTGGCGACAGAGGGGATCCTTGAGGGACTCCGCACACTAATGTGCATTTTTCGGAAGTGAAAGGTCCTAACTTCACTATTTGCGATCGGTTTTCCAAAAAAGAGGAGAACCAAGATAAATCGCCTTCTGCGACTTTGGCTACTTCAGCTAGCCGAGTCAGTAAAAGCTTGTGGTCTACAGTATCGAAGGCTGCGCTTAGGTCCAACAGAACCAGAAGACCAGATTCTCCTTCGTCTGCGTCCTCGAGAGCGTCGTCCCATATTTTGAGCAACGCGGTTTCCGTCCCGTGTCCGGGCCGGAATCCCGATTGGAATGGATCAAGTAGGTTGTGGGTATCTAGATGCTGTTGCAGCTGTTGTACCACTACTTTTTCCATTACTTTTGAGAGTACATTTAGGCCTGTTATGGGACGGCGGTGGAATGGGTCCTTGGGGTCCAGGGTGGGTTTCTTCAGGATGGGTCGAATTATACCCTCTTTCAACTGGGAGGGCACTGTGCCCTCCCTGAAAGATTGGCTGATAAGCTGTGTGATAGGGGGCGCCAGGATGTCGGCGCATTCCTTCAGCAGTTTAGTGGGGATGATATCATTCGGAGCAGTGCTGTTACGCAGAGCACCGATGATATTTTCAGTGGCATAGATAGAGATGGATTCCAGCGTGAATTCAACAGGTTGTGGTGAATTACTGCAGGTGTTGTGTAAATAATTACAGGGGGGGCTACGGGGGGGAATTGTTTTGCTGAATGCTTTGCCGGATTCCCTCGATTTTATTAATGAAGTAATCTGACAATTCATTGCAAAATTCGATCCGTGTATGGCCAGCCTTAGGGGCCATTCACACATATGTTAGTCCGAATTGGTGGCTTCAAGACAGCCTGGATTC
The DNA here is from genome assembly GCA_029574335.1 of Rana kukunoris. NCBI lineage: Eukaryota > Metazoa > Chordata > Amphibia > Anura > Ranidae > Rana > Rana kukunoris. The sequence goes on along the minus strand of CM056058.1, from coordinate 91,976,957 downwards.
ATGGTCTGAGTGACCAGCTTGAAGAGTTTGCGGGGGCGGTTTAGGGCGCTGTTGATAGCCTCAGAAAAATAGTTTTTCTTGGCTTTGAAAATTTCTTTGTGATATTTGCTAGTTATTGCTTTGTAGACGAAGAGGTTTTCATCTGAAGAGCTTCTTTTCCAGGCGGTTTCCGCCCTTCTGCGCTCTTGCTTCAGCAACGCCAGTTGGTTGTTGAACCAAAATAAACACAATGCTGGCGCACACAGGAACTACTGTAATTTTAAATTGTCCTCAGTGCAAAGTCCTGTAAGCTATAAAAAGCTTTGTAGTGAGTCACAGTTCTTTGATGAAAGGCAGCCTTGTGTGGGGAGCCGAAGCAATGCTCCAAGGACATGTAGATAAAAAACAAAGAAAGACAGGCGCCAATAAATAAACTGCTGGACTTTAATGAAAAAGTAACACAAAAGCACTCACATAATGGTTGAAGTACACAGGCATAAGGTGAAGGTCTTCATGAACAAACCAGCTGAGGATTAGTATTTGTTTTTTATCTGGTTGTTGAACCAGCTGGAGTTATTTTTCCGGATGTGGGTTTTACGTTTTGGCGCTATTAAGTTAGCTGACTGTAATAGGGCTGTGTTTATGGCCTCCAGTGTTTCTTCAGCCGTTTGATGCGGCTGAATTGTTTTTATTTTTTCCCTTAACGTGGCTTTGAAGAGTTCTGAGTGGAGCTTCTTCTGACATCTGGTCCAGTGTGTTGTCACTGGATTTGATGTTTCTGATAAGGGGGGGAAATCAGAAATAATGAATTTAACTGCATGGTGATCTGTCCATGGCAACGGTTCATTATCCAAGATTTTCATTTCCAGATTTTGTCTGAAAATGAGATCGAGTGTGTGACCTGAAGCATGTGTGGGCCCACATACTAGTTGTTGTAGCCCTAATCCTTCCAGGTGGTCGATGCAGGCGTCGACAACGGGGTCTTACGGGGAGTTGGCCCAGAGGTTGAAGTCCCCGAGCAGCAAGAGGTGTTTGCTGTTAAGGGTATAGGTGGAGATAAAGTCCGTCAATGATGGGAGAAGCTGCGATTTTGGGCTAGGTGGCCTATAGCAGAGTAGAATCTGGACGGTCTCCTGGGAGTTTCCTTGAAGTTGCAGAGTAAGGGTTTCCATGAATGGAAGAGGGTTTTGAAGGACTGGTTTGGTGATTGCAAGGTGAGTCTTGCAAATCACTGCCAGGCCTCCTCCTCTTTGTCCTATTCTGTTTTCCGTTATGATACAGTAGTTTTCTGGCACCAGTTCTCCTAGAATGGTGTTACAGTCGGCTGTGAGCCAGCTCTCTGTAATGAAGAGGCAATCTAGATTGTGTTGTAAAATGAAATCACGGATTTCAAGTCGGTGTTTTACTGCCGGTCGCGTGTTGATCAAAGCACATGAAATGTGCTTAGGCTGGGGTAAACGGCTGCAATTTTTGAGCGTCAATCGTCGATCGACTCTCAATAGTCGCTCAGTTCTTAGTTTTTTTTTGGTGCTGGCTGGCAGTATAGCGGCGAATCGCCTCAGATCCCAAATGGTTTCTGCAGAATATTGCCGCTTCGCCATGGTCGCCAATCACCAGGTGGGGGGGGGGGTGGGATTCCCGGGCAACGGAGAGAGGAGTTTAAGTTAATCCTCTCTCCTGGCTTGGTCCAGAGGAAGGCAAAAAAATCCCTGGCCGTGCTGTACCAATATGCTGCGGTAGGGGCAAAAAATTCCTTCCTGACCCCTTTGAGAGGCGATCGGGTGAACCCTGGATCAAGTTCTGTTTTGTTGAGACGGGAGTGGAGATGAGAGTTGGGTGTAGCAAGATGGCTGCCGATCAGATCCCAGGTTCCAGCCTAAGTGCTGCTAATTGGATGGATCGGGGTGCCTGGGGGTGCTGGATCAATACCCAGGAGGAGAAGGTATCCTTCTGGGGTAAGTAGGGGTTTCTTGGCCTGTTAGGGGTTGGTAGCAGTGTGTGGAAACGCGATTCCCCACCGGCTGGCGCGGGTGTCTGAAAAAGCACCCGAAATGGCGGGGATTGCGGCGGGCCGGTGGTGGGGGGGATACCAGTGGTAGTGGTGACGGGGCAGTGGTAGTGGTGACGAGGGGGCAACCGATGAGGGGGGAAAAGGAACAGGGGAGAGCCGTGGGGTATAGGTGTTTGCGGCGGCTTGCCCTAAAAAGGACGGCCGCCAATGGTCCCAGTAAGGCTCTTACCTGGTATGGAAAAGGAGCCAGCGGGCAGAGGTGATCAGAGGTGCTCAGAAGCAAGTGGATGGCGGCAGCAAAATGACAGGGTGGTTGAAGCCTGCCTGTCTGTGAGGCCTGGAGCCGCACAGTGGGGAGGATCCTGCCTAGCTGCACTATCCCTGAGAGAGTGACTCGTTTGAGAGCGTCCTGCTCTCTCAACGTCTGACACTGAACTGACTGCACTGTATGACAGTTGGCAGTATGTACAGGAGGAGTGTGGGGGTAAGACAGAGGGTAATATATATCAAAATGAAGTGTGGAGGGTATGATCGGGCAGTATGTACAGGAGAGGAGTGTGGAGGGTATGACAGTGGGCAGTATGTACAGGAGAGAAATGGGGACGGTATGATAGTGGGCACTATGTATAGGAGAGGAGTGTGGAGGGTGCCACAGTGGGCACTATGTACAGGAGAGAAGTGTGAGTATGACAGTGGGCACCATGTACAGGAGAGGAGTGTGGAGAGTATGACATTGAGCAGTATGTACAGGAGTGGAAGGATGTTTAGGGACTGCGTAGTGGTTAAGCGGGTCATACATAGATTGAAATTACACCAATTATGCAAAGACCAGCCACAGTCGATCTACGTATGGGCTATCTGGTTTTACACAAGTCAATCTATTAATTGACTTGAGTACAACCAGCCTGTTTTTCCCAAAACAATCAGTGCTGCCAGCTATAGATAGCAAGTATCAGAGCCAGATACACACAGGTTACATACGTCACGATCGTTAGAGCGAGAGCAATAATTCTAGCACTAGACCTCCTCTGTAACGCTTAGGATACCAAAAAAATCGTGCTAACTTTAGTGTTTTTTTTAATGAACGTTTATTTTTAAAAAAAACACGTTTGAAAAATTGCTGCGCAAATACAGTACCATGCTAGAGCTGCACAATTAATCGTTAAAAAATTGTGATCCCGATTCAACCCCCCTGACATCTCCAATGCAGAGTTTGCTGATTATTTCATATAACAAGTGGAGAGACTTTTAGCTGTCAAAAGAAAATATCTGGGCAGTCTGACAAGTTCTTAGCAGGAAACACTGTAACTAACACTTTCTTCTTAGATCAAAGGGATAAACTTCTGTGTGTGAAGAAAATATCTGGGCAGTCTGACAAGTTTGTAAACAACATGAAACATTGTAACTAACTTCCTTCTAAAACTTCTTTGTGTAAATGCAAGAAATGTAACCACTTAGGGCCAGATTCTCAGAGGCGCTACGGAGTATCTCAGATACCTTGAATCACTTTGGCATAGATACGCCTGAAGATCCGACAAGTGTAATACAATTACACTTGCGGATCGTAGTTGTAATGACAACTCCGTCCACTAGGTGGCCTTTACGTTGTTTTCTCATTTGCCTATGCAAGTGAGGCTACTACGCAGATTCCCGAACGCTTTTACGCCGCCCCGTCGTCGTGTACGTCGTTTTCGTCCGCGTAAGGTTACCCCGACTAATATGAGGGGTAACCTTACTCCACCCGTCGGATGCCGTCGGGTGGAGTCGGATGCCATGTTAAGTATGGCATCGGGTCAGCGTCGGCTTTTTCTGTCGCTTACGTCGTTTTACTAACTCGTTCGCGAATAGGGCATTGCGTAGTGACGATTACGTCGTTTTGGCGTCGGTTTCAACGCGGCTTTCCGACGTGAGCTGGAGCATGCGCACTGGGCTTTTTCCCCGGCCGGCGCATGCGCAGTTCGATCAACGCGGGGGCGCGCTTAATTTAAATACAAGCCACCCCCTTTGAATTGCGCAGCCTTAGGCTGGGCCATTTACACTACGCCTCCGCAAACTACGGAGCAAGTGCATGGAGAATACGGCACTTGCTCTGTTAAGTTGCGGCGGCGTAGTGTAAATGGCTTACGCTACGCCGCCGGAATTATGTGAGAATCTGGCCCAGAAAGTCTAATGGTAATAAGTGTCTGCGTTAAGAAACATCTCAAATGAGCTAGGAGCTTACACTAGGCACAAGCTCTGTCACAGTAGTCAAGAATATAAATGGGTCACATGCTCCTCCATACCTGGAAGTATAAGTATTTTATCTTTTCCTGGCAGCTGAACTTTGGGGGAAACTGAGTGAAATTTCTTATTTTTTAGTACAGCTGCAAACTTTGTTGGATGCTAGTAGTGGCTTATTTGTTGGGCTCGCTCTTTGCCAGGAAACAATTAGTAAAAGAAATACCAAACATGGTATACTTACTGTACCTTCTCAGTGCAATGATTTTACACAGAGTTTCCCCAATCCTCCTTTTCTTGGGTCTCCCCCGCTTCAGCTTCTGTGTCCTCCCAACTGCAGAGTGTTCCATAGCATGGGGGCACTCATGCATGCTCTCTTCCAAGCCCCACACTGTGTTGCTCAGCCCAACCCCTAGTTCCCTCCATACTGGCTGTATTTGAGCCTATGAGGACGGAGAGAGCAAGCAGAGCAGCTGCTCTTGTGTACGTTGCTGGATCAAGATCAGAGTCAGGTAAGTGTTGGGCGGGCTGGGGGGGAGCTGCACACAGAAGGTTTCTTACCTGCATGCATAGAATGCATGCAGGTAAAAAAACTTCTGTCTTTAGAACCACTTTAACTCTTTCTGAACATTTTATCTTTATGCAAATATAGTTATACTGTACAGTACTCTACATTATGTGTCACAGAAGTACTGTATCTTCTGTTGTGCTAGCCCAATGTCCAATGTTTAAAAAAAAAATATATATATATATACAGCATACAGAGTATTTCTGCATATATTGATAATTATTTGTGTTTAACCCTGAAGGAATAGGAAAAATTTCTACAAAAAAACAATCCATCTTTAAAATGCTAACTCAGTATAACCTTTCTACAATTCCAAGTCATCCTTTAACCAACTATGGTTACCATTTTATGAAAAAAACCCGGTGAGGTTTATTGAACAGAGACAAGACCCAAGGTAGATTTAATATAACTGTCCATCACTTTAAGCTTGTTGGCATCTTGGGCATCCTGCCTTTGTTCTTGGCCTTTACTCATGCTCTGAATTGACAGCCCTGCAACACCTTTCACCAAGGTGAGGTGGGATCAGACAGATGGAGGCTGAGTGCATTTATCTTCACTGGTGTTAGATATCTGTCGGCCTAGGTATAATCTAACATATTACCTACATTAAATGACGTATACTGGCATCGATTGGGTTTCATCGACCGGGGCTAAGGTGACAGCCAAACAGTGCAGCCAAGGGCAATTTGAAAAAGCAGTGCTGGTGAAAAATAAATTAATAATAATGATGATTTTTCCACTGCCCTAGAAAGGTAAGCCCTAAGAGACCTTACCTGACCTGCTGCAGAAATGGGGCCGTTAAAGAATAGATCTTGTGTGCAACAAACCAAGACAAACTCATTAGGTAATGGAGCAATCTTTAATGAGAGCTGCTCCAATTTGGAGGCATGTCATGGAGATGCTGAGTCAACTTGGTGCCAAGTGTGTAAGGTTATAGAATTAACCTGTACAGTATAATCTAGGAGTCCAATTGGAGGAGACCAGAGTAAGTGTCATTATTTAGAAAAAAAATTAGACAATTAAATATCCGGCTTGAATCATTACAAAGGACTGATTGATGTTAAAAGCAGATTTGTGAGTAGTGTTAGTATCAATAGGTGAAATCACACCCTCCCACCTTGTGCAAGTTGAGAATCATGACTGATATTCTTACTAGTCAATAGAAATACATGAGAGTAGAATAAGATGAAACTCTGTGAACTGTCTTGGATCTTGCAGGATTTGGACAGTGTCCAATAACCCAGAACTGACCCAGGACTAAAATATTTTATTATATATTTTCATGTGACAAAACTGAAGAAATGATAGTTTGCTACAATGTAAAGTAGTGAGTGTACAGCTTGTATATGAGTGTAAATTTTCTGTCCCCTCAAAATAAGTCAACACAGAGCCATTAATGTCTAAACCGCTGGCAACAAAGGAGAGTAGTACCCTACGTGAAAATGTCCAAATCGGGCTCAATTAGCCATTTTCCCTCCCCTGTGTCATGTGACTCGTTGGTATTACAAGGTCTCAGGTGTGCAGGTGTGTTATATTTGGTCTCTCATACTGGGAATTTTAAGTTCAACATGGCACCTCATGGCAAAGAACTTTCTGAGGATCTGAAAAAAAGAATTGTTGCTCTACATAAAGATGGCCTAGGCCAGCCCTCAAAATTTCCACTCGCCTACTAGCATTTGGCGAGTGGATTTAAGGTGGGGGCGAGTGATGACAGGGCTGCATGACCAATCTCCCTGAAATCTGTGCCTACACTTAGAGTCCTGATGAGATTGGTGGCCGAAGGGGAAAGGTGCATGCTCGGGAAAAGTAGTCTGGTGAGCTGCGCACAGGCAGAGCAGTACACAGGTGCTCTCCTTACAATTCTCATTAAGCAATGCAACCTAGCAGTATGACTTCTCTGAGCCTGCCCCCGGGCCCCGACCAATGTAGCTGGAGAGCAGAAAGTAATGAGTGAGGTGGAGGATTGCAAAAATTACCACTCCGGTGCAGCGCTCACTGAAAGTTGCCCTGACAAGAGAGCGGCAGCCTTCCAGTTTGCGCAGTTTTCTTCTCCTTGTGCTCTATGTAAGTGTCCAACAGTTCAGCCTGAGCACTGTGAACAGACTGGTCTGAATGTGTGCTGTGCGGTGTCAGTGTGCGCTGTGCTATGGTGTCAATGGCTGTGCAGTTGAGTGGATCTCAGCTCTGGATTGTACTCCTTCCCGCTGTGCTGAAGCTCCTCTCCTCTCTGCCAGCCTGAATAAAAGGGGGAAGTGGGGACATGCAAGCGTGGAGCCGCACACACAGGCTCCTGATGATGAGATGAATGGGAGAGAGAGGATGGATGGGAGTTGCAGAGGAGACAGCAAGAGAATGGGGAAGAGACCCAGTTCTAGTGCCATGTCCCTCTGGTCTGCCCCCAGTGCCCTGTCCCTCTGGTCTGCCCCCAGTGCCCTGTCCCTCTTATCTGCCCCAGTGCCCTGTCCCTCTGGTTTGCCCCCAGTGCCCTGTCCCATTTTGTTAAAGTTGTTGTTGGTAATATTTAATTTTGTAACTTGATTCTGCATAAAACATTGTCATTCCATGAGATAATCTACGAGGGCGTGTTTACAGGTGCAATTAGGCGCAGGGCAGTGTATGAATTAGGTGGGGCAACTGGTGGCGAGTAACTCTTGAGTCCTGGCTAGTAGCTCAGGACTTGAAATTTTGAGCCCTGGCCTAGGCTATACGAAGATTTCCAAGACCCTGAAACTGAGCTGCAGCACAGTAGCCAAGACCATACAGCAATTTAACAGGACCGGTTCCACCAAGAACAGATGGTGTCAAGTGTGAGTGGCAGCAACCTGGTGAGGAGTACAAAGGAATACAAAGACAAGCGTGTCTTGTCTACAGTCAAGCATGGTGGTGGGAGTGTCATGGCCTGGGGCTGCATGAGTGCTGCTGGCACTTGGGAGCTACAGTTCACTGAGGGAACCATGAATGCCAACATGTACTGTGACATACTGAAGTAGAGCATGATCCCCTCCCTTAGGAGACTGGGCCGCAGGGCAGTATCCTAACATGATAATGACCCCAAATACACCTTCAAGACGACCACTGCCCTGCTAAAGAAGCTGATGATAAAGGTGATTGACTGGCCAAGCATGTCTCCAGACCTAAACCCTATTAAGCATCTGTGGGGCATCCCCAAATGGAAAGTCGAGGAGCGCAAGGTCTATGAGCAGCAGCTCCGGTATGTCATCATGGAGGAGTGGAAAAGGACTAAAGTGGCAACATGTGAAGCTCTGGTGAACTCCATGCACAAAAGGTTAAGGCAGTGCTGGAAAATATTGGTGGCCACACAAAATATTGACACTTTGGGCTCAATTTGGAAATTTTTACTTAAGGGTGTATTTACATTTCACGTTGTGTGTTGACTTATTTTGAGGGGACAGCAAATTTACACTGTTATACAAGCTGTACACCCACTACTTTACATTGTAGAAAAGTGTAATTTCTTCAGTGTTGTCACATGAAAAGACATAATAAAATATTTACAAAAATGTAAGGGGTGTACTCACTTTTGTGAGATACTGTATATATATTATATACACACACACATACATTACAACTGTGCAGTAAGACATTTTTCCAGAGTCAGCTGTAAGGCATGGTCGAGCTATGAAATAACCACTGGATGCTAGTTTACATAACCTTGTGGCTAGCAATAAAGAGACAAAGAAATAATAAGGAGCAATAAATATGTCATCTCACGTATAAAGGGAGCTAAATTATAATATTTCCCTGACCTTTCGATCAGTCACCTTTCTATTTAACTGCACTATAAATTATATTATAATGAGAATTAGTTTGTTAGAGGCAAAATTCCTACCTGGCTTCAGTTAATAACTGTGTCTGTCAATGTGAAAGTTAAAATGAAAGCATTTTGTTTGAACTTAAAAATCACCCTGAAATTATTTATTGTAGGCATTTCCCACAATATTATTGTCTTACTAGACTTAAGTCCTGAAATAAAAAAGAAAAATTGCAGTGCCCCTGCAAGTTAATGGCATAATGTGCTAGTATGAACCTTTAAAGCTGCAATTGCTGATCTTGACATTACTGCAAAGTAAGTATTGACAGAACACCCCCCTGTTAAGGTTTTACAGCAGAACTCCCCAACAGGGGAAATGTTCTAACCTGAACTAGCCAACCCCATTGAAATCTATGGGAGACGGTAAAATCATGTAACAAAGGGGCAGCGGTGCTGGTGACATCATTGACCTAATAAGGACACTTGGCCATTGACCTCAGCCACAGCTAAATGGGCCAGCAGCTTGCTATCATGTAACAAGTTCCTGCAGGTTGGGGCCAACCTGAGTTTGACTCAAACTTTAGCACATACTTAGTCTTGATTACAGGAAGCTTGTGCTCTAATGATAAGTTTCATGCAGGGTTCTGGAAGAAATACACAAAGCATGCCAAGATTCAGCTAAGAATACACATGCCTTTATTTGTATATAAAAAAATTACAAAGATCTGAGAAAGAAAGTTAAGCAGCACAGGCTGAAATAACTATGGATAAATAAAAAAATATATATATAAATTAAAATACAATTCAAACAAAAATCACTACTATTTTTATATTTTTTGTTTTTATTTTTATATTTTTGCTTTTATTTTATTCCTATATTATATCTAATTCTATTACACTTTATCATGCTCTAAAATAATCTCTCTTCACGCACACAAAAAAAAAAATAGAATTGTTAAAATAACTGTAAACTGGTCCAACTTAACAATTACTATTATGTTACGCATACAAATTATAATTATCAGATGAACCGCACATATTGTATTTAACATTCTTCCAATATAAGCGTTATTTGACACATTCTGTATGATAACCTCTTTGTACGAATTATTCAGAAAACAATAAAAATTATGGAAAAAAATTAATAAGATTCAGCAATGACAGCTTCCATATTTATATCACAGTATTTCTTTAAGAGCATAATGAGATAGATAATACAAATTTGGTATGACACATAGCTCTCTATGCTGGAAAGGAAAATTAAGTACAAATCCTTTGCTTCTAGCAAAATGTGTGAAATATCTGTAATCCTGGGCAGTCATTGGGTAATGAATTCATTACATGTCCAGACACCCAATATAGAACATGTACACATTCCACACAGCTTGATGTCATTATTAGGAAGGATAAGAGGCCAGAACGAGGGTGCAAGAGTCCACTTCACACTAAGTTCTCTTCTCCTCAAGACATTAACTGGTCATTTTTATGACATTTGCCATTCAAGCATGGTGCTACCTCCCAGAAAGAGGTGCCCAAATGTGATATAGCATCTTTAGGACAAGTTGGGTTATCCGTTGCACTAAATACAATAAACAATATGTACTAGACAATATACAAATAATATTCAAAATGAAACAAAAAAAAAATCTGTACATATCACAACACTGTATCGGATGCTTAAATGGAGCACCATCACCTTGTGGACCATTTGCAAACATAGTTCTTGAGGATGGACATAGGCGCGAGAAGGAGAATGACAAGTCAGACAGAAGTCAGACAGACTCCCAATGAAATAAAAGACACAACCAAAAAAAAAAAAAAAAGACCTAATCAAAGAATTACATACTATAAGAAAATAGGAACATAGTGTAGACTACAAAAAAAAAAATGGTGCGCTATATACTCACCACATGGAGCAAAAAAGCTTGACTAGTACTAGCAATCAGAACAATATTAAAGAGGTTTGTATATATCCAGCAGATCACATAGTCATGTGTATCCAAGAATTATGAGTGAGGGGGCCAAAACCTACCAATCACATAGAATTGAATACAGTCAAAGGAAAATAATGGAGGGAAAAAACAAACAAAAAAAGGGGGGGGGGCGGGGAAGGGGAAGAAGAGGGGGGGAAATTAGGGATGGAGAAAACAAAAGTATTTTTTTGGCTTTAATTGCTCCGTAAACTTTGGAAGGAGAGAGATAACTAAAAGTAACAAGATAGGATGGCCTTTTCTATGGGAGATACTCAGAAAAATGGGATTCCTTAACATTCATTAAATGGATACAAACAATATATAAAGAACCTATGTCAACCGTTAAGCTAGGGGGGAAACTCTCACCCTTTTTCCAGTTGTATAGAGGCACAAGACAGGGCTGCCCTCTCTCTCCAGCACTCTTCGCAATAGAGCCAGTGGCGGAGGCTAGGTGGATCTCGCAAGAGATTCGAGGCCTTCGGGTGGGGGGGCTAGAGGAGAGGGTAGCCCTTTATGCTAATGAAAAAATAAATTTGTGGCGCACAATCAGTTTGAGCAAGCAACCTAGTCTAAAAATAAAAGTTGAAATAAACATCAATCAGTATAAGTCCATATGGTAACAAAATACTCCGGACAGTCCAGTTTCAGCAGTTAGATAGATGTGGGAACTTAGCGGCAGCACCTGAAGCAGAAGCAAGCCTCTAGAAGAGCCAAAAAAATACAAGAGAGAGATGCGCCAAACTAAGTGCAGTATGTCGTTTTTAATCAGTAGTAAATTGGTACAATAAAGTAACTACTCACAAACATGGAGTAATATAGGCATTGGTGTGGCTATGAGGCCGGGGTCATCATAAGAGGTTCCTCCGGAAAAGGTTTCTTCGTCCCAGGCTTGTGAGCCGCAAGTGTGGTATAGTGGACACAGGAAACCAGGAAGAGCCGTCTGATGTGGCGTGCGTTCCACCGTGGAGCGCGGCGTATCGTCGTCGCCCCGGAAGTGACGCGAGGGACCCGGCCAGCCAATCGGACATAGGAAACCAAGCTCTTCCTGGTTTCCTGTGTCCACTATACCACACTTGCGGCTCACAAGCCTGGGACGAAGAAACCTTTTCCGGAGGAACCTCTTATGATGACCCCGGCCTCATAGCCACACCAATGCCTATATTACTCCATGTTTGTGAGTAGTTACTTTATTGTACCAATTTACTACTGATTAAAAACGACATACTGCACTTAGTTTGGCGCATCTCTCTCTTGTATTTTTTTGGCTTTATGCTAATGATATGTTGTTATTTTTAAGTGATGCAGGCCCATCACTGAACGGAGCTTTGGAGGTATTGAACACTTTTTCATTAATTACAGGACTTAAAATAAATTGGGGCAAATCATTGTTATTTGCTATTGACCAAGGAGCACAGGTTACAGCAAGCCCAGCCTTAAATGGGTAACTGAATTTAAATATCTAGGCTTAATAAGAAAACGGCAGGTGGAAGATTATAAAAAGTTGAATTTAGACCTGGTAATACAGGAGTATATGAAAAAATTAAAGGTATGGGAGACACTCCCCCTGTCACTATTGGGGCGTATAAATCTAATAAAAATGAAGATTCTTCCTAGGTTGCTATATTTATTCAGAAATTCACCGCACTGTCTATCAAATTTTTTTTTTGTACAGCTGCATGGTATGTTATCTTAATTTATATGGCAAAATAAATCGGCCAGAATAAAATTAAGCACATTGATGCGCCCATTGGTACAGGGGGGTTTGGCCTTCCCAGACTTTTATATATATTACTTAGCAGCACAACTAGTGACAATAGGGAGGTGGTAAACCCTGATGGATATGATCCCGCAACAATGGTGGACGCTGCAGTTTCCCAGTCTGTGGAGGCACATAGCGTAGCCAAGATCTAACGCCATCAATGAGGACAACAATAAAAATATGGAAAATTACTATGGCAAGAGAAAGGAACAAAAAAACAGATATATCTCCGAATATGCCACTATGGAAAAATCCAGAGCTTCCACATTTAGTTTCCATACAAGACCCCAGGGCATGGACAAAATATGAAGTTAAAAAAATATCACAAGTAATACATGGGGGAAAGATACTTTAATTTGAAGGTATGAGACAAAATTGGAACATCCCCGGGAGTTACTTCTTTAGACATATGCAGTTGGTGCACGCCCTATCGGCTCAGTTCCCTAAAGGGATTCCACAGTTAATAGAATCAGATTTAGAACAATTAGTGAGAAAAAAAAAGGGAAAAAGGAATGATTTCAACTTTATATACTTATCTAATAAAAACAGAACCGTCAAATATGAACAAACAATGGGAATGCTGGGTAAGAGATATCCCAAATCTATCTGCAGAAAATTGGGGAGAGATATATCAATTTCCATTTCAGATTTTAGTCTCATTACGAGACAAATTAATTACATTTAAAATGACACACAGAAGCTATTATACATTCAAAATATCCCCATCAAATTCTCAAAATTGTTGGAGATGTGTGGGTATCCCGGGAAACCTTATTCACATATTCTGGCTATGCCCCGAAGATAATGGCATTTTGGAGAGAGATCCTGAGAACAATTGATAAGGTGGCGGCAGTTTCGCTTGACCTAGAGACAGAGATCTACCTACTAGGACTAGTGGAGGAAAACAAGGCTTCTATAGAAAGAAGAACACAGGTGGGCCTGGTGCTCTTCTATGCAAGAAAAGCAATAGTCTGAAATTGGAAGAAGGTGGAAGCCCCTTCGTTAGCACAGTGGAAAAACCTAGTGAATAACAACCTGTCATTATATAGGGAGACATATGATAGTAGAGGAAATGGGGAGAAATATGAGAAAATATGGAAGAACTGGATAGAAAATGTTACGACGGCTTCAGGATAGGGGGATATGGAAGTGAGCGGGAAAAACACACCAATGGACAAAAGGGATAAGGAAGGTATTAACTGTATAAAAATGTAAAAGTATAATGCCGCGTACACACGGTAGTTTTTTGTGATGAAATAAAAAACGTCATTTAAAATGATCGTGTGTGGGCTTTACGTCGTTTTTTGTCTTCTGAAAAAGGACCCAAAAAAAATTCGAACCTGCTTCAATTTTTTATGTCGTTTTTCAAAATGTCGTTTTTTGTGTCATAAAAAATTATCGTGTGTGGGCTAAAACGACGTTTAAAACAAAGTTTTTAAACCCGCGCATGCTCTGAAGCAAGTTATGACGCGAGCTTGAATGGAACAGAGTGCCGTCGTATGTGTTGTACGTAACCATGCTTTGCAAGAGCATTTTCAGAAAAGATGGTGTGTAGGCAATGTCGTTTTTAAAAATGAAGTTTGAAAAACGTCATTATTTTTCATGAGAAAAAACAACGTACGCAGCATAAGAGTATTTTATGTGAATGTGATGAAATGTTTATAAATATGATTTTATAAAAAAATTCTGAGTAAGTTGAACAATCAAAGTTGTGAAATGTATATATGAATATGAAAGAGGAAAAATGTAATAAAGAGATTTAAAAAAAATAAAAACAATAACAAGATAGGTCTTCTAGTACCAGTTAAAGGGGTTGTAAAGGAAACATTTCCCCTTACTAGCTTCCTTTACCTTAGTGCAGTCCTCCTTCACTTAACTCATCCTTCGATTTTGCTTTTAAATGTCCTTATTTCTTCTGAGAAATCCTCACTTCCTGTTCTTCTGTCTGTAACTACACACAGTAATGCAAGGCTTTCTCTCTGGTGTGGAGAAAGCCTCTTGAGGGGGGAGGGGGCGAGCAGGCAAGTCAGGACACTCTATACTTTGCAGATAGAGAAAAGAGCTGTTTGTTAGTGAGCGTCCTGACACTCCTGCTCGCCCCCTTCCCCTTCAAGAGGCTTTCTCCACACCAGGGAGAAAGCCTTGCATTACTGTGTGGAGTTACAGACAGAAGAACAGGAAGTGAGGATTTCTCAGAAGAAATAAGGACATTTAAAAGCAAAATGGAGTTACCTTTGGCTACTAGTCTTGCTTTGTATCGTTAAATTGTGCCATCTGCATTGTATTTCACTTTAAAAGTCCATTTACAGCCTATGGCTTTCCTTCCGGGTGGTAGTTCTGTAAGTGTCCATGCTTTAGTGTCATGCATGGATTTTATCTCTTCCTCAGCAGCCTTTATCCATTTAGTTGCTTCTTGTTCTGAAAGTTGAGATATGTCTTCCCAGTTTACAGGTTCGTTGATAATGGCAGTACTTGCTTTGTATGAGAGACGTATAGGTGGTTTACCTTTGTTTTCTCTTGTTGACCGTCTCGGTTTTGTGTCTGAGCCTTCTTGTATCTGCTCTTCAGTATTGGTTGAGTCTACACTCACTTCAACTGTTTGTTCAGAAGTTACAGAAGATGGGCTGGTCAATGTCAGTTTTCTCTTCTATTCTTGCTTCTACTGTTGTCATTACATTGTCTCTTAAATCTTCAACAAAAGTTACGCTGTTGCTAATGGTAACCTTGGCTGTTTTGGGATTTAGGATTCTATAACCCTTGACATTTTTGCTGTATCCAACAAAGATACCTTCAAACCATCGGTGTGCACAGCCTATTGCATTAGGGTGTGCACCCCAAAGCCCAAACACACACTACTGATGACTCACTATGTCCATTCAGAAAGGGAAGGGGTTGGTAAATGACATATTTACTGGCTCCTTCCCCACTCCTAAAACATACCAGCAGCAACAGCCAATAGGAGAGGAGAGAAGCTCTCAGAGCTGAGGGGGGAAACATGGGAGCCAGGGCAGTAGAGGGAATCTGTGCTGCTCAGGGTAATTAGGGTGTGCCTGGGCACACCTGGCACACCCTGTGCGCACACCTATGCTTCAAACGCTGTGTTTTGGAG
Organism: Rana kukunoris; assembly: GCA_029574335.1. Taxonomy (NCBI): domain Eukaryota; kingdom Metazoa; phylum Chordata; class Amphibia; order Anura; family Ranidae; genus Rana; species Rana kukunoris. The sequence continues at coordinate 91,961,569 of CM056058.1, read as the reverse complement.
TTTGGTACGTTTTTCTTCAGGTATGTAGATGAATGCTTTGCATCAAAAAATCTTTGATCGTGTACACACGATCAAACCAAAATCCCCGCCGGCAGACAGCGCGGTGACGTGGCGGTGACGTTGACTCCGCTACTTCACCACACCAGGAAGTAAAAAACGTCCACGCATGCGTCAAATCCATTCGACGCATGTGCGGGCAGATATGTCCGCTGGTTAGTGTACTAACCAGCAGGCATGTCGGACGGACGGGTTCCCAGCAGACAGATTTTAAAGCATGCTTTAAAATTTGTCTGCTGAAAAAACCCGTCTGTCGGCTCGTACACACAATCAAATTTGTCTGCTGAAACGGTCCGTCGGACCGTTTCCAGCAGGTAAATTTGATCGTGTGTATGCTTGTGTGTTTTACACTTGGCTTCTCATTGTGCCATAGTTCATTTGGGGTTTTCTCAACTGTTCTGGAAAGAAGACTGTTCTGCAAATATGTAGCTGTCATGGCTGCCTCACCCCAGTATTTTTGTTGTAGTCCAGAGTCTGTCAGCATACATCTGATCATTTCGGTCAGAGTTCTGTTCTTTCTTTCGGCTACTCCATTCTGTTCTGGTGTATACGGGACTGCCTTTGATGTTCTATTCCATGCCTTTTTAAGTACTCTTGTATCTTACCTCCTGTGAATTCACCTCCATTATCGCTCCAAAGTATGAGAGGCTTCCTCTGAAACTTGTTACTTGTCTTTGTTATATAGTCTTGTAATTTGTCGAAGACTTCACTCTTGTGTTGCATTAGGTAGGTGACTGTATATCTTGAGTAGTCATCTATGAAAGTCACTATGTACCTGTTGCCTTCAGGTGTTGGTGGGTTTAGGGGACCACACACGTCACTGTGAACTTAGTCAAGTGGTCTTGAGGCTCTCTTCTGGCTGACTTTGGGAAGTGTTGCTCTTGTAGCTTTGGATTTAATGTAACATTTACATTTATCAGTGACTGGACAAGGGGATACTATTAGATCGCTTGTCAGATTCCTCCTCTGTAGTTCCTGTATGCATTCTGGGTGTCTGTGACCTAGACATCTGTGCCATATATGTATACAGTCATTGTGCTTGTGTGTACATAGTCTCACCTTTTCCTTCACTGTGTCGAAGTGATAAAGATGATCATTCAGCTTGGCGCTTGCTATTGTCTGTTTTCCGTTTAAAATAGAACACTTGTCACCTTGGAATCTCACAGTGAGTCCTCTGGCTGTTAGACGCTTTACAGATAAGAGTCCTCCTTCTAGATTAGGAACATAAAGCACATCTTTCACTGGTATGGTTAAATTGTGTCCCGCATCATCAGGGCATACAAGGGTTCCGTGCCCACATCCTTCTGCATGTATTGTGTTTCCATCTGCAAGGTAAATAGTTTCTTTGTTGTTCTGATCAAGTTCTGTGTAGAAACTTCTATCACTCGTCATGTGACTGGTTGCCCCTGAATCGATGCACCAGTCTTGGCATTTATTGTTGCCTGTCGCTTTAAATGTGGCATTCCAGTTGCCTTCCCTTGGGTCACTGATTGTGGTTTTGACCTTCTGTTTAGCATAAGAGGGACGTTGTCTCATTTTCTCTGCTTTCCATATAGTACAGTTTTTCATTATGTGTCCCTGTTTATGGCATCTGAAACACACTCTGGTTTCTTTCCTGCGTAACCTTGCGTCTGTAGCTTTAAGGACGGTACTGGTTTCGGATTCTGTGGAGTCATGCACTAATTCCTTTCCTCTCTGATACTCATCTATGAGCCTGGTTTTTACAAATGCTACCGTCAGATCTGTCTCAGGCCGTGTCTACAGTGCATTGATTAGTGCAGTGTATGTATCGGGCAAACTGCATAACAACATGGCTGCAATGTGACTGTCTGTTATATTCTCCCCGCTTGATCTGAATTGCAGGATCACTTCCAGCATTGCGTTTATATGCTCTTGCATGTCCTGTTCTCTGCCAAGTCTCATTTTGTAAAGTTTCCGCAGCATAAACAGCTTGTTGTTTAAACTGGATCTTTCATGCAGTCTTTTCAGTACATCCCACATGCCTTTCGCTGTGTCCTCATTGTGTATATGAATGAGCAGATCATCTTCTACTAGTAAACTTATTGTGGCACGTGCTTGTCTGTTTTTCTTGTTCCAGTCCTGATTATTATCATGTGGCCTCCCTGTAGTGGTAACCTCCCACAAGTCATCTCTGGGTAATAGCATTTCCACTTTAAACTTCCATAGATGATAATTGTCATTGTTCAGCTTTGCTACTGAGAGTTTAAGTTCTGAGTTTCCAGACATTTTATCCCTCCTTTATATATAAACAGTCTTACTTGTCTATAGGAGATGTCACTGGAAAGCTTCCTTATGTCGATCTCCGCATCAGCCACGTTGTCTTCCGTTGGAGACTTTGTTCTGCTTAGGCCGCACCTGGTCATAAGACTTTATCTGGACATTTGGGCCCATAACCTGTTGCAAAGTATGATTGATAGGTGCAGCGGAGTCAATTGAGATCAGACATTGTGTAACAGGAACTGGCTTTTTTATTGGAACATCATCACACAGACAAAGATGTCTCTCTGCACATAGTAAGAAGGACACACACAGACAACAAGGCAGGAAAAAGAAACCAACAAGTGCATCACTGTAGGCAGGAAAATACAACATATCATAGAGCATACATAGCATATCATGAAGCATTAGCGACATCTTGTGTCCTTTTTGTAAACTGCATTCCATATAATAGGCTAAGCTGAAGGTTTTGTTGTATCTTCAACAAAAGGAAGCTATTTAGGGGGAAAAAAATCTTTTACAACCCCTTTAAGGCCCTTTCTGATCAGTCAAACCAATTGGAATGAGTCTTAGATCTCTGACTCGGGAAGCAGTTACTGTCTGTTGAAAAGGTCGATAGATCTTCCTCTTTCTCTAAGTAGATCCTAGGCCCTTGATCCTATGTAGGCAATGACAGGTACCTTAGTCGATTAGTCATAGAGTAGTGAGATTGTATTGCAATGGCCAGCTTCTACCCAGCTCTTCCCTGGACCTTATTCAACACAGAAGACTTCTCTAAAGATGTTTGGTACAGACAACTTTCTTCCTATACCTTTTAGTATGACAGCTGATATTCCCAGACTTTAGCACAGGCTCTCAACTGGGGCAAGGCCCGGAAAATAGACTTTTCTGGAAGGTTTTTGACAAACATTTATCAGCTTTCCTTAGCCCACGCTAATGGACCAAACCTCTAAGCTGCAGAGGTAGATACAAATTCATAACTCACACAAATTAATGGAGAAACCTCAACAGTAAGAAGAAATAATGAATGTTCCAAGCTTAGGAGAAGCCTACCAAGCACAAAAAATAAAATAAACAAAGCTCTGTTTGGTTATCAAGCGACACTCCAGCTTACAGCAGGGTCCCTACATAAGCAAACTTCCTTCTGCCTTGTTATAAAATGAGGAATTCATAAAGATACTGTAGGTGAGGGAGTTGTTCCTCTTGTGTAAGTATCTTAAATCATATACTATGTGTAAACAGTGTTCTTTGAATTTGTACTTCCCGTGAAGGTATGTGCTTGATCATATATAGCCAGCAGCGAAGTTAAATGCTTTTTCAGCCTTGTTATGAGTTCTATGGAAGTGATAAAATCTACACATAATTGCTCAGAGTTTAGGGACTTTAAAACATTTGATATCCAATTGTTTTTTGACTGGCAACTTGTAGTAAGCAATTAGGTAGTTATCTTGCTTGTGTAGGGATGCCCACAGGCACAGTGTTAAAGGAATCCTTTTTTTTTTTATAATAAAAAGACATTTGTTAAAGTTTCCCAACATGTTTGTAAGTCTACTAGTGATATAAGCACTTTGGCTGCTTGCTAGTGCTTATACGTTCATCCTTGCACTGTCTGATTGTTGCAAGCAATCCCTTTTCTTTGTGTATGTGAATGATGGCATCATAATTATTTTAATTAACAAAATAATCTAAGTACCTTTTTTTCTAATTGATATACAGCTGTAACGTGACCAAGATCTTTCCCAGCCTGTCTGTAGGAAAACATAGGCTAGAAGAGTTTCTAGTCCTCTGCTACTGGTCACAAAGTATATGTTATACAGAATAAAAATACAGTAAAACCTTGGTTTGAGAGCATAATTTGTTCCAGAAACATGTTTGTAATCTAAAACAATTGTATACCAAAGCATTTTTTTTACAGGGTATAAAAGAGAAGAGAGGCACCTCTAAGTGTAGCAATACGTTGCTACAGTATATGTTGTACCTTCATTAAATGTAACCATATTGCTACACTTAGGCCTTGTACACACGGCTGAATATATCCGCTGTGAACGGTCCCCGGACCGTTTACAGCGTATATTTACGCCGGGGTGTTTTGATCCGATGGCTGTACACACCATCGGATCAAATTCCCCGCGGGCGGACAGCGCGGTGACGCGGCGGTGACGTTGACGCCGCCACGTCACCGCACCAGGAAGTAAACACTTCCGCGCGCATGCGTCGGATCCATTCACAGGATACGACGCATGTGCGGCAAGATATGTCCGCTGGTTTGCCGTACTAACCAGCGGACATATCTGACGGCCAGCTATCCGGCGGAATTATTTCAAAGCATGCTTTGAAATTTTTCCGCCGGATGAATCCGGCAAAAAGCGTCCGTTTGCCCCTACAGACGAGGGGATTTTTCGGCTGAAATGGTCCGTCGGACCATGTTCAGCGGAAATATCCCCTTGTGTGTACAAGGCCTTAGAGGCTCCTCTCTTCTATTTTATACTCAGTTGTGACATGTCACTACTCTTATATCAAGGCATCGCTTGTATATCAAGGCAAAATGTATTAAAACATTTTGCTCATCTTGCAAAATGCTCTCAAACCAAGTTACTCTCAAACCAAGGTTTTACTGTAAATAACTTGTATCAATATACTGTTTTAAATTATATAGTTTAAACAGGTCACAGAGGAGCTGGGTAAATGCTACTGCCTGGACCTAGGAAGAGCATAACTCTCAGTTTTTTGAGATGGGAATGAGAAACACCTATTAGCAAAAGTACAGTTGTGCTCATGAGTTTACATACCCTGGCAGAATTTATGATTTCTGAGAATATGAATGATAACACAAAAACTGTGTTCTTTCACTTATGGTTAGTGTTTGGCTGATGCCATGTATTATTAATCAACTGTGTTTACTCTTTTTAAATCATAATGGCAACAGAAACCACCCAAATGACCCTGATCAAAAGTTTACATACCCCAGTTTCTAATACCATATATTGCCCCCTTTAACATCAATGACAGCTTAAAGTCGTTTGTGGTATTTGTGGATGAGGCTCTTTATCTTCTCAGATGGTACAGCTGCCCATTCCTCTTGGCAAAAAGCCTCCAGTTCCTGTAAATTCTTGGGCTGTCTTGCATGAACTACACGCCTGAGATCTCCCCAGAGTGGCTCAATGATATTAAGGTCAGGAGACTGAGGCCGCGTACACACGTACGAGAACCTCGTCGGGCTAAACTCATCGTTCCGCCCGACGAGGTTCCCGATGAGCGGTCGGAAAAGCTCGTCGAGCCAAAGTCCTCATTGAACAACGAGGAAAAAGAGAGCGTGCTCTCTTTTTTGGCTCGACGAGCTTCCCGACGGGACGCTCGTCGGAAATGTACACACGACCGAGAACCTCGGCAGAATATGTCTCCCAGCGGGCTTCTCGCTGGATTTTGCCGAGGTTCTCGGTCGTGTGTACGGGGCCTGAGATGGCCACTCCAGAACCTTCACTTTATTCTGCTGTAGCCAATGACAGGTCGACCTAGCCTTGTGTTTTGGATCATTGTCATGTTAGAATGTCCAAGTTCGTCCCATGCGCAGCTTTCTGGCTGATGAATGCAAATGTTTCTCTGTTTTTTTTTATAACTCCTCCTTGATGACTCCTCTCCAAATGTAGTGTTTATGGTTGTGGCCACAAAGCTCAATTTTGGTCTCATCTTATGGTTTTAATCAAACTGGTGCAAGATACCAGACAATGGCTCCAATATTTTTGGCAGCCATCTCAGGGATGACCACTGGAAGGTCAAGACAGATATCATCTCACAAAACCAGAAAAAGGTCCAGCATACAAGTGGCATTTACCAGGAATATACAAGGAGGCTAAATCCTACAGATCGGAAAAAGATTACAAAGGGAACTGGAAAAGAACCCAATCTTCATTGTTGAAGCCTTAAAAATCTAAGGCACCTGTCTTGGTAGAACAGCAGAAGTTCTTTTAAGGGTGCACTTATCCAGGGAGTGCCTGTGGGAGCCAGATAAAGCATTGTGCACACAGCTGGGTGGAAAATATTCTGGATTAGTGGGCAATATCAGCTTCATCAGTGAGACATTTGGTTAACCTCAGTTCCTAGTAAAAAAAAAAAAAAGCAACTCAAAATTTAACGAATTGTGCCCAGTGCTATACATTTTTTTTTTAGTTTAATTCTCTTTATTTCGTTATCTTTCATATTTAAAAACAGATTACATACAAAATATTCTTTTTGCAAAACATTTTACATTCCCCGCATATCATAATCTTAGACTTAACCCCTATTAATCGATGATTTTCCCTTCTCTCCCTGCCACCCCCCTCCCACCGCCAGTCCTTACTCTCCAATTTACTCCACAACATTTCATTCCAAGTATCCTATACTGAGTAACCACGGTTTCCATATTTTATCAAATTCCTTAATATTTCCTCTCTTAATGTATACTGTTTTCTCTTTCCATACTGTTTCAGTCACAACGTTAGTCCACTCGCTTATTGTTGGGGGGTTTACTGCTTGCCATCTTTGGGCTATTAGTTTTCTTGCCTGAAAAAGGCACCTTACCACTGCTTTTGTAGTACTCGCCGACCCTACCCTTTCTTCCCATATTCCCAATATACACGTTCTAGGGTCCATCTCCAACCTAGTTCCATATGTCTTGTTAATAATTTTGGTGATTTCTAACCAATACCTAAATAATTTAGGACATCTCCATAACATATGGATTAAGTCCCCCGTGTCCTGACATCTGGGGCATCCTGCATCCGTTCTCCAACCAAATCGAAATAGTTTTTTTGGGGTGTAGTATGCCCTGTGTATCATCTTTAAAAATGAAATCTTCTGGGCTGGCGAGACTGTGACCATATGCCCTCTCTCCAGCACCATCCTCCATTGGCCATCCGTTATAATTCCCAAATCTTCCTCCCATTTCTTTCTACTTTTGAGCCGCACTGCTCCCTCAATATTCTCCTCGCATATACATGGGTAGATTTCAGAAATAAACCCTCTCTTCTCTATCCCTCCTCTTATTTTTTGAGAGACTAGTGGCCTAATCCAGTTTGGTCCTGCTCCATTAAACTGAGCATTTAACGCGTGCCTAATTTGGAGATACCTGTAGAACATGTAATTTGGGATTTCATATTCCTCTCTCAGGGTGGCAAACATTTTTAGGGTCCTTCCCTCATTTAGCTGAGCCAATCGTGTTATCCCTTTTTCTGCCCATTCTTTAATTTCTCCCACTGTTTCAAGCTCTCGTAGGTTCCTGTTATTCCACAATGGTGCGTACTCTGTCACTCCCACCTGCCCTCCCACTATCATTATGGCTTTCCACACTTTAGATACCATCTTAACCGTGGGGGTCAAGTTAATAAATGAATTAGCCTCCATCACCTCCATGATTGTTTCATGGGGGGCCCCTTGAATCATTAGACTTCCATTTCTATCTTCTCCTGGTTCCATTTTAACTCCAATATGTTGCAATTGTGCTGCTAGAAAGTAGCAGCGTGGGTGTGGTACTGCCATTCCCCCCTCCTTCATTGGCAGCTGCAGAGACTGCAGTCCTATTCTAGCTAGTCCCCCTTTCCATATTAATTCCCTAAACAGGGCGTCTATCTTCTTAAACCATCTTTTGTGTATCCATATAGGAGCATTATGTAATACATAGAGTAGTTGTGGCATCCATATCATTTTAATCAGGTTGCACCTCCCTGCCACCGACAATGGGAGGTGCCACCAGATACCAATTTTGTTTTTAAATTTAAGTAACAATGGTTCCAAATTATTCTCTATGTATTTATTAAGATCCTGTGCTATTGTTATACCTAGATACCGCATTTGTCCTGCTGTATCCAACTGTGGGATCTCCTCCTGAATCTGGTTCCTCATTGGGTGTACTGGCATCAAAGCCGATTTTTCCCAATTTATTACCAGACCAGATATATTGCCAAACTCTCCGAAAATAGTCATTGCCCGTCTAATGGAGGGTCCTGTGTCCCCAAGAAATAGAAGGACATCATCCGCGTATAGAGCAATTCTCTCCTCCCCAATCGGTCTTATAAATCCCTTCATTATCCTGTCCATTCTTATAGCAGTGGCGAGCGGTTCCATTGCCAAGGCAAAAAGCAGGGGCGACAAGGGGCACCCCGCCTCGTGCCTCTCTCCATCTTTACCCTTGCTGAGTATTCGTTGTTGACTCTTATTTTTGCGTTCGGGCCATTGTACAATATTTTGATCCATCTAATAAAGATGGGGCCAAACCCAAAGATTTCTAGTACATACCAGATGTATTCCCATTCCAAGCTGTCAAAGGCTTTAACCACATCCAATGACATGACTGCCCTGTTCCCCCTATTTTCTGTGGGTATTTGCAGGTTGAGGAATGCCCTCCTAATGTTTATACTGGTTGATCTACCTGGGATAAATCCTGTTTGATCCTGATGTATAAGTCTTATAATTATTTTATTTAACCTGCTAGCCATAATTTTGGCCAGGATTTTAGCGTCTGCACATAGGAGGGAGATAGGCCTATATGATGAAGCTTCCAGAGGATCCTCCCCCTCCTTGTGCAGTACTATTAACGTGGCCTCTGTCATTGATGTAGGCAATCTCCCCTCTACCATAACCTCGTTAAATACTTTTAAAAGCTCTGGGATCAGTACCTTCCCATAATACCTATACGTCTCGGCTGGTAGCCCGTCTGGTCCCGGGGATTTCTGATTAGCCACATGTCTTTGACTGCTAACTGAACCTCCTCTAATGTTATTGGTTTCTCCATTTGCTCTTTCTCTGTTCCTGTGAGAGATGGCAGTTCTAGATCTCTAAAGAATCGTTGCAATTCCTCTCCTCCCGCTGTTCTTTGGGACTTATATAATTTTTCGTAGTATTCTCTGAATGTGTCCGTTATCTCTGCCACGTTTGTAGATATGTCACCGTTACTTCTTTTAATGGCCGAAACAGTGGAAGGAGTGAAATTTGTTCCTACTAAATGAGCCAGCATTTTTCCTACCCCCTCCCCCTCCGCGTATGCCGCTTGTTTTTGGAACATTCTCTTATTTTCTGATTTTCTTACCAACTCTATTTTGTATTCCTGCTGCTTATCTAGCCATGCTTTTTTCCTCTCCTCAGTTGGATTTTCTATATATTCCTTTTCGGTGTTCGCAACTTCATTTCTTATTCTATTTTCTCGTTCTTTTGAAATCATTTTTACTTTCGCCACTTGCTGAATACATATACCTCGGAGGAATGCTTTCAGCGTGTCCCACATCATCCCTCGTGTTGTAGTTCCCCCATTAAAGTCTATGAACTCTTTTATTTTTGCCATTATCTCCTCTGGGTTTCCCATTAATTCGAACCATAGATGGTTTATTTTCCATACAATAGCAGATCTTCTCCCTTCGAGATTTACCGTTATTGTCACCGGGGAGTGATCTGATATTCCACGCGGTTGATACACTATTTCCCCAATTATATGAGAGGCTTCCACATTGCCCACCACTAGATCTATCCTGGACAATGTGACATGGGTGCTAGAGCAGCAGGAGAACTGTACCGCCTCTGGATTTCTCTTCCTCCATATATCGAATAGCCCTGCCTCTTGTAAAAACAGGTGCAGGCGGGTCTCCTGTACATTTGCCATTGGGAACCTATCCATTTTCTTATTGAGTACCTAGTTAAAATCCCCCATTACCATAACAGGTATCCCTGGTTTGTCCAGGATAAAGTCCATTAACTTATACATAACCTCCAATTTAAATGGTGGAGGGATGTATATGTTAGCGAGTATATATTCTCTGTTCTCTATGACACAGTGAAGGAAAACATAGCACCCCTCGTCATCGATACTGGCCCTCCTGCAAGTAAACCCCACTCCCCCTTTTACCAGGATTGTCACCCCCCTTGAATATGATGAGTGGACTGAGTGGAATTGATGTTGAAATTTCCTCTGCTGGATATTTTTTTACTGTCCTTTGTAAAATGGGTTTCCTGTAAACAAATTAACCCCACCTTATACCCTTCTAATACATCAAAAACAGCAGCTCTTTTAGCTGGAGTCCCCATCCCCCGAACATTCCAGGATTCTATTTTCAAACTTCTACACTGCCTTTTATCACACATTTATACTTTCATTTATATATTTTGTAATCCACGGTCTCTCTGTGCTGAAGTACTGTTTGAAGATTGAGTGGGTACCCCAAAAGGGGGGGGGGGAGCAGCAAAAAAATAAAATAAAAAATAAGTAAAGAAAAAATAAAGTAAAACCCCACAAAAAAAAAAAAAACAGACAAAGGCCCAGATTCACAGAGCGATTACGCCTGCGCAACAGGAGATGCGCGTGCGTAAGTCTAAATGTGCGCGTGCGTTTCGTTGCGCGGCATCCCCAGAACGAGATACGCAAAAAATCTTTTTTTTGTCCCGCGTAATTTCGTTAGACTGGCGCATCCGTCCGCGCAAAAGTGCGATAGACACACCATTGATTTGCTAGTCAAATATGCTAATGAGGGACTTACGGGGATCCACAAAACAACGTTGGGGCAGCGCAGGCGACGCAGTGTGCGCAACAGCAAAATGTCCTGTCTAAAATTAGAGCTGATAAAAGCTGGTCTAAAAAAAGAAAAAAAGTCTACTTGTCAGATAAAGCAACACTGTTAGTGAGGAGTTCAGCAGTCACACGTGTTGCTCAACAATCTGTATGCCAACATGCCAGGGGCATCGTCGCGCATAGCTATACTACTGACTTTAGATGAACAAAGAAGGAGGAGGGCACGGAGGATGGCACTAAGGAGGGCACGGGAGATGTTTTTTTTTTTTTTTTTATTTGCTTATATAAAATTTACAATTTAATCTAATCTAATACAATATTCTTATCTGATACAAGCCCCTCACTCTTCACTTGATATATCACACACGCATAGACATCTTTGGCATGAGTGATTCTGAGGTGTCTCGCATCTTCAGATTCACCCCTCATGCCATCCTGGAATTACCACAACCTTGCAGGAGGACATCAGCAGCCCAACACATGACACTACCCATGACACCCATGACAGCTACATATACAATCAGAGCCCCATCCCCACAGATTTCGAACAGAACATGTATGGGGACAGCTGGCTGGTTGGTGAGTGACATGGGTGGCAGGCATGACTATCCCCTCACGTGATGCACACCTCACAAGTGGCACATGCATGACTAACATCCTCCTGTCTTTTCCCTTCAAGGTGACTCTGCATATGCACTGGTACCCCATCTCATGACCCCATCTCATGCCAGCTCACATTATGCATCTTTGCACGTTAAACACACACATTATTCATGGCACAATGAGAATGCATGCATGCACACCACTGTGGTCCCTAGCACACACACACCACATCCTCATCACATTGGATTGGCACCAGTCCACCATGCAGGACTTGTGAGCTGCAACGCCACGCCACGGCTCCAATTATGTCACTGTACGTTCATACACCATTCACACAGACCTGGGGATCACTTCTCCACCACAAATGAGGGTGACACCCCTTTTCCCGCAGGAATATCACCCCCACATTCCAAAATCATACACAAACAGAACCAAAAAAATTTAATAAATGACGAGCAAAAAAAAAAAATGCCCAGCAAAAATATAATTTAAACAAAATAACAACAAAGAAAACACATAAAAGACAAAAATCACTCTGCAAAACAGTCCCCAAATATCTCAAAGACACGTCACAAACAAACAAAAGCACCTTGCTGTAGAGGGAGGGATACAAAGGGATGTACTTTTGCAAAGGAAGTGCATTTGTGTCTGTCTATTTATGCTGTCTGCGTAGTTCACAAAGTTGCCCTAGTCCATTTCCAATTTCACTGATTGCGCCGCTCCCGAGTTGTGAGCATGCGCACAGCGGAGCTGACCATGGTCTCCTTCAAGCGCGCATGCGCGAGCCGGCCGGCCCTTCATTTGCATGGGGTCACGGCTCATTTCAATGTAACACGCCCACGTCCTTCCCAATTTGTATTACTCCTCCTTACACCTCTGGAAAAACATTACGTATGCGCAATTTCCTGCGCAAAAGCTACGAGAATAGGGTGATTACGCGGCAAAATTGCGCAAGTCTAACGTAAAGGCGGTGCGCTACGCCGGTCCAATAATGCGCAGATGTACGTGAATCTGGGCCAAAATGTTTAACCCTCCTAATAGACTAATACCCATAACTTCTTTTCCTTCTTGATATGAGGTAAAACTATGTGTTTTTTCCCTAATATCTCTTTAATGAGCTTGTGGTATATGTGTTTTATTTTTACCATTTCGTGATATCTTGCCTAATCTCCTATAATGTAATCCCAGTGCTATACTTGAAACAACTTAACAAGCACAGAAAGTTGGAGTTGTGCAAGATAGAGAACCTCAAATTTACCAAATTCATCCTGCATTTCAGTTCCACTACCAGCTTTCGTGTCTTCCCTTCAGCTGTCTACCTTTACCAGGACATTCACAAAGGTCCTATTGTCTGCAGTGGCGAGGGGAATGACAATACACTACTACTTGGACGCAATCCTTCTTCTAGCCAGCAATTAGGAGATGCTTATCCAGCTTTAGAATGCTCCGCTAAACAAATTACATAATTTTGATAGCTAATTAATTGGAAGACGCCCAATTTAAATAGATAACGCCCACCTCCTTCCTACTTTGAATTAGGTGGGCTTACGCCCGGCCAATTTACGCTACGCCGCCGCAACTTATGGAGCAAGTGCTTTGTGAATACTGCACTTGCCTCTCTAAGTTACGTCGACGTAGCGTATATGAGATGCGCTATGCCGCTCTAAAGATACGCTGCCCTACGTGAATCTGGGCCATAATGTCCAAAAGATAAAAGGAAGGAAAGAGGCTCCCGTAGTGTAAAAATGTATCAACAGGCTTTATGAAAAGTTATAAACATCTCACTCACATGTTCTGCGTGCCTACCCGACACTAGGGAAATCACGCTGAGCTCAGATGGTCATTCCCCTCTGGTCACATTTTATTTGCATATTTGCACAAAATTGTCCTTATGTATTAGATGCAACTGGTATAAGTGTGTATATCATTTGTTATTTGATTCACTTGCACATATATTGTCACTTTAGATTAGGATTATTCTGTGGTGCTGTTACCTTGTTACATTTTCTCCTGAGGTTATTGGCAAGTCAGCAATATGGTCCTCCCAGGACACCTTCATTACACTTTATTAGGTAAAGCTGGCCCACCTTACGACAGTAAAATTTGGAAAAAATGTTGTGCATACTTATGCTACTGACCATTACCAAATTTTTCTTTCACACCCCCATATGGTGAGTCAGTTCCCATTGTATGCTGCCATGATGCGCCAGGAAAATGTAAAAATGTATACTAACCTTTCTGTAATTTTCTTTTCCTGGTGCATCCTTATGGCAGCATAAAGATCACCCAAATGGTGACAGTTAGAGAATGCTGCGAACCAGGCCTGATTTATAGTTAAGTCCTATAAGGTTGGGGGGGGGGGGGGTGGAGCTATAACACATTGGCATGAAGATGCACCAGAAAAGGAAATATACGGAGAGGTGAGTATATAAGTTTCAGTTTTAGAGATAGTTCCCCTTATTGTGCTTTGAACAAGGCTGTAGTTTCAACTTTTCTAAATTAGAAAGGCAACAGACAGTGAATTGGTCAGCAACAATTGTGGGCCACAACAGTGCACAGTCTACATAGCAAGCCAGTGCTGGAGGACAAGGAACAGCAGACAGACTTTTAATAGATAAAAAAAAAAAAAGTGTACGAGTTGCTTACAGGTAAATTGGTTTTGCAGGTTTATTTTTTTCTTTCCCAGTAGTTTAGATAGGTAGCCAGACTATGTCTAGTAGGGCTCGAGTTGTACCACATCATTGAACTTGAAGAGAATCACTGACCCTATGGCCTTATCAGAATACAGGGTCGGGTCCAGAGACTCACTGCTACGCTCTTTCTGAGCGGCCTCCAGCCAGACGCTCGTTAAGCGGCCAGCCAGAGAATTCATTATTTAAAAAGCTGCTGTATTATTGATATGATGGAGCACTTAGGTAGGCATTCTCCAGTTTCCTTGTACTACTTGCCAGAAAAGGACAAGTTTCATAGCTCTCTTAGCCAAGCCCATTCTATAATTCATGCCCTGGTTTCATTTTAAACAACTATGTTACCTGTAAAATCTGCTTTTCCTGGAATGCTTGATGCTCTGTAAAATTAGAGGGTGGTGACTGGCCTTGCCTTTAAAGGTTCTTGCAAATGTCTCTGTCTGAGACAGAAGCTTGAGAGATAAATTGGATAAAATGGTAAGTTCTTTCAAATCCAATATCATAATTTTTTAAGTTGGTAATTTAAATTAAGCAGTTTAACTTAAACCCATGAGGGCTAAGCACAATGTCATGGGGAGGAATTCCATTCTAAATGAAAGAAAACTGAACACTGGGCAAAAACAATATCGGGGCATTAGCTAAGTCAGTGGTTCTTACCTTTGTTGGAGGTACTGAACCCCACCAGTTTCATATGCGCATTCACCGAACCCTTCTTAATTGGAAAAATAAAATATGATTTTTTCAAATTCATACAGTGGCTGTGTGTGATGGGCACAGTGGCTGCGTTTGATGGGCACAGTGGCTGCGTTTGGGCACACTGGCTGCGTGTGATAGGCACACTGGCTGCGTGTGATAGGCACACTGGCTGCGTGTGATAGGCACACTGGCTGCGTGTGATGGGCACAGTGGCTGCGTGTGATGGGCACAGTGGCTGCATGTGATGGGCACAGTGGCGTCAATTGATGGCACAGAGGCTGCATGTGATGGCACAGTGGCAACAATTGATGGCACAGAGGCTGCATGTGATGGCATAGTGAGGCTGCAATTTATATATATATATATATATTTTTTTTTTTTTGCTAGTCAGAGAAGGCTCATTTAAAATAACACAAAAACATTTTTTTTATCTGCTATTTTATATTAATAAAGTGCTGGTCACCTCACCTCAGTCAGCCTCCTCCCCTCCCCCCCAATCCAGCCATTTAATGATATGCTCTCTGAGGTTCTACTTACATTTAAACATGTTCAGTAGTGTTTTTTTAGCACACTGTCTGCCAGGTTCAAATTCCACTATTCAGGCAGGCTCCTCGAGACTAGTGCTTGCCTCTCTAGCTCGTCACAGGCAACGCCTACACACAGCTCTCTGCGCAGCGCTCTGAGTCCCCCCATTCCGGTCGTGAGTGGAGTGATGTCACGCCGCTGGAAGGGACCAAGAGACTCCTTCATAGGGGGAGTAAACAGGCTGCAGCAGACAGGAGAGGGACACGGGAGGTGACGGTCCCGGATGCAGGAGTGCACTCGGCACACAATTTGTACAGTGCCGCTGGCCGCGCTGGTGGCCGCGGCCGTGACAGAGCTTCACCTGCGGCTGCACCCCCCCTCCTATACGAAATGGTATCGCCCAGTCCGCCCCTGCCTTGTACCAGCCCTGTGTAGGTGTATAGGTGTGTGTCTTGACCTCTGCCGAACCCGCGAGACTGACTCACTGAACCCCTGGGGTTCGATCAAACCCAGGTTAAGAACCACCGAGCTAAGTACTAATGGTGTACCTCTAATGATGTGGTTACTGCCTCATTCCTGAAAACTGTTCATGCACCCCCAGACAGCGATGTAAGTGCTGAACCTGACAATCAGTGCTGAAAAACACCAATCACCAATCACAGTGCGCTGCTCACTCTAGAGCACCTTCATTCATAAAATGGCTTGTATCCTTTTAAAAGAATATATGGCGTTCTATGATTGGACAAAGGGAGATCACGACATTCATGCACCCCTTGTCCAATCAGAGAACGCCTTATATCCAGGTGGCAAACAAAGAAATGTACATCAATGAACGAGAGTGGGGTTTGGCACGTGAGTGCAGTGGTAGTGAGTGCAGAAGTGTGCACTGGCGTAGCTCTGCATAGAAACCAGCTTCAAGTTTATTTTGTCAAAGCTTAACTACTTCATCTCTGGAGGGTGTGATCTCTGGAAACAGAGTGATCGATCTCTGATTGCCAACACAGGGCCCTGGGCTGTGATTGGACATAGCCAATAAGCAGGTCCTGACTGTCCAGCGCCCTTTACCCGGGAGCAGGCAGTGATGTACCAAAACTATCTGCTTTTTATGGGTACACTCGGCCGAAGGGAGGGGCCAGGAGAGCCATCTGGGAACCAGAGAAAAGGAGGATCAGGGCTGCTCTGTGCAAAACCATTACAAATCACAGAAAAGTACATGTTTGTTATAAAAAAAAATTGCCCTTCAATATAACTTTAACGAAGCAAGTCCAGACATCTATATTTTTTTTCAACATTTAAAGGAGAATTCCAGCCTGAGCTTTTTAGGCTGGGCTTTTTCTTTGGGTCACAGCAGTGCAATTTGTTTTGGGCATGTCGCTCGACACTGACTGTGCCAGAGCAACTGAGAGCAAATGTCCGCTGACTTTTTCAGTGGTTGCCATAGCAACAATAAAAATGTTTGCCCATGTCTCACTGAAATAATTTTTTTTTAGCACAGTCCAGGCCCGCAGGCACACCCCGATCACCCCAGGCAACAGTAGACATCTCCAGGCACCCTTTACTGTTTACAGCAGGAGTTTGAAGTAAAAGTCCAAGATGTCCAGCATTTGCAGGTCGCTGGACATATTTGTAATCCATGGGCCCAATAGGCAACCGTGGTTGCCACGGGTGACAGCACATGGTAAAGTAATTACTGAATTGTTGGGGCAACTGGGTAAGCAGGCAGCAATAACTTGACAGACAGATCCCGCTGGTTGGTGATTAGCAATGGCACTTAATGCTGCAGTACTGAAAGAAGGCAGAGCACATAAATCCTTCCCCGGGTTCAATCCCTCAATAATGGTGAAAGTATAGTTCCCTGGTTTGGTCAACTTCAGTTGGTTTACCTACTCTAACAATCTCTATACACTTCTAGCACACTAGAGGGTGCTACATGCTTATAAAGTATTAGCTGGGGTTTGACTTCAGTTTGTTTATGTGTATGTAAATGCTAGTACTGTACATCTAACACTCCCCTCCACCAGCCTGACAATGCTGCAGTCCAAAGGTGTCCCCTGTGCTCATTCCCCCAGAGTGGGGGCACTCTAATACAGTTGGTGTGTTACAGGCTAAATCACCAGAGAAATACAGAGGGGAAAAAACACACACACACAAAAAAAAAAAAAAAACTAATGCAGCCACAGCATCTAATGAAAGCTGCAGTATATACAATTTTGGGTTTTGAGTTTAACCCTCAATGCGCACAGAAGCTAAAAAAAGCTATAAAAACGCCAGTAGCTTTTCCGGGAGCCTTTCAATGTTTCTTTGCGTTTTTGCAATAGCGTTTATTAGCGTTTTTCGGTGTAGCATTTTTAAGCGGTTTTATTTTTCAGCTTTTGAGCGTTTTTCGGCTTTTTGCATTTTTAAGCAGTTTTCCCCGCCGTAAAACAGCACTTTGAACGCAAATTTCAGGAGTTTAGAAAAAAGCCAATAAACTCCAAAGCTCATTAACACTAAATGGGCAAATAGGCTAACATAGAGTTCAGTTTATGGGCTTTTTTTAAAAAAAAACGCCAAAACGCCAATAAACTGCAGTTTATCAGCTTCTGTGTGCATGGAGCCTAATACTAAATGCTGTGAGGTTTTTGTATCACTGTAGACTTCTACTTCTGTCAACTTGTTTATCACTGACAAAAAAGTATCCAGGTATCGAGTAACTATGTAGAAAAATTAATATACATAATGAACATTTTTTTTTAATTATCTCTGTTTAATACATTAAAATATTCTCACCTGTTTGGGACTAGATGACTGAGGAACTACTTTTTATTTAATCTTCCTGTTCATATAATGGGTGTATATGCTTGCATTCGTCTCTAAATGCGTGTTTTCTCTTCCCCTGTTACCCATACTACTGATTTACAATATCTTGTTTTACACAATATAACCTAGATAAATACTACATGTAACACCTTGTCTAATACCTTTAATGCTTGTTTTACAGCTAAATAACATGTTAATCCAAAAGCCACAGGGGCATATTCCATAGAAACATACTGTATGTCACTCTTTTATAACAGCTACTGTAGGACTCATACCTAATACCCCATAATCACAGCTAATACCCAACAATCATATATAAGACCCAACCATTTATTTGATGAACAAAGAATGTGCCAGGGCTTCCAAATACCTTGCAGTCTTATAAAACGACGTACCATGATACTGGAGAGCAGAGTTTTAGAATGTTCACATACAGAAGAGGGCGCTGTTCTTTGTTCTTTTTGCTTCTGCGTGTGAATCATTCAATCACAATAAAACTGTTATTTATAGTGGTTGTTTACCCCTAAAGTGCATGCTCTGCTCCTAATTGCTATTGAGGGCTGACAACATTGCATTTTTGTAAACTAAGTGGTATCAGCCCTGTCCAGTGTTGCCAACCGTCCGTATTTTTACAGACATTTCATAAAAACGGGCACTTTTTCCCCCCGTTTGTAAATGTCCGTGGTTGCGGGAATGTGCTAGTAAAAAAGGCGAGATCAGTTTGGCTTGGAACTGCGCATAGAGATTCAAAGCAGGGGGTGATTGGAGGCAGGGGGTGATGGTGGCTGCTGTGGCACCGCAGAGGGGAATGGAGGCAGGGGGCAATAGAGGCAGGGGGAGATTGGAGGCAGGGGGTGTTAGTGGCACCGCAGAAGGGGATGGTGACGCCACAGAGGGTGGGGC
Source organism: Rana kukunoris (assembly GCA_029574335.1). Taxonomy (NCBI): domain Eukaryota; kingdom Metazoa; phylum Chordata; class Amphibia; order Anura; family Ranidae; genus Rana; species Rana kukunoris. The sequence continues at coordinate 91,942,528 of CM056058.1, read as the reverse complement.
ATGGAGACAGGGGTTGTTAGTGGCACCACAGAGGGGGATGGAGGCAGGGGACGATGGAAGCAGGAGGTGATTGGAGGCAGGGGGCCTGGTGGAGATTGGAGGAAGAGGGAGATTGTGGTACCGTAGAGGGTGGTGAAGGCAGGGGGTGTTGGTGGCAAAGGGGGATGGAGGCAGGGGGTGATATGACCAAATAATTTGCCCTTATTATATCGAAAATAACAAAAATATTTTTTTTTTACCTTAATATCTACCATAAATCACATTGCTATTTGCCTAGCGTACTTGTTTGTAGCCTAAATATTGAAATGTGCACCTAAAAATGTAATTTAGTAACTTTTGTGAAATTCCAGTAAAAACGTGGCAGCGCCAGTAAATTTCGGGTGTCGTGCCAGTAAATTTCAATCTGGTAGGTTGGCAACACTGGCCCTGTCCAAGATTCTGTCCAGGACCCTTTTGGATTTTGGATAGAGTAATGCCGCGTACACACGATCACTTTTTGTGATAAAAAAACGTCATTTAAAATGACCGTGTGTGGGCAAAACGTTGTTTTATGTCTTCAAAAAAACGACCAAAAAAAAATTCGAACATGCTTGAATTTTTTGTGTCGTTTTTCAAAACGTTGTTTTTTGTGTCATAAAAAGTGATGGTGTGTGGGCAAACGATGTTGAAAACAACGTTTTTAAACCCGCGCATGCTCAGAAGCAAGTTATGAGACGGAGCTTCAATGGAACAGAGTGCCGTCGAACGCTTTGCTAGAGCATTTTGGAAAAACGATGGTGTGTAGGCAACGTCGTTTTGGAAAATTAAGTTTGAAAAACGTTGTTTTGTTTCATCACATAAAACGTCTTTTTTTTCATCACAAAAAGTGATCGTGTGTACGCGGCATAAGGAAAGGTTATAACCCTTGTCAGTAAAAACGTTTGCCATCTATGTCCCATTGGGTAGATTTCCCTTCACTTCTTGTCTCAAAGCCAAACAGGAAGTGAGAGATACTCCCTACAAATTAAGAGAATTCCTTGGGGACCCCCAGGTCATCAGAACTAGTGTCTCCATTGGAAAATCTCCCCTGTATTACTTTTCTGGGGACATCCAAAATGTGGGATTTTCTTTCACTTTTGATGATAATGGTAAACAGGGCAAATAAGGGGGGGGGGGGATATAGACAGCAATAAGAACCTGACAGGTGTTCCAATCTCTCTCCACTCTATCCAAAACAAAAACAAACCATTGTTTCTGCTTATTTGCTAAGCATCTTGTTTCATATACTGTATCTGTCAGTCTTGTATGGATTTCCTAATATTGAAATAGTTTTCTATGTACAGTATTTTTGTTTAGTAACAGTACATTTATAGGAAATGAATACCCTGCGCTGCCAAATATGTGTGAATGGTAGCTGCTAACATGGCTCATTCAAAAAAGCAAAAAACGAAGGAATATGTATATGTGTAGCGCTCTGAATGACTAAGTGAAAGTCAAATTACCATGCATTGATGAAAATTGTAATGCATCCAACAAAAAATACACTAAAGTGGAAGTAAACCCTTCTATCATTTTCAGCCAATGAAGCTGCCATCTTGGCCTCTGTTTAATCTTCAACTGCCGTGGTGCTGCACAGGTTATCAGTTATGACACCAGCCATTGGATGGTTTGACAGTTTGGTTGAGAGCACATGTGACAGTTGGCAATCCCGGCATGCCGGAAATTTAACTGCTTTTTGAAACTGTTAAATCAATGGGTTTACTTCCGCTTTAAGGTACATAAATCATATGCGAGTCCCTCTAGTGGGAGGAACAGAAAGTGTGCCTAGCTGGCGCGTGATACAAGTGGTCTAATGCCCCTACTAATAGGTGACAAAACGTAATAACTCAATAAATATAAAGTAATACACTGAGCCAATCCGTTTGGGGATTCCAATTCAAGTACAGCTTTTTGGCCTGTTCCTACACATCCACTCCACTGAAAGATACTCTGATCGGTTGGGCGCATGATTTCTGCCAAGGATCGTTTATGGCATCTGTGATTCAAAGTCTTGTTTGACCTTAGTGGCATATGTCATTACAGGTCAACACATTCCGGTAAGCCTGCAAATTTCTTGGTGGTGGGATCGTCACGCTGAAGAAGTCACGCATTTATGTTTGTTCACTCATCCACTTGATTGACTTTTTTGACTTCGATGAACTTTATATTTATTGAGTTATTACGTTTTGTCACCTATTAGTAGGGGCATTAGACCACTTGTATCACTTGCCAGCTAGGCACACTTTCTGTTCCTCCCACTAGAGGGACTCACATATGATTTATGTACCTTAAAGAGGAGGTTCACCCTAAATATACTCTCTCCTATTCGATCCAGCATACTGGCGTCAGCGCCAGTATGCTGTTTTTTTTTTTTTTAATCCCCCACTTACTGTGTAATCTTTAATTTTTATTTCTTTCCCCCGTGGTGGATGGCGCCTGTATAGCGTGTCACAGCTTCCGAAAATAGCCGATTTAGGACTCGGGTATTTCCGGCGCAATGCGGTGCCTGCGCACAGACCTAGGAGCTGACTGCGCAGGCGCCGTATTTCTCCGAGTCCTATGGCTATGGCGCGTCACGCCTGCTGAAATAGGACTCGGAGAAATACGGGGGATTAAAAAAAAAAAAAAAAAAGCATACTGGTGCTGACGCCAGTATGCTGGATCACTTGGGAGAGAGTATATTTAGGGTGAACCTCCGCTTTAATGTATTTTTTGTTGGATGCATTACAATTTTCATCAATGCATGGTAATTTGACTTTCACTTAGTCATTCAGAGCGCTACACATATACATATTCAACAGTACATTTATACACTGCAGAGGTCTTTGCTTCCTTGCTTATACTGCAAAGTAACCTTACTAGATAGAAGCAAGCAAACAGCCTTCTTGGGGTAACACAGAACAGAGGAGAGCTCCGATATAGACCTGATCAATGGGCATTTTTTCACCTATTAAACAAATATAACAAGAAAATAAGAGAATTTATTTACACAGACAGCCTGCACTGCATATAAAAAGCAATCTGCTCATATATATTTTATTTTTCACGGTGCAGCAGGGCCCATTGTAATTGCACCCTGGAGTCTGCTCACACGCCCCGGTCTTTGATGTGGTCAGCCTTAAAGTGTTTGTTAACCCCCCAAAAAAGAAGATTGTGGCCCCTTAAAGCAGATTAAACAGCACAGTTATTGTGCTGTGTAATCTGCCCCCCCTCTAAACTGTAAAAAAACCTCCCTGACCCCTTCACTTCCTGTGTCCCCCTCTTTACACTGACAACGAAACTCAGGGCTGCTGAGCCCTGACCACCGTTGTCTGAGTATGTCCCTCCATAATCCGCAGCCCTGCTCTCCCCTCCCCTCCCCTCCTCCCTGCCTGCCAGCTCGGTGTCTGTCTCTGTCTCCGCCCTGCCGCTATTAGTAAAATAAAAAGGTTGAAATTGTCACTGCTAGCCCCTTTGGCATAGCACACTGTATTAGTCTTTTATAAAAAAGGAGGCATGTAAATGTAGCGCTCACCCCCGAAGGAGCCGCTGATTAGTTTGGGACCGGCATGCTAGGTTACCAATGAGCCCAACATGGCCAACATCAACATGGCACACAATAGAGAGAAGGTTGATGAGCAAAGAGAGAACTGCAGTATCAGGCCGTGGATATCAGAGGGAGAGCAAACCCTGCTCTCGGCATAGTCAAGTTCAAACGTCGTCACTCTCCTCAGAGTGGGCAAAGTGCTCCCCTGACAGGCGATTTACTCCTGGCAGCCGAAGGGGGCCACTTTCGAACAAAGTCACTGGGAGGAAACAGGGCCTCTGCCACAGGCCTAGTGAATTCTCCTAGATTTGTCAAAGGTTGAATCCTCCCAGTAAGTCCAATTTCAAGGTCACCAATTGACAGCTGAAGTGTACCTGTCATGTGGTGTGGTGACCGGATCCCTGGTGGTTTGTCCAGGCCTCGTGGACAACCTCTGCCTCTGGGTTCTCCTGAGCCGATTCCCCACCGTTCAGCTCCCGGCTAAGGATCTGGGACCCAGCAAGCCGCTGGGGCCCCTCTCTGCATCAGAATGAGGTTCCGCTTGGTACGCAACCTTGGCCAGGATGCGCGCACCCTGAAGGTGGATGCCGCACCTGGAACTCGGGCCCTGCATAGCACAACTCACGCAGGCGACTGCACCAGATATACCCTCCCGCCAGCATGACCAGAGAAGAAACTGTTCCTCTGATTGGCTGCTGTCAGAACCCCTTCTAGCGCCGACTGTCACTCAGAGGTAATAACACCCCCCTGACATGCAGACTGACCTACAGGCACTGCACCTACAATGGGGCAGCGTTCCAATATAGAGCGATGTTCAGCCGGTCACAATTTAGGCTAAAATGACCTTGACGTGAATCTTGGCCCCTCCTGCAGAAGGGAGCTGAACAGCTAGCCAATCAACCTCTCTCTAAACAGGTATTTCCCACACTATACCACTTTAGCTAAGGTAGCAGCTGCCCCACACAACTTAGGGGGATTCCGGGGACACGGGACGGAAACTACATAAATATCCTGGTTCTTTAGCAGCGATCTTCTGAGCTGACTGAGTCACAGTGATTTACCACTCTTCGCAAACGACCGTTCATGTCTACGCACGGTGTCTACTCAAGGCACCGGTGGAGGGGCTAAATGGGCATGTGACCTCCCCCGCTGACGTCAGAGGGAGATCTTGGCCCCTCCTGCAGAAGCCATCCATTGGAGCTGAACAGCGGTAGCCAATCATGTGACCGGTCTGAAGACAGCTCTAAACAGGTATGTACAAGCCTTGTTTTTATAGAAGACTTACACAGTGTACTATACCAGGGTCTAATAGAGGGGCTGGCATAGACTTACTTATATGGATTACCAACCACTTTAATCAATGTCTCTCAATTATCCTCAGACCATGCAGGACCCACGTCACTGTCTAATGGTCTTGGATGAAAACTGTTCCCTGGGAGGGGGGGGAGACAACGCCATTCTTACCATCTACAAACTCAAGGACATGTTTGTTTGACCCACCTAATGGCTAATACTACCGCCAGTGAGCAAAGTATACACATACAAATCACAAAGTGGAAATGTTATCTAATATAAAAAACTTAAACCTCTGTGAATCCTTATTGCCTTAAGCACACAATTTTTCCCATAGTTTGTGGTGTTTAAAAAAACAGATTAATTACAGGTTTTGTTGCCATATTGCTGAAAACTGGATGATTGCCAAACAGCCTTTGGGCAGCACCCGTAACTTAGTAATTCCTACTATCATTATTAGCATTCCAGACTGGCACACATCACACACTGTAGACTCATCCACATATACAAGTGGTGGTATTGGCTATCCAAGCTTGCTCTCTATCTCTGGGTGGGTGGGGTGCATTATTGATATATAGAGATTGTTTGATAAAAGATGATGAGGAATTCTAGAAGTGAAAACTAATGTAAGAACCACTATCATAAAAATGTTTACTAAAGGCTTTAGATATATGTGGAGAAGTCAAACTGATGCCTACAGCATAACAATTGCAGGGCTAAGCAAGCTGCAGCAGGACAAGGCCCTTTGACATCAAAGAGAAAGGAAACATTAAAGGGGTTGTAAAGGTTTGTTTTTTATTTTCTAAATAGGTTCCTTTAAGCTAGTGCATTGCAACGTTCACTTACTTTTTCCTTCGATTTCCCTTCCAAATGTTTTTTTTCTTTGTCTGAATTTCTTACTTCCTGCTCGTCCTCAGTAAGGTGTTCAGTAAGCTGTTCTGGCTGACTAACCACCGCTCAGGTGAAGGTGGCAGGCTTACTAAGGGGAAACAGGAAGTGAGAAATTCAGACAAAAAACAAACAAACATTTAGAAGGGAAATTGAAGGAAAAGGTAAGTGAACCAACAATGCACTAGCTTAAAGGAACCTATTTAGAAAAAAAAATACAAAAACCTTTACAACCCCTTTTAATTCCTTCATCTTCTATTTCATATTCTAGTTTTATATGTCCTTGCTAATATTAAACCCAAAATCTAATATTTATTATATTAAAGAGAGAGTGCCAGATTCAGATACATGTGGTGTATCTGTCCGGCGGCGTAGCACTTGCTCCATAATATGTGGCGGCGTAGCGTAAAGTGCCCGGCGTAAGGCCGCGCAATTTAAATTTGTGATGTGGGAGCATGATTCATGTAAATGAATCATGACCCCACGTAATTGTCTTTTTTTGGACGGCGCATGCGTTCCCAATGCGAATGCGCGAAATCACTCTGCTATTTGTCAGGGTCCTTCTACACGGATCATGTGTTAGCTGAAATCCGGCTCTGTTTAGGTTTGTTATGATTATTATTGCTACCTTATACATTCTTTATAAGTCTGGGCAGTGTATTTCTTAGCTAAGCAGCATTTAGCAAAGAAAACTTTGTAGCATTTTCTTCTCTAATCCCTAGCTGCTAGAGGGCTTTTTCACACATTGCTCTACAAGTAAGAGCAAATTTGTCTGAAGTAAGAGTGTGAGGTCTGTAGGGCAGCAATTTCATTCATGCACCACCGGGATTGGACAGAAACACACCATTCCTTCAGCAGCCTTGAAACTATAGAATTTTATTTGACATGACATTGTTAAAGAGCCCAATAATTATTTAGCCCTTCCCTCCATCATGCCTTGCACGTTCTAATAAAAAAAAAACAAAAAAAAAACACACAGTTGATTAAAACTACACTCTAGTCAACAATATATAGATAACTTTAGAATGCATAGCGAGAAACCAGCCTTCACACTTTTTTTTTTTCATCCAGGCATCACTAACACCTGTTAGTGATGCTGGAACTCCTTTCTTTCTCTCACACACAAATATACTAAACTGTTTCTTAAGGCCCACAAACCATATTGAAGCTTACCATGGAGGCTTGGTTGTTGTTGGTTATGTATGGGCATATAGAAAGAAATGAGGCTACACAGCACAGGCTCTAGAAAATACATCACTATTGACCACAAATTTAAATTGTATGAACACAATGAGGAGTGGCTTGCTATGGCACAGTGAGCAGCTTTTGGGCTCAGCTCCAATCCCTGTACCCCCTCAACTGCCCAACTCACACGGACCCCCAGTAAACGTGTGCAACCAGCATGAACTCTTTCTAGAGCCAAAGCAGGTAACATTTTATTTTTTTGTTACTCAAACAACCTGCTCCTCTGCAGCCCAGGGATCAAAGATGGTCCAAGAGAATTGGTCTTCACTGGCTTTTTTCCCACTCTACTCCTCTTCCTGCTACAGAGGGGGTCACATCACACCAGGAGTGCCTCCTGACCTTGGTAGCAGTGGAGGATTGTTACCAGAACTCAACAAACCCTTTTATTCCGAAAGACTCTTATGCCGCGTACACACGATCACTTTTTGTGATGAAAAAAAAATGACATTTTTAAAAATGTCATTTAAAATGATCGTGTGTGGGCAAAATGTCATTTTAGGTCTTCTGAAAAACGACAAAAAAAAATAAAATTTGAACGTGCTTGAATTTTTTATGTCATTTTTTGTGTCATAAAAAATTAAATGTGTGGGCAAAAATGACGTTTTAAACCCGCATATGCCCAGAAGCAAGTTAAGAGACGGGAGGTAAAACTACCATTCATAATGGAGTAAGCACATTCATCACGCTGTAACAGACAAAAAAGCAGGAATCGTCTTTTACTAACAAGTAACCAGCTAAAAGCAGCCTCAAGGCAAATAGAACTTCCCCTTTAGAGTGCCGTCGTTTTGTTCATCATTTTCCAAAAATGATGGTGTGTAGGCGACATCATTTTTAATGATAAATTTGGAAAAATTTCGTTTTGCAACTTTTGTTGTTCGATTTCCTTTAGAGTTACCTTCAACTATGTAGTGCAAGGGCTTACCTGATTGCATACAAATTGAAAGTGTTAAGGTTTGACCTCATATGGTTTTGGGAAATCTAAAAGAAAAAAAAAAAAATCGAAAGAAAATTGTATATTGTGTATCCAGCTTAAGGCTGCATTCACACTTGTTAGATTGTTCGATTTCCAGTGCGACTTCACCCTTTGTCGCTTTGGATGTGTGCAACTTTGTTACGACTTTGTGATACTTTTGCTTGTGCTCCACAATGTCACTAGACATGTGAAGAATGGAAAAAAAATGTTTAGTTTCTTTATTTTCTAACCAATTCCAAATTTTGATAATGATTTGAATTTGAATCGGTTGAAAATTGATAGACTGATTAAAAATCTGTGCTGGTTGTCAAGGAGCTGGCCACTGCATCCTTAACAAATCGATGACTCATCAGCTGTAAGCGGGTTTCCCCACTGACAGCTTAATGTAAAGGCACCTTGTTTCCATATTGATGAGGACAAGGGCCTCTTCCCCACCACCATGAGTGGTGGTTGTGGGGATCTGCAGGCAAGGGTCTCATCAGAATCTAATTCTTTTGAACACGTTGTTATATAAATGTTAAAATTACAATAAATATACAGGGTGATTCATAAGGAAGTATAGTTTCAACGCACTATAAAACAAGAACAATATAAGATATTTTATGTTGCCTGTAAGGCCGCTTACACACGATCGGTTGATGAGGACAAGTTTTCATTGGCCTCTTAGGCCCCCCACCACCTTTAAAATTGGATGAGTCAAAACTGGTGGTTGCAAAAGTGGGGATCTGGAAGCAGAACTTCGTTTTTTTCAACGTCGTTGTGTTAAAACACGTAAACGTCACCGCTCTGATATGATCGGTTTTTCTTATGGTGTGTAGCACATCAGTCTATCAATGAATAATTCTTGAAGCCCCCAACTTGAACACGAATTTTGCGATGTTATCGGATTGCTTATAACAAAATAGGCAATCCGGCAAAGCATTCAGTGGAAAATTGCCTTCCCAGCCCCCCCCAGTCATACACAGCACCGGCAAAATCACCACAGTTTGGTACAGGGAACCCATCTCCATTGACCACAAAAAATATTCATGCGCAACAAGGAAGATATTATCCCCACCAAACTGCTAGTGCGCCGACATTCACCTCCTGTCACGCACTATAAAATCCTTCAAGCATAATGCCCTCCCACTGAAGGAGGGCTTCATCAACCCATGAAGAAAGATATCCTAAGGATCCACTCAACTGGCGCCCCATAACAGGTTGTTCTCTCCAAGGTAATGGAGAAAGCTGTAAGGCCGCTAGATACCCACAACACACGATCGGTTCCCGGACACGGGACGGAAAAACTTAAGATATGGGACGATGTTCTTGAGGCCGCAGACGAAGGAGATCTTCTCTTCTGGTTCTGCTGGAAACGCCTTTGACAGTTGATAAAGTTATTTCGGCTGTAAAGTAGCCAAAGTCGCAGAAAGCGATCATCGGTCCTTTTTTGGAAAACCGATCAAATAGTCAAGCAAGGATCATTCACTTCGGAAAAACGCACATTATCGTGCGGGGCCCTCAGGGATCTCCCCTGTCGCCGGTTATTCAACATCTATCCGTTATCCGTTTTTGAAATTCGCCAAAAACTGCTATATCACTCTTCAAAAATTGTACTTCCGCATTAGCAATAAAAAGGATCACCACCTCGCTAGAGACATGCCTCTCTTTGATAGAGGATTTGACAAAAATCAAACTCAACGGAGCGAAAACAGAACTTCTTCTGTTTCACGGCAGGAATAACCGATAACAACCTGGATCCCCCCGCCCATTCTGGGCAAAAACCCCTAGCGCCAAAGTCAAAATCTTGGGGTCATCTTTGACTCCGTGACAATGAACGCAAAAGCATCGGATCTTATCTGCTGCGCCTAAAGTCGCCTTTTACGAAGAAGGCATAGCGGCTTGGGAGCAATTGTAAACTCCAAGCATGCAAATGCCCTTTACCTCGGACTCCCCTACCAAATCGCTTTTCAAGTTGCAAAATACGGCCGCCACTTGTGCTGGGAAAAAACTGGGAATCAATCTCACCTTCGTTGAGATCCCTTCACTGGCTACCAGTCAATGACAGAATCACTTTTAAAACTCTGTCACATAGATGTATCCATGGGAATGCTCCCCATTTTCTACGAAAAATTAAAAATGTCACCGTATTCTACGATCCAACAATCAAAATCGGCTTCTACCGAAAGCCAGATATCCAAAGGAGACAGGAGATTCGCTGTCGTCCCAGACTATGGAACGCCTTACCAGTCAGCATTAACTGGAGGAGAACTACTTGGTCTTCAGGAGGTAAGACGCATCTCTTTTGTCAAAGGAGACAGGAACAACAAGCGCCCAGAGGCGATTTACTTCGCATGTGCTGCGCTATACAAGTTCTTCATTCATTCATTCATTCTATCAGTCAGCTTCATCGGTAAACCGATGAAAACGGTCCGTCGGACCGTTCTCATCGAATGGACCGATCAGGTGTAAGTAGTCTATTTCCGCTCAAACACAAGTTAACATATTTGATTAAAGTGCAGAGATAGTGGCCGTGATACGCTGTTTCAGCTCCGCTAAATCAACAGGAAAAGGAGGGACAAATACCTTGTGCATTATGTACCTCTAAGGTGTTAAGTCAGGACTTTTGGGTGCTCATTTTGTCAGTGGCATGTTGTAGTCCGCGGCTCGTCCAATCCATCGGTGAGGAAAATGTTTATTGAAGTAATCTCACACATTGCCTGATCAGTGTGGTGGTGCACCATCCAATTGGAGAATAAAGTTGTCACTGTCATCCTGCAACGGTGGCATTAACCAAAGGCTTAAAATATACTGTAGATTTTCTGGTTGGAGGTTATTTTCCGAATCGTGATTGAAAATGCCATTGCACAATCGTTAGATTCAGTTTTGCTTGGTTTAAGAACACAAAAACGCCTTCTCAACTGCAGATGCTGCCATTTTGACTGACTAGTCACATGACACACACACCTACGCCACTTCCCTCAGTAGCGGGACACAAACTTTAAGAATACATCTACTTAACTGTTCGCAGTTGAGGTCTGTGTCCTCAATGGTTACTGTTTTACAGCATCTGGAAACTGTATACCGTACTTCTTTATGAATCACCCTGTATATTATATCAAAATTGAATGAATGTGAAAACACAAAGGGCCAGATTCAGAAAGACTTGCGCTGGAGTATATCGATATGCGCTGCGTAACTGTCAAGATGCGCCGTAGTATCTATGCGGCCGTACCCACCAAACTAGATGCGACAGAAAACAGGCTTTCTCCGATTGGCTTAATTCCCTCGCCAGAGTATCGTAAGCGCATATTTTCGCTTGTCGCAGCTGTCGCGCCTATTGATTTCCCATTCAAATATGCAAATGAGGGAGATTTCCTGATTCGCGAACGGATTAGCACCAGACGCTGGTTACATGCGCGGCGCGTATGTCGTCCGTCTGTCGCAAAGTTATTCCTATAAATAGCTGCTTTATCTTTACTCCTGACGGCCACAGGTCAGCAGGAGAGCAGCTACAGCAGCAGCGTTACCGACGAAAATAGCAAGCTGAACAACCACACTTGCAAGGACAACACCTCTGTGTGCCAACATGCCAGGGGCAGCCGTGGTCCTAGCACTACTAATGGGTCCCCCGGTATGGAGGAGGCAGACACGTGAGAGGATATACCGCACGCGCATGAGCCTCTTTGGCATGGGGGATGAGGAGGTGTATCGCCTCTTCAGATTCAGCCCAGATGCAATCCTTGAACGAACCACAACCCTGCAGGATGACATCACCAGCCCAACACACCGCTCACAAGCAGTGCAGCCATTGGTGAAGGTACTGGCAACACTTCATTTCCTTGCAAGTGGATCATTCCAGCGTACAAGTGGAGTGGTGGCTGGGATGCACCAGGTTGTCCCCGCAAACCTCAGACGCATGTCCCACCACTTCATCAGACCAACCACTGAGGAGCTGCGGCTGAAGGCAATGACAGATTTCTACAGCATTGCCAGATTCCCACGCACCGTGGGGGCCATTGATTGCACACATGTGGCACTACAGCCCCCCAGTGCCACAGAGCACATATCCCGCAATCGGAAGCATTGGCATTCCATCAACGTACAGGTGATAGCCGATGCCCAATGCCTCATATGGCACGTCCGTGCCAAACACCCCGGATCCAGCCATGACAGCTACATCTACAATCAGAGCCCCATCCCAATGGAATTCGAACAGAACATGTATGGGGACAGCTGGCTGGTTGGTGAGTGACATGGGTGGCAGGCATGACTGCCCCCCCCATGATGCACACATCACAAGGGGCACATGCATGACTAACATCCTCCTGTCTTTTCCCTTACAGGTGACTCTGCATATGCACTGGGACCCCATCTAATGACTCCTTTCCAGAACCCCCAAACCAGAGGAGAGAGAAGATACAATGCGGCACATATTGAAACTCGTGCAGTGGGGGAGCAAACATTTGGGCTCCTGAAGTCCCGTTTCCGCTGCCTGGATAAGTCCTATTGTATTCCCCTACCTTCGTGTGTCAGATCATCGGTGCATGTTGCATTCTGCACAACTTTGCCATGAGAAAGGGCCTGCAGATTGACATACGTGACCCCCCAACCAGACAGCCCCCCCCTGCCAGAGGAGACCCATTCAGCTGATGGAAGAGCAGTCAGGAGGGTCCTCGCCGTAGGCATCATGGACACTAAACCAAAACATTGATCACACGGACAATGCACACATGCACACCACTGAGGTCCCTAGATCACACACACCACATCCACATCGCATTGAATTAGCCCAAGTCCAACATGCAGGACTTGGGAGCAGCAACGCCGGCGTCAAGGCCCCAATGATGTCGCTGTCCATTCATACACCATTCACACAGCCGTGGGGATAACTTCTCCCCAACGGCCGAGGGTGACACCCCTTGCTGGCAGGAGTGCCACCCCCTCACATTCACACACCATTCACACTGTCCCCTGCACTCATGACTGTGTGCAGTTAAACTCAAAATAAAAAGCTCATAACCTGAGCAACATTGAAATAAAATAAAAAGCTCATAACCTGAGCCAAAACAAAAAAAAAAATGTATTAAAAAAAAGCCCTCATCTGGGCTGACGGGGGCTCCTCCTGGAGGGCCCTCTCTGGCTCCTCAGCTGCCTGGAGGGAGTGGTTGGGCATCTGGAGGTGGCTGATTCCAGGTGGGCCACTCCTGGCAGGTGTGGCCTGCATGCCCTCCAAGGCCATGGCTATCCGGCCGAGGTATGAATTTGTGTGGGCCTGCATCCTGAGCTGCTGGGTCACTTCATAATGTTGGGCCCGCTGCCTCTGTCTCCCCTGGTCCCGGATGGCAGCTGTGTTGGCCTGGACGGCTGCAGTGAGGTGCCGAAGATCAGCCTGCACCTCCCCCAGGCTGGTCACCACTGCAGCGCAGTTGCAGCTGACATCCTGCACTGCGTTGGACATCTGGGCCATGGAGCCCAGGCTGTCAGCTACCCGGTCCAGATGCCCAGCAATCTCCCCCATCTGCTGGGTCTGCCTGGCCTGGTAATGGGCCATCTGGTCATGGACCACATCAGACACCCCCCTGGTCTTCCGGGTGGCCTTCCTGGGGCCAGGAGATGGTAGTCCCCGGGGGGATGGAGTCGCCCTTGAGGGGGCTTCCTAGGATGGGGGAGGGGATTAGCGAGGGCCCTGCTGAAGGGGAGGACTCCTCCAAAAATAAAACAAAGTCCTGCTCGGGAACAACCGGCTTCTCCTCAACCACCTCAGCAGGCGAGGTGTGGGCACTCCCCTCCATCTCAGTGTCTTAACCACCCAGGGGGTCGGCTCAGGATGCCGTTGGGGGGATGGGGAGGACTGGCCGCCGACAGATGATGGCCCAGCTCCGTCATCTGTGGATGACACAAAGCAGACACATGTTGGTGGTCCCACACACTTGGCACATGTACCCCCCCCCACATGCAACACACCAAATAGGGGATAAAAAACACTTACCTGTCCTGGAGCCTTCCTCCACGGAATCATATCCCGGTACCCCCTCCAACTGCTCCCTCTCCAGGTCAGGCTGACCGCACATGGGGGTCCTCCACCCGTGCCCCTCTCATGCCTCCTGATGGTGGCCACCTTGCCCCAGACTTTGCGCCTCAAATCATTGATTTTTTTCCCGATATCGGCAGCAGTCCGGGTGGAGTAGCCCAAAACCTTGACCCTGCCAGCAATGCTCTCCAGGATGCCCTGCTTCCTGTCCCGGCTGGTCTTCCTACTTTTTCTGCCATGGAGGAAGTCATTGTAGGTCTCCATAGTGGAGATCACTACTGACAGCTCCTGGGCGTTGAAGTTGAGGTTTCTCCTCTCTTTGCGGGGAACAGGAGCAGCCATCACACAGCAAAAGTTACTTCCCTGGGGTGGGGGGAACCGGATATACTTTTGCGCCGGAGCTTTTATACGTGCAACGGAACACATTGCGCTGCCGTTTCCCATGAAGTGGTGCTGACGGAAGTTGTGAGCATGCGCACAGGGGAGCGAGTGGAGCCCTCCCTCGCTGCGCATGCCTCGTGGATGATGCGATGAACGTAAGTCACTGCGCTGGGCTCCGCCCATCATTTACATATGATCACACCCACTTCCACTTGCGTCGGGTTGCGCCAGCGCATTTTCGTTACTCTGCTGCAAAGTAACAAACATGCGCTTGGTGAATACTGTACTTGACTCACTAGTTTGCGTCAGCGTAACGTATATGCGCTGCGCCGGATAAAATATGTGCGCATCTACCTGCATCTGGCCCATAATCTATAATGGTTTCCCCATTAATTCAAAAAGTGTACTCACAGAAAATATACAATAAAGCCCCATAAAACACATTGTAAGACCATATCAAAAACTACCGCCATCCGTATAAGATAAAAAACAAAGCCTTAAAGCCTGGTACACACTATATATGTCTTTCTTGTTGAACAAAAAGAAACAACCTGACAGATTGCCGGACTAACACAAGCAATGTTAGTACAGCTATTTCCCCCGCTGTGCTATTCTGTTCTGACAAGGGGTCCACCCACTTTACCAGGACACACTGAGCAGTGCTGGCAGCCATTGGCTGCCAGCACTGATTGGATGATGGATTTCCAGCAGGCCTGTTTGAAAGAAGGCAGTATAACGACCTGCTTTTGTCAGATAGGGAGCTGTAGACATGGACTAAAAGTTGTCTGGTTCCTGACGAAACCAACCATATTTGGCCTGTGTGTACCAGGTTCTAGACTCTAGACACGTTAGCCAAGTGATATGGTTACAAGTCTCCCAGTAAAAGATACTAGGCTGTACACCTTATTCAATCATACTCTTAATAGTAAACT
Source organism: Rana kukunoris (assembly GCA_029574335.1). Classification (NCBI taxonomy): domain Eukaryota; kingdom Metazoa; phylum Chordata; class Amphibia; order Anura; family Ranidae; genus Rana; species Rana kukunoris. Next base: position 91,927,259 of record CM056058.1, on the reverse strand, counting down.
ATAAATCCTAAAAAAAAAAAAAAAAAAAAAAAAAAAAAAAAGAAGAATCCAGCCAAGGTTTCGTGATGCAACATTAAATTTGAGTAAGAGCCATCAAGAAACCCTAAAGGCTGAAACAACCAATATATTTTTGTAGTAACGCCTGTAAAAGATGTGAACATGCATCTCATGCAGCACTTCCCATGATAAATAAGAAATGCACGCTGGGAATAAACCAGCCCAAAACTAGGTCTAAAAATGTCTTGCAATCACCAACAGCCGTTTTGCATTAGAGCATTACAGAGATACCTGTGGGGGAAACTAGGAACATACATAAAACCATTTGAGAAATACAGCAGCACATAACATTATTAAACAACCCCACACAGACATTGTCCTGTTTAATTTGACTTTTGATAAAACAGAAATCACACTTTGGTTATGAATGTAAGGCAGGTCATAATGGAAGACACTGCTCCACAGTTCACAAACCCAGATGGCAATATTAATGGCAGCAGCTCTGGAAAGGCAAGGGGCAGGCACGTCCATGTGAGCCTATTAGCTAATTTAGCTTGAGTGTACCTGCCGCTGTTAAATCAAATTTGAGGCCGAACATGAGGCAAACAAGCATTTAATGAAAGGAAATCTGTTACATGTTATGCCAAAAGGTTCTGACAAAAATGTACCCTCTTTTCCCATGTTAAACACATCAAGATTAAAATTCCAATCACCACTGAACACAAAAGAGCATGCAAATGTAAATGGAATAATAATTTACATATGCCTTGAATATTTGATTCATGCAGTATGCTGACCTTTAGCCTATTCCTAGCAGCTATGGGTTGAAGTACAGTAATAAAACCTTGGTTTGAGGGCGTTTTGCAAGACAAGCTAATTTTTTTTTAATACATGTTGCCTTGATATACAAGCAATGTCTTGATATAAAAGAGTATCAAGTCACAACTGAGTATAAAAAAAAAAAAAAAAAAGGGAGGTGCCTCCAAGTGTAGTAATATGGTGACATTTATTGAAGGCACAACATTTAATAACTCACATGGTTAATGACTAAAATAGGCACATCTAAGTATGCAAGTATCCGGGGTAAAGCTGTCCACATAGACCATCCTCCACATCACCATCATCCCTTCCACACTGCGCTCCATGATCGGTTCAAGTCTCGCTCTCAGATCGCTCTACTGCAGGGTAATCTTCCCGGTCACGATGGTAGACTGACAGCAGTGAGAGCCAGCAGTATGGAGGACAGTCAATGTGGACAGCTTTACCCCGGATGCCTGCATACATAGATGTGCCTCTTTTAATCATCAGCCATGTGAGTTGCTAAATGTTGTACATTTATTAAAAGTAACCATATTGCTACACTTGGAGGCACCTCTCTTATTTTATACTCTGTATCTCCTGCTGGATTTTGCTTCTAATCCTCTTGTGGAGGCTTCCATTTGTGGATGGACATTTTATGGTTACACAACCTGGTCACATTGCTATAATCTTTTTATATGGACTATAAACTAAAGGATTTATAAATAAATGGTTGTGGAATGAATCATCTGAGTTTCCATTTTTTTTCCAGACTGGGTTGTAGAGGCTCTTTCATTTGGGACAGAAATATTTATTTAACAAGATCCCTCAAGAAATCTATGAAGATAAATGAATGCCACCTTATCAGACTGCTGGAACATTGTCTTTGGTTGATTTGTCTAGTGGACAGAATACACAAGTGTGTCTCTTCCATTGTGTGCCTTTTATTTGTGCATTCCCATTGTCAATGGAGTCACCTATTGTTTCTGTCTGTTGGCTAATTTGACTAAATCTAGGTTCTTTATGATGGGATTAGCCTTGTGTCAACTCTACCTCATTATCTAAATACTGTGTGATGTTTTGGGTACCATTTGGTTTTATTGTTCATGTGGTAACTGACCGACTTTTTGAAGTGTATAAAAACTTGTATGTGTTTCATTAACCATCAGCCCTTTGGTTCTTATCCCAACATATTGTCTGTGTATGATGCTTGGGGGCAAAAAGGCCGATATTAGCCTAGAGTCTGCTGAAAGGGTTTGGAGGGCAGGAGGCACTGTTTGGTGGAAGCACCCAAGCGAGATGCCCAGCTTTCCGTCACAATTGTATAATCTCCCTTGGATCTACTATCAATTATGTAGTACAGACTGCTTACATGGGGATTTCATAGATCGGTGCATCCTATTATATAGTTTTGGTAAGTCTAAATGAGATTGTAAAATCAAAGTGTAGAGTGTATGGCTACCTTTATACAAAATGAACTAGGTGCGCCTTTTGTGTCTTTGTTAACGGCACTCCAAAAGCGCAAGCAAAAGGCACATTTTGTCAAGTGAAAAAACTAGGGTTGTCCCGATACCACTTTTTTAGTACCGATACTTTTTTTTAATGTGTCCCCAAATGCAGCCATGTTCCCCCACATATATTGCCGCCATGTCCCCCCACATATATCCAGCCATGCATGTCCCCCACATATATAGCCATGTCCCCCATACCTAGTAGTCGATGATGCCAATGCCGCTGCGTTAATCCCCGTGTATTACAGCGCCGCATTACAGACACCTTTCGTTTAAATTCTTGTAATGCCCGCTGCGTATAGACACTCCCCTTCTCGGGATTGGACGGATCCGTCCAATCCCGAGCAAGGGGGAGTGTCTATGCACGGCTCAGTGCATAGACACTCCCCCTTGCTCGGGATTGGACAGATCCGTCCAAATACCGAGAAGGGGTGTGTCTATACATGGCGCAGCAGGCATTACAAGAATTCAAATGAAAGGTGCCTGTATTGCCGTGCTGTAATACACAGGGATTAAAGTGGCGGCTTTACGGTATGCGGCGGAGGCTTTGCGGCAGTGGCGGCTGGTGCTCAAAATTTTTGGGGGGGGGCGCAAACGAAAAAAAAAATATTGCAGCCTCACTGTGCCCATCACATGCAGCCACTGTGCCATGCCACCAAATGCAGCCACTGTGCCATCAATTGTCACCACTGTGCCATGCCATCAAATGCAGCCACTGTGCCATCAATTGTCACCACTGTGCCATGCCATCAAATGCAGCTACTGTTCCCATCAATTGTCACCAATGTGCCATGCCATCATATGCAGTCACTGTGCCATCAATTGTCACCAATGTGCTATGCCATCATTTGCAGTCACTGTGCCATCAATTGTCACCACTTGTGTCACTAATTGTGCCATGCCATCAAACGCCACCACTGTGCCATCAATTGTCACCAATGTGCCATGCCATCAAAAGCAGCTACTGTGCCCATCAATTGTCACCACTGTGCCATGCCATCAAATGCAGTCACTGTGCAATCAATTGTCACCACTGTGCCTGTCAAACGCCACTGTGCCATCATTGTCAACTGTGCCGCCACCACTGTGCCATCAATTGTCACCACTGTGCCATGCCATCAAACGCAGTCACTGTGCCATCAATTGTCACCTCTCTGCCATGCCATCAAATGCAGTCACTGTGCCATCAATTGTCACCTCTCTGCCATGCCATCATATTCAGTCACTGTGCCATCAATTGTCACCACTGTGCCCGGCCTGTGCTCATTGTTGCCTCTGTGCCCCATGATGCCACTGTGCCCCATGCTGCCACTGTGCCCCATGATGCCACTGTGCCCCATGCTGCCCCTTTCCCTGTAAAAAAATCACTTACCTGACGCTTCCATGTCCTCCCTCGATGTCTTCTGCCGCCCTGGAGAAGCTTCAGCCAATCAGGTTCCTGAAAACCAGAATCCGGGAACCTGATTGGCTGAAACGGCTGTCAGTCTAATGCAAGGACCGCAGATTGTCTGCGCTCCGAGCATAGACTTCCGAGAGCCGGAGGGCGGGACTGGAAAAGCCTATCAGAGCCACTGGCTTTGATAGGCAGTTCCCCTCAGCCAACCAGCTGTCGCTATTCGGGTAACCGGCGTCCCATTTACGGTTATACGAATAGACCAGGCAGCTGGCAACAGTAACACACGTCCAATGCATAGCATTGAACGTGTGTTACTTGCGAGAGGGGGTGGCGCTGCAGCGCCCTCTATAGACGGCCGCCAGAACTTCGGCTAAAATGTCAAAATGACATTTTAGCCGAATAAAAGTTCTTAAAGGGCCCGTTTTTTTTTTTTTTTTATTCTTTTTTTTTTTGTGACTGCGGGAGGGGGGGCGGCGCCCGTGCGCCCATATGGGCGGGCCGCCACTGCTTTGCGGTATGCGGCGGCAGTATTCTAATTGGGTATCGGGGGTATTTGCGGGAGTACAAGTACTCCCGCAAATACTCAGTATCGGGACAAAAAACTAGCAAAAACACACAAAGCAAAAAGTAAATAATTAGCAAACCACAATAGACCAAAAATGCCCTGTCATGGACCATGAAATACGGAAGGGTTTCTACGTGAAATCCTAATTCATGTATTACATGTATTTTATTCTGAACCCCAGCCAGGTCAACAGACTCATAAGAGATACTCATTGTCCATTGTGTGATAACCCTATTTAAAGCCTTTCTATTATCAGGTGTAAATTACTTCTGCCCTGTCTCTGGTCTCCAGACAGTTTCATTGTTCTGTGGCTGGCTATTGTGTACATTGATTGACCCCCTGGGGCTTTTGTCTGAATACACATCACAGGTTTCTATTGAAACCGTTGTGACCAATCTCTGCTGTGTCATTTTCAAGTCCTCATTTGCATGGAAGGTGGACCTGAGGGGGAACTGATGGGACTGTAAAAAGGACCAATAAGAAAGCGGTTGTTGGGGGTGGGATGTTCCAAATCCTGTATAAAAGTGTGCTGTGTACTTTCAATAAAGTGTGTCCTGTTACATTCAGCATTAAGCCATGGCTCATGTGTGGATTATTCAGCGGTTCCAAGGATATTCCTACTCATGGAATATTGGGTGATTTATTTTATTAGAGAAGAAGGGAATGCTTGACGGGGATATGTTCGACTACCGTCACATGCCCCATGAGCTACTTTGCAGTGTTTTTGTTTTTTTCAAACTGTACACCCAGACGAGGCAGAAATTATATTTATGTCAAGTGTTTGAAACATTTTTACCTAAAAGATGTAGCTAAACGGTCTCACACAAATTTCACAGATTTGTCTCAAGATAGGTTGAACTTGTATTAATTCATTAAAAAAAAGACCTATATTGTATTTTTAAAATTAGCTCTCTCAAACTCATTGCTTCAACAATAACTTGGTATTTGAGAATAAATCATGCTTCTAAGAATCCTCGAAAACACGATATATTGACAACATTATATGAACTAGTGTACAAACATATATATATAAAAAAAAAAAAACACAAAAAAGTTTTCATATATTTCAGCCATGAATCAACAACATATTTACAGGTTTGTAGAGCAGATTAAAATAAATGTAAAAAAAAAAAAAAAAAACACACACACACACACCACAAGGTATAAAAACAAGCACAGATTTATCTTCAGTACATGGCTTTCTTTTTTTTTTACGAAAAAAGATACTTTAAAAACATACAACGCATTAAAACATACAACGCATTAATGCACATCTGAGACAGAAGTAAAGCAACAAAGCATCAATAAAATTAGAAATATCTTTCTTTTAGTCAAATAAAACAAACTGTACATATCTAAAAGTGGTATTGTCTATATCTGTTTTATATTACACATACATCTGCTTTTAAAAAGATAAATAAGCAGAAATTTACAGGACATTTCTTCATAAAAGTTATAGTTTAGTTTTAAATAAACCCCTACATGCTAAAGCACAAATGAACCTCATAACCCCCTAGAGTTCTTTGCAGGCCCTATTATAATCCTGAACCTTCAACACTGACACTTGGGATGCAGGGAAAGCTCACTCCTGCTGCACTGTCAAATGTAAACAAAATTAGAAAATTAAGAAACCAGCAGTGAGAATCAGACTCATTTGAGTGCTAGGGGAATATTGCTATAGCTTTAGGTGAACATACTCTTTCATCCCTGAAATGTTTACATTAAGAGTCATAAAGCAACCGTGCCTTATGTATAAAGGGTTGTCTTAAAGGAAAGGTTGCTTGTCCATAACTAGAGATTCTTCCAGAAATACCAAGTGGATTGACTGGTTTTCTTGGGACAGACACAGTAAACAATGTTCGTTATCGTGTTTGCCCAATGCTTGTAATGGTTTAGCAGCATGGTAATATTTCTGATCAGGTACTAAAGTCTTGAAATAAAGATGATGCAGCGCTTAAAGTGAACAAATAAAATCCATAAAGAAAAAATGGTTTTCAAAAAAAATTATGAAAAACGTCCAAGTGAATATCCAAAAAGATTAATTATAACCAGAGAAATAGTTCATAAAATAGTGAAAAAATCAAAATAATCTGAATTTATACAAATTCCGCCACGTGATCCACCACCTAGTGCACAATGGACGCTTACTAGAAGGACTCCTTACATGGCGATGGCACGTACGTAGGCTCCACACATGCCCGTGTGTGACATGCAATGTTGGCTTCACGCTGATATACAACACTGAACGCATCAGACTCCGTAATAGAGTCCTACAATTCTGGCAAGAGTTAATTTTGCACTAGGTGGTGGATCACGTGGTAGAATTTGTATATATTCTGAATATTTGGATTCTTCACAATTTTATGAACCGTTTCTCTGGTTATAATTTATCTTTTGTCTGTTTTGACTTTTTTCATAATTTTTTTGTTGCAAACTTTTTTCTTCATTTGTTCAATTTAAGCGCTGAATCACCTTTATGAATTAGTTTTTTTTACAGTGCGTCTGTTTTGCTGCCAGCAGCTATTTTTTTTACCATCTCTAATAGTTTTATTTGTTTTTGGCAGCGCGTTTTTTTCACTATTTAGCACTGAAGTCTTTTCATGTTTCAGCCCTACAAAAGGAAGCTTTTAAGTCAAAATAGGAATATTAAAGCCACTGCCTTGTAGGTATTGGTCATGCCACTAATTTCCATTTGTGTAACTCAACACAGTGCAATACTGTTGACTTTCCTGCTTTAAGAGCGCCAATTGATTCATAGCCCAGCAGATTGGGGTTCCAGACATAGAAAAGGATTTACTATTTGTAATGAAATAAAAAAAAAAAAAAAAACATATTTAAAACCTGAAATGTTGCTCCTGCATCCCAAGACTCTGCCTAGGGGACTTAATTGTGGTCTACTTTTAGTCCAAATGTATTACAATATTGGGCAAGAAATGCCTTAAGGCTAAATCCCCATACAACGGAGAGCTGCCACAGCTCTTTACCAAAAGCTCTCCGTTTTTGGCTGTGGTAGGGGGCAGTGCATGGTTCGGTGCATCACACGGCTCCCTTTTTATTTTGCACAAACTTTATTTAAAAAGTGTACAAAAAACGTACACCATTTAGGGCAGGTGCGCTGCAATAAAATGCAGCATTCCACATTTTAGCACAGCCCTAAGACACGTAGATTTTTTGCTGGAATACACAGGAAACATATTTTTTCCTGTCACCACCTTTAATGAGAATTCACCCTAAAATGTAATGGTCACTGCTGTGACTACACATCCACAAGGCCTACAATTTGGCCAGATTTTGGATTAATCAAAACCACAGCCAATACACAGATTGTAAGGATGCAATGTAAAAACAAACACACAAAACAATTTTGGTATTTATTTTCACTAAACAAACAATGTCTTTGTAGTAGATGGATTTGATCGAGTTACTTTGCACTATTTTAATACCTCCGTAAGAAAAAAAAAATCACGTTTTAATATAGGCGAGAAAATCCAAGCCTTCTAAAAACAGACTGAGCTCAATTGTTCAGAAGAGGTACCATGGTGCCAGATGGTATGGTAAACCGTTTAAAATCATGGCCATATAAGAGGACGTAAGCAATATATAGCCACCAATCAGAATTCAGCTTTCATTTATCAGTCTGCTCTCCTGTCTAACACTACTTCTTAATCAGTGATTATATAAGCTCCAGGCCTAAACATTGTGATTTGAAGTATCACCATTACAAATACATGGAATACTTTGCTGCAATCACTAGGAAATAATTACCAACATTCTCAATTATATTTCTGTATATAGTTTACTACAAACATGCTGACCCAAGCTGGTCACACTGGCAAATTGCCCAGATAACTGTGTGCGAGTCTGGCCCCAAACTAACGACATGCCACAAGGCAAATTAGATGAAGATCACTGTAGCCAAGCATGCATGGCAGCGCATTGCCAGTGGTATAGCCGTTGTCCCATTGATTTCAATGTGCAGGAGCGTTAATACACAGCTCCCTCACCGCTCCAAAGATGCAGCTAACAGCACTTTTTTTACCGTCCTGCTAGTGCAACGCTCCAGTGTGAAGGCCGGGGGGGAAGTGAATGTAACAGCTTCTTAAGGGCGGATTGCAGGCGCTATTTTTAACACTATATCGCCTGCAATACACCCTCAGTGTGAAAGGGGTCTAAATTATATCCAGTTGAACTGCAGTGAGTTGGAATAAAATTCCTACATACTGTACTACAGTTCAGCAAGGTGAGTGTAGGGCTAAGGGTGCGAAGCAGACTGTTCCTATACCTGTATGATGAGAAAGCAATGTCCACCCACTTCTTAAATGTGGGGGGAGCTTTTCATAATCACAATTTTAAATGTACACCAAATACTCCCTTGATCTAAAGCTGGCAATACATTATTCAGTTTTTTACATCTAAACAAAAAATAAGAATATAAAACACAACTGAATTTCCCTATCCTAACAGCTGTGTCACTGTATTCTGACATTGGGGCTTCCGCATTGCCAGAATATACTGAGAAAAACAATGCACAAAAGCAGGCAAGTACAACAACATGTTTGTTAGGAGGGGAAAAAACAAAAACAAAACACCTTTCCCTTTACATTCACTTTAAAGTGGATGTAAACCCGATTTTTTTTTTTGATGTCACAATGAACAGTATAAGATTTCCTATCATCTGTGCCCAGTCTTGCCACAGATAGTTAATCCAGCGCTGAGCAATCCTCTTTTATTGTTCAGTGAAACAGATTTACAGAGAAAAACCTTAGTCCGTTCCACCCCTTTTGCTGTGAGTAACAGGTTATTTACATACCATAGCCCAAAGACAGGCATTTTTTAATTTCCACCCCCACTCCTTTTCTGAAGTCATGTGGTTTGACTGGATGTTAGTGAATATAGCAGAATTTAGTGTAAGGAATACACAGGAAAAAAATGCATGTTGACAAGGGGAGTGTAGAGGAGGGCGGGGAGTCTACTGACATCACGACTCCACCCACCGAGCTCCAGACAACAGATCCACCCACAGAATCTGCAGTTTTTCAGTTCTTATAACAGACAGAGGGTAGACATTTGACAGGTAAGGATACATGCAGCAGGCAGATATCCTTCTAGATCAGCACTTTGGCAGTAGTTTAGAAAGGATGAGAGTGGGTTTACATCCACTTTAATTTCTTTGATATGCAATTCATGCAAGAGCCATTTAAGCACATTATTCTGGCACAGACACTGAAACATATCGGACACAGGCCCATTATATCTAGAGATGATTGAATTGTGACAGATACCTCAATTTGAACATACCAGAAATTGTATAGAAATCATGTGTTAACTGGTTTAAAAGTCATACAAAACCAATATTCTCATCTTGACTTTAAACGCTACACTGTCTTAATTAAATAGTACAGCACATTCTTTAGATATTCTACTAATGAAAGCATGTCAGACAAGTAGGCTTCTGACCATAAGCTGTTGCCTGAATTGCTTCAAAACACAGTGTTTCTCAATATTATTGGGAACACGATGCTACTTAAAAGAAGTGATTGTCCATGTGGTGTTATACAGCAGAAGTACAGATAGTGGTTACTAAATGCTAGAATCCTATTCATTGATTTCCATCTATAAAAAACACTCTTATGATCTTGTTTTCTAAAGGAGACTACATGCACCCCAAACTGATATTTTAGAAAAGGGGAGGCTACATGTGAAGAATGACAGCAAAAACTACAGTGGGAAAAAAAACATCCTCTGGAGTCTAAGCAACATTCAGTTATTAAAAAAAATAATTATCAAGGTCTACCTAGAAGTGACATTTTCAGATTGGGGAGGAGTTACCCTTTAAAGCGGTATTATACCCAAAAGCAAACATCATACTGCAGCTTATCAGTTCTTAGATGTGACAACTGCATTTGTTTTCTTTAGGCTTTATTTTTACCTGGTGATCCAGCAGTAAGTCCGTTATTTTTCAAAAGAACAAGCTGCCCTGAAGATGTAGCAGTTACAGGGATTAAAACAAACCATTTACCACCGACAGGGATGTTTACAATGATCGGCTTTTATTATTTATGTAAAACCTTAATCCCAAAAAAGAAAAAAAGCGTTTTGCTGCAACTCCTTATGAAGTCTTAAACTAGAGTTTGGCTTCAATTTGTTAGTGTATTTAAATCTGCTAGTACATTTAACACATCCCTCTCCCCGGACAGACTGTGCTGTTGTCCAAAGGTGTGCCTGTTCTCCTTCATCCAGAGATAGGGCACTATAATACAGGAGATGTGTAATTGGCAAGATCACCAGGTAAAAAAAAAGAAAAAAAAAAGGCTAAAAAAGAAAATGAATGCAACCGCCACAGCTAATGATTGGTGAGCTGCAATATATCAAAATGTTTTGGGCTTAAAAGAGAAGCTTTAAAACATGCCATCATATTGTCCATAAACATCCTATACAAAAAGAAAATACATTGAAAAAGGAACCTTGAACACATTCATTATAGCATATAAAACATACGTTTTCAAGTCTCTTAATAAAAGATGAGCCGCCTAAATAAAAGGTCTTACAGAAGTGACCAATAATTTTACTAATAAAAAGATCTATGGTATGGTTAGACCTTGGTGAGGGAAAAAAATGACAAAAATGGCATTTTCAATATGAAGGTGTCACTTGTCCCCAATGCAGACTAGCAGTCTTGAGCTTAAAGCGGAGCTCCAGCCGCGATTTTTTTTTCTTTTAAAGTCAGCAGCTACTAACAGTGTAGCAGCTGACTTTAAATAAAGGACACTTACCTTGTCCTACTTGCCCGCGCTGATGGGCCCCCCGATGCCGGTCCCACGATCGCTCCGGGTCCCGCGCCGCCATTCACACTATGGGAAACAGGCAGTGAAGCCGTATGGCTTCACTGCCCATTTCCTACTGCGCCTGCGTGAGTCTCACGCTGGCTTGTGAATGGGCGCGCTGCTCTCTGAGAACACACACAGTTCCCAGAAAGCAGCGCGCCCCATTCACAAGGAGAAGGACAAGAAAAGGCACCGCGGAGTGGAAGAGGCAGATTACGGACTTCCGCATAGCAACAGGTATTTCGGGTGAGTATTTTTTTTTTTTTTCAGGTTTTTTTTATTTGATTTTTTTAAACAACATGGGAAAATGTTGTTTTCCTGGGTGGAGCTCCGCTTTAAAATAAAACTTGCCTTGAACTTGAAAAAAGCAGCAGATCTTTGTGTCAAAATGTCAGTAGCTGCTAAAGGGAGTCTATGCAAATCTTGCGTTGCTTATTTTCCCCAGCTGCCCATCATATAAAAAGGACCAATAGGGAGGAGGAACGTGGAATAGGGAGGAGGAACGTGGAATAGGGAGGAGGAACACGTGCATATAACTTCAGATGCCTTTACTTCTGAATCTACTAATCATTTTTGGGAGATGTTTACTTTATAAAGGCCAAATAGTTGCATGCACTTCAGCAGGCTAGATGTTGCCTATTTAAAGCTCAAATCTGAGAAAGATACCTAAAGATTTTTTTTTTTTTTAAATAGCAAACGTGTCATATTTACCTGTATTCCACAGAGCAGTCCCGATTCTCCTCTTCTGGGGTCCCAATGGCTCCTGCTGCTGTCTCTGAGCCAATGAGGAAGAGAGCTGCCACTCTCATGCATTTTGCATGAGATAAAAAAATATAAAAGATGAAAAACCTTCAGTGTGCAGCACCTCACACTTACTTGAGCCCCATCTCGATCCAGCGATGTTGCACGAGAGCCATGAAATCCTGGGACCCTCCCTCCTGACTGGCTGAGACACAGCAGAAGGGGGCATTGGCTCCTATTGCTGTCAAAGTCAGTGAGCCAATGAGATAAGAGGGGGCGAGGCCAAGACGCGGCTCCATGTCTGAATAGACACAGAACAGCTACTTGGGTGCCCCCATAGCAAGCCGCTTGCTGTGGGAGGCACTCAGCAGGAGGGAGGGGCCAGGAGCACCAGAAATGACCCTAAGAAGAGGAGGATCGGGGCTGAACCACTACACAGAGCAGGCAAGTACAACATGTTTGTTGTTTTTAAACAAACAAAAAACTTCTGCCTTTACAACCACTTTAAAGAAACTGTTTTATCTGGCAAAGATTTTTTTAATCCAGTTCTGAGATTTACACAGCTCTATCTCACAGCATAGCCCTGTCTGGCAGGACAGGCAAACTAATTTTTCTCTTTTGCAATTTGGCAACACTTTCTGGCCTTTCCCTTCCCCCTCCCCACACTATGACTACATTGTAAGGAGAAGCAGCAAACTGATAAGCTCATCTGTCACTTTTTCTCCTCTATCAGCATGCTCTTCATTGACTCATAACCACAACAGCTAAAAAGCTAAAGCAAATTGTGCAGCTTCTTTCTCTTCCAGTCTGAGCTTTACTGTACAGGGGATTGCAGGAGGCTGATTCTATGTTAAATTCAGGGAGGTTACAGTTTGAAAATAAAAGATATAAAAATAAATAAAAATATAATTATGTAGTAATGAATATAGAGCTGCACTAAACTGCGTATGTTATATCTGTCTGGAGTTCAGTTTTCTTGCCCAAGTGAAGTCACAGAAATACATGTTCAGTCAGAGATTTCCACCTCACATTTCTCTTAGGCCCCTTTCACACAGGTGGCTGTTCTGCTGTTAAGAAGGTTTTGTTATTTTTAAATTCCAAGACTCGAGGCGCATCGATCACTTGCAGTTGTACATTGCGATTAGCTGCGTTTACATGCGGCTGCGTTGGAACATTCTTGCCATTTCTGATGTGCTTCCTATGTTTCTTTCTTTGCTGCCGCCGCTTTCTGCAGGTGAAATGGTACACTGTGATTACCTGCAGTGGTTATGAACAGATAGCTGCAATAAATTGGCCCTGGACGCAGTCAATTTTATTTTTTTTCTAACAGCACCAAACCGCATTTAACAAACCGTTGCTAAATGCAGTATGTGAATGGGGTCATAGAAAAAAATTGTGTGGGTTTAGCTGCGGTAGATAACTTTATCTATCCGCAGCTAAAAGATGAATTTTATCCTCCTGTGTGAAGGGGGTCTCATAGGAATGGCACATGGGGCAGGATTCCTCAGCATCATAAAGCTGAAAGAACACTGGGTTGAGGGGTTTTGTTGTACTCATCTATGCCAGCAGAGGGCAAGAAGGATATTTCCACTAATAGCAAATCAGTTTTTAAAGCATTTACAAAATTAAAATTGGTTAAAAATAATAATGATGTACAGCAATTGAGGACGTAGAGAAAAAAATTGTGACTAATTCGGCTTTACTGTCTGTAGTTTTGAGGTTCCCAGAGAGGAAACACTGGCGGGCAAATAGAAAGGATTCACACTTCTCATAAAAGCAAAACCCTGCTAAGCAAACAAAAACGTAATTTTGTCCAGTCAGGAACGTACGGACTATACTGCCATTAATGTAATAACAGTGCATTATATATACTACTACAAATTTTACAGAAAACGTCAGCATGAACTTCAATATGGAGTACTAGTGATCCTGCAGGAAGATATGAAGATCCAGCTCCAGGTGGGTGGGTTTTGAAGACGGTGGCAGAGAGAGGAGTCCAGGCGCCAAGGTACCTGGAGCCATGTCAAGACTTGGTTGCTGCAAGACGCATTAATTGGGTCACCGGAGCTCCTCCAAATGACCTGCCAGTTACCATTGTCCCTCTTCCTGTCTTCTTCGTGCTCTGCCCCCTCGGGCTGCTGGGATTGTTTTCTGAGGACAAAGCATGTAAAATCAGAAGATCCATTCAATAGCCGATGCAGCAAAATTAAGACGCATGGAGGCTGCTATTGTGGACTTCCAATTAATTAAACATAGAATATTTGTACTCACACAACCTCCAGTTTCTATCGTCATCTACAGAACAATTGGGCATGGGTAAACAAAAAACTGCGGCTCAGCCCAAGGTATAACCCCCTCCCCACTACTAGCATGCTGCTTTATTTTTTTTAGATAAGCAGTGGCAAGACTATGATAATAAATACACATTTTTATTTTTTTGGTAGATCACAAGTGAATCAAGTTGTCTTTAATGGAGTATGCTAGGTCCAGAGTGCTGCTGTATTACTTTAAATCACAGACTCATTATTGGAGGATATTAAAGCGGATCTCCCACGCCAACAACGTTTTTTTTGTGAATGGCTATTTAAAAGTTAAATTACCCTAACTTGCACAACTCACGTGTCCTGTTATCCCCGACCGCTCTGCTGCTATACAGTCTGAAATAAAAAGTTATAATCCTCCTTCCGGTTTCTGCACCATTTTAACTGTGGGCATAAGCCCACAGCACGGCACTTCCTTGTTGTGGTGGATGCTGATGTCCCAGCATCCACCGCTAGATCTCGCGCATGAGCAACGGGCACCAGCGGCTTTGGCGTCTGTGTTGCGCATCACAATCGCGCGCCACTTCGAAATCGCGCGATATTTTGTCGAACAGGGGAGAATACAATATCAAGGGAGCTATGACACAAGCTCCCAGAAGACGCTACGCGGGACAGGAAACTAAAAGAAACCCGACGAAAAACCCGAGGGAGGCAGACCGGAAGCCCATGCAGTTTAATGGTACAGTAAATACTATTTTAGTTAAAAATATCGGTTTCAGCATTCTTTAGGAGAACTATTATTTATGCAATCATGTTTAATTTTGGGTGGAGATCCGCTTTAAACACACCTTTTCTACTTGTAACTCTGAAAGTACCAATTCAGCCCTAGTGCAACTTACCTGAAATGGTAGGTGGACGCTGTAGCTTTTTTGCTGTGCTGAGCTGTAACCTGCCAATTCTGCTTTGGCTGGCTGTACCACTTCCCACACGTGATGAGGATGAACTGGAGGAGTAGAAGAAAACAGGGGTCAAATATGAGGTACAGCTTTATTTAGCTTTCCACAAAAACAATGAATCCAATAAAAATACTGGCAACTAGGGATGAGCTCTGGCGTGTTCGCCCAATCCACATGCAGAGCCTGCCAGGAAGTCTGCATGGCGCTGCGCTAATCACAGGCAGGGAGACATTTCCTGATCTCTGCAGACAATGTCTCCCTGCCTGCGATTAGTGCAGCGCCGTGCAGACTTCCTGGCGGGCTCTGCATGTGGACTGGGCGAACATGCTAGAGCTCATCCCTACTGGCAACTTTAAGATGCCATCAATTTTTATAAAAAATTTAAAATCTAGTGTAAAAAGGCTGTGACCAATTATTTCACGTATTTCCAGATATGAATACAGTCAGTCACATTCCACAGAGCACATATTGTCATTCACACTGGTCCTGTCCCAGAGGATCTTCCAACATAATATTCTCACTTCAGGAATACCAGGGTGTATTTGTTTTAAATCAAGTCAATTAAATTGTGATTTAACCACTTCAGCCCTGGAAGGATTTGCCCTCTTAATGACCAGACCATGGCACTCTGTCGATTTAACTGACAATTGTGCTGTCGTGCGAAATTGTACCCAAACAAAATGTATGTCCTTTTTTCCCCACAAATAGAGCTTTCTTTTCGTGACATTTACCACCTCTGCCTTTTTAATTTTTTTGCGCTATAAAACAAAAAAAAAAAGAATTTTGAACAAAAATAAAAACAATATTTTTTACTTTTTTTCTAAATATCCCCAATATATATATATATATATATATATATATATATATATATATATATATATATATATATATATATATATATATGTTCCTCAGTTTAGGCCAATATGCATTCTTCTAAAAAAAAATTTTTTTAGCAAAAATAACAACAAGCGTACATTAAGAATTGGTTTGTGCAGGTTAGAGCGTCTACAAAATAGAAAATAGATTTATGAAATTTTTTTTATTTTGAACTAGTAATAGCGGTGATCTGCCAGATCGGACACTTTTTCTGGGACCAGTTCTATAAAAAATGCACCGATTACTGTATAAATGACACTGGCAGGGAAGGGGTTAACAATAGGGGTTATCAAGGGGGTGGGGGGTGTGTGTACTGACTGGAAGAGAGATTTCTCTGTCCCCGAAGATCTCTCTACTCCCGTCAGAACGGGGATTTGTTTGTTTACATTGACCCGTTTCCGGATTTCTGTGGAGTGATCGCGGGTGGCCGCGTGCATCGGCTCCGGCCGTGAGCCCACAGTATCTATTGCATGCACAGATGTACAGCTACCGTGATTCGCGCAATAGAGCTAACCTGCCACAGTACAATGATGGCGACAGGTCGGCAAGTGGTTAAATC
This sequence comes from Rana kukunoris, assembly GCA_029574335.1. Classification (NCBI taxonomy): domain Eukaryota; kingdom Metazoa; phylum Chordata; class Amphibia; order Anura; family Ranidae; genus Rana; species Rana kukunoris. The sequence continues at coordinate 91,910,775 of CM056058.1, read as the reverse complement.
ATGATTTAAATCATAATTTTAAAATAGCAACTGTCATCTCTGTCCTGCAGCAGCTCCTCCTCTGACCCACATTTTACTCACTGACAGTCCTATTCACTTTAATGGGATGGCTGGTGATTCGGCAGTGACATAAGGTGAGGGATGAGGAGGCAGTAAGTGGATGTCTGCCAACAAGCACTGCCATGGGGGATCCTGAAATGATAGGTGCTCTTTAAATGTAAGGACTTATTCTTGCTGCTAGTTAGACTCTTCAATATTTGAAAACAAAATAAATGTTTCCCCATTTAGAGAAAAAAAAAGCTGTCGGGTTAGTAAAACAGCGATATCAGAACAGATTCAATCATACAGTTTGTGATGTACATAGATTTGAAAAAACAATGGAATAAAGGAATATTCCTGAACTTTGTTTTATCGCATGGTCACTCTGAAATTGTGTGAATGCATCAATGCAGTGCATGTTATCTCAGCCTGCAGAGCTTGGATTCATTGAATGAGTTTACCAAAAATGTAAATATTGCAGAATATACAGCTTCATGCTACACAACTAAGCTCCATATCATGCTGAATAAACTCAAATTATGAATGCATCTTAAATAGAAAACTATATTTGATATATTTTTACTCCCAAAGCATCTTATTAAAATAAATTTGATAAAAATCCCAAAAATCTTATTAAAAAAATAATAGTAATAAAAAGATTGTTTTGATTTTTTTTTTTTATTATCGATTTGTATCCACCCTGAGGAATACATACCATACACACACTAGTCTCTTTGGTCAGTCAACCTTCATGTATATTTTAAATTGTGAGACAAAAAACACACAATGCTATAGGGCAAACGCAAACTAAAAACTGAACATCTGAAATACTGGTTTAGTCTAGGGGTGCAGGGATTAGCTGCATTACTTACTTTGTTCTTCTGGGCTGTCCCTCAGCTATTAACCCTGCATTGCAAATGAGGAGGCGAGCCTGAGAGCGTGGCCCACGGTGCTTTGGAGAGGAGGCTGCAAGGAACCGACTGCATGAATTGAGGGACACCACAATGTAGCCAAGACACCTTCTCTCTGCACCCCTAGTCTAAACAATTATTTAGCCCTTGCAGTGCAGGAAGGTAAGGGGGGGGGGGGGTGTCACTGCAAGGGTAAATTGCGTCTTATTCCCGAGTTCAACTTTCAGGCATACCGTCATCCAGATGGGAAATTATCCCAGGATATCAGCATTGCAAGGAAGTATTAAGAAGTTTGCTGCGCATGCCCTTTTGAAAAATTCTGATCAAACACTTAAAAAGTTACCCTTTCCTTATAGTAAAAAAAAAAAAAAAAAAGACTGTATATATTTATCTTTCCTGCTGCCAAACCCAAGAGACCTGGGAGATGCAAGCTTGAAAAGAGAAAAGTAAGCGTGTTCACTTATTTTATAGGCATCACATTTTTAAAGATTTTACCGAAAGCGACTATTTATACTTGCCCAGGCAATGCCAACACAGCGAATATAAAGTTAGCTAATAAAGTGCGATACTAAAATGTAAAGATTCTGTACAAAGAGCCCCAACTCAGTTCCTGAATGCCTAGGCTATGGCCTTACCTTATAGAGCGCCTTCTGCGCTGAGAGTAGGCTTTTGTAGATTTGCTAACTGAAGCAGTATTTGGAACCCTCTCAGAAAGGCCACTTGTGGTGAATACAGGAACCACGGAACTGGGGAGAAAAATGCAAAACCTTTATCAGTTTCCTCCTTCTGCTCGTTTCCCTGCAGACAGGCTGGGAAAGATCTGGGTCATGTGACAGCTGTATATCGATTAGGAAAGATATACCTAGATTTTTTTTTTTTTTTATAATTACAGTGCCATCATCCACATAGACATAGAAGGGACTATGTAACGTAAACAGTGCATTTAGTATCACTTTAAGTAGCTGATCTGGAAAAAATGGCGTTGGGATAATGTAATGAAACTCCCTAGATCAGCTGCATCCCACACCCCAACCTCTTGTTATTGTGTTAAAGTGGTTGTAAACTTAACCACACAACTTGCACCTAAAGGTGAGCCTGGATTAAGGCTTACCTGTAGGTGCAAGAAATATCTCCTAAACCTGCACGGGAGTGACGTTTTTGCCGCTCCGGCCAATCGCAGCGCCAGAGCGGCGTAAACAAGAAGAATCTGCGAGCGGACATGACGGCAGCAGGGAACGAGGAGAACGTCGGGGGCTTTGATTTCAGGTAAGTGCCACATAAGGAGCTAGTATGCTATGGATATTTTCTCTTGCAGGATTCGTTTTTTGGGGGGGGGGGGGGGCTTTACTTCCTCTTTAATTAGGTTAGGTCATGGCACGTAGATGTAGACAAAAGGTCTGGAGACACATCCCAGCGGGGATGGGGGTGCAAGGAGGGGCTGCCTGCTTATCATAATCCCTTTATGTGTTTCAACTGTAGTTTCTGTTTCAAGTGTTGAGTTCCCATTGGTTCTTCCTTGTGCCCTACCACACTCTACGACAAGGCTAAGGGGAGTGTCCCCAACTGAGTTTAAAGGTGTATGTTATGTATTTATTAAACATTTTATGCACTGTATGTTTAACCCTAAACACCTGTGTCTCTTGCCTTGTAATTGGGGGGGGTTAAAGGGGTTGTAAACCCTTGTGTTAAAACACCTTGCAGTCAGCGCCCATTTAAGTATTTCAGCCCATCAATCTTCAGTTATCCATCAACACAAAACTATTTTGCTTTAAATAAACTGCAGCCAATCAATGTATTTTTTTTTAATCATAAAACACAGAGTCTCAGTGACTGCTGAAACATAGAAGAGTGACAGGAAAAAAAGGCCAAGTAGTCCATCGAGGCTACCCCATTTTCTTTTTCTAAATGAGTTAGATCAGGGATTCTCAAACTACGGCCCTCCAGCTGTTGCGGAACTACACATCCCATGAGTCATTGTAAAACTCTGACATTCACAGACATGACTATGCATGATGGGAATTGTAGTTCCTGAACAACTGGAGGGCCGTAGTTTGAAGACCCATGAGTTAGATAATCAGACTGCAAGCAAGAACATTTCATTAACCACATTATAAACACAGTCTGTGCTACAATACTTAATGTATGGAGAACTATATCTCTTGGTTTACAAGCACTGTGGGGTTACCAACCTTTTTACGAAAGTGCAATCGATCTGTGGTACACCCACATTTTCCCAGCCAGGATAATCAGAGGATCCAAAAGTGACAGTTTTGTCCATTTCTGACATCAGCCAGGCCTCCTCTGAAAGGTTAAACGTGGTATTCATGTCCCTGACAGCTGGAGCCAGGAGGGAGGCATTGTTCTGGAGAGCAGAGGTCCCCAGCGGGAATCTGCTTTTTGTCACAGTCTGAGATATCGGGTTTGATGCAGTCTTTGTGACCTTCTTGGGCGTGCACAGAGAAAATCGTTTTGGTGGCTGAGAAAAAGCAGATTCAGTGCTTTTGTGAGAAAAAAGATTCACAGAAGAACGCAGGTTTGGTCGGCTGGGAATGGAAGATTTTCTGGGCCTCTTGACATGGACCTCTGGGGTGCTAGGAAGGACGTCTTCTGATTTACATGGAGTGTTGCCTTGCCTTCTTCTCTTTACTGGCACTACTGGACTACGAAGGCTGGGGCTGATGTCTGGCAGAAGCTCTCTCCTGCAGCGTTTTAGTGGCTTTCTTTTCTTGGAAGGTGGGGCTTGGGTTATAGGCTCCTCCTCCTGAAAATCTGTAATAATATCTAAAAGAAAGAAAGCACTTAAAAAAAATGTACATTTATTCATTTGAAGCTAGTGTAGATTTGTTCAATATTAATAAATATGGTGGAAAAGAACAAAAAGGTCAACGTTCAACATAAAAGGCATTTTGTTTTTCCCATGTTTTTTTATTTGTCCCCCTTTTTAAATTTTACGAATTGCATTTACAGGGGGTCCCCGACTTACAAATGCCCTAGTTACGAACTTCTACATACGAACCGGGCGCTGCGGGGACCCTTTGCCATTTTCCGCAGACCGCTTGCTGTTCTGTGCATGCGCAGCCAGACGGAGCCTCGGGAAATGTCCGTAATTGGCCACGCATGCGCAGAACAGCATGCGACGGAACATCGGAAATGTCCGTAATTGCCAGTCTACGCATGCGTGGCCGACTTATGAACATTTCCAATCTACAAACAGGATGAAAGTCCCTAATGGGTTCATAAACCCAAGGACTCCCTGTATATAAGAAAGAGCCACATTTATAGGTTAGTACACAGGTGCATGCACTTATGTAAAAGTTTCATCTCTTTAGTCTAAGTTGCCTAAGTTTGAGACAAGATTTGTTTTATGGGTACATTCGCATGGGCGTTTGCCATAGTGCGAATCTATAGATCCTGTTGCTGGGTTTCACAGTTGCGAGCGGCTACCTGTGGCCTCGGAGCCCATACACTAATGAGTCTGTCAGCTGCCGCAGCTACATGTGGCGGTTTGCACAGCCAGCGATTATCTGCAGTGTGTGTCCAGTCATACTTTGCTAGCTGAATAGCTGTGGCCAATGCCTATAGCTGCGGAAAATACTTGTAGCTGCCAAACCCAGAAGCAGAAATCAATGGATTCCTGTAGCTGGGATTTGCATCATGGCAAACTCCCATGTGAATGTACCCTAAAAGAAATCTTCAAATTCTGTAAATAAGTTGTAGCTATTGTCCATCTGCAGCATATTTGTGTGAGAAAATTAAAAATGCATATCAATTTGCTTTTCATGCACTTTGCGCTGGTAAGTAAAACAGTTTCTCCTCTCCCTAGGACAAAACAAGCCATTACCCTTGAAGTGTTGGCACCCTATTGCGTGGTATACGTTTTTCTCTGCCTGCAGTTGGGCTTTAGGTATTTTTTAAAGTTATGCTATGTGAATGGGAACATATAACAAATATAAAGTTGGTGTTATCCCATTTGGGCTGCAAAAGTGGAAACATGCTTTAAAAGCCGATCGCCATTTAACCCCTAACCCCCTCCACTGCTATTTATTACACGTTTTATTTTAAGGAAAAGCAAGAAGAAAAAAATATCACAGTGCAGTGGCATGAAAAGCCAATTAAAGTGGATGTAAACCTGATTTTTTTTATTGTCACAATGTAGAGTAAAATATTTCCTATCATCTGTGCCCAGTCTTGCCACATAGAGTTAATTCAGCTGAGCAATCCTCTTTTATTGTTCAGTGAGATAAAACAGACTAACAGAGAAAAACCTTAGTCCGTTCCTCCCCCTTGCTTTGAGTGACAGGTTATTTACATATCTCATGCACTAGCCTGGAGACAGGCATTATTTTTTTTAATTCCCACCCCCACCCCTTTTCTGAAGTCATTTGGTTACTTTTCTGGATTTTGACTGGATGTTAGTGATCATAGCAGAATTTAGTTTAGGAATACACAAGAGAAAACGCATGTTGACAAGGGGAGTGTAGAGGAGGGCGGGGAGTCTACTGACATCACGACTCCATCCACAGAGCTCCAGACGACAGACCCACCCACAGAATCTGCAGTTTTTCAGTTCTTATAACAGACAGAGGGGAGACATTTGACAGGCAAGGATAGATGCAGGAGACATGTATATCCTTATAGATCAGCACTATGGCAGTAGTTTAGAAAGGATGAGAGTGGGTTTACATCCACTTAAACCGATTGAGGACTGCTGCATGACGATATACGTCAGTAGAATGGCACGGCTGGACACAAGGGCGTAAATGTACGTCCCCTTTAAGATCCCAGCCATGGTCCTCTTCTCTGTGACCATCCCCGCGGGAACAGCGGACCCGATCGCCGCCGGTGTCCTGCTGCGATCTGGTCACAGAAAGGAAGAACGGGGGAAGGCAAGTGTAAACAAACCTCTCCCAACGCTTCCTAGTGAGCCTGTTACTGATCGTCTGTTCCCTGTTATAGGAATCAACGATCAGTGATGTCAAACGCCCGGCCACGCCCCCCCACAGTAAGAATCACTCCCTTAGGGCACACTTAACCCCTACAGCATTCCCTCCTGGTTAACCCCTTCACTGCCAGTGTCATTTTTACAGTAATCAGTGCATTTTTATAGCACCGTTCGCTGTAAAAATGACAATGGTGCCAAAAGAGACCACCATAATATCACAGTCACAAAAATAAATAAAATGATAGCCGCCATACTAGAAAAAAAAATATTACTAAAAATGCAAAAAAATATCCCCTATTTGGTAGTCGCTATAAATTTTGCGCAAACCAATCAAACGCTTATTGCGATTTTTACCAAAAACATGTAGAAGAATACGCATCGGCCTAAACTGATGGATTTATATATATATATATCTATATCTTTTTTGGGGATAGTATAGTAAAAAGTAAAAAATATTGCATTTTTTTAAAAATCGCTGCTCTATTTTTGTTTATAGTGCAAAAATTAAAAACCGCAGAGGTGATCAAATACCACCAAAAAAAAGCTCTATTTGTGGGAAAAAAGAAGACGGACATCAATTTTGTTTGGTAGCCACTTCGCCCGACCGTACAATTGGCAGTTAAACCGACGCAGTGCTGAATCGCAAAAAGTGGCCTGGCCTTTAAACTGCATAATGGTCCGGGCTTAAGTGGTTAAAGCATTGTGAAGACTCATTTTGGTTTTTTTTGTGTGTAAAATAACAAACCTGTTATGCTTACCTGCTCTTTGCAATGGTATTGCACGGTGCAACCCTGAACCCCTTATCGGGTCTCCTACAGATTCTTTAAGCTCCTCCTCTTCTGTGCATCACCATAGGAAGCCACTTCCTAATGGGGGTGCATGTGGGGCACCGTGGACACACAGTGCGACTAAGCCTCGTCCCCGCTTACAGGATTTGATTGACCGCAGCAGAAGCTAATGGCTCCCGCAGCTTTCACAAGTATCAGAGAGTCGAGATAGGACTAGGACAAGCATAAAAAGGGAGGGGGTGATACAACCACTAGTAAAATTATTTACATTAATGCAGGAAATGCACTAAGGTAAACAAAGTCCTGGAAGGAATGCAATGTAAATCAGATATAGACAATAGATACAGCTACATTACAGTGTACAGAATTTGTGATGGTCAGGTTTTTAGCTCCCCATAGCACAGGAAGGATCAATGACCCCCCAAAAAAAACTACTATGCATGTTATGGAATGGTTATAAATGTCCAGGGAATGGCTGCGGGTTAATCTCCTCCCCATCTATCATCTCAGATTCCCTGTCTGCATTCCCAAACACGATTCAGTGATTTTACGCAACAATCTCTCAGCAGCTTATTTTCGGTCTTAAACCACCAAAGCGACATTAACCTCACACTTTACAATACATTACACTGAGCAACAATGACAATTCCTATGACAATAGTAATTCAATGACACAAACACTGAAAGATCGACGGATGTCCAGCATTTACAGTTCAAGAACTGAACATCTAAATCCCATGAATTAACTCTTTCTGCTCCCTTTTGGGCTGTTGAACATACCCACCCATTGAAAGCATTCCTATATGTTTTAGAATTCCAGAAAACAAAGAACAGTTGACCTGGACAGCAATTCAGAGCTGCCCTGTGTCTTGTGCATATACTCTTCATACTCCTGATGCTCTCCATCTCCACTTTTTGTTCAGGTCCCCAATCCAGCCAGGGATTTTACAGCTGTGGTTACAACTCTGCACATGCTCAGTTTTCAGTGCATTTCTATGCTGAGCATTTCTTCCCCATGACATCTGAGCAGACCATATGATTATAGAGTAACACATGTAGGTGTATACACAGTGATAAATGACAGCCCACTCTCTCTCCTCCATGCCCACTAACCAGCTAAACACAATATGGGTAGGATATTACATGTAGATTAATGGAGGCTTCACCTCCCTGTTATTCTAAGACACAGGCCAAAACAAACAAATGTTATTTCTACAAAATAAAGATTTTGTTTAAAAAAAAAAAATATATATATATATATACACACACTCACTGGCCACTTTATTATTCGGTACACCTTGCTAGTACCGGGTTCTACCCTCTTTTGCCTTCATAACTGCCTTAATTATTTATGGCATAGATTCAACAAGATGTAGGAAACATTCCTCAGAGATTTTGGTCCATATTGACACGAGAGCATCAGGCAGTTGCAGATTGGTCGACTGCATGTCTTTGATGCAAATCTCCCATTCCACCACAATCCAAATGTGCTCTATTGGATTGAGATCTAGTAACTGTGGAGTACAGTAAACTCATTGATTGTCATGTTCAAAAAAACAGTGGCGAGATGATTTAGGTTTGTGACATGGTGCATTATCCTGCTGGAATACGTATGGAGTATGTGCAGCACCCCCCCCCCCCCCCCCCCCCAGCACGTGACTCTTGAATACCTTTGCTCCTGGGACAGACGAGTATACTGGCCGTGGTTCTACAGTCTCCACAACCCATCTACCAAGAACATCATTCACCCAATGAACAATGGTTTTACTCATGCTGCTCAGATGTTTTATGTACATAGATGGAATTGTTTTATGTGTTAATCTAAAGGGGAGGGGGAGATCTGGATACATATATGCATTTTTTTTATAAATCTCCCATATCGTACGCATATTCCGTTACCACCTGGCACAGCATACATACAGTATCCCCATTCACACATCAGCCATACATACAGTTCTATTCCAACCCCTCCCACCTCTAAGAATAATTTTTCGGTCCTATGACCATGGTAAATCTTAATGGAACTAGGAAGTGAAGTGAAAATGGTTATGTCTAATGAATATTGCTTTGCTTTACACCAGTCAGACATATCAGCAGTCATTGATCATAAAAAAGCCCAGACAGACCTGCCGCTTGTACAGATAACTAGTATGCACTGCCTGGAAGTAGGACAGTTTCTTTCATGCTTTGCCATCACATGATAGAATACTGATGTTAGTAAATCAAGGTCCACAGAGCACAGGGGAAGTTGGGTTCCACTTTTGGGGGCATAGCAGGGCTACTAATGAGAACTTTGTGCTTTAATGACTAAGGCCACTATGGCTAGCTGCTGAAAGACATAGCAATAGTCAAAGCATAAAAAACAAACAAAAAAACAAACATACGAGTAGGCAGACTATTGCAGAAGAGACATGCAATAAAAGACACCTACAGTACCTCACAAAAGTAAGTACACCCCTCACATTTAAAAAAAATATATATTTATATATCTTTTCATGTGACAACACTGAAGAAATGACACTTTGCTGCAATATAAAGTAGTGAGTGTACAGCTTGTATAACAGTGGAAATGTGCTGTCCCCTCAATACCTCAGCACACCGCTGCCAACAAAATTGAGTACACCCCTAAATGAAAAAGCCTCATGCACACTGGATGTTAAAATAACGCAGTGAGTTTGTCAACGTTTTTGCAATTGAGGTTTTTAACGTTTTTCCTTTGTTAGCGTTTTTTTTCAATGGATCAAAAATGCTAAAAAAAACTCTGGTGAGCGAAGTTTTTGAGCATTTATCTGCGTTTATCAGCTGAAAAACATCTCTCAGAACCCACTATTTTTGGGTTTTTTTTTACTGCTCAAAAATGCAACTTCCCAAAACTGCTGATAACATTCAAAAAACGTCCACTGTGCATAAGGCCTGAATATTGTAACTTTTCCTTCTTAGAATCGGGATCTTTATTCTAAGCAAAAAAAAAACAGAAAAAGAGAATCACCGCTCCAAGATACTAATCAGAAAGCCTCCTCACCTGATCCAAAGCGAAGGGTGCTGGCAATGCATGGAATGATGCAAAATAAAGGAAAAAAGTTCTGGACAGCCGCACTCCAAAAATAAAGCATCTGTGGGGCCTCCTCAAATGGAAGGTGGAGTGCAAGGTCTCTACTGTAAGCTATGAATAAGCACTAAAGTTTGGTGTGAAACACGTCAGCTTTTTACCCTGTCTGCTGTGGCATGCTTTTTGTGCGTTTTTTGATTTTACAATAGAAGCAATTTATTTTTGGAGTGCGGCTGTCCAGAACGTTTTTCCTTAATTAAAAAAAAAACCACAACAGAGCTTCACAGGTTGCCACTGGAGTCCTCTTCCACTCCTCCATGACGACATCACTGATCTGGTGGATGTTAGAGACCTTGCACTCCTCCACCTTCCATTTGAGGAGGCCCCACAGATGCTCAATAGGGTTTAGGTCTGGAGACATGCTTGGCCAGTCCATCACCTTTACCCTCAGCTTCTTTAGTAAGACAGTGGTCGCTTGAAGGTGTGTTTGGGGTCATTATGTTGGAATACTGCCCTGCGGCCCAGTCTCTGAATGGAGGGAATCATGCTCTGCTTCAGTATGTCACAGTACATGTTAGCCTTCACGTTTTCCTCAATGAACTGTAGCTCCCCAGTGCTGGCAGCACTCATGCAGCCCCAGACCATGACACTCCCACCACCATGCTTGACTGTAGGCAAGACACACTTGTCTTTGTACTTCTCACCTGGTTGCCGCCACACCCGCTTGACACCATCTGAACCAAATACGTTTATCTTGGTCTCATCAGACCACAGGACATGGTTCCAGTAATCCATGTCCTTAGTCTGCTTGTCTTCAGCAAACTGTTTGTGGGCTTTCTTGTGCATCATCTTTAGAAGCCATGCAGACCAATTGGTCTGAGCACTAACAGGCTGACCCCCACCCCTTCAATCTCTGCAGCAATGCTGGCAGCACTCATGTTTATGTCACAAAGACCACCTCTGGATAGGACAATGTACACTTAACTTCTTTAGTCGACCATGGCGAGGCCTGTTCTAAGTGGAACTGGTCCTGTTAAACTGCTGTATGCTAGCGGCCAACGTGCTGCAGCTCAGTTTTAGGATCTTGGACATATAGTCTATGCCATCTTTATGTAGAGCAACAATTATTTTCTTGTTCTTTGTACTTTATAGTTCTTTGCCATGGGGTGCCATGTTGAACTTCCAGGGATTAGCAAGAGAGAGCGATAACGCCAAATTTAAACACACCTTCTCCCCATTCACACCTGAGATCTTGAAACACCAACGAGTCACATGACACCTAGGAGGGAAAAGGGCCAATCGGGCCCAATTTGGAAATTTTCACTTAGGGGTGTACTCACTTTTGTTGCCAGCGGTTTATACATTAATGGCTGTGTGTTGAATTGTTTTGAGGTTACAGCAATTATACAAGCTGTACACTCACTACTTTCCATTGTAGTAACATGTAATTTCTTCAGTGTTGTCACATGAAAAGATATAATAAAATATTTACAAAAATGTGAGGGGTGTACTCACTTTTGTGAGATATTGTATATGTCTGCTCTCAGTCTTCTGTGGCACTTTACATTTCCTAGAATCTGAAATCACTGACCCTCAGAATCCCTGGCCTATTGCTCCACTACAAAGAGCTGCATTATTTGATTTTGGAATACACTGTTGTGAAATGTACAATTTGGTCAAAGTGAGCCTGTATTTACCTGTTCTGACTTAAGCGCTGTACATTCCTCAGCATTTCATTTTACATTTATTCAAGCTCCCTTCATGTTATTTCTTTTAATTGTTGTTCAAATTTATGACTGTACCCACATTGAGCCTCTGGGTACATATGTAGCTGCACCAAAAGGACTGCATCTGCTAGTCACATCATCTTTTATCTCCCCAAGTACACGGAGTAACAGCTTGAAGGCAAAGCAGGCTTTTAGAACACAGACTTACCTTCCACTGATGACAGTTGCCCGTCTTCTCCTTTCAGGCTCTTATTGGTATTGGCCTCACTAACTTCAGTCTTCTCTCCTTTATCAGAGCCTGACCCATCCTGACTCGTATTAGGGGTGTTGTGGCTTCCCTGTGCCAGCAGCTCCACTGCTTGTACTTCAGCATCTATCTCTGGGGTGTGAAGATTGGCTAGTTTTAGAATTGCATATTGCTTCTGCACGATGCGGAGAAGAGCACTAACCAGCCTAAAAACAAAAAAATATATATAAAAAAATTATATCTTAACCACTTGCTTAGTGGGCACATATACCCCCTTCCCGCCCAGGCAAAAATTTCAGCTTTCAGCACTGTCACGCACAATGATAATTGCACAGTCGTGCGACATGGTTCCCAAACAAAATTGACGTCTTTTTTTTTACCACAAATAGAGCTTTCTTTTGGTGGCATTTGATCATCTCTGCGGTTTTTATTTTTTGCGCCATAAACATTAAAAGACTGACAATTTTGAAAAAAAAAAAAATATAGGATTTTTTACTTTTTGCCATAATAAATATCCCATTTTGTTTTTAACTTTTTTTCCTCAGTTTAGGCCGATATGTATTCTTTAACATATTTTAGGAAATAAATAAATACATTTGGTTTGCGCAAAAGTTATAGCACCTACAAAATAGGGGATAGAATTCTAAAAAAAAAATAAAAAAATTATTATATACTTTTTTACTAGTAATGGCGGTTATCTGCAATTTTTGTCAGAACTGCGATATTACGGCAGACACAGAGGGCACTTTTGACACATTTTTGGGACCATTCACATTTATACTACAAACAGCGCTATAAATATGCACCGATTACTGTATAAATGTGACTGGCAGGGAAGGGGTTAACGCTAGGGGGGGATCAAGGTGTTAAATGTGTGCCCTGCTAGGTGATTCTTACTGTGGGGGGAGGGGACTGACTGTTGGAGGTGACTGATCTGTGTCCCTATGTACAAGGAACACAGCATCAGTCTCCTCTCCCTGACAGGACGTGGATCTCTGTGTTTACACACAGAGATCCACGTCCCTGGCTCTGTAGCTGCCGATTGCGGGTACCTGGCAGACATATCGGCCGCCAGGCACGTGCATCGGTACCTGAGTGACACGGCGGGCACGCGCCCCCCCCCCAGCAATCAGCACGCGATAACATTAGTGTCCCCCATGCTATACATTTTCTCGTTCAAGACTCCATTTTTAAAACCTTATCATCTTGTATCTTCCCCAGCTGAGAGGATTTATTCAATTTGCTTCAAATGAGACAAATATTTTCAGAGAACACCAATGCTTCAGAATATAAGCATGCCAATTGTTTAGTCATCCAAGAACTGTCCATTTCATAAATCCCTGCAATCATTGTTTAGGAGTTGGACAACATTTGTTAGACTGGGAAATAGGACACTTATTTTTTAACCACTTCAGCCCCAGACGATTTGGCTGCCCAAATGACCGGGCCACTTTTTGCGATTCGGCACTGCGTTGCGTTAGCCGACAATTGCACGGTCGTGCAATGTGGCTTCCAAACAAAAATTTACGTCCTTTTTTTCTCAGTTTAGGCCGATACGTATTCTTCTACATATTTTTGGTAAAAAATAAAAAAAAAATAATATATATATATATATATATATATATATATATATATATATATATATATATATATATCATTTATCTGCGTTTTTTTTCCGTGACTGCAACATTATGGCAGACACATCAGATGCTATTTTGTGACTATTCACATTTATACAGCCAACAGTGCTATAAAAATGCATTGATTACTGTATAAATGTGACTGGCAGTGAAGGGGTTAACCCGAAGGGGGGCAGGGAAGGGGTTAAGTGTGTCCCAGGGAGTAATTCTGTGTGTGGGCGGGGCTTACTATGACACAACACTGATCCCTGCTCACGATGAGAGGGAGTAGACGATCAGTGTCCTATCACTAGGCAGAAACAGGAGATGTCTCTTTTACAAAGGCATCCCCCTGTTCTGCGACCCGATCGCGGGACACCGGCGGACAGAGTCAGCGGGCATGGAGACTGTGGCAGGCAGGTGCGCGCTGGCGACAACAACAACAAGAACCTGGGGAATGCCCAGGGAATAACCAAGCCTACTTACCGACCAGCTAGCAGAACAACCAATTAACCTGTCTAACAATGTGCGTTAAAAACAGGGCGACAAGCAACCGCTAGGAGGCAGGTTCAAGGCAACGTATATATACACACACACACACACACTTTGCTTTGCCTGCCTGTGCCATTCTGCCAACGTATATCTACGTGAGATGGTCGGCAAGTGGTTAAATGGATTCACCTGCAAGGTGCAAGACAACCCTATCCTCTTCAATTGGCTTCAATTCTTCAACACCAACAAAAGCACTTATTAATCTCTGCTCCGATATGCTTACACCTGAACTCCTAGCTATTTTTTTTTCTCCCATGCAGCGGGGCTGTGACTTCTCCCGCTGTTACAATTTAAGAAAAATGCAGCCTTGGGGAAGCTCCACTCACCCCGAGTTCTGTGAATCGGCACTGATAAGCACTCTTTGTAGTTCATTGAGTTTTCCTGTCATTCAGTAACTGCCTGCCCATTTGAGGTATGGGCAGGCAGCTACACCGACAGTCTGCAGGAGCCTGAATTTCTACCTGCGATCTGCTGATCATGAGTGAAATGCTCAACAGGCTCCTAATAAAAATAAACAAAGGCACTTTTTTTTACCTGCAATAAAATTTGTATTTATTTTTTTAACTCCTTCCCACGGGCCATATGCATATATGCAACCTTTTGGCGGATGGGCCTTTAAAACAGAGCACAGTTGCCTTCGGCCAATGGAAAACTTCCGATCTCTACTTGTGATCAGGAGCCTTCTGATTATGTGACAGCAATCACATGACCAAATACCCCAACCCCCTGGCATCCGAAACCCCTTAAAGGGCCAGGAGGATCTGGCGCGAACAGATTAAAAAGGTGACCTTATCCTTTAATTGGTAGTTCAGTACAGATATTCTATGAATTGCTAAGATATATAAAAACGTTCTGTTTTCACACTGCACCTTTTTTTTTTTTAGGCACCACCCTCTGTAGTCTTCATTTTAAGATATTCCATAACTACAGACAAATATATCAAAAACACTTACTTGTTGGTGCTGTCGTTTTGTGGAGCACTTAATATACTCAGGCTGTTCTCTTCTCCCGATTCCCTTTCAAAACTGTTAGATACAGAATCCTGCATTGGAAAGAGCAATCAGCAAGTCGTGTAAAAAAAATAGTTGTAAAAAAAATACAGACTTAAGGCCACGATAGGTTCACATGGGCTCATTCTTGTAAACGGTAGTCTTAAAGTGGAACTTAAACTCTCTGAATCAACATTGACCAATTTTAATCCTTATGCTGCTAGCATTGGTAAATATATATATATATATATTTTTTTTTTCTTCAGTTACTTCTGGTTTTTCAAGCCTAGGCAAATGAGGTCATACTTCACATCCCAGGAGTCTGTAGGAGGGGTTTTCTTAAATTTGGATCAAAATTCAAAACAGTTTTCTTATTGTGTGCCTCACACAAATGCTAATAAAATGGTCTCAAATTTTTACCCATCAGGTACTTTCTGTGCTGTACAACTTCACTTTCAAGTTTCTAGCCAAAGCTGGGCCCCATACCAGGATTGGTATGCCACAGCTATGCCAGGAGAAATTGGGCTACTTTACTGTGCATCTGCCTATATGTGGCAAACTTCTCGCACATGCACACAAATGTTGCTGGGCACCAACGCAGTTTTTTTTTCTTAAAACGGCAGTGCAGAGGAGGGGTGGGGCAAGGCAATTCACAAGCGGTCTAGTTCCAACTTAAAGCAGCGTTCCACCTAAAAGTGGAACTTCCGCTTATTTGTCTCCTCCCCCCTCCGATTGCGCAGTAGAGACCTGGAATGAAGCCGTGATGCTACACAGCTGGATTCCCTTACCCACAATGGGTAAGGGAATCCCTTACCCACAATGGCGGCGGCGGCAGCATCCAACCGCTGAGGGAAACATCAGCTGCGTTGCCGATGTCGCTCGACTCCAGGACAGGCAAGTGTCCTATTATTAAAAGTCAGCAGCTGCAGTATGTGTAGCTGCTGGCTTTTTATTTCTGTAGGGGTGGGTGGGTGGACCTCCTTTAACTGCTAAAAAAGGATTAAAAATACAGTGAAAAGATACAGTATATTATTGGTGTAATGGTGCGATGTGGAAAAAGTATGCACAGCCTTGGCTTCAGAATTTGGCAGAGTATACTTTTGTAGACATTTACATAGCTGCCCACTTGTCTATGACATGGTTGGCAGCCATGTAACATTTGCTCACCCGATGCACAATTTTTTTTTATTCCCCCAACATTTGAATGGGTTTCAAATAAGTGCTTTGTCTAGGACCATCCCTAACCCTTCATTTCTTGTTTTTATTCATTGCTTGGGACATGCTGTCTTCCATATGTATTAAAACACGTCTATTTGTTACTGTGGCCAAAACAAATAACTTATATTCACCAGCACCCAGCAATTTATTCCAAAAAGGCCTGGTCTTTGCCTAGTGTTTTTATTAGGTAGCAGAAGGTTTTTCCCAGCATACTTCCTGTGAAGGTTATTTTAGTGCGATCTTTTCTGATTGTTGATGCATGCACTATGACACCAACTGTTGTAAGTGTTACTTTAGGTTCTTAGAGATTTCAACCAGTCAGCTTTTGAATTGAATTTGCAGGGACAGTCATTCCAGGACAAATGATCTTGCATACATAGCTTCCTTTACCTTAGTGCAGTCCTCTTTCACTTAACTCATCCTTCCATTTTGCTTTTAAATGTCCTTCTTTCTTCTGAGAAATCCTCACTTCCTGTTCTGTCTGTAACTCCACACATTAATGCAAGGCTTTCTCCCTGGTGTGGAGAAAGCCTCTTGAGCGGGGAGGGGGGTGCAGGAGGGTCAGGACGCGCTCTACTTTGCAGATAGAGAAAGGAACTGTGTGTTAGTGGGCGTCCTGACACTCCTGCTCTCTCCCTCCCCCTCAAGAGGCTTTCTCCACACCAGGGAGACAGCCTCGCAATACTGTGTGTAGTTACAGACAGAAGAACAGGAAGTGTATATTTTCCAAGAAGAAATAAGGACATTTAAAAGCAAAATCGAAGGATGAGGCAAGTGAAGGAGGACTGCATTAAGGAAGCTATTTAGGGATTTTTTTTTTTTTACCTTTACAACCCCTTTAAAGTGATACTAAACCCAAAACAGTAAAATCATTCTATGTGTACTTTATGGTACCGGTGCTAGTTAAACTTAAGGGTAGATCAGAGTGTAGTTAGACTCTGATCCAAAATTGTTAGTTGTAAAATAGAGTCTCTGTCTCAGCTTGGCTGTGGGCCCATTCTGTTGTACTGGGGTGTTCTTCCAGCCCCTGTGCTGCAGGTGGCAGTAGTGGAGTCAAGGTTTGAGTGCTCTTCCCCAGCAGCCAATCAGAAGGGTTTGACCTTGCTGTGCATGCTGGGAGGGGTATTTATGAGGCAGACGCAATTGGTTCTGGGTCTTCTTGGTCCAGTGTGGCACCCACCATCAGGGTGGCCACACCACGGCGCCCCGGCCTACCTGGCCGGGGGCGTGCATGCCACATGGTGTTCCTGGACCCAGTGAGTGACTGCGTTCCCACCTTCAAAGATCCCAAGCTGTACTGCTGTTCGGTGGGGAGTCAGTCTGAGGAGCGCCATTGAGAGGCTGGCGGTCCAAAAGGGCCTGGACAAACCACTGGGGATCGAGGTAACCGGAAACTGAGGGATTGATCATCTGTTAGTCAGTACCTGTGCGAAAAGTTGAAGGAGATCCAGACGCAACTCATCCGAGGAGGGATACCTCCGAGAATTCAATCCAGAAGGGGGCTTGTGGCAGAAGTACCTTTCTGGTGCTCACTGAGGAGAGTCTGTGGCAGAGACTTTCTCCTCAAGTTCACCAAGGAGGGTCTGTGGCAGAGACTTTATCCAGAAATTGCCTGAGTGAAACGCTGGCTGCCAGGTTAGTAAGGGAGGCCTGTCTGGGTACGCTAAACCCACTCCGGCGGGAGTGGCGCAGAGAAGTGTTACGTTTGGGAACAGGATCGTTTCCTTATCATAAAGCCTGAATCTAAGTTGAAGAGAGAGAACTGTATTTTCCTCACGTTATTGTTTTTACCCGGCTGGGTAATAAAGAGCAGAGCAAAGAGCACCTGTTGTGGACATTCCTTTACTTTCACTATATGCAATACGCATCATTCACCCCTAGGAATTTGGAGGAGCCAAGAGGTAATACGCCGCCCAAACATCCAGCAGCTCCTCCAGGTGTAGTGCTACATATATATGCAGTAAAGCATGCTTGTTATACTCACTGTGGAACCTAAGGGATTAGTCCTCTGCATTGTGTAATAAGACTGTTTAATCCTGTCTTCTCCGATCTTCCCCTTCTTGCATTGCCCCCAAAACATGTCCAGATAAGATTATTAGTGGAGTCAGGCTGCACATTGCACAGTTTGTTGTGTATAGAGTTTTTTATTCCATGGGGAGGGTGCATGTGATCAGCACAGGGCCAATCAGCAATGTCCAGACAGAGGGTCAGGGGTCCTGCATCCTGATAGGACAGCCAGTGCAGTATGAAAACTCCTCCTACAAGCTTCAACCAGTCACAAGTTTGCTATATACTGCTGATGAAAAAAAGGTATATAGCAGTTTATTTTTTCTAAAATGATTGCATTTCCATGTTCTGTGTACTGTGGGAGACCAGATATATTGAATGCAGGGCCCTGGGTTTAGTAACACTTCAGGGTAGGTATATTTTGAAAGAAAATGCAATTCTAAGCGGCCATAAACAAAAAGAGGTGTATGCATACACTATACACCTTGCATTATTTAAAAGAAAAAATTTGCAACTATTTGTTACATTTTATTGCAAAGGAGAAGTTAAAAGAGACGTTTGGGGTAAATAAAAAAAAAAGCCTGAGAATTGAGCGACATAACTGCCGTTTGCTCAGTTCTTGGTCACCTCTGAGCAGATAGCAGCGACTGTCACCACTCTCTGCTCTTCCCCCTCCATCACTGTGTGGAGGACCTGGCTGGAGAGGGGGGCAGGTGCAGCTGGCTTCGGCTCTCAACTTTGCACTGAGAGCTGGAGCCAGCTATCAATCAGGGCTCTGGGTAGATCCTGACAATATCTGAAGCCTTTGAGTGCCTCCACTGTGACATGAGCCTACAGCTGTTGGCTGATTCTGGATCACAGGAGAGCTCAAGTGCGTGCACTCCTGTTAACCAGAAGAGTTGGGTGTGAGCAGTTTTAATAATTGTCTGCAGCATTTGGAACTTCTAGCCTGTGCTTTTCATATTACAATTTTTTTTTCCTAACCAATCATAATCTGCTGCTTTTTAGACAATAGCAAAACATCGCCTATACTTACAACTTGATAAAAAATAAATGGCGTTTATTCATAAGTGACAGGTTAGCTTTACAGAGTGGAAAGTGACAGAGCTGCGTTATTGTTAAAGCCAAATTAAAGATGGGTTATAAAAAATTACTGCTAGAGTCTTGTAGGTTGCTATAGGTAATGCAGGACACTTTCCCCAGTAAACAAAAATCCATCAGGCAGACATGGCATCCAATAGCAATTAAATATAATCTTTACTAGTAAATTAAAAAGAGAAAAAATAAATCAAAAGGGTATTGTATTTCCAGAAAATACAACTTGTAATTGTAGCAATGATTAAGAGACTTTTTTGATTGAAACATAAAATCCTTTTTGATTGCCACGAATTAAAAAAAGTTCTAACAAATTTAATTGGAGATTGGATCACGCCTCTGCGATTATTTCTGTGGAACAACTTTATTGTGCTGCCAATTGCCAAAGGGGAATGAGTTTAAAAAGTACATTCCGGTAAAATATAAAAATACAAACTATGGGGAGTCAGTCTATCCATAAAGTGGCTCTAATCATCTCCCTACCATTCATCTACTGCACCCGCCTGCATCTTTATTGTCTTGATGACTCTAAAGCCTAGTACACACCAATAGGCTTGGACAGCTCAGGTGGGAGACGATGTACTAAAAATCCAATGTTGGTCCAGCAGTCTGCCCTGCTGTGCTATTGTGTTATGACAGGGGTCTGATGCAGCATGTTGCTGCGTCATGTTTACTTCTTACTTCCTGATTGTTGTACCAGGCATATGTTCCGACCCTATAGAGATGAATAGGAAAGTCAAGTGAAGCATAGACAAATCCTCACTGCAGCACACCACAATATGCTTTGCTTCATCGAACAAACAGAAAAGGGGCCCATGCTTCACCTCAGGACGCTTTGGTGTAGATTGTCCCGGACGCATAGTCTGAGCTCAGATTGGTCTCTTTTGATCTCTTTCCTGTTCAACCCCAGGATGCCTGATAGTTTGACTCATCAGATGTCGTCGCCTTGGGCGACGCGTGACCTCTTCCACTCTGGCCACTTGGTGGACCCTATAACCCGAACACTGCTATCATTTTCTGATTTGCAAAAGAAATTCAACTTGCCCCGTCAGGTGTTCTATGGGTATCTGCAGATAAGACACTATGCACAATCCTCTGCCCCCAAGCTCCAATTTTCAGCGCCAGTGCCTTTTGAAAAACTGGTTCTGGAGGGATCGGCTCACCGCGGGTTGATATCAGATATATATCGTTTGTTGAATTCTCGTTCCTTCCCCACCCGGGGTAAGCATGCATACATGCTTTGCTGGGAGAGGGCGCTCGGGGAGGAGATCCCGGAGACGATGTGGCAGACGATCTGGTCTCAGGCAGCTAAAAGCTCTTTGTACGCTGTATAAGGAGAATGCCTATAAAATACTGTATTTTTGATACATGATACCAGATGTTCTCCACGCTATCTATCCATCCAGTTCAGACAGGTGTTGGCGCTGTCAGGGAGCCAAAGGAACCTTGTACCACATATACTGGACTTGCCCCAAGATAGTACCGTTCTGGACAGAGACCCAGCAGTTGCTGTCTTGCCTCCAGGGGGTTCCAGTTCCCCTCTCCCCGAAATTATTTTTATTAGGGGTATCGGCCCTGCGGATCCCCAAGTCCTCCAAGAAATTGTTGAGGCATGTATTGAAGGCCACAAGATGCCTAGTTGCTCTCCATTGGAAGCGCCTGTCCCCCCCTCTCAAACTGACCTGTACGCCAGGATCAAAGATGTTGAGTTAATGGAGAAAATGACAGCCAGGTTGCAGGATAGATTGGAAGCCCATGACGCAGTCTGGGCGGAGTGGCATCGTCGAGAGGATCCGCCTTGAGCCATAAGTCGAGCCTCCCCACCTCTTCTCTCCCCGTCTACCTGCGTCTGCAGTCCCCTCTCTCTGTTCTTTCTTCTTTTCTTTTGACCCCCCTCTTTTTTTTTTGTCTTCTGCCTCAGTTATTCAGGGGTTTATTTTACATGTGCTCAATCTTGTTCTCTGGAAGACTATGTTTTTGGTTTGGTTGCTTATGAGTGGAGTCGCTGAGCTCCCCCTGATATCTGCCTTGTATTGTGCCGTTATATGCTATGCACTGTTTTTGCTGCTGTTCTGCTGACATCCCTGTACTGTTCCTTTTGTGGCACGGGGTTACCCTGTGTCTAATAAAAATTGTTTTTTAAACAAAAGAAAAAACAGAAAAGAAAAAGAAAAAGAAAAAAAAAAAAAAGAAGTCTGTTGCGGTGTGTTGGCAGCCCATAAAACAAAGGACTGTCTTAATATAGCACGTTAATAAGAAAAATACAGCAGGTTTACATGTGTGCACTGCAAAGCCAGATGTAAAGGGGCCCTTAAAGATCCCTATACATAATTGCTGTGATGGAAAACAGGGAGATGCAGTATGTGGTCCTCCTGGGCTAAAGGTTTTCGTGCATGCAAGGATGATCTTTAAGCAGACAACTCCTTCACCAGTTTTTGGGGGCTTTTTTTTGCCATTAAATCATTTGTTTGGTGTTGCAAATGGCATGGGAGGCCTATGATTTTGAAAGAATTAAAAGAAAACATGTTGATCACCTACTGCTAAAACATCGCTGACTATATACACAGTGATTGGTCCCATGTGTAAAAAGGCTAAACAAATCGTTTTTCAAAAGAAGTCTGAAAAAACAAGGAAATCTCAAACCTTCAGAACATGGTCCAGTTTGAGGTTTTATGGGTTATTAATTTCACTGTTTTCCTCATTTTCAATGAAGACATTTACATAAATGAATTAAAAATAGAATTTATAATCGTATAATTATATGCAAAAAAATAAATAAAAAAATACAGGAAATTAGGCCTCGCCTAATGGACACTGCAACTAATTAAAGCCCTTCATGCCAAAGTGTACATTTTCCCTTTGCTGTGACATATTCATTTTCACTACAAAGATCAATGAAGAGCTCTAGGTATTAAATCACTGTAGCTTTCGGTTCTACTACAGTGATCATAGTGGTGTTCTGGGACCCGTGCCGAGCTGCGGTCCTTCTTTGTAGTGAGCACAGGCGGCTATTTGCCTGGCACAGATGCTATTCACAGAAGGTGGAAGCAGAAAGGCAGGGTGGCGACATCACAATCCCCACCTTATCCAATCAGAGAACACCCATTTGAAAAATCGTAAGATCTGGTATCGTATGAGAAAATTTTTCGCACTTGTCCAATCGAATAATAAATCGGATGAACTGTCGTGATCGGCTCTCGAAAGCTCTGTACTAACGATCTGATTATCATACGATTCTTCCTCCTGTTTTCGTACGATATATGGATCGTGTGTACGGGCCAGTAGAGAGGCACAGCACCAGTGCTGGGGACTGAGACCCAGAGAGGGTTAAAAGTACATTGGGAAACTATAATATCCAAGAGAACGACAAGTTTTTGTTTAACATTACTGTGAGACAATAGGATCAGTTACATCTATATTTAAAAATAAATCTTACACATTTAAAAATTGGAACTATGGCTTTAAATATTTCTTTTTCCATTTAACCCTGATTAATCCCTATAGAATCTCAATAAACCTCTTGTGCCTCCATTCTTAGCAAGTTTTAAAGCCAAACTCTTTTTGACACTCACTCCCCAGCAGCTATGGTGTTAAGGCTGTCTCAGGTGATCGGCATAGTCAATACTGATCTCTGAAGTCTGGGCTGTCACAGCGCCTTCTTAATGTCACTAGTCAGTTTTTTTTTCTTCTATGGACAATGGCCAACAATGGTTTTGGGATAAAAATAATTTGAGATCTACAAATTACCTATATTCATCACAGTCACATGTACCAAAAAGGTACCCAAGGAAGGAAACAAAAACAAAATATGAGGCCCTGAAAACATGACTTCTTCAAAAACCCAATAGAACTCACAGATGCTAAAGACTAAGTGATAAATGAAACAATTGTTCAGGCCATCTTCTGGGGCCACAACTTTTCCTTTCCAATCTTGTAAGAATGTTTTCACAACTTTACTTTGTGGTGCATCAAATGAAAAAGAAAGCCATCTTTTTAAGATTAACGAGAATTTAATACCAACACTACTATAAAAGTTAAGTCAAGTAAATAAATATGAAATATGTCAAAGCTCCAAATTATGTCCGTCCCCCCCATGCAAGAGTAACAAACTTTGGACCCCTGAAGCCTCCCCTGTAACAAGTCAAAGCAGATCCGGGACCCAGTGTTCCTGATAGAATGGGGTGGGGACATCTATTAAACAGCAGCAAAAAGGTGTGAACAAGTCATAGCTTTCTGAATATAAAAAAAAAAAAAAAAAAAAAAAAAAGAAGGTGCAACAAGAGAACTTTGAGGTGCCATTTCTGACCTTGCATACTGAAAATGCCAACTGCCTGCTTTTAATGCTGATCCAGCAGCTTCAGTCTTTTGAGGCACTAACCTGAGGAATGCACACACCTCTAGTGTTAAAGCTCACCTCTGACTTCTAATTTGCATGCTTCTGTTCCAGGTGATTGACTCAGACAGTACACACTGAGATTTATACTGCGACAACTGCTTGTGCAGTGCTTTACAAAGTGAAAGGAGGCAGTACAATTACAATAACATTCAATACAAGAGGATTAGGAAAGACCTGCTTGTGAGAGCCTAACATCTAAAAGGTAACAAGCATTCTCTTAGAAGTATGACAGTAATGGCGGCATCTGTTTCCATCATTATAGGTTACCATTAAGTGCCAATAACACCAAGTGAACCATATCTGTAATCCGGAGGAGGAATATTTCAGCCCCACGTGAGGTTTGGGCTGGCCAAAAGAAGCTGTATTAATTCATGCATTATATATTCCCAACACAAAGGAATTGATTTTGATTTTGTGTAATCCTATGTGATGCAGAGTACATAACTTTTTAGCATATGTAAAACATTAAGATCTGTCCATGGTAGTTGCTGTGCTAAAGACATTGACTGCCATTCAGAGAACACTCAGGGATTCTTCAGCCCTATAAAATTACAATAGGTTCTGCAAATCTAGGTAGACTGAAGTCTCCCAACACACAGCATAAATGTATCCACACATTTAGAAACATTCCTTGATGGCCGACACCACCTGCCTTTGTAATTTGTGTGCACAAATGTCAAAGCAACATGCTATCCGTGCATCGAGATTCCTCTGGGATGGAGGGAAACAGTCAACCCCTGCTTTGCCCGGGTCACAAATATTTTATCTTTACTTCCTTTTCTGCTGGAACCAATATTGTAGGTCATAAATCATATCTTAAAAAAAAAACTGAAATCTTACTAAACCATATTTAAAGTGGTTTTAAAAAAGGTAGTAGTTTAGTAGTAGTTTTTTTCCTTTAAAAGCATGCTCTGCATTAAGCTAGTGCGGCTCTTCCCATATACTTTGAGCCCGATCTTGATCCAACGCTGTGCCCAAGAGCAGCAGCTATCTCTATCCTCACTGGCTTCCACTGCTGTCGATCACAGCCAGTGAGAATAGAGCATGTCAGCGGGATGGAGCCTGCACTAGTTTCCCCATAGCTAGTGGCTTGTATGAGGGGCACCGTGGGGGGCAGAATTTTTGGTTGTTGACAATAGAGTGGGCAAGGATTAAAAATACTCTCTCTTTCTGTTTGTGAGTTCATTGGGGTATTGTTCTCCAACGTTCTGTTCCTGTGATGCCTGCACAAGTAATGTGCAGTGTCGGTGTCACCTGGACAGAGGCACAGACAGCATTAAAACATTGTCAGAAATTCTAACTCTTATGCCTCTTTTATTTTGTCTGTGGTCCCACTGAAGTGTCTCCCCAATAGGGATATGGATGACAATAAATCCTGACAGAGGCTCTAGTCCTTCCCTGTTGGCCAGAGCGGAGTTTCAATTTATATCCCGATATGCATTTTGTACACCCAATCAGAAACAAAATGAACTGGGCTTCCAGGCATCTAGGAGGGATCTATGTTCTAATTTTGTTAGGTCTACAAAGATTTTTTACCTTCTTAGCTGTCCTGAAAAGAATTGCCTGGTTAAGAAGTTCAATAGCACAAGCTTGGAAGAACATAACCTACATACTTTCCAATCAGAGGAGTCTTCAAAAGGCATCTTCTGCTATGCTCTCTTAAGGAAAACCATAATGTTTTGTGGATCCCGCATCAAGGGTGCACCATGTATTAAGAGTTTACATTTTTTAAATCAAAAAAAAAAAAAAAAAATAGAGGCAGTCTTGGATATAAATTTGCTACAACAGCGACAAGTCATTTCACAAGGGCATTAGTCAAAGTAGCCTTGCTATCTGATAGTCATATAGTACATAAGCTTACCTCTTTCTCTCTGTTCCTCTTAGATGGCTGCTTGTGATTTAGGTGCCCAGAACTCAGCCTGTTCAGTGACTGTAGATGAGTCTCGAGGCCTTGCTCAGGACTGGAAGTGCCCAATGGCTTATCTAGGCTGTTGTAATGGAGAAAAAAAAATTAAAAGAAAAAAAATTAAAGAACGTTTGCAAGATAACCTTTATAGAACAGAAATGCAAAAACAGAATTTCTCTCTTCTGGGTGGAGCAAATAAATCCCAGTACAGGAGAAAATTATATAGTGTTTCTGTGCCTTGCACCTTTTATTGGATAATATATACCATAATATATAAATAAAAACAAACACACCACAACAACCCACAGAATATTTTTTACTTCCTGTTATAAAACATATCCAATAATAAAAAATAAAAGAAATGTAAAAAAAAAAAAAAAAAAAAAAAAAAAAAAAAAAAAATCGAATTTTGGCAACCATTTTGGCCAATATGTATTCTGTTACATATTCTTGGTAAAATCCCAATAGGTGTATATTGAATGGTTTGCGTAAAAGTTATAGTATCTACAAACTATGGGATATTTTTATGGAATTTTTATTTATTAGGAGCGGGTCGTCAGTACGTGATTTTGCACAGTGGAGTCGCCGCCCCGCAGTAAATGTATGTGGGGCGGTCAGCAAGAAGTTAAACACAGTGGGCCAGATTCTCGTCTGTTGCGGCGTAGCGTATGCTATTTACACTACGCCGCCACAACTTACAGGAGCAAGTGCCGTATTCTCGAAGCACTTGCTCCATAATTTGCGGCGGCGTAGTGTAAATGGCCCGGCGTATCCCCGCGTAATTCAAAGGGGGCGGCTTGTAGTTAAATTAAGCGCTCCCCCGCGCCGAACGAACCGTGCTTGCGCCGGCCGTAAACGTAGCCCACTGCGCATGCTCCATAGTACACCGCAAATACATTGGTTTTCAACGGCAACGGAATTAACGCACAGCCCTATTCGCGACGAGTTACGTAAACGACGTAAAAAAACGACACTGTCCCGACGTCCATACTTAACATGGTATACGCCGGAACTAAGCATATAGCAGGGGTAACCTTACGCAAACTACGACGACGGCGCGCAAATACGTTCGGGAATTGGCGTATCAGGCTAATTTGCATATTCAACACAGAAATCGACGGGAACGCCACCTAGCGGCCAGCGTAACATTGCAACTTAGATCCGATGGTGTAAGTGACTTGCGCAAGTCGGAACTAAGCAAAATCTATGCGTAACTGATTCTAAGAATCAGTCGCATAGATACCCAGCAGCAAAAACAGAGATACGACGGCGTATCTGGAGATTCACGTATGAGGTACGACGGCGTATCTGGCCCAGTCAGTGCATCTAAAATCAGGGCTTGACAAATTTTCTTTGAATCTAGGAGCCAGCAAAAAAAAAAAAAAAAAAAAAAGTTACGAGACTATTTATTTTAACTAACAAAGCTTACGGGTGGAACATGAAACATGTTCCCGAAAGTGAACTTATCCTTTAACCCTTTCATAGCCAGAGACATTTTTGCACACGTTTAAACTTTTTTTTATTTTCTAAATTCCAGCTCCCCTATGTTCATGTATTTTTTTTTTTTGCTAAAATATCAAAGCTTTACATTAAATCTACAGAGACTTACTTTCCGTGTCCTTATCCACGTTTTCATGGTGCCGTTCTCATAATTCTTCAATCCAAACAGTTTAAATCAAGTGAGGAAAATCCCAATACGGATAATCATAGACCAACTGCTAAAGCAGGTCAAATGGATGTCTCTGACCAGGAGACCTTGCTGGGAGCAGACAAGGAATCTCACAGGCAGAGCATGGGGGATGAAATGAAATGAAATGCACTAGCACACAATAGCTGCAATATGTTGCAATATGTTGCAGCACAAAGCATGGTTAGATTACCACCCTGTGTGCCACAGCAAGAAGCACTTTAATTTTAAATGTGTTGCTGCACCAACATAGAGTTTGCAACAGATTAAATGCGTTGGGGCTTTCAAATCACTAACTCCAAAAATGGGAATAGTGAGGATGCATTAAAAAAAAAAAAAAAACACAACACTCCCCAGGCTCTATAAGCAGAAACGAGTCCTGGTACTTGCTGAGCGGTGGTGATGGCCGGTTCACACCACATGCAGTCCAGTGCAGTCCAGTGTTTTTTCTGCAACAAACGCATGGAAAGTAGGTTATATGGTTTCCGATGGCATAGTTCACACCAGTGCGGTCAGTTCCAATTTCAGGAACAGGAAAAAAAAAAAACGTAGAACATGCTGAATTTTTTCTGCACTGAACTGTACTGGAATGCAGTAAAACATATCAAAAATGCACATGTCATCATTTAAAGTGAAGAAAAAAAGGAGGGGGAAAATGCACTGGAAAGCATCAAAAATGCGTAAAAACGGGCATGCATAAATGTATCCGGACTGTGTTTCTATGGTGTGAACTGGCACCTTATCAATGTAGACCAAGCTGTATTGCTCTGCAGTAGAGGTCACCGAGCGCACAGGACCTACATGTGCTGCCTGTCTAATCACAAGATTGGCTGAACAAAATGATTTGGCGTGTAAGACAGTACAAAATATATATAAGAACAACCTTGCGTAAACTAATTTACAGTGGAACCTCGGTTTAATAGTAACTTGGGCTGAGAGCGTTTTGATTTGCGAGCAACTTTTTATTTTTTTATTCTGACTCTGTTTGCGAGTGTTGACTCGCAAGACAAGCACAATTCAAGCGAAATAGGCCTGCAGTACCTAATTTGGCCTGAGCTACGGGGGCGCAGAAGCTGAGCAGAGCTGAAAATAGGCCTGCAGTACCTCATTTGGCCTGAGGTACGGGGCGCAGGAGCCGAGAAAAGCCGAACATTGGCCCGCTGAACCTCGTTTGGCCTGAGGTACAGGGGCGCAGGAAACAAGCCAAAGTGACCTCGGGACGTTTTCGGCGCTCTCTGGTGCACCCGCTCCTCTGGCCGCATTTGGTATTGCATCCCATTGAAGTCACCGCGGAACACATCATTTTCGTTTCCATTGACTTCAATGGGAAAACTCGCTTTGATATGCGAGTACTTTGGATCACGAATTATGGAACGGATTATGCTCATAAATCCGGGGTTCAACTGTATAACAAACTGCTGCACTTAATTTCCTAAATACTGGAAAGTAGGCAAAAATAGAAAAATAAAAGTATGCCGTTAAAAGATATTAAAACTATCAATAGTGACCACAGTGATAGTCAAATCAACGTAATGAAAGATCTTTCTCAAACTAGCAAATTAGGAACAGTGAATAAAAAAATAAAAAATATTAAAATAAAAAATGTAAACATACATTATGTCAACCACATAAAATCTGGAGATCATGGAGATTTGGCAAGAGGCCACTATTGCTACTTTTGAGCACTGGTGGAACACAGAAGCACTTTATTGGATGTCTATTATTAAGGAAAAGTGGGAACGGTTCACCTTTACTCATCCGTTTGGACACGATATTTTGGGGATTTGTTTT
This sequence comes from Rana kukunoris, assembly GCA_029574335.1. Taxonomy (NCBI): domain Eukaryota; kingdom Metazoa; phylum Chordata; class Amphibia; order Anura; family Ranidae; genus Rana; species Rana kukunoris. Next base: position 91,881,812 of record CM056058.1, on the reverse strand, counting down.
TGGACATTTATGTCGATATATCACATTGGTTCTTTGAGACATATTGCACAGTAGACTTTGAGTAATGAACAATATGGACATGAAGTGACACATTTTATGTGGTTGACATATGTTCCTTTTTATTTCTTTTTTTTGGGGGTTTTTAGTCACCGTTACTAATTTGCTAGCTTGAGTAAGACATTTCACTACGTTTATTTGTTGATCACCGTGGTCATTATTGCTAGCTTAACTGACAGCGCACGTGTAAGACCGTATGCATATCTCTATTACTGCAAACTAAAAGAGAATATTTATGCAGCAAAAGTTAATCTAAGTACAACTGCCTTGGGGAAACTGTATGCTGCAATAATATTAGGTTAAGCAACATCCAAGAAATAGCGTAAACAACGCAATGTGTGGACATTATAAAACAAACTTCAAAAAAGAAGGAAAATAATTTGCCAAGAAACACTTTAGTGGGGCATAAAAGGGGCAAGACATATTACTCAGCTGGAAATCCATTTTTCCGTATGGTAAACATAATAAAAAAAAAATTAAAAACGCCAAACTAAAATGAAACATTTTAGAAGAACAAAGCAAAATGCTAAGCATCCTCTGCTTACCCTGTGATTTTTATTTTATGTATTTTGTTTTACATGTTCCAGATTCAATCTTAATAGCAAGGAATAAAAAGTGAAGGGGGGCGCATAACTTGGAGGAGTTTTTGTTTCCCCAAGCTCTGCAGCTTGTGCATATGTAACACATTTAGGCTAAATGGTCCCAGCTACTCTGGATGGACTGTTATTGTCATTAAGAATAACGGATTGGAGTTCAGTGCCGGCTTTAAACATTGAAACATAATGCAGAATACTTCAGCTGGTTTTGTATTGTATACAGTGGCCACTATACCAATGCTACAAATGTCAGTAACTATTAAATTGGTAGTAAAGGAATAAAAATGGTCCACCAAGTTATTTTTTTTTAACCATCTAAACAGCTAGAGGGTGCCTTGACACAAACAGCATGATCCCTACCCTTGAGGGTGTTCCTTACCCCAGTTAAAGAGGAACTAAACACAGATTAGTTTTACTTCCTCTGTATTCCCCAGCAAAATAAAAGCACAATGGGCTAGAATGCATCGCATACTAGCCCATTGTGTTGCACTTACCTGCCAACGAAGCCCACGATGTACCCACGTCCATCTTCACCCCTCTTCCTTTTGGAGCTGCGGACTCTGGCTCTGTGACTGGCCGGAGTCGCACGTCGTCACTCCAGTGCATGCCGGCTGTCATAGCACGGGCCCTATAAAAACAGCACGATCGTGCCCTTTCTATAGTGTGCATGCGTGAAAGACATTGGCGCAAACGTATATGGTAAATATCTCCTAAACCGAGCAGGTTTAGGAGATATTTCCAGTACCTACAGGTAAGCCTTATTATAGGTTAACATGTATTTACAACCACATCAACTCCTTTAAAAAAAAAAAAACGTTTCCTTGTTTTTTAGTTTTATATAGGAAATTTGTATTTGAAACCGGTGTCCTCCTCAGTAGGGATACAGAAATGATTTAAATCAAATTGATTTATTCCGTGACCTTTGCACTATGTCTACATACTCAACCAATGCGTGCTTAAAGTGTTTGTTAACCCCCCAAAAAAGTACTGAAAAGTGAATTTAAAATGTATTGAATACCTATAATACAATAAATGGGGATTTTTTTTATATCTCGAGGTAATATTTATAAACAGGCAAAAAAGTTAGATGTCTTTGAGAAGAAAAAAATCAAAGCCATTACCTGGATGAGGACATCCTCCGCTCAGGGCTCTCACACAAAGGTAAAGAATCAGTTTGCTCCAGTGAGGACTCCTTATTCTCGTAAAATTGTAGTTTAGCTCTAAGTTCAGCCACCTAATTAGAGAAATTGTTGATGAAAGTCCACAACAAACAAACAAACAAACACACAAACAAACACACACACTTACCTCGGCTTTCAGCTCCTCGCACACTGCTGCATATTTGCTGATATGGCAGTCTAGGTTGATCACGTTGCTCTTCAGCTACAAAGAATCAAATATTTACCCAGTGGGAATGCAAATAGTTATAAAAACTTTACCAAGATGCCAACTCTTCCCTACCCCATCCAAAACATTTCCGGCTAACCATACATATTGAACTGCAATAACCACTTGACCTCCGGAAGATTTACCGCCTTCATGACCAGGCCATTTTTTGCGATACAGCACTGCATTACTTTTACTGACAATTGTGCAGTCATGTACTGTGCCCAAACAACATTTTTAGTATTTCACACAAATAGAGAGTTTTCTTTTGGTGGTATTTGAGCACCACTTATTTTTTGTAAACAAAAAGACTGCCAATTTTGTAAATAATAATTTTTACTGTCTGCTATAAAATGTATCCAATAAAAAAAAAAAAAAAAAAAAAAAAAAGTTTGTTTTTTAAATCTAATGTCTTCATAAATTTAGGCCAATTTGTATTCTACTACATATTTTTGGTAAAAAAAAAAACATCCCAATGTGCAAAAGTTATAGTGCCTACAAACTATGGGATATACAGTGCCTTGAAAAAGTATTGATACCCCTTAAAATTTTCCAAATTTTGTCATGTTACATCCAAAAACGTAAATGTATTTTATTGGGATAGACCAACACAAAGTGGCACATAATTGTGAAGTGGAAGGAAAATGATAAATGGTTTTCAATTAAAAAAAAAAAAAAAAAATATCTGAAAAATGTGGTGTGCATTTGGAGAGTGTCTGAACAGCAATTTTTAAGTCTTGCCACAGATTCTCAATTAAATTTAGGTCTGGGCTTTGACTGGGTTCTTCTAAACACATAAATATGCTTTGAACCAAACCATTGCATTGTAGCTCCGGCTGTATGTTTTGGGTCGTTGTCCTACTGGAAGGTGAACTTCTGCCCCAGTCTCAAGTTTTTTGCAGACTCTAACAGGTTTTCTTCTAAGATTGCCCTGTATTTGGTTCGATCTAACTTCCCATCATCATTAACCAGCTTCCCTGTCCCTGCTGAAGAAAAGCATCCAGACAACATGATGCTGCCACCACCACGTTTTACGGTGGGGATGGCGTGTTCAGGTTGACGTGCAGTATTAATTTTCCACCACGCATAGCATTTAGCTTTTAGGCTAAAAAGTTACATTTTGGTCACATCTGACCAGAGCACCTTCTTCCACGTGTTTGCGGTGCCCCCAACATGGCTTCTCACAAACTGCAAACGGGACTTCTTATGGCTTCCTTACAACAATGGCATTCTTCTTGCCTCTCTACATTTCTGGAGTGCACGACTAATAGTTATCGTGTGGACAGATTCTCCCACCCAAGGTGTGAATATATGCAGCTCCCCAGAATTACCATGGGCATCTTGGCTGCTTCCCCATTGAATGCTCTCCTTGTCCGGCCTGTCAGTTTAGGTGGATGGTCATGTCTTGCCAAGTTTGCAGTTGTGCCATACATATTCCATTTTCGGATGATGGATTGAACAGTGTTCCATGAGATGTTCAAAGCTTGGGATATTTTTTTTTTTTATAACCCAACCTAGTTTTAAAAACTTCTCCACAACTTTATCCTTTGCCCGTTTGGTGTGTTCCTTGGCCTTCATGATGCAGTTTGTTCACTAAGGTTCTCTAACAGACCTCCGAGGGCTTCACAGAACAGCTGTATTTATACCGAGATTAAATTACACACAGGTGGACTCTATTTACTAATTAGGTGACATCTGAATGCAATTGGTTCCACTAGATTTTAGTTAGGGGCATCAGAGTAAAGGGGGCTGAAAAACACAACCATTTATCATTTTCCTTCCACAATTATGTGCCACTTTGTGTTGGTCCGTCACATAAAATACATTTATGTTTTTAGTTGCAACATGACAAATGTGGAAAATGACAAGGGAAATTAATACTTTTTCAAGGCACTGTATACTGGAATTTGTACACTAATAAATAGATGTGATCAGTGACTTAAAGCATGACTGCAATATTGCGGCAGAATCACACACTTACATTTTGTGGGAACCAGTGACACCAATACAGTGATTAGTGCTAAAAATATGCACTGTCCCTGTACTAATGACACTGGATTGGAGGGGTTAAAGGGCTTAAAAGTGTTCCTAACCAGTGTATTGTGCTAGTTTTACTAAGGGATGTGTTGGTTTTATTAAAAAAAAAAAAAAAAAAAAAACATCACATCCCCACTGACAGAACAGAGCTCTGTCTTGTTTACATAGGCAGAACTCCATCCTTTGTCTCTCCTCACCGATCAGCTAGTGCTGGTGGACATCCATTGGCACGGCACCCGCTGATCAGCATCTGCTGTGACTAATCACATCAGAAGTGGTGCGCTGTATTGGTGGGGGTGCAGAATCGCGTAATTATATATTACACACACACACACACACACACGATTTTGCACAGAACAGCCGTTCTGTAGCAGTAAATCTGCTATGGAGCAATTGAGAGGTGGATAAGAAAACATAGAAACTGCCATATATAGCTACCTCCTAAAAATACCAGCTGTCTCAGACAGACAATCTGAATTGCTGTGCAAACAAGCAAGCAAAAAGCAAAGTCCGTACCTCTGACCAGCATATTTGGTCTGGGTCAATTACTTCAAGTACTGGAAGTCTTTATACTTTAATCTTTGGACAGTCGGGCAACTGGCAGATTTTCCCAGTACAGGTTCACTTAGAACCATCCAAGCAACAAATTATACCACCAATAGGGAGGTTCAGGGAACAAAGGGGAGGAGCAAAGTTTAAAGGGTTTGTTAACCCATTTATATAAAAGACTATGTCAGCCACTCCATTAGAGGCTGGCATAGCACACTATGCAAGTAGTTTTAAAAAACGAGCCGTCTAAATACCGAATTTGAGCAGTCTTCAGGCTGGTCACATGACTCGCGGCTGCTTTACAGATCCGATGGATGTCTTCTGCGGGAGGAGCCATGATCTCCCTCTGACATCAGCCGGGGAGAGCATGTGGCTGTAAAGCGGTCGCGAGTCACGTGACCCGCCTGAAGACAGCTCTAAAGAGGTATTTAGACTGCTTGTTTTTACAAAGGACTTGCATAGTGTGGCATGCCAGCCTCTAATGCCATGCCAGCTGGCAGCGATCATTGTAGGCTTTTATTTTTAATAGTAGAGGCAGGGGGAAGAGAAGAGAGCAGAACAGAGCAGGACAGGGTATGACGGAGGGACGCACTTTGACTATGGTGATGCAGAGTAGCTCTGGTTATCATGGCATGTACAGAGAGGGCATACAGGATGTAGCAGATTGCACAGCACAAGCACTGTGCTGTGTAATCCACTTTAAGGGACCAGAATCTGCATTTTTTGGGGGGTTAACAAACAATTTATAGATTTGAGCAGCAGTTTGTTTGATTGCACATTTATATATAACATTTTTACTTCATATTTTCACTATTGGCTAGCGCTTTACATTTACCTTTTTTGTAAAACAATTTAAGTAACATAGTCAAGACATACCAAAAATGTCTTACATCTAATGATTGTAGCAATATAGTTTACCCTGAAGTAGATCTGAGCTTATGCAGTTTATTTGAATCTACTGGGTTTCTGGCAGGATTGAAGAATCAACTCTTTCAGTTCACAAGATACTACTAGCGTTTCAATCAATTCAGCAATTATTATACAAGCAACAGTGTTTTTTTTTATAGACCCGACAGCTACTCACCGAAAGTTTAATATCTTTGGCACGATTGGCATATTTAAGTGTATTGTAAGTATCATCATAACTCAGAGATGATGGGCTGATAGCAGCAATCATGACCGTCCTGCAGTTTCCTCCAATGGAGTCTTTAAGGAGCCGGGTCAGTTTACTGTCTCTGTAGGGAATGTGAGCCTTTTTGCTCTAGGTTGGCAAAAAAAAAAAAAAAAAAGACATTTTGAATCACCTGGCTTGTTCATGCACTGCCACCTAGAGCTTAAAAATTAACACAGGTCAGGTTAATCACAATCTAATACAGTTCTCTTTTACAAAATTCGACAATAGGTTTTACGAAAAACAAGTGATGAAATGGGTGTCAATATCAGCCTCCTGTAATCCCTGCGGAGCAGCACTCTACTGGGAGAGTAAGGGGTGTTGTGAGCCAATCTAGAGCTCATTTGCTTTGTTCTGCACTTTCCATGGACATGGAGAGCAGATAGATCACCTAACCGCTCTGCTGACAGTTTCTTTGCTATACAGTTAAAAAAGGACAGGATTTACATAAAGCATATTACAGATATCCTGAGATTCTCAATGAAAGTCAGCTTTAAAGTGACAAACTCAGTCATTTTTAGCTTTCAAAAAAAATTACTGCAGTTTTCACAATTTTTTTTTGCTCAGAATAAAGTGCACGATTCTTGTGGCGTAACATTATCTTTCACGTCATACCAAAACAAATTGGGCTAACTACTGTTTCATTTATTTATTTTTTATTCATTAAAGTGTATTTTTTCAAAAGAAATGACCACTGTGCAAATACAGTGTGACATAAAATATTGCAACAACCACCGTTTAATTTTCTAGAGTCTTTGATTTATATATATATATATATATATATATATATATATAATCAACACACACACACACACACACACACACACATACACACTGAAGGCATCAAAACTATGAATTACCACATGTGGAATTATATACATAACAAAAAAGTGTGAAATAACTGAAAATATGAAATATTCTAGGTTCTTCAAAGTAGCCACCTTTTGCTTTGATTACTGCTTTGCACACTCTTGGCATTCTCTTTATGAGCTTCAAGAGGTAGTCACCTAAAATGGTCTTCCAACAGTCTTGAAGGAAGTTCCCAGAGATGCTTAGCACTTGTTGGCTTCACTCTGCGGTCCAGCTCACCCCAAACCATCTCGATTGGGTTCAGGTCCTGTGACTGTGGAGGTCAGGTCATCTGGCGCAGTACCCCATCACTCTCCTTCTTGGTCAAATAGCCCTTATACAGCCTGGAGGTGTGTTTGGGGTCATTGTCCTGTTGAAAAATAAATGATGGTCCAACTAAACGCAAACTGGATGGAATAGCATGCCGCTGCAAGATGCTGTGGTAGCCATGCTGGTTCAGTATGCCTTCAATTTTGAAAAAATCCCCAAAAGTGTCACCAGCAAAGCACCCCCACACCATCACACCTCCTCCTCAATGCTTCACGGTGGGAATCAGGCATGTAGAGTCCATCCGTTCACCTTTTCTGCGTCGCACAAAGACACGGTGGTTGGAACCAAAGATCTCAAGTTTGGACTCATTAGACCAAAGCACAGATTTCCACTGGTCTAATGTCCATTCCTTGTGTCCTTTAGCCCAAACAAGTCTCTTCTGCTTGTTGCCTTTCTTTAGCAGTGGTTTCCTAGCAGATATTCTACCATGAAGGCCTGATTCACACAGTCTCCTCTTAACAGTTGTTCTAGAGATGTGTCTCCTGCAAAAAGGCTACTTTGAAGAACCTAGAATATGACATTCACACTTTTTTGTTATGAATATAATTCCACATGTGTCAATTCATAGTTTTGATGCCTCCAGTTATGAAAATAAAGAAAACTAGAATGTGTCCAAACTTTTGGTCTGTACTGTGTGTATGTATATATATATATATATATATATATATATATATATATATATATATATTATATATATACACACACACACACACACACACACACACACACACACACACACATATATATATATATATATATATATATATATATATATACACACACACACACACACACACACACACACGTTTGGGGGTTCTGAGTAATTTTCTAGCAATAAATATTGATTTTAAACTTGTAAGCAGCAAGTGTCAGAAAAAGGTTTACTTTTAAGTGGTTAAACTTCCCTCATCTACAGGAAGAAGTTCATTCCATTGATCTAAGAAGAGATGTTACTTTGTTTATACTTATCCACTATGCGGTGATAAAACTTGGCAGGCTGCCTGGATTTTCATCACTGGTTAGAAAGATTTGCAAAATGCTTTTTTTAAGATCGGGAAGGAAAAAAACGATTAAATTGTACAGCTCTATTATGCAGCATTACAGGCCTCCTCAGACCGTCTAGAGTGGCCAAATCTGTATCTGAGTTCAAACCTTAATGCCATACATAATAAATAAAAAAAATATGTGTAACGGAACTATGTATTCTGCCTGAGATAGATAGATAAGATAGATAGAACTGGAGAGATAGTCGACTAAATAGGACTAAAACAAATCGCAGAAGACTAAAACAAAAATGCCATTTTAGTCCCAAGACTATAACTAAATCAGCTGGATGTGTGTGCTGATAAAACACTTCCTCCTGACTCCAATGGGGGTTATTTACGGCAAATCCACTTTGCACTACAAGTGCAAACTACAAAGTGCACTTGAAATTGCACTGAAAGTGCACTTGGAAGTGCAGTCGCTGTAAATCTGAGGGGTAGATCTGAAATGAGGGGAAGCTCTGTGGATTTTATCATCCAATCTAAAATGCTGTTTTTTATTTTCCTTGCATGTCCCCCTCAGATCTACAGCGACTGCACTTCCAAGTGTACTTTTTAGTGCAATTTCCAGTGCACCTTGCACTTGTAGTTTGCACTTGTAGTGCAAAGTGGATTTTTCTTTAGTAAATAACCCCCAATGTGTGTCATGGAAAAGAGAAGATATATGCAATGCATATAGCGTGACACTGTGAGGGTACCTCGAACAGGTAAAGATTTGAGAAAATGCACTCACATGAAGAAAAGGACAGCGGGCATAAATCCACGAGTGCCAAACTAGCTATACAGGTTAGAGTGTGATCTGATCCTCATACGTCCAAATGGCAAGGCTCAGTGTACCATAGGAGCATTAGGAAGAGCGAAAAAGAGACCATAGCACAACTCCATATAAAGGATAAGTTTAATAAGAAACAGATAAAAAAAAAAAACTCACATTCGGGTAGTGAAGTAGAATAAAACATTCACGTGCGCCGAACTCGTATTAAAACTTCAGACTCTGTCTGTACTCCAATCCCTTCGTATCGTCACATCACATGACTTCATCAGGGGATCGGTGAAGTCACGTGATGTGACGATATGTAGGAATTCAAGCCCCGGGTACAGGCAGAGTCTGAAGTTTTAATACGAGATCGGCGCACGTGGCTGTTTTATTCTACTTCACATTGGCCGCTGAGAGCTGTCCTAGGAGTCAGGAGGTGGCGTTTTATCAGCCCACGCATCCAGCTGCGATCAGTATCTCTGTTAGCTGTTTGGACAAACAGCCGTGAGGTGAGCTGCTAGCACACTTAGGCCTTGTACACACGAGGGAATAAATCCGCTGAACATGGTCCGACGGACCATTTCAGCCGAAAAATCCACTTGTGTGTAGGGGCAAATGGACCGTTCTGGCCGGATTTCTCCGGCGGAAAAATTTCAAAGCATGCTTTGGAATTTTTCCGCCGGATAGCTGCCCATCAGATATGTCCGCTGGTTAGTACGGCAAACCAGCGGACATATCTGCCCGCACATGTGTCGTATCCTGTGAATGGATCCGACGCATGCGCGCGGAAGTGTTTACTTCCTGGTGCGGTGACGTGGCGGCGTCAACGTCACCGCGCTGTCCGCCGGCGGGGAATTTGATCCGATGGTGTGTACAGCCATCGGATCAAAACATCCCGGCGTAAATTTACGCTGTAAACGGTCCGGGGACCGTTTACAGCGGATAAATCCCATCGTGTGTACAAGGCCTTAAATGTGCCATCACTGAAGATTTCATCTGTAGACGTTGCATTTTTGGTGGAGGTGTTTTATCTAGACACTGTTCTGTGGAGGAATTACTGGACTGCTAGATCTGATCCTTATTTATGGACAGGACTTTATCACATGTGTGATTTGTGATAGTTTTGCACTTTTTTCCCACTTATTTTATGCTAGTTTTGGTGTTTATATGTAGTAGCCATTTTACTATGTATTTTTACTGTTATATCTTTACAGGATTATAGGTGTTTGTTCACTTTCATCTGTATTGTTCATTGTAGTATCATCAGATACCCCTTTTTTTTCACCGTTTTTCACCGTTTAGTTCACCCACGATCCCTTTACTTTGCATTCTCTTTTCTTTTCCCATTCCCTCCCCCACAGCGCAGCTACCATACTTTGCATTGAATCGAAATTTGCAGACAAAATTAACACTGGTTCGCAGATCACAGTGCAAACTGTGAAATGGTGCAGGAATCAGATCACATAGGTGTGAACAGCCATGCGATTAGATTCCAGTGCAAACCAAAAGAAGGGTCCTGCACCATTTTGGTGCAAATGCAATGCGATTTTAGCTATACAGTTTCTATGGCTGAAATCACATCCCATGTGAGCTGCACAGCAATGTGGTGCGAATCACATGCAATGTCTGACAATGCACCAGAGTGAACCGGCACTAAATAGTTTTTTTGGACCAAGCTGATCCAAACAAACCATTTCCGTCACCAAGTGCTGCACTGGCCCCAAGCACCCTGCAGACAGGCTGGGAAAGATCTGGGTAATGCGACAGCTATATACCGATTAATAAAAAAAGCTTGTTTATTATTAAAAAAAAATCCAATGTCATCATCCACATACACAGATAGAAGGGACAATGTAAATTAAACATTGTGCGTTTATTGTCACTTTAATACGTGCCTGGATTTCAGCTTCAAACTAGCTTTTTGCTAGCTAAAATTACTGCAAATGGGATGACATGCCTCTTTGTAAAACGTTTGGGGAGACCCTTGTAGGAAGAACTCTAGTATGTCATGATTATAGTTTATAAGTGACATTTTAAAATCAGGACATTCTTCCTGAAATCGTACAAACTTAAAGAAAAAAAAAAAAAAACGCAAAATAGAAAACACATGTCTCAGTGGAAGTTATTCTGTCCTTTAAGCCCGCTCTGGTGAGACATCCCAAGTTTGTAAACTATTGTGAAACATAAACACAATTAGACTGTGCCTAGTGTCCGAGCAACCTAGGCAAGGAAAACATAATTTTGCATTTTCTTTTTGCCCAGGAGCCGTAGATTAAATGAACACAGAACACACACTTGAGGCCTTTCATAAAGCCCCAAAATAACAAAATACTAATTAAACATGCAACCCATATGACAACAATCAGTACGGCCATGTATGTGCAGGGGACAGAAGGTACCTTGGCATCAGCTAGTGCATTAATGACGTTTATGAGAGCGAGAAGAGAACGATTGATGTTGGCACCTTCCCTAAGGCGTTCTCCTTTGGCATTTGTGGAAGAAGCTCTTTCAGATCCAGCCAGGTCAATAAGGCTCATCTTAGCAATGCGGATGTCCTGACTGATGCTTGCTGTGCGGTCTTGTTGTTTTACATAGATCTGCAAGAGATGACAAAGCAATGTAGTTGGTGCTCATAGAATTCCTTGAGTTTTTTAACCACTTCAATACCGGGCATTTTTACCCCCGTCCTGCCCAGGCCAATTTTCAGCTTTCAGCGCTGTCACATTTTGAATGAAAATTGCACGGTTGTGTGACGTGGCTCCCAAAAAAAAATTGATGTCCTTTTTTTCCCCCCACAAATAGAGCTTTCTTTTGGTGGTATTTGATCATCTCTGCGTTTTTTTATTTTTCGTGCTATAAACAAAAAAAAAAAAAAATGACTGACAATTTTGAACATAATATATTTTTACTTTTTGCTAATAAATATCCCATTCAAAAAAAAAAAATATATATATATATATATATTTTTTTTTTTTTTTTTCTCAGGTTTAGGCCGATATGTACTCTTCTACATATTTTTGGTAGAAAATTAATAAAAAAATAAATCGCAATAAGCGTATATTGATTGGTTTGTGCAAACATTATAGCGCCTACAAAATAGGGAATAGATTTATGACATGGTTTGGTTTTTTTACTAGTAATGACGGTTATCTGCAATTTTTGTCAGGACTGCGATATTGCGGGCAGACAGATCGGACACTTTTGACACTATTTTGGGACCATTTACATTCATACACTGAACAGTGCTATAAATATGCATCAATTACTGTATAAATGTGACTGGCAAGGAAGGGGTTAACACTAGGGGGTGACCAAGGGGTTAAATGTGTGCCCCTGGGAGTGACTGGGGGAGGTGACCGATCGGTGACCCTATGTACAGTCTCCTCTCCCTGACAGGATGTGGATCTCTGTGTTTACACGTTCGCAGGTACCTGGTGGACATCGAAGCCGCCAGGCACGTGCATCCAGCAATGCCATAAGGAGGGTACAGGCAGAACACCTGTAAGGGGCCCAGGGGTCCCATATGGCAACCGCCCCTTTTTTATTTATTTTTTATTAAAAAAATATATATAAATTTTATATTAAAAGGACCAATTTTTTTTTTTTTTTAGAGGTCCGGAGGTCCCCAGGGGCCCGGAGGCCTCCAGGGAGACCCCCCAGAGGCCCCGGGTGACAACCCCCCCCTTTTTGTTATAAGAAAAAAATAAATTATATGTGTGTGTGTGTGAACCCCGCCCCCCCCTTTTTTTTTATAAATGTTTCTTTTTTTTTTTCGTATATTTTTTTATTAAAGGGCCAGAGGTCCCAGGTGGCAACCCTGTTTTTTTTGTAATTTCTTTTTATAAAAGACAAGTATTAAAGGGCCCAGAAGTCCCCAGGGCCACATATGGCAACCCCCTTTTTAAAAAAAAAAAAATATATATATTTTTTTTTCTTTTTTATTAACCACTTAAGACCCGGACCAATACGCTGGCAAATGACCCAAGGGGTTTTTGCGATTCGGCACTGCGTCGCTTTAACAGACAATTGCGCGGTCGTGCGACGTGGCTCCCAAACAAAATTTGCGTCCTTTTTTTCCCACAAATAGAGCTTTCTTTTGGTGGTATTTGATCGCCTCTGCGATTTTTATTTTTTGCGCTATATACAAAAATAGAGCGACATTTTTGGAAAAAAATCAATATTTTTTACTTTTTGTTATAATAAAAAACCAATAAACTAAATTTTAGTCAAACATTTAGGCCAAAATTTATTTAGCCGCATGTCTTTAGTAAAAAAAAAAAAAAAAAAAAAAAAAAAATCGCATTAAAAAAAAAAAATTAGCTACCTAGCGGGAACAGCGACACTAATACAGCGATCAGAAAAATGATCGCTTAGTGATGCTGGCAATAGGGAGTGAAAGGGTTAACTAGGGCAGTGATCAAGGGGTTAAAACTTTATTGGGGGGGGTGGGGGGGCTACCCTGACACTAACACTGACTGACTGTCACACTGTCACACTGACACTAAATACAGTAATCATGTATGATACATGTGACATGTGACAGGGGGGAGGGGGGCGATCGCGGGGGTTAAATGTGATTTTGTGTGTGTGTAGTGTAGTGTTGGTGCAGGACTTACTTGGTGTGTTGTGATCTCTCCTCAGCGGCGCTTGAAACAAACGCCGAGGGAGAGATCACGTCGCTTCCTCCTTCCTGTGTTTACACAGGAGGAGGAAGTGACAGGTCAGGCGGGCGCGCGCATTGGCTGGGAGCGATCCGGAGGGGGCGGATGAAAACGGCCCCACTTGTCGGATCGCTCCTGCAGCCGCGCGGACCGCCGCATGTACGGGGGGGGGGGGTCCGATCGGACCCCCGATCCCCCCCAAGGCACCAACGTATATATACGTTGATGTGCCTGTCGGTGCCATTCTGCCGACGTAAATGTACATGCGGCGGTCCTTAAGTGGTTAAAGGGCTCAGAAGTCCCTAGGAACCCGGATGGCTACCCCCTTATATATATATATACTCTCGTTATTTCTTATTTTATTGTAATGGCCCCCCCTTCCGCAATTCGCAGCAGAGCCCCCCCCCCCCGCTTCTTAATTTCAGACGGCAGCACCCCCCCCCCCCCCCGGTTCTCTGCTCAGAGCAGTGCAAGGGGCCCCATAATTCCTGATGGCGGCTCTGCGTGCATCGGAAGGTCCGATACGACATCCATCCAGGATGACAGAGCCACCTTGTGGATGTCATTTGACTGTAGGCGGGATGGGAAGTGGTTAAACGAGCGTGCCAGAAAACCAGTATCCAATCAGCACTGACAGTCCCCCTGATGGAACACCATAGCTCAGCAAGGGGGAGATTGCTGCACTAACATCACATGTGCTAGTACGGAGATCTGTAAGTTATGTTTTGGTTCAGCCCACTGAAGCAGCGAGAAAAAGCCACGTTTGCAGTCATGGTTGGAACTTACATATAGCCAAGAACCTTCACTGAGGGTGCTGAGGCTGGCGAATGGCTGCACCCAGTGCTTCATTGGCAAAAAGACAGGCGGAACATGAAGGCAAGTATCAGCAACAGAGGGGATAGGCTATCAAAATACAGATGAGCCTTCTTAGAACTAGAAATATGTGCTTACAGGAATTAAACCATACCTATTCACACTTATCAGCTCAATAGGCAACCACTTCAACTACCTGTACTCCAAACTTTTGTAAAGACAAAAAAAAAAAAAAAAAAAAAAAAAAGGGGAATGTATTCGGTCTGCAGAAAAGAACATCACATGGACAACCAAACAAGCATGTTACCTGAAAAACAGCATGTGATCGAGACGATGAAGCGTTGGCGTCTGTTGGATGCTGAGTGCGATTAAGGTTCCCATTTGCCAACATTTGGAGTAGCTGTTCTGCAGATTTGGGCTTCATGATAATTAAGGAAAAAAAAAAAATAGATATAAATCTCTCTAGCAAATTCTAAGTTTGTATTAATATGCGTGATCTTCCTATAAATGTATTTTTGTAACATCTGTTTGGGCAACTACGAATAAAATACCAGACCACCTTGTGCCAACTATGTATTGCTTTGAAATTAGAGATGAAGTTAAGATATAAAGCCTCACTTTGTAAAACAACCCTTTCAGCTTAAAATAGAAATAAAAGGCAAAACATATTTATTAAAAAAGGTGTGGTGTATAATTTAGTTAATACGTAAACTTAAAAACAAAACTTAAAAACAAAAATAAAATTAAATTTGTTAAATATGTGTATGCAATGGTAAATATAAATAAAGGGAGCAAAATCTCAAATCCACCGAGAACAGACAGAAGAGATATACTATATATACACGTTATTAAAAAGGTTGAATCTGGTAAATCTCATCAGATTCAGAACAATTTTAAAAGAGAAAAAAAAAAAAAAAAAAATCAAAAAATTAAAGACTGTTTTGCCAATTTTCAGACAGAACTGTAATATATTATTTATGACAGACTCCCTTGTCATAGGCAGGTGGCTTGATAAAAGCTCCCTGCGCCTGCTGTCACTTATGTTGTCCATACAAAAACCATGTCTTCCTTCAAAACTATTTTCATTTTAAGAACGTTCATTCGATTTTCTAATCATTAGTGGGGTCAAATTGACGTTCATTTTCGATCACAGTGACGGGAAAATTCAAAAGGAGCAGAACTTCTTGGCCAAAGGAATTTTTAGACAGTGTGTTTGGTTTTCGTTCAGAAATTAGATTTATTTTAAAAAACTGAATGTTAAAAGCAAGTGAAATTTTCAAACTACATTCTTACATTCAGCGCGTACAACAATTTTTCGTTTGAATATTCATTCTGGTCCGAAAATCATGCAGTTTTTTTCCCCCCAATGATTTTTATCCATGTTGCTGGAGATCCGGCAATACATTTTTTCTTTAACAAATGTCATTTTGCTGCGCTCATTCATAAAACTATGTATTGGCTGCCATGTAAGCGGGGACTCCCTGAGACTCCCTGCCTTTGGTCAATCATGGGCTCTCACAGCAGAGCGTGCTGTGATTGGCCAAAGCATGCAGGTCGGGTGCATGCTTTGGCCAATCAGCAGTCGTCAATGCCGTTCATTATGGCGCGTTTCGCGGGCGCTCAAACTTTCCACGAACACCCCATATTGTTTGGTATTCGGCGAACACCCGATGTTTGAGTGGAACTTGGGATCGACTCGAACATCGAGCTCATCCCTACTCATGGGCAAATCTAGTAATAACTGTTGTGGAATCTACCAACAACTGGCATATCAAGTTTATCAAACGGCTCCTGAGGGCTGTAGTTTGTCTGCCATTGACAAGCTCATTCATTCACTCACATATTTAAGTTTTAGCTAGCCTGACCCTTTAAGAGGATTCGACAGGTCGCAGTGAGGCTACGAATTGAAGCACAAATGATGATAAGACGGAACAAGACCAGGGGGCAAAACCTCCTGTGTTCCTCTATATGAAGTTACCATGAAGCCTTCATGGATATACATCTGAGCAGAACCAATCACAACAGGAAGATAAATGCAGTGTGTAACTGGCATGGAGGAACTGAAGCAGATGGTGTATAAATAATTACAGAATGAGACTTGTTTACAGGAAGATATCTGATTGCATAAATTATGTTCCATACTAGATAAAGAAAAGGACATTTTCACAGTGGATAAATCTATGTTAATTAGGTTCAGGATAGCTGTAGGGTACTATGACTTATAAAAAACACCCATACCCTGCCATTATTTCCAAAATGATCTTTGAGAAGGCTCACAAAAAAATAAAAAAAAATAAAAATAAAAATAAAAAAAGGGGGGGGGGTCTTAGAAGGAAAAAGTATAATGTTATATATCAGTTTGCTATAATATTAAAGAGAAACTAATGGTTTTACATCAATTTTATAGTTAAGGCTACTTTCAAACTGAGGCGCTTTGCAGGTGCTACAACGCTAGAAATAGCGCCTGCAAAAGCCCCTGAAGCACTGGAGCCGTGCGCTGGCAGGACGGCAAAAAAAAGTCCTGCTAGCAACATCTTTGAGGTGCTGTAGGAGCGGTGTATACACTGCTCCTACAGCGGCCCTGCCTATTGAAATCAATGGGCAGCGCCGCCGAACCGCCAAGGCGTTGGCCGAATAGCACTGCAAAAACAATGGTGAAAAATAGCGGCGCATTACCGCCACGCCTCAGTGTGAAAGCGCCTTATAGATAGACAAGGTTTCCCAAAGCACAGTAAGATAGCAATACTAAAAGTGACAATTTAGCGAACATGTATGGCTCCACCAAGCATAACATTTAATACAGAACATATCCATCACAGTATCCATGACACTTATTTGGTAAATCATCTGAGCTTTCCAATATATAAAAACAAACACACACGGCTTGTTGACAGCCTGCAGAGATTGACTGTGATGGTGCTACCTCTCAAGGTAATTTAGATTTGTGTGTAATCAGTTATCTGTATATATATATATATATATATAAATAAACACAGTACAGACCAAAAGTTTGGACACACCTTTTCATTCCAAGAGTTTTCTTTATTTTTATTTCTATGTGGAATTATATACATAACAAAAAATTGTGAAACAACTGAAAATATATGTCATATTCTAGGTTCTTCAAAGTAGCCACCTTTTGCAGCAGACGCATCTCTAGAACAACTGTTAAGAGGAGACTGTGTGAATCAGGCCTTCATGGTAGAATATCTGCTAGGAAACCACTGCTAAAGAAAGGCAACAAGCAGAAGAGACTTGTTTGGGCTAAAGAACACAAGAAATGGACATTAGACCAGTGGAAATCTGTGCTTTGGTCTGAGGAGTCCAAATTTGAGATCTTTGGTTCCAACCACCGTGTCTTTGTGCGACGCAGAAAAGGTGAACGGATGGATTCTACATGTCTGGTTCCCACCATGAAGCATGGAGGAGGAGGTGTGATGGTGCTTTGCTGGTGACACTGTTGGGGATTTACACAAAACTGAAGGCATACTGAACCAGCATGGCTACCACAGCATCTTGCAGCGGCATGCTATTCCATCCGGTTTGCGTTTAGTTGGACCATCATTTATTTTTCAACAGGAGAATGACCCCAAACACACCTCCAGGCTGTGTAAGGGCTATTTGACCAAGAAGAAGAGTGATGGGGTGCTGCGCCAGATGACCTGGCCTCCACAGTCACCGGACCTGAACCCAATCGAGATGGTTTGGGGTGAGCTGGACCGCAGAGTGAAGGCAAAGGGGCCAACAAGTGCCAAGCATCTCTGGGAATTCCTTCAAGACTGTTGGAAGACCATTTCAGGCGATTACCTCTTGAAGCTCATCAAGAGAATGCCAAGAGTGTGCAAAGCAGTAATCAAAGCAAAAAGGTGGCTACTTTGAAGAACCTAGAATATGACATATTTTCAGTTGTTTCACACTTTTTTGTTATGTATATAATTCCACATGTGTTAATTCATAGTTTTGATGCCTTCAGCGTGAATCTACACATTTTCAGTCATGAAAATAAAGAAAACTCTTGGAATGAGAAGGTGTGTCCAAACTTTTGGTCTGTACGAGAATATATATATATATATATATATATATATATATATATATATATATATATATATATATATATATATATACACACACAGTGCAGAAAATAAGTATTTGAACACCCTGCTATTTTGCAAGTTCTCCCACTTGGAGATCATGGAGGGGTGTGAAATTGTTATCGTAGCTGCATGTCCACTGTAAGAGACATAATCCAAAAAAAATAATTCCAGAAATCACAATGTATGATTTTTTTTAACTATTTATTTGTACGATACAGCTGCAAATAAGTATTTGAACACCTGAGAAAATCAATGTTAATATTTGGTACAGTAGCCTTTGTTTGCAATTACAGAGGTCAAACGTTTCTTGTAGTTTTTCACCAGGTTTGCACACACTGGAGGAGGGATTTTGGCCCACTCCTCCACACAGATCTTCTCTAGATCAGTCAGGTTTCTGGGCTGTCGCTGAGAAACAAGGGGTTTGAGCTCCCTCCAAAGATTCTCTATTGGGTTTAGGTCTGGAGACTGGCTAGGCCACGCCAGAACCTTAATATGCTTCTTACAGAGCCACTCCTTGGTTATCCTGGCTGTGTGCTTTGGGTCATTGTCATGTTGGAAGACCCAGCCTCGACCCATCTTCAAAGCTCTAACTGAGGGAAGGAGGTTGTTGCCCAAAATCTCGCAATACATGGCCCCGGTCATCCTCTCCTTAATACAGTGCAGTCGCCCTGTCCCATGTGCAGAAAAACACCCCCAAAGCATGATGCTACCACCCCCATGCTTCACAGTAGGGATGGTGTTCTTGGGATGGTACTCATCATTCTTCTTCCTCCAAACACGGTTAGTGGAATTATGACCAAAAAGTTATATTTTGGTCTCATCTGACCACATGACTTTCTCCCATGACTCCTCTGGATCATCCAAATGGTCATTGGCAAACTTAAGACGGGCCTTGACGTGTGCTGGTTTAAGCAGGGGAACCTTCCGTGCCATGCATGATTTCAAACCATGACGTCTTAGTGTATTACCAACAGTAACCTTGGAAACGGTGGTCCCAGCTCTTTTCAGGTCATTGACCAGCTCCTCCCGTGTAGTCCTGGGCTGATTTCTCACCTTTCTTAGGATCATTGAGACCCCACGAGGTGAGATTTTGCATGGAGCCCCAGTCCGAGGGAGATTGACAGTCATGTTTAGCTTCTTCCATTTTCTAATGATTGCTCCAACAGTGGACCTTTTTTTCACCAAGCTGCTTGGCAATTTCCCCGTAGCCCTTTTCCAGCCTTGTAGAGGTGTACAATTTTGTCTCTAGTGTCTTTGGACAGCTCTTTGGTCTTGGCCATGTTAGTAGTTGGATTCTTACTGATTGTATGGGGGGGACAGGTGTCTTTATGCAGCTAATGACCTCAAACAGGTGCATCTAATTTAGGATAATAAATGGAGTGGAGGTGGACATTTTAAAGGCAGACTAACAGGTCTTTGAGGGTCAGAATTCTAGCTGATAGACAGGTGTTCAAACACTTCTTTGCAGCTGTATCATACAAATAAATAGTTAAAAATTCATAAATTGTGATTTCTGGAGTTTTTTTTTTTTGATTATGTCTCTCACAGTGGACATGCACCTACGATAATTTCAGACCCCTCCATGATTTCCAAGTGGGAGAACTTGCAAAATAGCAGGGTGTTCAAATACTTATTTTCTGCACTGTGTATATGTATATGTATATATATATATATATATATATATATATATATATATATATATATATAAAAAATACGCAAGTCCCCCAAGCAATACTATCCCCCCACTCTTCCCGGGGACAAATGCACCTTGATCCTGTAGCCATAGTCTCTGGTGTTTGTTTCAACACATTTAAAAAAGCTGCACAGTGGCTCCATATAGACTTCTGTTTGGCCATGTCTCAAAGCTGCAGATGCTCAGAGGACAGACCCATAAAAGCCTATGGGAAGCTAATGTGCAGGTATTTTTGCTATACGGTAGAAACACATCAGAGGCTTTGGAACTGAGTTAAACAATCATTTGGGGAGGGAAGTACACTCGTTCTGTATTCCTTCATCCAGAGTAGGGACAATAATGCAGGAGATGCGTAAGTGGCCAGGTCACCAGGTAAAAACAGGGTGGGGGAGCCTAAAAACAAAACAAAAAAACAAACAAAAAAAAAAAACCAATACAGCCACCACATCTAATGATTGCAGTTTAAAGCAGAGTTCCACCCAAATTCGGAACTTCCGTTAATCCCACTCCTCACCCCCTTACATGCCAATCGGCATGTAATTTTTTTTGGGGGGGGGGGGGGGGGGGCGTGCTTCACTGTGGCCGCAGCATCGATCGCGTCATCCCTGTAATAGGGGGGCGCGATCGATGACGTCACACCTACAGCCACACCCCCCTACAGTTGTAAACACACACACACAGGGAACACTCAATGTCACAGCACCCCCTGTGGTTAACTCCCAAATTGCAACTGTCATTTCCACAGTAAACAATGCAATTTAAATGCATTTTTTGCTGTGAAAAAATGACAATTGTCCCAAAAATGTGTCAAAATTGTCCGAAGTGTCTGCCATAATGTCGTAGTGACGAAAAAAAAAAAAAAAAAAAAAAATTATAAAAATGCAATAAAACTATCCCTTATTTTGTAAATGCTATACATTTTGCGAAAACCAACCGATAAACGTTTATTGCGATTTTTTTTACCAAAAATATGTAGAAGAATACGTATCGGCCTAAACTGAGGAAAAAAATTTTTTTTTTATATATTTCTGGGGGATATTTATTATAGCAAAAAGTAAAAAAATATTGTTTTTTTTTTTAAATTGTCGCTCTATTATTGTTTATAGCGCAAAAAAAAAAAAAAAAACGCAGAGGTGATCAAATACCACCAAAAGAAAGCTCTATTTGTGGGGAAAAAAGGATGCCAATTTTGTTTGGGAGCCACGTCGCACGACCGCGCAATTGTCAGTTAAAACGACGCAGTGCTGAATCGCAAAAAGGGGGCAAGGTCCTTTTACCTGCATTTTGGTCCGGGTCTTAAGTGGTTAACAATCTATTACATTTTTGGTTTTAATACGTCTTTAAACATGTACTGAGAGATATACAGGGGCTTTCATTGTTGAAATCTCCCAGTCCCTGCTTCACTATAACTGTACCATACGGCGGTGCCAGATAGTCTACGAAGTAAAAAAAAAAACGGTGCTCATAATGCCTGGAACCCAGGCACCAAGCTATATAACAAACATTTGAAATGAACACAACATTTAGTATCTAATTATCCACCAGTATTTTCCCTCATTTACCCAGTCGAAGTGTTGCCATGCAGGTCATTATATGAGGCTAAACAGCATTTTAACTTACTTGATGAAAAGAGATACCCTGAACGACAACTCCCTTTTGAGGATCTTCTCTGATTGCAAGAGAGCCTTTGGGTTCCAACAAATCCTGAATCTGTTCATTGTACACCTAAAAAAAAATAAAAAATTAAAATTAAAAAAACTTATATATAATATGATGCACAACATGAAGCATACATAAATTTGACAGATAGTAATAATTAATATATTGCAATGAATGCAATTACAAATATGAATTTAAAATGTATGCATCCTATAAAAATCGTCGAATATACAAGTTGAAAACCCGCTGGTATAAAACCCCAGACCTGCTCCATAAGTTCTCCCAGTCGATTTCCGACCAATGCTGGCGATGTGGCAAGGAGTGTGGCACGTTCCTCCACATTTGGTGGGAGTGCCCAACGCTCCAACCCTTCTGGCACAAGGTACATAATTTGACCAAAATGGTGTCTCTACTCCCTCTGGAGTACTTCAAGTCGGTGGCAATGCACATGATTAATGCTGCTAGGATGTGTATACCAGTACATTGGCGATCGTCAACCCCGCCCTCTATGGCTGAATGGGCTTCTCGAATAAACCGTGTCGTTGAGATGGAGGAACTGATCTACTCGGCCTCAGATAATATCTCTAAATTCGCTGCTATATAGGAAACATGGACAACCTTTAAAAGCTCTCAATCATACAAAGATCTCCTTAATAATGCAGACTGATACCGCACTGTGGCATTATTTCCCTTAGTTCAGGACGCAGACTACGCACACTACTGACCTGGCGCACAGTAGCATTTTGACCACTAGATGCTGGAGAGGGTAGTTGGTGACTTTTGTACCCCCTCTCCTCATCAGGCCTCATTCGCCCTCATCTTCCTCCCCCTTCCTATGATGTATTCCCTCCCTCCCCACCTTCCACTCTCCTCCCCCATGGTCCCCCTCCCCCCTTTTTTTTGTATTCCCCTTTCTTCTTTCTGCCTCTTCCTCTTTTCTCTTCACTTTCGCTCTTTCATCCTCTGTTTCTCAACTCTAAGACACGCCCACCCAAACAAATCATCTTACCCAGGAAGCTTTTTGTTGTGTAAACTTACTCAGACATATTGGGGCAGATTCACAGAGAAATCGATTATCGTAGCATGAAATACGTACGCCGCCGTTTTTTACCCCGTGGAATTCAGGTAGATTTTCTACGGTAAACCGGCGGCGTAGTTTTTTCCCGTTTATTCCGAGTAGGGGGCGTGAAACATTTTTAGGCGCGTTCCCGCGGCTTTCTGCCTCAAATTTCCCGCCGTCCTGCGCGAAATCACGTTGACGTCTCGTTGTTTATTCACTACGGGCGATCCACGTCCCGACGTTACTAAACAAAATAAAAAATTAAATAAATTCGAAGCGGGAACGGCGGCCATCATGGGCTCTAAAGTTAGAGCAGCAAAAAGCTCTCAACTCGTATAAAAAAATAGACGAAAACGATTGCACGCTCGCCGTTTGTTCGTGAACCCGTAAAAACACATTTGCAATCCCGACGCATAAAACGACGCGAACTCCTCCCAGCGGCCGCAAATAGATGGCCGTAGATCCGAAGCTTACGAAGACGTAAGCCTTCGGATCGAAGCCCGAAGCCGGCGTCATGTGAGAATTCAAACTAGTGATACGCCGCGGGAAATTTGAAATTACTCCTGTCTAACACCAGTTAGACAGGCGTAATTGTTTTGTGAATCTGCCCCATTGTATCTATATTTTGCCTGTATGAATTTCTTATTTTTTTTTGTGTTTGGGCTCATGGAGCCGCTCCATTCTTTGTTAAGTGCTAATTTATTCAATAAAATCTTATTGGATAAAAAAATAAAAAAATACTCGAATATACTTAAAACCAAGTGTTTGTATTTTCCTTTAACTGTACAGTATGTGGACACTTCTGGATAGGATCATTTATGGCAACAAAACACGCTCCCCCCACGCTTTAATTCTTTGCCTAAAGTTCATATGAACCACGACTTCGAACCACTCTGTGCTGTCCCTCAAAAAAAAAAAAAAAACACACAACATCTAATATAAAAGAGCAATATCAAATTTCTCCCAGTTTTCCACTTCCCATGGGGTAGAAAATAACCCCAAGCAAAGTGGAATAAGAGAAGACTATTCTTAGCCATTACCAAAAAACCTTTCAAAGTAGGATACAGACGGGATCCACTTCTGCACCATGACCATAGGTGCCATCAGCCCAACAATGTACAGGTGAGGAACTGCAGGGGTCGAAGGGCAAAGTCAAAGTGGATATAGTACAAACTGACTTACAGTCAGAAATAACCAAATATCTCTATGGTCTGGAGAAAAGTGAATATGCAAATATATCTTACAAATCTATGGTTCCCTTAAAATGGTCAGAAAGTCTCCATCTTGAACCTCCAATACTTGATAAAAGGCTTGCACGTTTCACTGAAAATGAAGCTGTCTACCTACAGTGTCTTGAAAAAGTATTCCTACCCCTTGAAATTTTAAACAATTTTGTCAGGTTACAACCAAAATGTGAATGTATTTTATTGGGATTTTCTGTGATAGACCAACACAAAGCAGCACATAATTGTGAAGTGGAAGGAAAATGAAATATTTTCAAATAAATGTGAAAAGTGTGGCGTGCATTTGTATTCACCCACCCACCCCCCCCCCCCCATATGTCAATAATTTGTAGAACCACCTTTCACTGCAATTACAGCTGCAAGTCTCTCTACCAGCTTTGCACATCTAGAGTGACATTTTTGCCCATTCTTTGCAAAATGGCTCAAGCTCTGTCAGATTGGATGCAGAGCGTCTGAACAGCAATTTTCAGGGCTTGCCACAGCTTCTCAATTGGATTTAGGTCTGGACTGACTGGGCCATTCTAACACATGAATATGCTTTGATCTAAACCATTCCATTGTAGCTCTGGCAGTATGTTCAGGATCATTGTCCTGCTGGAAGGTGAACCTCTGCACCATTCTCAAGTCTTTTGCAGATTATAACAGGTTTTCTTCGAAGATTTCCCTGTATTTGGCTCCATCTATCTTCCCATCAACTCTGACCAGCTTTCCTTGTCCCTGCTGAAGAAGAGCATCCCCACAACATGATGCTGCCACC
Organism: Rana kukunoris; assembly: GCA_029574335.1. Lineage (NCBI taxonomy): Eukaryota > Metazoa > Chordata > Amphibia > Anura > Ranidae > Rana > Rana kukunoris. The sequence goes on along the minus strand of CM056058.1, from coordinate 91,857,056 downwards.
ACCATGTTTCATGGTGGGGATGGTGTGTTCAGGGTGATGTGCAGTGTTAGTTTTCTGACACACATAGCATTTTACTTTTAGGCCAAAAAGTAAAATGTTGGTGTCATCTGACCAGAGCACCTTCTTCCACATGTTTGCTGTGTCCCCCACATGGCTTCTCGCAAAGTGCCAGATTTGTGGAGTGCACGACCAATAGTTGTCCTGTGGACAGATTCTGCCACCTGAGCTGTGGATCTCTGTAGCTCTTCCAGAGTTGCCATGGAGCTCTTGGCTGCTTCTCCAAATAAATGCTCGTCTTGCCTGGCCTGTCAGTTTAGGTGGATAGCCTTGGTAGATTTGCAGTTGTTTCAATACTCTTTCCATTTTTGGATTATGGATTGAACAGTGCTCTGTGAGATGTTCAAAGCATGGGATTTTTTTTTTTTTTTTTTTAACTTCTCCACAACTATATCCCTGACCTGTCTGGTGTGTTTCTTGGCCTTCGTGATGCTGTTTGCACACTAAGGTTCTCTAACAAACCACTGAGGGCTCACAAAACAGCAGTATTTATACTGAGATTAAATTACACACAGATGGACTGTGGTATTAGAGTAAGGGGGGCTAAATACAAATGCATGCCTCACTTTTCACATATTTATTTGTAAAAATATTGGAAAATCATTTTCCTTTCACTTTACAATTATGTGACATTTTGTCTATCACATAAAATCCCTATAAAAGATGTGTGGTTGCAACATGTCGATGAGCATTAGCTCGAAACATGTCGGGTACATAGCTTCCTCATACCCAACTACCACGCGCTTTTATACACATGTGATCACGTGTGCCAGATCTTCTCCAGAGTACTGGCATCTACATTTTTATTTCTGCTTTTATTGTTTTATCAGCCTAATAAAGGCTTACCTTTCTTAAAACAAACTACACCATGTGGAGTTTTTCTCTTTTTTTGGATACATACAAGTGTTACTCCATCTGAAATCTTGGATCCTCTCTCTATCTTGGACCCTATGATTCCTGGGAAAGATCCACAACCTTTTGAATCATCACTCCCTATAGAGCCGTCCATCTGAGGAGCTCTTACACGCGCATCTGACACATTGCTCTTGGCATATGTGTCCAACATTTGTGGTAAGAGTACCCATCTTTTTTCATTTACCTGTTTGGTTTACCTATATGCCCATCCGTGCTGACCACGGGCACCATCAGTCTCTCCATCAACATATGAGCGGTGGACAGGAGTGCTCTATATGAAGACTTGCCTGCTTTGATTTGAAGGACTTGTTTTGTCATTTACACTTCACCTGTTTGCATATAGGGTTTCACCACCCTTTATATATTTTCTTGTTTTTGGACTACATCATTATAATGTTACCCATGTAAATGGGATTGGTCTACATTGCTTCATGCAATCCTATGCCCACTAGCGCTGCACTTATTTTTCTTTCATTGTATACTCACAGGGTGTTTCACGGTTAGTGCTGGCTGCTTCCTTTCTTTCCTCACACTTCAGCAGCGCAACTTTATTTTGTTTTGGTTGCAACATGACAAAATGTGGAAAATTTCAAAGGAGTACAAATAATTTTTCAAGGCACTGTATAACAATAACACCAGGCTTCCATTTTTAAAAGGTGAAGCTTTTACAGAACATTGCACCCGCAATCAATTGATCACAGGTTCAAGGTCAGGCTTCTGCAAACTCTTCCTTCAGCTCGCTGTCCATACCGCTGTACTGGCTGTTCAAAAGATGATGGGAGTGTCAGTGGACTACAAGTGTGCTGAATATCGCACTCATGTCTCATTGAGAACTACCAGTCAGTCTCCTGCGGTGTGGAACTTGTAGTTTATCATAATTTGCCAACACACTTACCAGCCAACTTGCCCCGACAATTTATTTTAAAAACAGTCACTGTTTTTAGGCTAGATTACAGAATTGGTTTCTGGTCACAAGCAATTGCCAAGCAGAACACACCTCAAGATAAGAGATGCCCACTTCACATGACTTCTCTTCTTTGATAGCTTCAATACGCTGGTAAAGCTCCACCATGGTTAGATACATCACTCCGGGGTCAGTTGCACTTCCCAACATTGTGTGCGTTTTCCCGGCACCTGTAGCTCCATATGCAAACACTAAATATGAGAAGAAGAAGAAGAAAAAAAAAAATGTGAAAAGGATAGCCCTTAATAGGAAAATATCACTAGGTTAAAAGAGAATTGTGTTTTCTAGCTGTAGATGTGATTAAAGCAGGATCATTTTTTACCCATGCAGCCTGAATGTTTAGAAAGGTGCAGAACATGGTTTACTATGGACATATAGGGTCAAATATGACGCAGGAAGTAAATGTCAGGTTGGACAGTACATTGTGCACCTGCACGATAACAAAGCTTCCTATATACAAACCTCACTAATCTAAAGTATCCCAAAAAAATAAAAAAGCCCAAACCGAATCTGTAAGGGAAATATAACAGCTGGGTAATCTTTAAAAAAATCGTCATCTCGATTCAATCCCTCTCACGATCTCTATTGCAGAGTTTGCCGATTCCTTCATGCAAGAAGTGGAAAGACTTCTTTGCTCACTCAGCTGTCAAAAGAAATATCTGGGCAGTCTGCCAAGTTTTTAACATAAAAACATTCGTAGGCTTCCTTCTTAGATCAAAAAGGGATAAACGTATTTGTGTGTAAATGCAGGAAGTTTAACCACTTAAAGTCAAAATCTTTTTCTGGACACTTGTTTAAGTTAAAATCAGTATTTTTTGCTAGAAAATTACTTGGAACCCCCAAACATTATATACATATTTTTTTTCTAGCAGAGACCCTAGGGCAGGGGTGCCCAACCTTTTAAAGAGCGAGGGCCACTTTAGCGACTTGCCAGCTGGTCGCAGGCCACAATGAATAGAGCGGGCAGATGACAGGTCTGTATCCACTCTGCATATGCAGAGCAGACCGGGACATAGCCGCTCTACTCTAAGGGCCCTCTGATCCGCCCAGACAGAAGGGGATGGATTCCCTTCTGTTTTTTTTTTTTTTTAAGCAGATTGGATTGGTGATAGGTGGGTGTAAATGGACGCAGGTCTCTGCTGACTCCTAGATGCATATGGCTGCTGCTGGCTCTTTCATGACGGGTATGGCTGGTGGGTCCTGCTGGCTGGTACTGGAGGTTACTGGTGGCTGGCACTTGGAAGTACTGCTGGCTGGCACTGGAGGTTACTGGCTGGCTGGCACTGGAGGTTACTGGTGGCTGGCACTGGAGGTTACTGGCTTGGGGGTACTGGTGGCTGGTACTTTTGGGTACTGGTGGGTCATTTTTGGTACTGCTTGGGGGCACTGGTGGCTGGTACTTCTGGGTATTGCTGGCTGGTACTTCTGGGTACTTTTTGATACTGCTGGGTGGTGGTTGTGGGTATTGGTGGCTGGTACTTCAAGGTTGTACTTTTGGGTACTGGTGGGTGGAGCTTCTGGGTACTGCTGGCTGGCACGTCTGGCTACTGGTGGGTGGTGCTAGCTGGTACTTTTGGCTGGCACTGCTGGGTGGTGCTTCTGGGTACTGGTGGGTACTGCTGGCAGGTACTAGTGGGTGGTGCTTGCTGGTACTTCTGGGTACTGGTGTGTATGTATTGCTGGGTGGTGCTTCTGGGTATTGCTGGGTGGTTCTGGTGTGTACTGCTGGCTGGTACCTCTGGGTTTTGCTGTGTGGTACATCTGGCTGGTATTTCTGGGTACTGGTGGCCAATTCTTGATCCCCCCCCCCATACCTGCCATCTGTGTGACAGGAGCGGCGCTGGAGGAAGCATACGGCTGCTGTAGAGAGCAGAGCCGATGCTTCCCGTTTCAGGCTGGGAACTGTCACAGGCGGAGCACATTGGTATCACTCCGCCTGAGACAGAAGCCGGCGCTATACAGGAAGCATTGGCTCTGCTCTCTACAGCAGCCGTATGCCTTCCTCCAGCGCCGTCTCGGATCGTCCCGCTGATGCTCGGGGATGGCGGGTCGGAAGCCCGCAATCTGGGCTTCCCGACCCGCCATCCCAGAGCAGGAGGTGGCGGGCCACAGCAGAGGACGCCGCGGGCCACATGTGGCCCGCGGTTGGGCACCCATGCCCTAGGGCATGGGTGCCCAACTAGTGGCCCTGTGGAGCCCTTTGATGTGGCCCTCGGCCTCCTGCTCTGAGATGGCAGGCCCAGATCACGGGTTGCCGACCCTCCATCCCAGAGCAGTAGTTTTGTGAATGAAGCTGCTGGTAGAGGAAACAAGCACTGAGCCATAGACATCTGTTATTACCTGCAGGTTTTTGCGCTTTCAGAAAGTGCATCACACCTGCATGACATAATAGAAGTTTACGGCAAAGTGCAGCTAACCCACAGAAAATCCACAGGTGCACTGCTCTGCGCCCACGGTTTGGGCAAATCACAGTGCATCAGTGTCAAAGCAGCCTTAGGCCCCTTTCACATGATCGGTCCAACCCAATCAGACTTAATATTCACCTCAATGGAGCAGCAGATGCAAACAGACTTGTGTCTGTTTACACCCGCTTACCTAAAAAAAAAAAAAAAAAATAGAAAGGGATCTGCCCCCTTCCATCTGGGTGAATCGGATTGGATCAGAGAGCCCATAAAGTAGAGTGGACTGTGTCTGTGGGCACGGGCCGGTCATCCTCCCGCTCCGCTCATTGAGGCCCCCGATCAGTTACCAATTCGCTTAAGTGGCCCTCGGCCTTCAAAGGGTTGGGAATCCCTGCCCTAGGGAATACAATGTCAATTGTTGCAATATTTTATGCCACACCGTATTTGCCCAGCGGTCTTTCAAATGCAATTTTTTTGGGCAAAAATACACACAAAAAATAAAACAGTAAAGTTAACCCAATTTTTTTTTGTTTAAATGTGAAAGATGATGTTACGGCACTATAAAACGTGATCTATCTTCTAAGCAAAAAAAATTGTGATTCTCATTTTAGCCAGAATCATGCAGCTCTATTTCAGACTAATACATTTTGATATAATATATATAAAAAAATACAAATCATTTTATATTAATATCCTTAAAAGGGGAAATAAAGCCTTTGTTATAAAAAAGAAAGTGCCGCCATGAAGGGTTTTTATAACACCCAATCAAGAGGCTGGGAAAAAGGAAGTTCCAGGAACAGAGCAGAATGCTGAAATCACAGCGATGTGGAGAATTGATTTCTTAGGCAAGTTTGCTATAATGTACATGTATACATATGCTGCTCATACTTGTACATTATGGAAGCAACCCCCTGAAGGCCCAAAGTCTTGAAATAACCTGCTAGCTTATGTTTGCTTTAAGGCCCTTTTCACACTGAAGCATTTTTCAAGCGTTATTCGAGCAAAGCCTTATCTGCAATCCCAATGTGTTGGTAAAGCACTGATAAGACCCTAAAGTTTTAGGGTGTTTTTGCAGTGCCTCGGTGTGAAGGGGTAAGGTGTTTTTACACCGTTTTTTAATTAATTTCAATGGAGAGGAGCGTTTTTGGAGCGTTATTTTCAGCGCTCAAATACTGCTCCAAAGATGCTGCTTGCAGAAAACTTGGTGTGAAAAGGTCCATTGAGATGCATGGAGAGTGTTTTATGAGCGTTTTAAGAGCGCTATTTTTAACGCTAAAATGCTGTAATAAATGCTTGAAAAACGCCTCAGTGTGAAAAGGGCATAAAAGTAGTTCTAAAGTGAGAAGGTTTTTGATACTAATGCATATTATGCATCAAGATAAAAAATCTTCAGTGTGCAGCAGCCCCCCTCATACTTCTTACCCAAGCCCCATCTCGATCCGCACAAGAGCCTCCGCTTCCCAGGACTCTCCCTCCTCATTGGCTGAGACAGCAGCGGGGCGCCACTGCTGTCAAAGTGTGTAAGCTAATAAGGAGAGAGGGGGGTGTAAAGCAGAACCGCGGCTCCTTGTCTGAATGGACACACTGAGCAGAGGCTCGGCTGGGGTGCCTCCATAGCCAGCTGCTTGCTATGGGGGCACTCAGTAAGAAAGAGCCAGGAGTGCTGGTGGGGGACCAGAGTAGAGGAGGATCTGGGCGGCTATGTGAAAACCCACTGCACAGAGCAGGTAATGATAACATGTTTGTTTGTAATTTTTAAAGAAAAAAAAATATATGAGACTTTAGTATAACTTTAAAGTGGTTGTAAACCTCAGCCAGGAAATATGAGCAAAGCTTATCCCTCTATAGCATCTACTTGTCTCAATCCAGAGTGTCATTTATGTCTGCTTGCTGCTTTCTTCTCTGCAATCAGCATGAATCACTTCCGATAAGTTTTCCTGCCACCAAGAGAAAAATCGGTGTCCCTTCCCTCCAATTAGCTGTCAGCCCTTTCCTCTGCAGAGTGTAATTTCAACTCTCTGCCCCCTTTCTTAAAGACATCTTGGACAAGCTTTAAAATTCAGTACTCAGATGTAGGAAAAATAAAGCTGCAGATAAAACAGGTACAACTTATATAGGAGGATTTGTTTAATCTCTTTGTATCACCTGAGGTCAGGCACTTCACTGGGTATACAACCAAAAGACAATTTCATAAACCTCAAAAACAGGTACGAATGTAATTATTTTTCATATTTACCGGAGCAATTGTAGCCATTCAATACACCATCAATAATCGGCTTAGTCGTGTGCTCAAAGACCTCTTGTTGCGTGCTATTCTCGCCAAAAACACGGTCAAAAATGAACTTCAGGTCTTTCCCTTTTCGTCTGTTTCCGTCGTGACCTCGTAAACCAGAAAATACTTTTGATGTCTCAGTTTCATCTGGGTCAAATATTAGAATGTTGTGGTCCACTACTTGTACAACGGGATACTGGTTCCCTTCTTCTTCCCGTGTGTTGGGGGGGCGAACCCGAACCACAACAGACACATTGCCCTCTTCAGGGGCTGCTGCAGCAGTCATAGCAGCTGAATAGATCTCTGTGGAAGGAAAGAAAATACTTTAGAAAATTGATGACATCATTTGGGATCTCTTTGCAGCATGGGTCTTCAAACTACGGCCCTCCAGTTGTTCAGGAACTACAATTCCCATCATCCCTAGTCATGTCTGTGAATGTCAGTGTGTTACAATGCCTCATGGGATGTGTAGTTCTACCACAGCTGGAGGGCCGTAGTTTGAGGATCCCTGCTTTGCAGCCTCCTAATTGGAAGACATGTATAGCCAGCTTTACTCTGCCACTGTGTTCTGTGAAAAGACAAGCTATGGGAACACTGTGGGGTCGATTCACTGAGGCTAGGTTCACATCTATGTAAGTTACACTTGATGAGTTTTTCCAGAGCCGTTTGCATTTTTGACCGTATTTGATGCTTTTTTTTTGGGGGGGGGGGGGGGGCTAAAAGGAAAGTATGACATTTCTGTTCATGAAGAGAAACTTTACACACTCTGGAACTTTAGTATCAAAAGTCAGCCTCCATGAACAGAACGATCATACATTCTTACAAGCCATTAACAAGTATGCAAAACGCATAAAGAAAAAAAAAACGCAAAACGTGTTTTGGCGCAGGTCCATTGAAGTCTATTACACACAAAAAGCAATCTGCTGCATGAGAAAAAGTCCATGACCCTTTCCAAAAAACACACTGACTCAAAAAGGACAGATGTGAACTAAAACCAAAGGATCTAGGTTAAATTGACTGTAGTGCGTTTCTGCAAAATGCACCAAAAAACAGATAGGTGTGAAACAAGGGTTAAACTGGAGAGTGCAAAATCTGGTGCAGAAATCAATCACCTTCTAAGTTCTGATTCACACTGGTGAATTGTCATTTATTCCTCAAAAAGATCCAATTCTTCAAGGAGGAGTGAGAAAACTTCAGCTTTCAGGTGGAGCTCCTCTCTAACATTAAAGGGTCACTAAAGGAAAACATTTTTTTTGCTGAAATGACTGTTTACAGGGTATAGAGACATAAAAGTTAACTAATTCCTTTTCAAAATGATTAAAAATAGATAAAAATTAAATCCTGATTGGTTCTGGGAAGTTTTAGACACACAGTAATGACAGCTTAGACCACCGTGAGAAAGCTCCCAGCACTGTGGTTATAAGGAAACAGACAAGCAGGAAGTGTGGAGAACAGAGCAGGATTACAGCAACTTCAAAGCAAAAACAAACAATAAGGACATGAAACCAGTACTGCAGTAAGGTAAAGGAAGCTATTTAGCTAAAAAAAAAAAATTCCTTTAGTGATCCTTTAACACTCACTGCATCCCCTCCCCCATTTTGGATATAGTAAGGGAGGGTTAGAACCTATCAGTTTCATTTTTGCCATCTGAGATTTCCCTTCACTTCCTGTCCCATAATCACAACAGGAAGTGAGAGGAAATGTGTGCAATAAAGAATCACTAGCGTCCCCATTGGATGATTTGCTCTCTATTCCTGTTCTGGTGTCAACCCAAATGTGGATTTTTCTACTTTCAATGAGAACAGTAAATAGGGCGGTCTCCCACAACAGGGGGTTCTAATCCCTCTCCACTCCTCTATACAAAACTAAAAATAAAAGAAAGCTTTGCCTCTAGTTCCACTTCAGGGATAAATGAAGGTATTGGATGCAGCCATGGTAGGGAAACACTGATTGGCTGGGGGGGGTAGATTGTAGAGAAGGGGCTGTGTAGTCCCCCCCAGTCTATGTACTGTTATACTGCATACAGTTGTCAGCGGGATCAGCGTCGTACGGTACACATGCCGGGGTCACCTCTCCTGTACAGCACGCCGCCCCAGCACTGTACACGGCGTACATTCTCCTCACACTGCAATCCCGCACCGCGACCACTCACCTGCCGGGCCGATGACAATCAGGAACTATAAGAAGATGGCTTAATATTCCTCCGTGTTGTTATTATTTTCATTATTCCTCAGGCTCCCCTGCATCCCCGCCCACTTCTTCCCACACTTCCGCCAGACTAAGTTCAAATCGCGCGGGCACGTACGAGCGTGTAAACTGATTGGTCAGAGGTTCTCCGTTCTAATTGGTGGGCGTAAGGAGAGCTCTGTGCTATGTGTTCGAGGCGGGCTTAATAGTGTGTGTGTGACTCCTGTACTGAGGGGACGCGTGTTTCTCATATCGAAGAAACTCGTGTTCCTCATAGCGAGGGGGACGCGTTCTTCATAGCCAGGGGACGCGTTCCTCATAGCCAGGGGACGCGTTCCTCATAGCGAGGGGACGCGTTCCTCATAGTGAGGGGACGCGTGTTCCTCATAGCGAGGGGACGTGTTTCTCATATCGAGGGGACGCGTGTTCCTCATAGCGAGGGGGACGCGTTCTTCATAGCCAGGGGACGCGTTCCTCATAGCGAGGGGACGCGTTCCTCATAGCGAGGGGACGCGTTCCTCATAGCGAGGGGACGCGTTCCTCATAGTGAGGGGACGCGTGTTCCTCATAGCGAGGGGACGTGTTTCTCATATCGAGGGGACGCGTGTTCCTCATAGCGAGGGGGACGCGTTCCTCATAGCGAGGGGGACTCGTTCCTCATAGCGAGGGGGACTCGTTCCTCATAGCGAGGGGGACTCGTTCCTCATAGCGAGGGGACGCGTTCCTCATAGCGAGGGGACGCGTTCCTCATAGCGAGGGGATGCTTCCTCATAGTGAGGGGATGCGTTCCTCATAGCGAGGGGACGCAGGTTCCTCATAGCGAGGGAACGCGTTCCTCATAGTGAGGGGACGCGTGTTCCTCATAGCGAGGGGACGCGTGTTCCTCATAGCGAGGGGGACGCATTCCTCATAGCGAGGGGACGCGTTTCTCATATCGAGGGGACGCGTGTTCCTCATAGCGAGGGGACGCGTGTTTCTCATAGCGTGGGGGGCGCGTTCCTCATAGCGAGGGGGACTCGTTCCTCATAGCGAGGGGACGCGTTCCTCATAGCGAGGGGACGCGTTCCTCATAGCGAGGGGATGCGTGTTCCTCATAGCGAGGGGACGCGTGTTTCTCATATCGTGGGGGGCGCGTTCCTCATAGCGAGGGGGACTCGTTCCTCATAGCGAGGGGACGCGTTCCTCATAGCGAGAGGACGCGTTCCTCATAGAGAGGGGACGCGTTCCTCATAGAGAGGGGACGCGTGTTCCTCATAGCGAGGGGACGCGTGTTCCTCATAGCGAGGGGACGCGTTTCTCATAGCGAGGGGGCGCGTTTCTCATATCGAGGGGACGCGTGTTTCTCATAGCGTGGGGGGCGCGTTCATCATAGCGAGGGGACGCGTTCCCCATAGCGAGGGGACGCGTGTTTCCCTCATAGCGAGGGGACGCGTGTTCCTCATAGCGAGGGGACGCGTTTCTCATAGCGAGGGGACGCGTTTCTCATAGCGAGGGGACGCGTGTTTCCCTCATAGCGAGGGGACGCGTGTTCCTCATAGCGAGGGGACGCGTTTCTCATAGCGAGGGGACGCGTTTCTCATATCGAGGGGACGCGTGTTTCTCATAGCGTGGGGGGCGCGTTCCTCATAGCGAGGGGGACTCGTTCCTCATAGCGAGGGGACGCGTTCCTCATAGCGAGAGGACGCGTTCCTCATAGAGAGGGGACGCGTTCCTCATAGAGAGGGGACGCGTGTTCCTCATAGCGAGGGGACGCGTGTTCCTCATAGCGAGGGGACGCGTTTCTCATAGCGAGGGGGCGCGTTTCTCATATCGAGGGGACGCGTGTTTCTCATAGCGTGGGGGGCGCGTTCATCATAGCGAGGGGACGCGTTCCCCATAGCGAGGGGACGCGTTCCCCATAGCGAGGGGACGCGTGTTTCCCTCATAGCGAGGGGACGCGTGTTCCTCATAGCGAGGGGACGCGTTTCTCATAGCGAGGGGACGCGTTTCTCATAGCGAGGGGACGCGTGTTTCTCATAGCGAGGGGACGCGTGTTCCTCATAGCGAGGGGACGCGTTTCTCATAGCGAGGGGACGCGTTTCTCATAGCGAGGGGGCGCGTTTCTCATAGCGAGGGGATGCGTTCCTCATAGCGAGGGGACGCGTTCCCCATAGCGAGGGGACGCGTGTTTCCCTCATAGCGAGGGGACGCGTGTTCCTCATAGCGAGGGGACGCGTTTCTCATAGCGAGGGGACGCGTTTCTCATAGCGAGGGGACGCGTTTCTCATAGCGAGGGGACGCGTTCCCCATAGCGAGGGGACGCGTGTTTCCCTCATAGCGAGGGGACGCGTGTTCCTCATAGCGAGGGGACGCGTTTCTCATAGCGAGGGGACGCGTTTCTCATAGCGAGGGGACGCGTTTCTCATAGCGAGGGGGCGCGTTTCTCATAGCGAGGGGATGCGTTCCTCATAGCGAGGGGACGCGTTTCTCATATCGAGGGGACGCGTGTTCCTCATAGCGAGGGGACGCGTGTTTCTCATAGCGTGGGGGGCGCGTTCCTCATAGCGAGGGGGACTCGTTCCTCATAGCGAGGGGACGCGTTCCTCATAGCGAGGGGACGCGTGTTCCTCATAGCGAGGGGACGCGTGTTTCTCATATCGTGGGGGGCGCGTTCCTCATAGCGAGGGGGACTCGTTCCTCATAGCGAGGGGACGCGTTCCTCATAGCGAGAGGACGCGTTCCTCATAGAGAGGGGACGCGTTCCTCATAGAGAGGGGACGCGTGTTCCTCATAGCGAGGGGACGCGTGTTCCTCATAGCGAGGGGACGCGTTTCTCATAGCGAGGGGGCGCGTTTCTCATATCGAGGGGACGCGTGTTTCTCATAGCGTGGGGGGCGCGTTCATCATAGCGAGGGGACGAGCGAGGGGACGTTCCCCATAGCGAGGGGACGCGTGTTTCCCTCATAGCGAGGGGACGCGCGTTCCTCATAGCGAGGGGACGCGTTTCTCATAGCGAGGGGACGCGTTTCTCATAGCGAGGGGACGCGTTCCCCATAGCGAGGGGACGCGTGTCCCTCATAGCGAGGGGACGCCCTCATAGCGAGGGGACGCGTTTCTCATAGCGAGGGGACGCGTTTCTCATAGCGAGGGGACGCGTTTCTCATAGCGAGGGGGCGCGTTTCTCATAGCGAGGGGATGCGTTCCTCATAGCGAGGGGACGCGTTCCTCATATCGAGGGGACGCGTGTTCCTCATATCGAGGGGACGCGTGTTCCTCATAGCGAGGGGACGCGTGTTCCTCATATCGAGGTGACGCGTGTTCCTCATAGCGAGGGGACGCGTGTTCCTCATATCGAGGGGACGCGTGTTCCTCATAGCGAGGGGGACGCGTTCCTCATAGCGAGGGGGGCGCGTTCCTCATAGCGAGGGGGACGCGTTCCTCATAGCGAGGGGACGCGTGTTCCTCATAGCGAGGGGACGCGTGTTCCTCATAGCGAGGGGACGCGTGTTTCCCTCATAGCGAGGGGACGCGTGTTCCTCATAGCGAGGGGACGCGTTTCTTATAGCGAGGGGACGCGTTTCTCATAGAGAGGGGACGCGTGTTCCTCATAGCGAGGGGACGCGTGGGGGACGCGTGTTCCTCATAGCGAGGGGGACGCGTTCCTCATAGCGCGTTCCTCATAGCGAGGGGACGCGTTCCTCATAGCGAGGGGGACGCGTTCCTCATAGCGAGGGGGACGCGTTCCTCGAGGGGGACGCGTTCCTCATAGGGGACCCTCATAGCGAGGGGACGCGTGTTCCTCATAGCGAGGGGGACGCGTTCCTCATGTTCCTCATAGCGAGGGGACGCGTTCCTCATAGCGAGGGGACGCGTAGCGAGGGGGACGCGTTCCTCATCCTCATAGCGAGGGGACGCGTGTTCCTCATAGCGAGGGGACGCGTGTTCCTCATAGCGAGGGGACGCGTGTTCCTCATAGCGAGGGGACGCGTGTTCCTCATACGCGTGTTTCCCTCATAGCGAGGGGACGCGTTCCTCATAGCGAGGGGACGCGTTTCTTATAGCGAGGGGACGCGTTTCTCATAGAGAGGGGACGCGTGTTCCTCATAGCGAGGGGACGCGTGTTCCTCATATCGAGGGCACGCGTTCCTCATAGCGAGGGGGACGCGTTCCTCATAGCGAGGGGGACGCGTTCCTCATAGTGAGGGGGACGCGTTCCTCATAGCGAGGGGACGAGTGTACCTCATAGCGAGGGGACGCGTGTTCCTCATAGCGAGGGGACGCGTGTTCCTCATAGCGAGGGGACGCGTGTTCCTCATAGCGAGGGGACGCGTGTTCCTCATAGCGAGGGGACGCGTGTTCCTCATAGCGAGGGGACGCGTGTTCCTCATAGCGAGGGGACGCGTGTTCCTCATAGCGAGGGGACGCGTGTTCCTCATAGCAAGGGGACGCACGCACCTCTTAGCGAGGGAAAGCGCACTCCTCTTAGCGAAGGGACACGCGCTCCTCATAGCGAGGGGACGTGCCCTCCTCATAGCGAGGGGACACGCGCTCTCCTCTTAGCGAGGGGACACGCGCTCTCCTCTTAGCGAGGGGACACGCGCTCTCCTCTTAGCGAGGGGACACGCGCTCTCCTCTTAGCGAGGGGACACGCGCTCTCCTCTAAGCGAGGGGACGCGCTCTCCTCATAGCGAGGTGACGCGTGCTCCTCATAGAGAGGGGATGTGTGCTTAGTTCACAATACATGCAGCGTTTTGTTTCTGCAGTAAAATGCATGGAAAGTAGGCTGTATGGTTTCCAATGGCATAGTTCACACCAGTGCGGTCAGTTCCAGGGCTTTCCAGTTCCAGAAAAAAAAAAGTAGAATGTGCAGCATTTTTCCTGCACTGGACTGTAGTGGAACCCAGAAAAAAGGAACCGGACCCCAGTACAGTGAGAAAAAAAAAAAAAACAAGCTAAAAAGCACCTAAATGCATATGGAAACGTATTAAAAACGTGCATGCAGAAACACATCCGGAACAGATCTGGAGTGCGTTTTTGTGGTGTGAACCAGCCCTAAATGGTTTTCAATGCCATAGTTCACACCAGTGCATGCGGTTCCAGCTCAAGAAAAAGATGACGTGTAATACACAAAACATATGTCGGCGGCAACGATCTGGTCACTCAACACGCAGCTGAACGCGGCACTCTACTTAGCACTATCCAGCCCAGGACTATAAACCGCAACAATCATGCAGCAGAGCGGGTTTCCACACGAGGGTGATACGTATGCAGTCCCAGTGCCGGGCAGGCACATTCTAAGTAAGAGGCCACTTGAGCTCTATAAAGCTTTCATTGCAGTTTTTGCCCCCACTGGGGAGATTTACCCTAGTATTTGTCCTGGATACCATTGTCACCAAGACAAAATGTAATAGCAGATTCCAGGTTTCAGAGTTGCCATGGGAGTGTCAGGGCTGGGCTCAGCCCTTCCTGCTCTGAGCTGGCCGCTCAACTGTCGGCTAATTGCCAGCTCCCATCTCTCCACAGTGACCCACCTGTTGATGATCTGCTCGTCAGTCTTGCCTACTTAAAGCCTTCCAGCTCACTTCATCTCTGCCTTCGGCTTTGTCAAGATCACAGATACTTTCTCCTGCGTTCCTGTTGAAGACTTGCTTGGCTGACTTTTTTCTGGCTACTGGTCCTGCTTGCTGTACTACTACGTTTATCGCTGGCTCTCTGATATTGGCTTGGCCAACTACCCGATCCGGTTACTGAACTCTGTTTTGACTACGCCTACTCTGTTTAACTTTTTTTTATTATTATTATTAAACAAGTGTGATTTAACTGTACTTCTGTCTGATTCATGGTTTCTGACAGGGAGCAAGTGGTGAGCTTTCTTCTCCTTTACTGTTACATCTCCAATACAGAAGATTAATGGAAAGCTCAGCAGGAGACAGACAGCAAAGCATATCCTAATTAGGCTTTTACTGACCTGGGTTATACATAAAATGTTATCAAAATGGTAAAATGTACATTCTAGCAATTTAATTTCTATACCTAAAGCAGAGGTCTACCCAAAATTTGAACTTCCACTCGTTGTACTCCTCCCCCCTCCGGTGCCACATTTGGCACCTTTCGGGGGAGGGGGGTCAGGATACCTGTCTTTCACAGGTATCCCGTTCCCACTTCCAGGAGCCTCAGCTGCGGCTATTGACGTCAGTGCCTGGGCTCCTTCCCTGGTCGCTGGGCCAGGGTTCCTGGCGTGAAGCCGTAAGGCTTCACCTTCAAATTCCCTTACTCGCAATGGAGGCGGCATGCACCCGACAGCTGATGGAAACATCAGCTGCGGTGCTGGTCCATGATAGAATCTCTCCTGTGGTTTTGTTTTGCCTCAAGATCTTATATGCATGACATATAATTTGTTTTGTTCTGTCGTGTCATCTCTTTTGCTACAAGCATTCAGCATTTAGGAAAAAGGTCAAGACTTTTCTCTTTTGATATCAAAGGAGACAGGAACAACAAGCGCCCAGAGGCGATTCAGTTCGCATGTGCCGCGCTATACAAGTTTTCATTCATTCATTCATTCATTCATACAAAAACATGTATCTTTAGAATTTTATATCTGCCTGGAACATGGACTTCAAATAACTGACCTGCAGCCCAGAGCATCCAAACTTTGCATTTTGGGTCTCTCTGTCTGATGTCACTGAACATTGTAGGGAGCCAACACGTGTCCAGGACCCCTTTCACACAGGCTTTCTGATCAAGTCCACCTGTCAGTTTTTTAGGTGGACCTGTTCGAAAAGCTCTATGCATATCTATGGACAGGCAGACGTGTCTGTTTACATCTAGTTCTGGAAAAAATGGAAAAGCACTGCTTTAATTTCCGTTTTTCTTGAGCAAAATGTGATGGATTGTAGGTAGCCTGCTGTAAATGGACACAGGTCTTTTTTTAAATCATGCTGCCTATGGACTCATTACTGATCCATAACAGACTATTGTCAAAATGCAGTCATCAGTCCTGTTTAGCTCCAATTTAGGAGGGAATCTGTTCACACATCTGCTAAACGAAGCACAGCACCCTGTCTGAAAGGACCCCTATTTGATTGTTAGGCAGCAAGGTAAAACTTACAAAAACTCCCTTCAGGTCCCAAGATCACTTGGCTCCAAGACATGGGTTATCATGTAAGTCTACTACGGTTGGGGGTCCCTAAAGAGTAGTTATGAAAAATACGAAAATAAAGGAACTAGTTATGAGCTTAAGACCAAACTATCACAAAATTGTCTCTATAAAAATGTATCCCAATGCACACAAAACAATATTATACAAGTAACTAGGAATAAGCCCAATGTTTGAGTCGAATGTAAGTCAAAGCATGCACCTGACCTGTGCCCCACACTATATAAGGCTGTATATAGTGTTGTTATTGATAAAACGTTATCTAGAGGCAGGTTAGTTATTGGCGTGCAGGCAGTTTAGTATGTATGTGTATATATATATATACACACAGTATCTCACAAAAATGAGTACACCCCTCACATTTTTGTAAATATTTTAATATATCTTTACATGTAACAACACTGAAGAAATTACACTTTGCTACAATGTAAAGTAGTGAGTGTACAGCTTGTATAATAGTGTCAATTTGTAGTCCTCTCAAAATAACTGAACGCAAAGCCATTAATGTCTAAACTGCTGGCAACAAAAGTGAGTACACCCCTAAGTGAAAATGTCCAAATTGGACCCAACGTGTCAATATTTTGTGTGGCCATCATTATTTTCCAGCACTGCCTTAACCCTCTTGGGCATGGAGTTCACCAGAGCTTCACAGGTTGCCACTTCTCAATAGTGTTGCTCACGAATATTCGCATTGCGAATATTCGTTACGAATATTGCATATTCGAGAATAACTCGAATATCGCGGTGAATATTCGCTATTGCGAATATTCGTATTTTTTCAAATTTATTTTTAAAACAGATCACATCCTAGTGATCTCCATCGACATCTAAAAGCATTGCTGGTATGATTAGAGACCCTGGGCCGAGTAGCTGAGGCGATCCTTTTATGTTGCCGAATATTCGCAATGCGAATATTCGTATTTCGAATATTCGTGAATACTTTCTCTGCCCTTCTTTTGCATCAGAGCCAATCAGAGTTCTCCTACCACAGTTGTCAGAGGTTAGCAACCTCCATAGCAACCAATAGGAACCTGCCTGCACAACCATTATATAAGATCACTCCCAGCAGTATTTCAGTGCAGATTCACAAGGTGGATAGAGAGAGTGGAGTGTTTCTGTTTGTTTTTCTGTGTATTTCGATCTTAGAGCTTAGCATTGTGCTTCCTATAGTGCTTTCAGTTCTGAGTTTCCTGCTTCTAAAACCAAATGCTTTTTTCAAAGCAAAAGACCCAACAGCTTTTCTAAAAGCTCAGATTTGTGTTGTTTTGTCCAGGTTAGTGTAGCTTAGTGTTAGATAGATTTCGGTGTAGTTAGTGTAAGTGTACATTTCTTTAAGGTAGCTTAGTTTAGTGTGTGTTTAGTCTCTGTGTTTTGTGTATAAAACAAAAAAAAATTAGCTTTAGTTTAGTCATATAAGTTTGTGTAAGTAGAGTTAGTGTTTAGTGCATATTAGTTTATTATTTGTAGTCCTCGTCTTTGTCCTTGTCGGTCAGTGTAAAAAAAAAAAAAAAAAAAATTTAGCTTTAGTTTAGTCATATAAGTTTGTGTACGTAGAGTTATGCCGTGTACACACGGTCGTTTTTTGCGATGAAAAAAAACGATGTTTTTTAAAACGTAATTTAAATTGATCGTGTGTGGGCAAAACGTCGTTTTTTGTCTTCAAAAAAACGACCAAAAAAAAATTCCAACATGCTTGAATTTTTTGTGTCGTTTTTCAAAACGTCGTTTTTTGTTTCACAAAAAGTCACCGTGTGTAGCAAAAACGTCGTTTAAAACGACGTTTTTCAACCTGCGCATGCCCAGAAGCTAGTTATGAAGCGAGCTTCAATGGAAAAGAGTGGTGAACGTAACCTCCCTTTTTGTGAAAAAAACAATGGTGTGTATGCAACATCGTCTTTGAAAGTGACGTTTCAAAAACGTCGTTTTTTACTTCACAGAAAACGTGTTTAGTGCATATTAGTTTAGTATTTGTAGTCCTCGTCCTTGTCTGCGTCCTTCAGTCTAAAAAAAGTAAAGTTTTATCTGTAGTATTTTAGTTCCTGTTTAGTAGCTGTCCGTGTCGTAGTCTACGTCTTTGTCCGTGTAAAAAAATAAAAATAAATTTTAGGTGTAGTAGTTTTATTCTAGTTTAGTAGCTGTCTACGTCTTTGTCTGCGTCTTTGTCTGCGTGCCTGTCTTGCTAAAAAAACAAAAAACACTCCTTTCTCACATTTCCCCCCCCAATAAAGTTTCTCCCCCCCACATCAGCAAGTATGAGCAGCATACATGGCCGTGGCCGTGGCAGCAGGGGTAGGGGAGTTACTCTGCCAGCACGGGGTACCTCTCGCGCCCCTACTAGTGGTAGTGGATCAGGTGGAAGGGGAGTCTGCCTCATCCGCAAGTTTTTTCCCTCGGGCGGCCGCCCGATATTGCCTTCTCAGGCTCCAGTAGTGTTGGAGTATATGGGGCACAGCAATGACACAGAGTCGTCAGTCCCGACTCCCAGTAGCACCACCAGTACACCGGTGCCTTTAGGACCCGCCCCCAGCCCCCAAGGGTCCAGCCTCTTACTGTTTGACAGCGACAGTGAGAGGGATATCTTGGGGGAGGTCCTGCATCAGGCAGACATTCAGTTCTGTACTGATGGTCAGGACCTTTTGGAAGGGATGATGGATGAGGAGGATGGGGTACCTGCTGTCAGTATCCCAGAGACATCCCTTCCAAGTGGTGCTGGTGTTTTTGGGCAGGAAACACCCGCACCTAGTCAGACCCAGGCGTCGGTGAGGGGACAGCGGAGCCAGGCTAGCGGCTCCATGTCAGCTGTTTCCCTCAGACCACCACATTTCAGCCCTGGGTCTGACATTTCTGGGGGCGAAGAGGAGGGTAACCCAACATGGGTGCCACCTGACTTGTCGGTTCACAGCAACAGTGACGACGAGGAAGGTAGGCTCCCTGGGGAAATGGTGTGCCAGGTCACCAGGGAGACCAGTGTCAGGGTCTCCACTGGTGATGGCAGCAGGAGGTGTCAGCAGCAGGCAGCTCCACCTGTGCGCACCGAGTCCCAGCAGGTGCAAGTCAGCGGCACCCCATCTGACAGGAGGGTGGCGCTGAAGTCACCTGTCTGGGTCTACTTCACCCTGGTAGCAGATAACTAGACCATCTGCCATCTGCCATATCTGTCGTGCCAGGGTGAAGAGAGGGAAGTGCTTGGCTCGGGTGGGTACCACAGCTCTGAACCAGCATCTGCGAATCAACCACTGGCGGGAGTATGACCAGATGAAGCATGGTGGTGGTAGCAGCGCCACCACCACAAGTGTGCAGGGTACAGCAGCCCCTGCCACAGCTTCATCTGTTCCCAGCAGGTCATGCCCCCCGCTCCCTCTAGTAGAGGTACTGGTACCGGCAGCCAGACCTCTACTTCCACAGCACCCTCCTCTTCTGTGTCCTGCACTGCCGTCCGGCGCCAGGCGTCGCTTTCCGACGCCTTCGAACGCACCACTCCCTTCCCTCCTGGAGACTGACGTGTGCGTTCCCTCAATGGGCTCCTGGCAAGGGTTATTGCCCAACATCTGCTTCCCTTCAACATTGTTGACTGCCACCCCTTCAGGCAGATGTTGGAGCAGGCCCAACCCCAATGGCGTGTCCCCAGCCGCCATTTCTTTGCCAGGACTGGTGTCCCTGCCCTACACCAGCACAATGTGCAGAATGTAACCCTGTCGCTGGATCACGCTGTCAGCGACAGGGTTGCATCTGACAATGGATGGCTGGACCAGCAGGCATGGGCAGGGCCGGTACATCAGCTTCACGGCCCATTGGGTTTCCCTCCGAGGCGCCGGGGAGGGATCGGCAGCATCAGATTTTGTGGTGCCGCCCCAGGGTGTCCAGGGGAGAACTGCTGGTCTCCCTCAAGCCAGTGTCTCCGCAGCTGCTGAGCCTTACAGCAAGCACCCCCGTAGCTACTCAAGTGTGGGGCACGTGCGCTGTCAGACCGGGCTCCAGCTTGTTAGTTTAGGGGACCGGAGACACACTGGACAAGAAGTGCTGACCGCACTTCAGGCTCAGGTCCAGAAGTGGCTGACACCCCGAAGGCTCCAGGCAGGTATGGTTGTCTGTGACAACGGCAGCAACCTACTCTCCGCCCTCCAGGCTGGCAGTCTGACCCACGTGCCCTGTCTGGCACATGTCCTCAACCTCGTGGTGCAGAAGTTCCTGCGCACCTATCCCAGATTGAGTGACATTGTGCTTAGGGTACGTAGGATTGCCAGCCACTTCAGGCGCTCCCCAACCGCTACCGCGTCCCTGTCCAAGCTGTAGCGGGACAACAGCCTGCCCCTTCACAGGCTGATTGTGGACAGTGTGACGCGGTGGAATTCCACCCTCCACATGCTGGAGAGGTTGTGGGAGCAGCAAAGGGCGGTGAAGGAATACCTGCTGGAGCAAGGCACTGCCGGGCCATCACAAACACTCCCGTACATCACCAGTGCGGAGTGGGGGCAGATACACCAGGTCTGCCATGTGTTGGCCCCTTTCGAGCAGGCGACCAAGATGGTCAGCAGGGAGCATGTCGGCCTCAATGACGTGCTCCCTATAGTGTTCCTGCTGGACAGGGTACTAGATCGCCTGCTCGAAGCTGGGGAGAGTGCCTTGGTGGAGCAGGAGGAGGCAACACTGCTCCACCAAGACCAGGCCCAGGACGAGGAGGAGGAGGAGGATGATGAGGAGGTTACTGGTGATGTCCTGGAGTCAGGGCCTGGTCAGGAGGGAGAGCCGGTGTTGGGGGCACCGATAGTCCGGGGGTTGGGCATCTCTGAGCGCGAGCAGCAGCGCCTCCAGCATTAAGACTCAGACGTCATGGACCTGGTCAGCCATGAGGAGTCACAGCGGGCTGTGCTCTTCCCCATGGCTGCCCACATGCTGAGATGCCTCAGGAGGGACCCCCGGGTTAAGACTATCAAGGAGAGGGATGAATTTTGGATGGCCACCCTTTTAGATTCAAGATGCAAGGGGAAACTGGAGCAGTTCCTCCCAGCCAGCCGGAGGCAGCACCGGATGGAGGAACTGCAGGCACGCATAGTCAGCCTCCCCGGCCTCCAGTTGTCCCCCCTCATCTCACCCAGCAG
The DNA here is from genome assembly GCA_029574335.1 of Rana kukunoris. NCBI lineage: Eukaryota > Metazoa > Chordata > Amphibia > Anura > Ranidae > Rana > Rana kukunoris. Next base: position 91,836,025 of record CM056058.1, on the reverse strand, counting down.
GTGGCTGCACCCAGCAGCAGCCAAGCAGGGGACCTAATGGGTGAGATGAGGATGTTCTTCCAATCTGAGCGACCCAGTACCTGGGGTCCGCCTGTGCTTCTGACAGTATGAGGACCGACGACCCCATGGAGTACTGGGTTGCCAGATTGGACACCTGCCGCAAGCTTGCTCAGTATGCGCTGGAGTTATTGTCTTGCCCCCCCTCCAGCGTACTATCTCAGCGAACATTCAGCGCGGCAGGTGGGGTGGTCACGGACACGAGGACCCGTCTGTCCATAGACTCCGTGGACAGACTCACATTCATCAAGATGAATGAGTCCTGGATCGGCGGTAACTTTCTGGCACCCGCCGTCGGTTCAGGGCGCTGAAGGGTCCCTTGTCATTCATTCCCTCTCCTTAGCTCTCCCTCCACTCTTGCCCGAGTGATTTGACACTATATTGTCTACTATTACTACTACTGCTGCTGCTCACGACACCTATGTCACAAGTTATTTGCCACTATATACTACTATTACCACTACTGCTGCTGTCAAGTCTTGCCCAAGTGTTTAGATGATATCTAGTACTATTACCACTACTGCTTGTAAATGTTGCCTGTGTGATAATTACATTATATTTTAATACTACTGCTGCTGCCTTCATGCTAAATAAGGCTTCATGACCTCTCTGGCACAGCAGATCCACCAACAGCCTCCGCTACAAGCTACCAGACCGGATCATAACAGCAAGTGTGACTAAAAGACTGAACTTTATGTTAAACCCTGGTTTGCGGCCTTTATACTGCAACCATTAGCCTGTCTGCAAGAGCAAATCAGCACTCTCTCTCTCTTTCTCGCTCTCTCTCTCTATATCTATATATATATATATATTGTAGCTTTTGTTATAGTAATTTTTCAACAGTTTAGTTTGTGTTAGTAGTGTCTGTGTCCGTGTATTTTAGTTTGTCTTAGGTTTGTGTTAAATAAAATAATAATATAAAATGTTTTTGCTTATTATGAAGTTAGATGTGTTGAACAATCTCAATAAGAAAGGAAACATTTTAAAAGAATAACATTTTTTATTACAAGAAAAAAAAATTTACATGTAATTTTGCATGAGCTTGTGAAGCTCAGCCATCGCGTCCAAATTCTTCCTCTGCTGTTGCTCCAGCTGTTGGTTTTGGAGGTCTAATAATAGCATTTTCCGGCGATTTGAGAGGATTTTCTCATTGGTCCTCTGGATGAGACTGTAACTTTCCTCTATCTTTTTGAAAACTGTTAGGATATAAGAAAAAAAAATTAGGATTAAATGCTGTCCATTTTTATATCTACATCTTATTGTTGAAATGTTATTAATCTTTGTGCACATATTTACCCTCCTGCCTGGGGCTCACAGGAACCGTCTCATCCTCCTGCTCCTCTTCTCCATCACCCGATTCACCAGGAGTTTGGGGGGGGTTGCAGCTCCTCCTCTTGCTCCTCAACAGGAGCTGGGGGTGGTAAACACTGGGAGGGCCCTGGCTGCTCCTCATCCCTCTCCTCCTGTGCATCCTCCTCCTGATCCTCCTGTGCATCCTCCTCCTGCTCCTCCTCTTCATCCTCCTCCTCCTCTGCGGCCTGTCGCCTTGTGCGCTTGGGGTCTGGAGACATGCTTGGTCAGTCCATCGCCTTTACCCTCAGCTTCTTTAACAAGGCAGTGGTCATCTTGGAGGTGTGTTTGGGGTCGTTATCATTAGTGTTGCTCACGAATATTCGCATTGCGAATATTCGCTACGAATATTGCATATTCGAGTATTCGCGAATAACTCGAATATCGCGGCGAATATTCGCTATTTCAAATATTCGTATTTTTCAAATTTCGCAATCATATTCGCATTCGCATTTTTTTTTTTCATAAAATATAGCGAATATTCGTAAATATCGAATATTCCTGATATTTTATCCAAAAAAAAATAGCGAAATTTCGCAATCATTTTCGCTTTCGCATATGCGAAATTTCGCTATTTTTTTTTTTTATAAAATATCACGAATATTCGATATTAACGAATATTCGCGATCGCATATGCGAAATATTTTTTTTTATAAAATATACCGAATATTCGTAAATATCGAATATTCGGGATATTTTATATAAGAAAAAAAAATCGCGAAATTTCGCATTTTTTTATTTTTTTTGTATAAAATCTCACGAATATTCGATATTAACGAATATTCGCGAATATTCTTTGAAATATTTGCGAAATATCGCAAAATCGAATATGGCGTATTCCGCTCATCACTAGTTATCATGTTGGAATGCTCTGCTTTAGCATGTCACAGTATTGACATACTTGGTTTCCTCAATGAACTGTAGCTCCCCAGTGCCGGCAGCACTCATGCAGCCCCAGACCATGACACTCCCACCACCATGCATGACTGTAGGCAAGACACACTTGTTTTTGTACTCCTCACATGGTTGCTGCCACTCACGCTCTGAACCAAATACATTTATTTATCTTGGTTTCATTAGACCACAGGACATGATTCCAGTAATCTCTGTCCTTAGCCTGCTTGTCTTTGCAAGCTTTCTTGTGCATCATCTTTAGAAGAGGCTTCCTTCAGGGACCACAGCCATGCAGACCAATTTGATGCAGTGTGCAGCATATGGTCTGAGCACTGACAGGCTGACCCCCACCCCTTCAACCTCTGCAGCAATGTTGGCAGACTCATCTGTCTATTTCCCAAAGACAACCTCTGGATATGAAGCTGAGCACCTGCACTCAACTTCTTTGGTCGACCATAGCGAGGCCTGTTCTGAGTGGAACCTGTACTGTTAAACTGCTGCATGGTCTTGGTCACCATGCTGCAGCTCAGTTTCAGGGTCTTGACAATCTTTTTATAGGCTAGGCCATCTTTATGTAGAGCAACAATTATTTTTTTCAGATCCTCAGAGAGTTTTTTGCCATGAGGTGCCTTGTTGAACTTCCAGTGACCAGTTGAGAGTGAAAACACCAAATTTAACACACCTGTTCACACCTGAGACCTTGTAACACTAACGAGTCACATGACATCGCGGAGGGAAAATGGCTAATTGGGCCCAATTTTGACATTTTCACTTAGGGGTCTACTTACTTTTGTTGCCAGCGGTTTAGACATTAATGGCTGTGTGTCGAGTTATTTTGAGGGGCAAATTTACACTGTTATACAAGCTGTACACTCACTAATTTACATTGTAGCAACGTGTCATTTCTTCAGTGTTGTCACATGAAAAGATATAATAAAATATATACAAACATTATATAGGTGTACTCACTTTTGTTAGATACTGTAAGTTTAGGAGAGGACTCCATAATGACTTAACACCAAGGAAGGTCTGTGCCAGCCATAATAAACTATACCTGAAGACGCTTTCACCTGATCTCCAACAACTGCTTAAAAGCCTGGGTCCTTGTTGCCTACAGAGATCACAATCCCAGTTTAACCAGAGTTAAAGGGGTTGTAAAGGTACACGTTTTTTTACCTTAATGCATCCTATGCATTAAGGTAAAAAAACATCTCACAGCACCGGCCCCCCCCCCCGAGCCCCCGTTGTACTTACCTGACCGTTCGAATCTCCCGGGCGCGTCCAAGTCGTCCTCTTCGGTTCCCAGCCTGGCCGTTGATTGGCTAGGCTGGGCGGATTGGTAGCAGCGCAGCCATTGGCTAGCGCTGCTGTCAATCAGAGCGGATGACGCGGCGCGCCGGGGGCGGAGCCGAGTGATACAGTCGGCGGCTATGGCCGCCGCCGTATCACGGGAGCGCGCTCGCAAAAGCTTTCCTCCATGCGAGCGCCCTCGCATGAAGAGGGAAAGCTTTTGCAAGGAGGAGCCCAGACAGCCGCCGAGGGACCCCAGAAGACAGCTTTCCGGGCCACTCTGTGCAAAACGAACTGCACAGTGGAGGTAAGTATAACATGTTTGTTATTTTTTTTTTTTAAAAAGCCCTGACTTTAGTGTCCCTTTAAGTAACTTTTCAGCGTATTTCTACTGTTTACAGACCATAGGCAGCTTTGCAGAAGTCTAAGCTTCTTTGCTTATAATGCAAAGTAACCTTAATAAACCAAAGAAAAACAGGCTGTGAGAAAGAAAAGGAAACCCTTAGTTGAGCAGTAAGAAGAATTTAATGTGAAGAGGGAACAATGGGTCCCTGACATTGGCTTGTCTTCTGACCACCACCCCTGTACTATCTTTCCTGACCTTGGCTTATCTATACCTTTAATGTTTTTGCCTGCTCTGGCCTTAGCTTGTCTCCTGACCAACAATTCTTCGCTGCCTTCCCTGACCATGGTTTGCCTTTTGACCACCAATCATGTGCTGCCTGTTGTGACCTTGACTTGTCTCCTGACCACAGATCCTGTACAGTATTTCATGATAAATAATTGTCTTCTGGCCATTTATCTTGTATTTCTTGCCCTGGTTTCGGTTTGTTTTTCGGGTTGAGCTGTTTGTTCTGAATCAGCCTGAGACACATTTGCTGCATAAAAGCTTTGTCCTTATTCTGAGGTTTTACTGTGCCAGCTAGAAAGCACCAATAAAGAATGAAAGGAACAGTTTAAAAATAAAATAAAAAAGCAAAAAAGACAATAAATAAAAAGCACCCCTGTCCCTCCCCCCCTGCTCTTGCGCAAAGGTGAACGCAAGCGTCGGTCTGGCATCATAGGTAATCAGAAATTGCACCATGCATGTAAGGTATCACCGCGAAGGTCAGATCGAGGGCAGTAATTTTAGCAGTAGATCTTCTCTGTAAATCTGAAAGTGGTAACCTGTAAAGGCCTTTAAATATGTAGTTTGTCGCCACTGCGCCTTTGTGAGCTATTTTAAAACATGTCGTGTTTGGTATCCATGTACTCGGCCTGTTTATTTCATCAAACATTTGGGAAATACAGTGTGTTTTAGTGCATTCAAATTTTAAAAAGTGTGTTTTTTTTCCAATTTTTTTCTTTTTAATCGCTGCGCAAATACTGTGTGGAAAAAAAATGCAACACCCACCATTTTAATCTGCAGGGCCTTTTCTTAAAATATATATATATATATATATATATATATATATATATATATATATATAATGTTTGGAGGTTCAACGTAATTTTCTTATCAATTTTTTTTCATGTAAACAAAAAGTGTCAGAAAGGGCTTTGTCTTCAAGTGGTTAGAAGAATGGGTGATGTGTGACATAAGCTTCTAAATGTTGTGCATAAAATGCAAGGACACTTCAAACCCCTCCAAATTACCCCATTTTTTTTCTTGTCATTATTCAATCACTTGGGACAAAAAAATGTAATATTCAATGGGCTCAACATGCCTTTCAGTAATTTACTTGGGGTGTCTACTTTCCAAAATGGGGTCATTTGGGGGGGTCTTGTACTGCCCTGCCCATATTAGCACCTCAAGAAATGAGGTAGAGAGTAGGGATGAGCTCTACTTTCGATTCAAACGTATGTTAGACTCGAACATCGTCTGTTCGTACGTCCGTCGAAATTCGAACAAAACGTGTCGTTCGCGCCAAATTTGAGTGACGCGTCACGGCCTATAATTCACTGCGGCATTGCGCGCTGATGATTGGCCAAGCATGCACTATGACCCGCATGCTTGGCCAATCACAGCGCGCAAAAAACAGAGAGCCATAATTGGCCAAAGCCAGGGTGGCTTTGGCCAATTATGGCTCAGGGGGTTTAGTACACGCCCCACACTATAAAAGGCTGCCTGCTGGGCGGCCTTGTGTAGTGTGTTGTGGCTGTTAACAGAGAGAGACAGAGAGGGTATCATTTTTTTGCAGGTAGATAGAGCAGGCTAGTCAGTTAATTTTACAGTGTGTAGAGGATATATATACATCCCAGGAGTTGTACATATATTTATACACTGTATAGCTTAGCTAGATCAGTTCTTCCTAATTTACTGGCAGGCAGGTGATTGTGCTATTTAAAGACGTTATCACAGGTATAGACACCTAGCAGGTACAATATTTAACCACTTGAGGCCCCGCTTATCGTCAATTGACGGCAGCTTAGTGGATCTGAATATTCAAGCTGCCGTCAATTGACGGCATCGTGTTCTCCGGCCACTGGGGGGCGCGCGTGCGCCGATGGCTGCGTGTGCGCACCCGGCGCGTCCCCGAGATGCGGATGCGTGTGCCTGGCGGTCGCGATGTCCGCCAGGTACCTGCTGATCGGCAGTTTTAGAGCAGGGACGTGAAGCTCTGTGTGTAAACACAGAGCTCCACGTCCTGTCAGTGAGAGGAGACAGATGCTGTTTCTCTTGTACATAGGGAGACAGCATCGGTCACCTCCCCCAGTCACCCCCCACACAGTTAGAACACACCCAGGACTCACATTTAACCCCTTCCTCACCCCCTTGTGTTAACCCCTTCACTGCCAGTCACATTTATGCAGTAATTAGTGCGTTTTTATAGCACTGATCGCTGTATAAATGTGAATGGTCCCAAAAATGTGTCAAAAGTGTCCGATGTGTCCGTCGCAATATCACAGTCCTGACAAAATTCGCAGATCGCCGTATTACTAGTAAAAAAAAAAAAAAATTGTCAGAATTCTATCCCTTATTTCCTAGCCACTATAACCTTTGCGCAAACCAATTACTATACGCTTATTGCGATTGTTTTTTTTACCAAAAATATGTAGAATACATATTGGCCCAAACTGAGAAACAAATATATATATATATTTTTTTAAATTGGATTTTTATTATAGCAAAAAGTAAAAAATATTGGGCGTTTTTTTTTCAAAATTGGCGCTCTTTTTTGTTTATAGCGCAAAAAAAAAAAACGCAGAGGTGATCAAATACCACCAAAAGAAAGCTCTATTTGTGGGGAAAAAAAGGACGTAACTTTTGTTTGTAAGACACGTCGCACGACCGCGCAATTTTAATTTAAAGCAACGCAGTGCTGAAAGCTGAAATTTCGCCTGGGCAGGAAGGGGGTATATGTCCCCAGTAAGCAAGTGGCTAAAGGAATTTTTCATTTTTTTATTTAAGCATCATTAAAATCACTGCTCCTGGAGCAGTGATTTTAATGATGCTTAAATAAAAAATAAAAATTCCTTTAAATATTGTACCTGCTGGGTGTCTATAATTTGCCTGTGAAAACGTCTTTGAGAACCCGGGTCTTGCCAGAGGGAACATGTATCAATGGAAAAAAGTTTTAAAAATGGTTGTTTTTTCAGGAGTCCTGCTCCTGAAAAAAACTGCCGTTTTTTAAACTTTTTTCCATTGATACATGTTCCCTGGGGCAAGACCCGGGTTCTCAAAGACGTCTTACGACAATGACTGGCATAATAGGCTTTAAAATGAGCACTTTTGAATTCGAATGTTCGAGTCCCATAGACGTCAATGGGGTTCTAAATGTTCGCGCGAACGGTCAGTCCGTTCGAAGGTTCTGGTGCGAACCGAACGGGGGGGTGTTCGGCTCATCCCTAGTAGACAGTCATAAACGAAAAGCTGTGTAAATTCCAGAAAATTTACCATAGTTTGTAGACGCTATAACTCTTGCTCAAACCGATAAATATATTTTACCAAAGACATGTGGCTGAATACATTTTGGCCTAAATGTATCACTAAAATTGAGTTTATTGGATTTTTTCCTATAACAAAAACAAACATAATATATCATTTTTTTCAAAACTTTCGGTCTTTTCCGTTCATATCGCAAAAAATAAAAAAATCCCAGAGGCAATCAAAAGAGAGCTCTATTTCGTGGTAAAAAAAGGACACAAATTTAATTTGGGTACAACACTGCATGACCGCGCAATTACCAGTTAAGCCTTGTACACACGATCGGTCAAACCGATGAGAACGGTCTGAAGGACCGTTGTTTTAGGGTAACCGATGAAGCTGACTGATGGTCTGATGTGCCTACACACCATCAGTTAAAAAACCGATCTTATCAGAACGCAGTGAAGTAAAACACAACGACGTGCTGAAAAAAAAAATGCTTCCAAGCATGCGTCGACTTGATTCTGAGCATGCGCAGGTTTTTAACCGATGGTCGTGCCTACTAACGATCGGTTTTGACCTATCGGTTACGAGTCCATAGGTTAATTTTAAAGCAAGTTTTTTTTTTTTTTAACCTAAGGTTAAATAACCTATGGGGCCTACACACGATCGTTTTTGACTGATGAAAACGGTCCATTAGACCGTTGTCCTCTGGCTAACCTATCATGTGTACAAGGCCTTAAAGCAGCGCGGTGCCGAATCACAAAAAAATCCTCTGGTCTTTAGGCAACCTAATGGTCCGGGCTGAAGTGGTTAAGTATCTCCCATGCAGCTTCAAGCACAGCTCCACACAGATCCAGAAGCAAACCGTCTGCTACTGATATCGATGAGCGTTGAAGGATGTCTAATTTCATTCTTGGCTACAATATTTGATTTCAATCTTGGTCTGGGCGTTTGTTGGGAGCAGCAGATAAGATCCTGGCTCTGTTACCTGGGTATCTGCACATTAATGTTAATGGGCGCTTGGCAGATGACAATTTGTAGCTCTGGCGGCTGGATCTAGTTTACTCTTAAGTAGTTGTGATGAGAGCTATGATGATCTTGATAAAGATTTGCCTCCTAGTAGACAGTAATACAGAAAGAGACAAGAATGAAAGGGGAGAGATGAATGACACTGAAAGAAAGGGCAGCTCTTTACACTGAAAAGGCCATACAAAGGATTTATCAGAGTCTGCCTGTGAAAATCTGGGTCGTTAGTTGGCATGAAATGTAAAGCAGCTGGGTCAGGACATTTTAATCTCCTTCCAGTTTTGCTTTTTCAACTACTTTGTTGTGTGTATTTCTGCTTTCTTTTTCTTCTTTCAGGATTTAGTGGGTTTATTGCGCTATTGGCCCTGGATTGTACTTAGTGATGTCATTCTGTGACCGCAGCCCAGAGTGTCTTATAGAAGAGGCTTTGTGACAGGGGTCACACAGATAGAGGTAGCCTGCCTAAGAGAGATGGAAGGTAAATGTTACACCATATTCTTCATTCCCAGAGTTAACAAGCATTTGACCCTTGAGTATGGGGTGGTGTGGAAATGGGCTTTAACCACTTCAATACCAGGCACTTACGCCCCTTCCTGCCCAGGACAATTTTCAGCGCTGTCACAATTTGAATGACAATTGCGCGGTCATGCAACATTGTACCCAAAATAATTTTTTTTATTTTACTTCCCGCAAATAATGCCGCGTACACACGATCATTTTTTGTGATGAAAAAAACAACGTTTTCTGTGAAGTAAAAAACGACGTTTTTGAAACGTCACTTTTCAAAGACGATGTTGCATACACACCATCGTTTTTTTCACAAAAAGCAAGGTTACGTTCACCACTCTTTTCCATTGAAGCTCGCTTCATAACTAGCTTCTGGGCATGCGCGGGTTGAAAAACTTCGTTTTAAACAACGTTTTTGCTACACACGGTGACTTTTTGTGAAACAAAAAACGACGTTTTGAAAAACGACACAAAAAATTCAAGCATGTTGCAAATTTTTTTTTGGTCGTTTTTTTGAAGACAAAAAACGACTTTTGCCCACACACGATCAATTTAAATGACGTTTTAAAAAACTTTTTTTTCATCGCAAAAAACGACCGTGTGTACGCGGCATAAGGCTTTCTTTTGATGGTATTTGATTACCTCTGTGGTTTTTATTTTTTGCTAAACAAACTAAAAAATACCAACATTTTTTTTTTTTTTTTTTTTTTTAGTTTTTGTCATAAAATGTTGTTTTTTACTCTTCACTGACGGGCACTAATGAGGCGGCACCGATGAGTTGGCACTGATGAGGAGGCACTGATGTGTAGAATTGATGGGCACTGATAGGCAGCACTGATATGCACCAATAGGCGGAAATGTCAGGCGGCACTGACAGGCGGTACTGATTGGCACTGACAGGTGGCACTGACGCGCAGCACTGATAATGAGGTACTGACAGGTGTTACTGCTGGGCAGTGATTAGCACTGTGGTGGGCACTTGAATAGTTTATTATTGGGGCACTGCTGGGCATGGGATTTGTACATTTGAGGGGGTTGTGCTGATAATCAATGTGCTGATCAGCACAGATCACCCCCCCCCCTGACAGGGAAAACAGCTGTCACATACTTGGTGGAGATCGAGCAGTAGAAGGGGCTTTTATTGCACCTCCTGTCCAACACCCCTGGTAGAGATTTGAACAAATCTGTCTGCTGGGGACATATTGGTTTGATCGTGTACACACGATCAAACCAAAATCCCCGCTGCCAGACGGCGCGGTGACGTGGCGGTGATGTTGACGCCGCCACGTCACCGCACCAGGAAGTAAAACACTTCCGCGCATGCGTCTAAACCATTCGGCGAGTGTGCGAGAAGACATGTCTGCTGGTTAGCGTACTAACCAGCAGACATGTCGGGCGGACGGGTTCCCAGCCGACAGATTTCAAAGCATGCTTTGAAATCTGTCGGGTGGCCAAATCCGTCGGCTCGCCCGTACACACGGTCGAATCTGTCTGCTGGGACGGTCGAGCCGACCGTTTCCAGCAGATAGATCTGATCGTGTGTACGCAGCCATAGAGTTGCACGAGGGCCGATGTAGCAGATGGCCCTGGCTGGGCCTTGGCAGAGACTTGATGGCTGGAGATCACTGGGCAGGTACTGAAGACAGGAACTCTGTGTTGCTTGAACAGCAGGCGAAAGCGTAGCCGGAACGAAATCCAGGGGGTCATCAACAGCCTAGCAGAGCTGTCTCTGAGACATGAGGCAGAGACTAAGTCAGGATACAGGCCGAGTCTGGTCACAGGTAGGCAGGCGGAGATCCAAGACAGGTACAAAGGAAAACGGGTCAGACACAAGGAAAAGGTCTGGTAACAGGAAACAACCTGAAAGACCACTCAGCAAAGTGGGTATGTCATTGCCTGGTTTAAATAGATGCACTGGCGCCAATGCAGGCATGTGTGCGTGCACACGCACCGTCTCGCATGCGCTCATGCATGCGCCAGTGCATGCCCTTTCTTGTGCACATCCTGGTATGCCTGTGTGTCAATGCGCACTTGTTACCCAGGTTTCTCTTACTGCAGTCCATCAGCTCTCCATGCCAGTGCGAACCAAGAAATGCAGTTAACCGGCATTTCCTTGTTCCAGCGATGATCAGCTGTGATTGGTCACAGCTGATCATGTGGTAAGAAGCCTCTGACAGAGAATTCTTATCACGATCGGAGATGCAGGGTCTCAGACTTGCGATCAGACCATCACGTTCTGATTTGGTCCTTCATTCGTTGCACCGAAAATTTGCTATGCAAAACGGCGATGACCTTCTCCAAAATGAGATCCTTTTGGCTGTTGGGCCTTTTGTAATTGCGCAGCTTGCAGACGTAGTCGTGCTGCTCTAGGATGCACACCTTCTCACCCTTGCTCATAGGGGTTGCTTTGTGCCTCCTATAAGCTCCACCACCGCGGGGCTGCCTGGAATCCGCAATGTTGTCTTTTCTGAATGTTTTGCCGTGTGTATTGCATGCAGAAGAGAGATGGTCACGCCTCAGCGTCATGACACACTGAGAACAAAGTTTCACACATGCGCAGTGTATATAAAGCCATAACGCATGGTCGATGGAACAGCCGTAGAAACGATCTTGGAGTGGAGGATGAACGATCGCAAACACACAAAAGGAGCCAGAAAAGGAACGGACAATTGGAAATTGGGGTATAGGTGGTTAGTAACCTATAAAGACAAGAAAAAAAGGGGGGGTTAGAGCTGCGCCATAACATCCGGACACAGTGTGAACCGATAGTCCTCAATCCCAATAGGATAAAATGCTCTTCCACACAAGTTAAGGATGAAAAAGAGTCTCTGTTATATACAACTTGGAGGGATATGTATCTGCTTGGGACGGAATATAACAGTCACCAACGTGATACACCGCACACTTCACTCTTCGGTGAGACCCACCACCAGTAGTATTAGCAGCTTACCAGATGAACTATAAATGACAGCAGTCGGCTATAGCCCAGCCGCGGCCTTTACAGGGAAATTCACTTCCTAGATGGAACTCAGCAGACTCAGACTCCAGTCCATCAGCCAGATACCAGACACCACCGCGCGGTCATGTATAGAGAATAGCAGACATAGTGTAATCCCGCAAAGGTTATTTATTAAAACATAAAATTAAAAAACTCACTCACATTATGTAAGAGTATTGTAGGCACATAAAAAGTTTGTTGCCGGCCGGCGAACACATAGGCGGAGCCCTTCCTCCTGATGTCACCGCACGTCCTAACCTATACTGCTTAGATTGAGGCCTAGATTGGGACCAGCTTATGAGTTAAGCCAGACATTAGGTTTTATCTTGTGTTCTGTCTTGCAGGCATCAGATCATTTATCATGGTGGGTAAATTTACAGCGCCAGGTTTTTTACCACAATTTATTGGCCTGTACCAGGAGCTGCCCTTTCTCTGAAAGGCCAAAAGTCAAGACTACTCGAATAAAATCTCGGGGAAGGCAGTGTTGGAAAAACTCATCGAGTTGGTCAAACAAATGCAGTGTTGCAGTGGTGCCCTTCTCAATGTGGCATCCAGGGCACATTCCCCCCTGCTCCACCTAGTTTCGACCCTGTTCTTAGCCCTGCTAACTCACTCAGCTGTCCCAACACTCCCAGTCCTGCAGGTAAAGGAATCTCTCTGACATGGAATGCTGTGTCCTAAGTGGTTCACCTCTGCTGGTTGAAGCACACACCTATTTCCAAATAAAGGCCCTGAGCTACAGCCAGCTCCTGACTCAGCTATATGAACGTCTGTTCACTCACATAGCCTACAGGTCTCTAACAAGATTGAAGGCTTTTCCCCACCTAATACACTTTAAAGTCTTCAAGCTTCAGACCCCTATTTTGGATTACAAATCCTGGAGAAAGCTATAAAAACTGTTTCCCCCACGCATAGTAAATACTCCAGACATTCATACTCTGCCTTAGTTTGAACCCTGTGTGTTTTCCGCCTATCCTCACACAAGGGCAGGGCCGAACACTGTCACACTGCACATCTGAGAAATTTCATGTGAAAGGGATGTATGAATGGCCCAGTTTGCATCCAGGATGTGCAGTTACATGCAAACAGTTGCGTCGTCTATCATTAATTGTGTACAAGCTGCTGCCCATAGTTGCAAACACCTCCCAAGAGCATAGATACTCTATGTATGTGGATGAGGGCTTAATTATTTTTCATTCGTTTTTTTAGATATATTTTTATCGGTCCTGTTGAGGGAGCTTAAATATATCAGGATCTAAACAGGTCTTTTGGGGTAGAGAGAAAGACAAGGACGCTGTGTAAAGTGACATAAAAACATAATGCAATGATTTGCATATCTCATAAACCCATATTTTATTCACAATAGAAAACAGAAAATGTATCAAGTGTTTATAGTAAAAAAAAAATACCATTTCAATTAAATAATAAGGTAATTTTGAAATTAATGGCAGCAACACATCTAAAAAAAAAACGTAGGATGGGGTGGCAGAAAGCTGCAAAAGTATGTGGTACTAACTAGGAAGAGCTGAAGGAACATTTTGCAACTAATGGAGTTACTATAATTGGCAACAGGTCAAGAACATGATTGAGTATAAAAAGAGTTTTTAGTAAGTCAGAGTGTCTAAGAAGTGAAGATGGACAGAGGTTCACTAATCTGTGAAAAGCTGCATCTAAATATTGTGAAACAATTTCAGAATAATGTTCCTCCACGTAAAATTGTAAAGACTTAAAATGTATCATCATCTACAGTACATAATATCATCAAATTATTTTGAGAACCTGGAGAAATCTCTTTTCGCAAGTGACGAGGCCAAAATGCAATATTGGATGTCCGTGATCTTTGGCCCCTCAAACGCCACTGCAATAAAAACAGACATGATTCTGTGACGGACATCGCTGCATGGGTTCAGGAATAATCACTGTGAACGCAGTTCAGCATGTAATCCAAATATGCAAGTTAAACTTTATCATGCAAATAAGAAGCCATATCAGAAATGCTGTTTGCTTCTCTGGGCCAAAGCTCATTTAAAATGGTCTGTTGCGAAGCGGAAAACTGTTTTGTGGTCAGATGATTTTAAATTTGACATTCTTTTTGGCAACCATTTTGGAAGCCATGTCCTCCCAACCTTCTGGTTAATTATCAGTGCTCAGTTCAAAAGCCTGCATCTCTGTTGGTATGGGGGTGCATTAGTGTGTATGGTTAAGGCAGCTTGTACATCTGGAAAGACACCTTCAAATATATATCCAGGTTTTAGAGCAGCATTTGCTCCTATCCAAATGACGTCTTATTCAGGGAAGGCCTTTCATATTTCAAGTGGACAATGCTAAACCGCATACTGCAATTATAAAAACAATAGGGCTGCATAGTAAAAGAGTCAAGGTGCCTAACTCACCTTCCTGATGCTAATTTACAGCTAAGTTAAAGGTATTTATACTCGTGTTCTTATAGGTACTTACAATAACTTTCATTCAACCAAGTCTGTCAGAGGGCCTGAGAATGTTCTTGGAGCTGAGGTGCAAAACAGAAAACCCAAATTACCAAGCGGCTCCTGCTGAGGTACCTCTATAGCCCTTTTTTATAAAGTTGGTATAGAAGAAGTGTAAAAACTGAATACAAAGGAAAGAAAAGGGCATCTGTTTAAGGGTGCTTTAACCACTTGTTACCATATGACGGCGGGCGGGTAACTCCATTGTCCTGACTGCACGTCATATGACGTGCAGTCATAGAAAGCTGCTAGGGGCGCGCGCACCCGTTGCATCACTGAGAACCCCGTGCATGTGCCCGGCGGCCGCGATGGCCGCCAGGCACACGCGATTGCCGAGTAACTAAGCTGGGACGTGGAGCTCCGTGTGTAAACACAGAGCTCCACGTCCCCGTCAGGGAGAGAGGAGACCGATTGTGTCCCTTGTACATAGGGACACAATCGGTCACCTCCCCAGTCACCCCCCCTCCCCCCACAGTTAGAACACAAACTAGAAGAAACATTTAACCCCTTCCCCACCCTCTAGTGGTTAACCCCTTCCCTGCCAGTTACATTTATACAGTTATCAATGCATATTTATAGCATTGTTCACTGTATAAATGTAAATGGTCCCAAAAATGTGTCAAAAGTGTCCGATGTGTCCGCTATAATGTCCCAGTCCCAAAAAAAAATCGCAGATCGCCGCCATTCCTAGTAAAAAAATAAATTAAAAAAAATCATAATTATGTCCCGTATTTTGTAGGCAATATAACTTTTGCGCAAACCAGTCACTATACGGTTATTGCGATTTTATTTTTTACATTTTTTTACCAAAAATATGTAGAAGAATACGTATCGGCCTAAACTGAGAACATTTTTTTTTTTTTTTTATGGGATATTTATTATAGCAAAAAGCAAAAAATATTGGTCCAGATTCACAGAGCGATTACACCTGCGCAACAGGAGATGCGCGTGCGTAAGTCGAAATGTGCGCGTGCGTTTCGATGCACGGCATCCCCAGAACAAGATACGCAAAAAATCTACTTTTTTTTGTCCCGCGTAATTTCGTTAGACTGACGCATCCGTCCGCGCAAAAGTGCGCTAGACAGACCATTGATTTGCTAGTCAAATATGCTAATGAGGGACTTACGGGGATCCACAAAAGAACGTTGGGGCAGCGCAGGCTACGCAGTGTGCGCAACAGCAAAATGTCCTGTCTAAAATTAGAGCATTTAAAAGCTGGTCTAAAAAGAGAAAAAAAGTCTACTTGTTAGATAAAGCAACACTGTTAGTGAGGAGCTCAGCAGTCACACGTGTTGCACAACAATCTGTATGCCAACATGCCAGGGGCATCATCGCACATAGCTATACTACTGACTTTAGATGAACAAAGAAGGATGAGGGCACGGAGGATGGCACGGAGGATGCCACGGGAGAGGATATACCGCACCCGCATAGACCTGTTTGGCATGAGTGATTCTGAGGTGTTTCGCATCTTCAGATTCACCCCTCATGTCATCCTGGAATTAACCACAACCCTGCAGGAGGACATCACCAGCCCAACACACCGCTCACATGCAGTGCAGCCACTGGTCAAGGTCCTGGCAACACTCCATGTCCTTGCCAGTGGCTCTTTTCAGCGTACAAGTGGAGTGGTGGCTGGGATGTCACAATCCTCCATGAGCAGATGTGTGCACCAGGTTGTCCCTGCAATCCTCAGACACATGGCCAACCAAATTATCAAACCCACCACTGAGGAGCTGCGGCTGAAGGCAATGACAGATTTCTACAGAATTGCCAGATTCCCATGCACTGTGGGGGCCATTGATTGCACACATGTGGCACTCCAGCCCCCCCAGGAGACAGAGCACATGTACCGCAATCGGAAGCATTGGCATTCCATCAATGCCTATCAATGACTATCTACAGGTGATAGTCGATGCCCAAGGCCTCATATGGCACGTCCGTGCCAAACACCCAGGGTCCAGCCATGACAGCTACATATACAATCAATGCCACATCCGAATGGAATTCGATCAGAATGTGTATGGGGACACCTGGCTGGTTGGTGAGTGACATGGGTGGCAGGCATGACTATCCCCTCCCATGATGCACACATCACAAGGGGCACATGCATGACTAACATCCTCCTGTCTTTTCCCTTACAGGTGACTCTGCATCAGTGGCGGCTGGTGCTCAAAATTTTTGGGGGGGCGCAAACGAAAAAAAAAATATTGCAGCCTCACTGTGCCCATCACATGCAGCCACTGTGCCATGCCACCAAATGTAGCCACTGTGCCATGCCACCAAATGCAGCCACTGTGCCATGCCACCAAATGCAGCCACTGTGCCATCAATTGTCACCACTGTGCCATGCCATCAAATGCAGCTACTGTGCCCATCAATTGTCACCAATGTGCCATGCCATCATATGCAGTCACTGTGCCATCAATTGTCACCAATGTGCTATGCCATCATTTGCAGTCACTGTGCCATCAATTGTCACCACTTGTGTCACTAATTGTGCCATGCCATCAAACGCCACCACTGTGCCATTAATTGTCACCAATGTGCCATGCCATCAAAAGCAGCTACTGTGCCCATCAATTGTCACCACTGTGCCATGCCATCAAATGCAGTCACTGTGCAATCAATTGTCACCACTGTGCCATGCCATCAAACGCCACCACTGTGCCATCAATTGTCACCACTGTGCCATGCCATCAAACGCAGTCACTGTGCCATCAATTGTCACCTCTCTGCCATGCCATCATATTCAGTCACTGTGCCATCAATTGTCACCACTGTGCCCGGCCTGTGCTCATTGTTGCCTCTGTGCCCCATGATGCCACTGTGCCCCATGCTTCTACTGTGCCCCATGCTGCCACTGTGCCCCATGCTGCCACTGTGCCCCATGCTGCCACTGTGCCCCATGCTGCCCCTTTCCCTGTAAAAAAATCACTTACCTGACGCTTCCATGTCCTCCCTCGATGTCTTCTGCCGCCCTGGAGAAGCTTCAGCCAATCAGGTTCCTGAAAACCAGAATCCGGGAACCTGATTGGCTGAAACGGCTGTCAGTCTAATGCAAGGACCGCAGATTGTCTGCGCTCCGAGCATAGACTTCCGAGAGCCGGAGGGCGGGACAGGAAAAGCCTATCAGAGCCACTGGCTTTGATAGGCAGTTCCCCTCAGCCAACCAGCTGTCGCTATTCGGGTAACCGGCGTCCCATGTCCGGTTATACGAATAGACCAGGCAGCTGGCAACAGTAACACACGTCCAATGCATAGCATTGAACGTGTGTTACTTGCGAGAGGGGGTGGCGCTGCAGCGCCCTCTATAGACGGCCGCCAGAACTTCGGCTAAAATGTCAAAATGACATTTTAGCCGAATAAAAGTTCTTAAAGGGCCCGTTTTTATTTTTTTATTTTTTTTGTGACTGCGGGAGGGGGGGCGGCGCCCGTGCGCCCATATGGGCGGGCCGCCACTGCTCTGCATATCCACTGGGACCCCATCTCATGACTCCTATCCGGAACCCCCAAACCCCAGGAGAGGAAAGATACAATCAAGCACATGCCCAAACACGAGCAGTGGTGGAGCGCACCTTTGGCCTCCTAAAGTCACGTTTCCGATGCCTGGATAAGTCTGGGGGTACCCTCTTGTATTCAACAAACTTCGTGTGCCAGATCATCGATGCATGTTGCATGCTGCACAACTTCGCAGAAAGAAAGGGCCTGCAGATTGGCCTACGTGATGACCTGACCCCTGAACCAGACAATCCCCCCCTAACCGAGGCTACCCCGTCTTCTGAGGGAAGAGCAGCCAGGAGACAACTCACATTGGGCATCTTTGCACGTTAAACACACACATTAATCATGGCACAATGAGAATGCATGCATGCACAACACTGTGGTCCCTAGCACACACACCCCACATCCACATCAAATTGGATTGGCACCAGTCCACCATGCAGGACTTGTGAGCAGCAACGCCACGCCAAGGCTCCAATTATGTCACTGTACATTCATACACCATTCACACGGACCTGGGGATCACTTCTCCCTGGTCCTGGGGAACCCTTCTCCACCAAAATTGAGGGTGACACCCCTTTTCCGGCAGGAATGTCACCCCCACATTCAAACAGCACTCACAACCCCAAAAAAAAAAAAAAATTACCTGCAAAAGCAAAAATTTTCCAGCAAAAAAAAAAAAGGGGAAAACAATAATTATTGCCCTTTACGTGAGCCACGCCTGGGGCGCCCCCGGCCACGGCCCCGGCTTCTCAGGGGAGACTCATGGGGGAGGGGTAAAACTGGGGAAGGAGGAGCAGCCCCTGATCTCTGCCCACCTGGCGGCCTGCCCTCCAAGGCCACGGCTATTCTGTCCAGGGCAGCACCAAGTGTTGCCGTGTTGGCCTGGATAGCCTGGGTAAGGGCCCTCACATCCTGCCCAACGCCTGCTGATGTCATTTGCAGTTCATTTAGACAGGTTGTGAAAGCCCGGGAGTGGGAGTCCAGGTTCCCCAGTGTATCCTTGATGGAGGACAGGCTCTCCTCCATCCGCACCAATGTCTGGCTGACCTGTCCCAGATGGCGGGTCTGAAGGGCCTGGTCCCTTCTCAGAGTGGCGGGCAGGAGATCGGCCAACCCCCTGGTGTTCTGGGATGAAATCCTGCCTCCAGCTGATGCTTGTGGTCGGGGAGAAGGGGAGGCCCTTGGGAGGGGAGCCATGTTGGGGGAGGAGGGGGGGGGCTCCCCCTTAGGGAGGGCTGCCTGCTGCCAGCCAGAGGGGAAGAGTCCTCAAAAACCAAACGTCCAGTGCCTGACATGGACTCCTCCTCCTCATGATTCTCCTCCTCCTCATGATTCTCCTCCTCCTCTTGAACCTCCTCCGCGGACTCCGGCCTTGTTGGGGGGGCCTCATTAGGCTGCTGTCCTGGGGTTGGTGCGGTCAGGCCAGATGGCCCTGCACCCTCCTGCACATCTGTGGATGACACAAAACATTCACAGGTTGGAGGATCCACACACTTGCCACATATTCCCTTTCACCCCCTCCCCCACACATGCTGCACACCTGATATTAAAAAAAAAAATACTTACCTGGCACCACGGGCTCCGGACTTGAGTCAAAGCCGGGCAGGCCCTCAACTTCATGCCGCGAAAGGTCAGGGCCACCGCACGCTCCTCCGCTGTCAGCCTAATACGGCATGGTGGGCCCCCTCCTGTGCCCCTGGCATGGGCATGCATTCTGGCCAGCTTCTGTTTGACCAGACGCCGGAGGTCATTGATTTTTTTGTCAATCCCAGACCGGGTCCGTGTCTCCCCCTCCCCCGCTGAATTGACCTGCTCAGTGATCATATCCAAAATCTCCCTCCTCCTGGCCGGGGTGGTGTTGGCACTGTCCGGGCCGTGGAGGAAACGCCCATATTCGCTAATGGCCCGGTCAAGAATTCTTTATTCCCCCAAAGAAAAATTGAGCTTTCGCTTTCTCTCTGTCATACTTCCAAAAAAACTCACTCCCAGTCAACAAAAATCACTCACAAAAACAAGCACAACCAATCAAGCAAGAACACACACAAAGAGAAAACTACTCAGCAAGAAACAGTCACAAAAACAAACAGCAAAAAACCAGCAGGAAAACAAACGAACAGAAATATATCAATCAAACAAACAGTCTCTCAAACACTTATCAAAAAACACTTTCAAAGATCTACTAACAAACACTTGATCACACGAACACTAATCTGACAACTACAAAACACACTGCAACGAACAACAGGACAAAAGCACTTGGTTAAATGGGAAGGGACAAAGGGATGTACTTTTGCAAAGGAAGTGCGTTTGTGTGTGTCTATTTATGCTGTTTGCGTAGTTCACAACGTTGCCCTAGTCCATTTCCAATTTCACTGATTGCGCCGCTCCCGAGTTGTGAGCATGCGCACAGCGGAGCTGACCATGGTCTCCTTCAAGCGCGCATGCGCGAGCCGGCCGGCCCTTCATTTGCATGGGGTCACGGCTCATTTCAATGTCACACGCCCACGTCCTTCCCAATTTGTATTACTCCGCCTTACGCCTCTGAATAAACGTTACGCATGCGCAATTTCCTGCGCAAAAGCTACGAGAATAGGGTGATTACGCGGCAAAATTGCGCAAGTCTAACGTAAAGGCGGTGCGCTACGCCGGTCCAAGAATGCACAGATGTACCTGAATCTGGGCCATTGTGTCTTTTTTCAAAATTGTCGCTCTTTTTTTGTTTATAGCGCAAAAAATAAAAACCGCACGGGCGATTAAATACCACCAAAAGAAAGCTCTATTTGTGGGGAAAAAAAGGACGTCAATTTTGTTTGGGAGCCACGTCGCACGACCACACAATTGTCAGCTAAAGCGACGCAGTGCCGGAAGCTAAAATTTTGTCTGGGCAGGAAGGGGGTATATGTGCACAGTAGGCAAGTGGTTAAAGTATTATTTTATTAATGTGTATTCTATAGCGTGTACATTTTCCCTTTCTATTTGCTATGCAGTTTGAGGTATTGGAAAAGGGAATCAGACTGGCTGTTGTGTATATATTATTATAAAAAAAATCTGCAATTGAATAACTCATGTGGGCTCCAGGGACCTGATCACCACAACTGAGGTCTAGAAGGCATTTTTTTGAGACTCAATTTGCCAAAAATATCTCAGAAGTTGTAGTTTACCTTCCTCTGTATCTACGGAGTTGTGATTCCTAAAGCAGATCTTGGGGACTCTCACATGTTGTTTAATTGTTCTAAAAACTACAGATTTTTTTCTTTTGTGATGTATTATATCTATTAGTTAAAAAATAAAACAGCTTTACTGTCTTTTGTTACATTAAATGGCCAAACCTAAAGTAATATTCGTTTCAGTGGAAAAAGCTGGTGTTTCCAATGAAAGATTGGGTTTGTGTTGACACCTTTTGGCCTGTATGTAACGGCCTGTTCACACCAAAACGTGGTTCAGGGAAACCGTGGAAGAGGTTAGCGTGAAACACGTGAAACCCCCCCCCCCGACTGGAGTACTGTATGGCATTTTTCTTGCTGTTTATTCGAGATGAATAAAGTGGACTTTGTGTTGCAGTGCGGCCATTCTGACTTTCCTTTTATCTTTTAAGGGAAAGCATGTTTCATGCATGTTTCTCGCACCACAGGTGAACACGCTGCCCTTGCAAGAGCATGTGAGTGCAAAGAATTTTTGATGGGATCCCAAACACATTTGCAGTTCCATGTGGTTTGGTGCAGTGTGTTCCAAATATATATACAGTATATATATAGAGCTTACACTACATTTCTGCATACCAGTGCATTTTTTAGCCCATTTTAATGAACGGGCTGCCAAACCAGACCGCATGGAAACGTACACGTTCGGGTGTGAACTGGCCCTAAAAGATGTAGCCACCTAACAAAAACAAAACTTTTAGACTCATCCCTTACAGATTTTAGATTATAAACTCACACAAGCAGCACCCTCTCCTTGCACTGTATTGTAACTGTACTGTCTCCCATATATAATGTGACGGGAGGGCAGTGGAACCCAGAATTCCTTGGAAAGGTTGGGAAACCCTTGTTTCAGCTTCCCATGCACCTCTTACGTGAAAAAAGGAAAAATATTGCGCTAATCTGAAAATAAATAAATAAACTAAATACACTAAGGAACCAGCTGCTACACAACAATGTGACAAAGATTAAATAGTGATGTGAAAAAAATATGTAACGCTAATAGTACTAAGAGAAACAATGACGTCTCACTAGATAAGTGTATGATCACTGTACTGAACCAGTGATATAGGTAACAACAACCAATATTAAGTGAATAAATAACTACCGTATTTATCGGCCTATAACACGCACCCTAACTTTAAGGCCGCGTACACACGATCAAATTTGTCCACTGAAACTGGTCCGACGGACCAGTTCAGCGGACAAATCCGATCGTGTGTATGGGCTAGCGGACATGTCTGACCGGTGGACAAATTTTAAAGCATGCTTTAAAATTTGTCTGCCGGACACATGTCCGTCGGATATGTCCGCTGGTTAGTACACTAACCAGCGGACATATCTGCCCGCACAAGCGTCGAATGGATGCGACGCATGCGTGGACGTTTTTTACTTCCTGGTGCGGTGACGTGGCGGCGTCAACGTCACCGCCACGTCACCGCGCTGTCTGGCGGCAGGGATTTTGATCCGATGGTGTGTACACGCCGTCGGAAGAAAATCCGGAGGAGACATGTCCGCTGGAAACGGTCCCTCCGTATGTACGCGGCCTAAGAGGAAAGTTTCAGGAAAAAACCTTTCCAAAGTCCCCTGCGTATAACACGCAGGCAAAGTTTACCCTCTATTTTCAGGGTAAAGAAGTGAGTGTTATATGCCAATAAATACAGTATCTACTACTGTCTACTATCATCCAGCCTGTGGTTTCTACTGCACGGTCTTCAGTCTTGTCGAGCTGATTTGTCCCGAGATTTCTCATACCTACACGATCTGCTGTCACTGACAGGTAGATCCACCGGTTCCGGTAAGCGCATTCACATTTATTTTTAGATGGAAGGAATGATTGTTTGCCTATGAGGATCTACGTGGTCATATGTTTGTTTTCTTCACCATTCATCCACAAGTCATATTGATGGACTTATTATTATTGTCTCTTGATTTTTTTATTCATTTAATATTGGTTGTTGTTACCTACAGTATATCACTGGTTCAGTACAGTGATCATACACTTATCTAGTGAGACATCATTGTTTCTCTTGCACTATTAGCGCTACATATTTTTCTCACATGTACCTCTTATGTCTAAGTAATCCTGTGTCCATTATATATATATTATAAAAATCGTATTTATCTACAATATCTCCCAGGATATATACAGTATATAAAGACTATCCTTGGTTTGTTTGATTCTAAACTCAACATGTTACGTGAAAGAGCTGATTACATTGGCCTCTGTACAATGAAGGAGACGATCCAACTCCTACTGGAGCTCCTGCTATTGTGAGAAGGTGTCCTGTGTTTATACTTATGATAATGTATAATCTACTGTGTGAAGCTCAGTGACAAGTCTGACCTATGGTGGAATCCTGATTCATCACAACAATGGCCAGCTGGGCATGGAGTCACATTGGCTGCTTTAAGGAATTAGTTAATTAGCTCATGATAATTTATATTTCTGGTTATAGGTGTATTGTTAGAGTAATATGAGCAGGAGGGGGGAACCTCCTCCTCAACTGTATATAAGACTGTATTCTTGTTCTAATAAACAGTTCATGGTGAGCAAACAAACAAGTATTATCTTGTTTATGGTTCTTAGCGTTTGGAATACCTGATATCTATATTCAGACTTGAAGGAAGCAGTATATGACGAATGCACTCAAGCAGAGAGTGGGACATTTCATTACAATATATACCGTGTTTCCCCGAAAATAAGACACCGTCTTATATTTTTTTTTCCTCAAGAAATCACACTATGGCTTATTTTCGGGGGGTGTCTTATTTTTATTACAGAAAATAAAGGTTGTCTACCTGAACCACACTTGCGCTTCTTAGCATTTCCTCTGTCCACCTGTAGACTGAGATTATCGTATTCTGCACGCCATTTTTGGACCATTCGGATATCCAACTTCTTCTCTTTGCACTCATTTTGTCTGGCTGTACAGAAAGATAAGCCAGCAAAGCTGATGTGGAGCACAGTGGAGCTGGGGTGATCTCTTTGGGCTCAGTACGGTAGCAGCTTTTCCCCCTATCCCCTGGTGTTTGTGTGGGGTGAGAGAGGGGTTTGCTGGTCAGTGCTGGGAGAAGCTTTACAGCTTTACGTTCTTCTCCTCACTTCAGCTCCAGTACAGTACCGTACGCCTATCACGTGTTGTTTCCCGCTCCGCGCCGAGCCGTTACGCATACGACACGCCCATCACTACGTCTTATTTTCGGAAATTCGCCACGCCATCGCTACGTCTTATTTTCGGAGATTCGACACGCCATCGCTACGTCTTATTTTCGGAGGGGTGTCTTATATTTTGATCTTGTGTCGAAATCCCGCTACGGCTTATTTTCGGAGTACATCTTATTTTCAGGGAAACACGGTATATATTTGTTTGTATAATTAATTTCTGTCTGTCCTGGTGTTACAGTATTGCACAATCTTCACTCTGGAACCATCCCTTTATAGGTATCTTCTGCAATAATATTAACTTATCTGCCAGTTTGCAATACTCTGAGGAATGAGTACAAAGTTATACATATGCAGCTTAGTTTATATTTTCAGCATAGTGCCAGTGTGTTGGGATGAATGACTTCCGCGCATGTGCAGGAGTAATATCACACACTGGCCAATTACAATGGCCGACACCAGGAAAAAAATGCAGAGATACCAGCACCAGCTAGGGAATTTGTGGGTGTCACAAATGTGTATTTCAAATGCTTACAGTAGGGGTGCCCAACCTTTTTAAGAGTAAGGGCCACTTAAGCAAGTTGGTAACCGGTGGAGCAGGCAGATGAGCGGTCCATGTCCACTCTGCATAACCTGCAAGTGCACTGCGCTGCAGCTGCGGATAAGTTTGAAAGAAGCCCAGTAACCACAGCAGAACAGATATGCCCATATAAACACTGTGGGCCAGATTCATAAAGAGTTACGACGGCGTATCAGTAGATACGCCGTCGTAACTCAGAATCTGCGCCATCGTATCTTTAAGCAAATGCTCAAAGTGAGATATGCCTAAATGTTGCTAAGATACGACCGGCGTAAGTCTCCTACGCCGTCATATCTTAGCTGCCTATTTACGCTGGCTGCTAGGGGCGTGTACGCTGATTTACGCCTAGAATATGTAAATCAGCGAAATACGCCTATTCACGAACGTACGCCCGGCCGTCGCAGTAAAGATAAAGTAAGGCGTTTTTAGGCGTAAAGATAAACCACCAAAAAGATGGCACAGCCAATGTTAAGTATGGAAGTCGGGACTGCGTCAAATTTTTCACGTTTTACGTCGTTTGCGTAACTCGTCAATGAATGGGGCTGGACGTAAATTACGTTCACGTCGAAACCAATGAGTCTTAGCGGCGTAATTTGGAGAAGGTGCACTGGGATACGTCCACGGACCGAGCATGCGCCGTTAGTAAAAAACGTCATTTACGTGGGGTCACACTTAACTTAAATAAAACACTCCCACATCAAACACATTTGAATTCGGCAGGCTTACGCCGGACCATTTACGCTACGCCGCCGTAACTTAGCTTTGTGAATACAGCACTTGCCTCTCTAATTTACGGCGGCGTAGCGTACCTGAGATACGCTACGCCCGCACAAAATTACGCCGCTCTACGTGAATTTACCCCTGTGATTTTAGTAATAAACTTAAATTTAATAACAGTATTGTATTCAGGTATTGCCGGCTGTTGCTGTGCGGGGCAGAGTGCATTTGCTATCACTCTGCCTGTAACAAAAGTCGGTGCTATACAGGAAGCATAGGCTTGTGTGGCTCATTTACAACACTGATGCTCTGGGATGGCAGGACGGCAACCCACAATCTGGGCTTGCCAACCCACCATCCCAGAGCATGGGCCACATTAGAGGGCTCCTGGGCCACTGGTTGGGCACCCCTGGCTTACAGTATTTAGCTATTTGCCTCGAGTATAGCTTTAAGAGAATAAATATAATTTTATATATCCTCATTTACTATCAACTGTCGTCATCATAAAGGAAACACATGTGTATATTTAACTGCCATCTCTGGGGTCTTCTGTCCAGTGTTACAGGGTTAAAGGTCTTCCAACCTAAATATTTCCAGCTCTATGTCATCAGCCCCTGAATGTGAGTTTTAATTGTTCCGGAAGAAAACAGCACTACTGCTGATCATTTCAGCTGTATCTGGATGAACCCAAATCAAAGCCCAGTGAGAAAACAAATTGCTAAATTATTTCCAGAAGAGGGGAACTTTATTTGAGTGTGGACATTAGCTAGGAAGGTATCTCATGGATAGATGAGAATTCCTGGCCTTATTGGCCTTATTGACCCTAAGATGACATTTGCCTTAAAGAATAACTTAAACTCAAGAACGAAATGGTGGCTGTATTTTTATTTTTTTCAGGCTAAAAACATTTTAGAAAATATACAGAAAACAGAAAATAATTGTTAGTCTTGACTGAAATGCAGTGCCCATGACACTTACTGTGAGCTGAACCTGGAAGCCCAAACAATGTCATTTAAGCAGAAGCAGACATGTTTTAAATCTGGCCAGTTTTGCAGCCATGGTACCCTCTGTGGATACAGTGGAGGAATTAGTTTAACTATTCAGGGACAGGAAGTATTTTTCTCCAGGTCACCAGTTGAAATAAAGGCTGCATTCACACCTGAGCGTAGGCGGGAGCCGGCGTATTGAAGCGACATGGATTCGGCGTTTTGTCCCCGCGATTTGCGGCGACAAGTCGCTCCTTGTTTTTTTGCTGGAGGGGCGATTTTAACATTGTCGGCTATGCCCGAACGCCTAATACGCCTGAAAAAAAGGGTCCGGGACTTGTTTCAAGCTTCAGGCGTACGGCGTTTCGGCATTCGGCGTAGAGATGTGAACCATCTCCATAGCCGACAATGTTAATTCGCCCCTCCAGCGTATCTCAGGCTGCTACAGCGTCGGGCGTAGGGCGACAAAACGTCTAGGTGTGAATGCAGCCAAAGCCTGAAAAAAGAAAGGTAATACAGCTATCACATCTAAAAGCTGGTAAGCTGCAATATATGAATTTTTTTGTTTTTAGATTTAGATACATTTAAAATAAATAAATGTGTCATTTGGTGTAAAGAATGTTTGTAGTAATCCTGTATATGTGAGAGAGGAAAAGAGGAAAAACCTGTCCACCAGTTATAACTAGGAGAATGAATTGACTGTAAAGGCTTTTTTTTTGCCAAGTTGTGCCAGGAACACTTGTTTGGGTTGTTAGCAATGGGGCAGTGCTTTTAGGCCTCAGTGTGAAGGTCTTCAAGTGACTCCTTACTAACTGCACAGAAGTACCCTTAGTCAGAAGCTGCAAAGTTAGTTCAGAAGTCAGTCCCCCCACTGCTTCTGGTTTGGATGACATGGCAACTGCAACCGTAACGAGGAGGAGGTTGAGGCTCTGGAGACCATTCAGGTGATTTGGCTGGTCGATGTAGACAATATTATAATCTTCTCCGATCTAGGATCCCGGGGCTTACTGGATTTACATCTTGGCTGCAAGTACGCAAAACAATGTCAGATCAGTAAGTATATATATTGGTTGGAATATCTTAGGGATAAGTTAAAGGGTCACTAAAGGATTTTTTTTAGCTAAATAGCTTCTTTTACTTTACTGCAGTCCTGGTTTCATGTCCTCATTGTTTGTTTTTGCTATGATGTTGCTGTAATTCTTCTCTGTCCTGGTTGTCAGTTTCTTGATGAAAAAAGTCATGGGAGCTTTCTCTCTGTGGTCACTAATCAAGAAGGTGTGATTACTGTGTGTCTAAAACCCCTCAGAACCAATGAGTTTCGTTTTACAAACCATCACTGCCCTGTATTGGCTCTGTGTGTCTGTACATCACAGAACCAGGAAACATGCAAAAATGAAACTGAAACTGCAGGTATATTATATGATTGATTTTTATCTATTTTTAAGCATCTTTAAAAGGAATAGGTTAACTATTATGTCTCTATACCCTGTAAACAGTAATTTCAGCAAAACATTTTTTTCCTTTTACAACTCCTTTAATTAACAGGCCTGGGTTCAGTTTGCAGCCAGTGAAGCAACCAATCAGACCGATCCGTGTCTGATCAGCTGCATTGGAGGCCAGAGAAGAGATATGTGGTCTCATAGACTCCAGGACTTTTCATAAAGATGACCAATCATGGCCTATGGTATTACAAGGGATGTTGTTCATTCCTTGTCATAGAAATAAAGCCGATGAAAAAAAACTAGAGAAAGTACAGAAAAGTGTATATCTTAAAATACAATAAAATAATAACATTAAATAAACATGTTAAGATTTTTAGGTACCATAGTTTGGCGCCATTCCATGCGCTTACACAATTTCCAAGTGTTACATGTTTGGTATCTATTTACTTGGCGTAACATCATCCTTTTATATTTTACTCAAAAAAATGGGCTTAATATTGTGTTTGTGTGCAATAAAATTTGCGTATGTTCTCCCAAAGATTAGCTTTTGTAAAACCGCTGTGCAAGTATCATGTGATATAAAAATATGAAACACACATAATTTTAATCGTTGCCTCTTCTTAAAAATATATAATGTTTTTGTGGGTTCAAAATATATATGTGTGTTTTAAATGTAGGAGAGGGATGATAGAATTGGCCCAGACTGAAAGTAGTTAATTTGCACCTTGGATTTTAGGCCCATTTATGTATCTAGGCTGCAAAAAAGTCTCATGCCTGTGGCATCCTTATACTCAGGAGGAGTAGCAGAATGTGTTTTAGAGGTTTGATTGCATGTATGCCCAATATCTTATTAATTTACAATTTTGTGTAAAAAAAAACATTTTCCAAAAACTTTGAATCTTTAAAAAACTCAACATGCCTCCTAAAAATACTTTGTGGTGTCTTTCCAAAATGTGGCCATCACATAATATTCCAATACTTGGGAGGAATAGAATTGAATGTTTTGTGGTGTAATTCTGTGTATGCCCCTGCTGTGTGTGAGAAATAATATATTAAATTTTTTCTCAGCTGGGTGTAAATAATACATATTAATATTCTTCCTTCATTTTACAAAAACTTCTGGAAAAAAAAATCTGATCTTCAAAATACTCACCATGCCTCTAATTAAATTCTGTATTTTGGAGGGTCTACTTTGAACACGGTGGTCATTTTGTAGGTATTTTGTCTGTACTGACACTTCAGGGCCTCAAAAAATGTGATAGGTTGTCATTCAAATAGTGCCCCTTGAAATCCTGAAAGTACTGTATTTTGGGTCCCTCTATGCCAGCTTTTCTAAACCATTTAAACATGGAAGAACCATTGAAATAACTTTACTCATAATTATTATACTGTATCTACAGCTCAGTATTCACCCCTTACAGATAACTAAATTGTTGCTCAGGGAACCCTCGGCAACCTATGGAGGAACAATGCATGAAAAGAATGTCTCTATGCAAAAAGACAGAGAAAAAGTCTTCAGCTTGAGGTGGTAACTGATCAAAGGATCCTCCAAACTGAGGCTAAGTGGATATTTAAACTGAGGGCAACTCAGCCACCAGGGCTGAACAATTCCATCAGCTATGCTAATTTTCTATAACCATTCAACATTCATTCCTTCCCTTTGTTCTTTCTCTCCCTTGCCCTCTTTTTTCTTTTCCCTTCCCATCTCCTGAGAATGCATTAGGTCATATCTTACCAATGTGACAACCTTTTTGGCTGTCACAAACATGTATCTGGTGTTTATATGTAGTGTGTAAATGTCTAGCTGTGACTCAAACGCAGGAATATAAGTGATGAATCCGAGAGTCTGTTTTTAACTGTGATTAATATGCATTTTATTTATCGTTTTCAGGCTATGATTGCGGTAATTGATGCTCGATCCGGAGGACTTCCAGCCCTGTCTGTTTCTGCCCACTGCCTGTGGGCAGTTGGAGTCCCGCCATGGGATTGTTTCACTCCCTAGAGAGACTCTCTGACACTTCCCTTTTACACTCGGGACCCCACAGGGGCGTTTTCGTGAGCAACCATTCGCCCATATGAGGACACTGATATGGAGCAACTTCCGGGATGCCTTACTGACCTTGATCTATGTGTGCGTCATATACGGTGCCACTCTGACCTTAATCCACTACTTCTCTCTGCCATTTGGCCTCCTCTTCCCCCGGCTTCCAGCCACATCTGAAGGTCTGAGGACCGCCTCCCACTCCAGCCCGGGAATCCACAGCAATGGGCAATGGATCCGGGGACGTACACGCAGGATCATAGCGTGTGCACCCCTCGGCCTATCAGTGGACAGATGAGCCCCCGTCCTTCCGGATCCCTTGGATTCATTTTGTATCCTCTATCGGGTGACGTGGGCGGCCTCAGGGATCCCTCCCCCTCATCTACCCGGACAAATCATGGCAGACCCACCTCCTACATATAGTTCACACATCACCAGTTTACCCACGGCGGTCCACACTGGAGACACTGAGGGGAGACACACACACAGGGAACCACGTAAAACTTTCCTCTCCTTACCTTATGTACTTGACTGAAGTTCTGATGTACTACATGCCATTCTAAAGGAAGGTACTATCTTTTCTGCTTTGCCTTTTTAGTTGTGTGCTCCCTCCCTTTTTTTTCTGTGATTTTCCCATTTGATTCTAGCAAAGCCCATGTACATATTGCCCTGCTGGGTCTAGTTTGAACCCCAAGATATAGCGGTGTGGCACACGTCATCTGCCTATGAATACCACCATGATGGCATTAGTAACTTGCGCCTAAAATATGCAATTATATACACATCTTTGCTTTGTAATTTAGGTAAGAACTTATACCCAGCCAATAAACACATCATATTAAACCTCCCCTACCCCTCCTTCTCCTTTTTCTCTTCCCCACTCCCCCCCTCCCCCTTCCTCCTTCCTCAGATACTGTTATATCATACCAGTACTTTTATAAGCATACGTTCAAACATTTACAGAATTACTATCTACAAACAGGGACCTGCCCTGGTCTCTCCGGCAAGACCCGGTAGGGTATTCACACGGGCTGCCCAGGCTCACTGTTCCTTCTGGACTGATACGCTACCTGCACAATTTGAAGGTAAACTATAAATTAATGTATCTATTGAAAATAGATTCAATATCTAGATGTACAACTAGATTACACTACTTCCCCTTTTCCCTTTTGGATCAATCTTGCATTTGTGAGACACCGCTGCACATGAAACAGTATATGTAACTGCATTTTTTTGTCAAAATTCTATGTTAATGTATTTGAATTTTACTAATGGCAATCATAAATGCCCAACAATGACATTGTTTTTTTGCAGAAGTTTATTCACACATTGCATATGTAATATAAATTTTCACCCAACATTATTTCATAACGCTGCTAACTCCTTTTTTTTTTAAGACATTCTCAATACTTACATGTTTTTGTGCTTGAAACGCGTAGGCAATGTTCTTGACACCTTATACCAGGACCTGCACACCCTGGATCAAAGAAACCGTAAACTGCACTTTTTCTCAAACTGTAACATGTTTTAAAGTCCCCATCCACGGATGGCAAATAAAGCTTTTCTATATTCTTTTAAAACTGCGTTATAAATTATTATTTACACTCCACCAAGGCACATTTAAAGTCCCACTTCACTTTAGTTCAAATTTGAATTTTGCACCTTTTAGGGATGGTGCTTCCGTGGAGTTATAATTGTTCCACGCCTACCTCCACCCTTACACAATAATTGTGATTATGTCTATGCCACGAGTGAGAAATAACTTGTTAAAATTACAAATTTGTATAATAAAATTATTCTTCTTACTTCTCAAAAAAAATGTGCTTGTTACTAATGGGTCATTTTGGCAGTATTTTTATTGTCCTGTGTGACAATAAGGCCGCGTACACACGAGGAGACATGTCCGATGAAAACGGTCCGCGGACCGTTTTCATCGGACATGTCTCCTGGGATAATTTGGTCTGATGTGTGTACACGCCATCAGACCAAAATCCCCACGGACAGAGAAGGCGGTGACGTGACGGTGACGTTGATGCCGCGATGTGCGCAAACAAGGAAGTACAATGCTTCCCCGCATGCGGGGGATTTCGGTCCGCTGGTTAGGCATACTAACCAGCGGACATGTCCGACGGACAGGTTTCCAGCAGACAAGTTTCTAAGCATGCTTAGAAACTTTTGTCCGCTGGAAACCTGTCCGCTAGGCCGTACACACGATCGGACATGTCCGCGAAAACTGGTCCGCGGACATGTCTCCTCGTGTGTACGCGGCCTAAGAGTCCCTGACACTATATATAGTAAATGGGTTTGATCACTTCAGCCCCGGAAGGATTTTCCCCCTTAATGATCAGACCATTTTTTTGTGATACGGCACTGCGTCACTTTAACTGACAATTGTGCGGTAATGCGAAGTTGTACCCAAACAACATTTAAGTCACCCCCCACAAATAGAGCTTTCTTTTGGTGGTATCTGATCACTATAAGAGTGATCATTTAGAAAAAAAGCAATATTTTTTACTTTTTGTTATTATAAAAAAAAAAAAAATTAAATTAATTTCTTCCTCAGTTTAGGCCGATATGTATTTGTCTACATATTTTGGCCCTTTGATAAAAGGGCGGCAGATTCACCATGAGATCGCCGTTATCGGTGGCGGGAGAGGTACTGCCGCTCTCCCGCGCACTCCGCCGCTTACCGGAGCTGTCGGTAGCGGCGGAGGTGATCGGGTCCTTTCTTGTGCTGTGTGAGGATGCGAGTGAGGGCAAGATGGCCCCCACCCGCCCCCATAGCATTGCTGGGTGGAAGTGATGTCAAAACGTCAGTCCCGCCCAGCGTCTTAAAGAGACTTTTTTTTGTTGTCATTTTTTTTAAATGACATTTCCTTTTTTTTTTGCATTTAAGACTAAATACGAGATCTGAGGTCTTTTTGACTCCAGATCTCATATTTAAGAGGACCTGTCATGCTTTTTTCTATCACAAGGGATGTTTACATTCCTTGTAATAGGAATAAAAGTGATACTTTTTTTTTTTTTAGTTCAGTGTAAAAAATTCTAAAATAAATAAGAAAACAAAAAAAAAATATTTTTTTGAAAGCGCCCCGTCCCTACGAGCTCACGCACAAAAGAGCAAGCTTGTGTGCAGAAGCGAATGCATACGTGAGCAGCGTCCACATATGAATATGGGGCCAGATTCACAGAGCCCTTATCTCGCGTTAGACCGGAGTACTTTCAAATTACGCGCGTCGTTTCATTAGTCTGAATCCTCAAACCATGAAACGACGGCTTCAGGCTTCAATCCGACTGGCTTACGTGTTCGTACGCCTTCGGCTCTACGCTGCAATAAATTTGCGGCCGCTGGGTGGAGTTCCCATCAGGGTATGCATATGAACCTTTTCCGACGATCCACGAAGTTACGAGCGTCATTCGCAATCTCTTATGGCATCTGTAGTCATCTTTTTGCTGCGTAAAGTTATTCCAGCTTTTATCTGGTCTAGTATTAGACAGCCCATGTTAAGTATGGCCGTCGTTCCCGCGTCGAATTTCAAGGTTTTATTTTTTTTATTTTTACGTAAGTCGTCCGGGAATAAGAATGTACGTAAACGACGCTACTCAAACAAAAAATTACGTAACAACGTTATTTCGCGCACTGCGCGCGGGAAATTTCTGAACGGAGCATGCGCAGTTCAATCGCCGCGGGGGCGCGCCTAATTTAAATGCTTCACGCCCCCTAATCGCGTATTTCGATTCCGCCGCGAGAAATACACTACGCCGCCGTACTTTACGGGCCAAAATCTACATGAATTCGTCGTAGAGCCAGAGCAATAATTCTAGCCCTGGACTTACTCTGTAGCTCAAAAAATGCAACCTATAGAATTTTTTAAACGTCGCCTATCGAGATTTTTAAGGGTAAATGTTTGACGCCATGCCACGAGCGGGTGCAATTTTTAAGCGTGACATGTTGGTTATCATTTTACTCGGCGTAACATTATCTTTCACAAGATATAAAAAAATTGGGCTTGTAAGACCGCTGCGCAAATGTGGTGTGACAAAAATTATTGCAATGACCGCCATTTTATTCTCTAGAGTGTTAGGAAAAAAATATATAATGTTTGGGGGTTTTAACTAATTTTCTAGCAAAAAAAAACTGTTTTAGTCTTGTAAACGCAGAATCTGAAAAACAGACTCGAGGCTTAAGTGGTTAAATAATTTCGAAAACATATTTTCCAAAAGAGAAGTATATAATTTTATGTGTTTTTTATTTTTTTATTTAAATATTCTATATTAAAGCTTTTGCATATTTAAAACATTTCACCAACATATTTCAAAAGTGAAGTTTTTCTTATATATCTTACATTTTTTATATATATATATATATATATATATATGAGATGAACCGTTACATGGCGATGAACCTACATGGCTCATCTGGTCTACACCCTGCTCTGTAATTAAAGTGTTCTCTATGAGCAAATAGAACATATTCCTCTGGTGAAGGGCCAGACTGGCCCACCGGGATAATTCCCGATAGGCTGCCTGTCCTGGAGCTGCTTTGAGCTGCAGCTGAATTTAGCACTCCCTCTCTCTCTCTCTCCTATGTGTCATACATCAGGCATCTCCCACACTGTGTGTGAGAGCTGGGTCTGTGTTCGGCAGTGCTGCCCAGTGTTGCTCATCTTACTTTAAAAAAGTAATTAGTTAAAGTTACAAATTACTTCTCCGAAAAAGTAATTGCGTTAGTGACTCAGTTACTACATTGAAAAAGTAATTAGTTACTCAGCAAAGTAACTGAATTTTTTTTTTAATATTCTACAGTGCTTTGTTGAGAAGCAGATGATGGGCGCTTGCCAGGGAGCAGTGAGTTAATACTCCAAGACAAAAGAATGCCAGATCCTTGAGAGAAGAAATCCGGAAACAAATGGTGATCTCCTGTATATCCCAGCCTAGGTGCATCCCTCCCACCATGTATGTGCAGCTAATAGGACTTAAAACCCTTATCCATCTGCTACATATTACATCCAAATTATAAGCTGGATTAAAATGTATGTTTTATAATATACATTTCCTTGACGTTTACAGAGTCTGTAATTTAAAATCTTATATTAGGCGTTATTAGAATTTTCTATAGTTTATTATTTAATTTATCTTATATAAGCTTTATTAGATGCAAGGGATCTGGAATGGGGATGTCAGATTTTTCTTTGTTGTCTGATGAAGAGATGAAATCACTGACCAAAAATAACCTGCTGTTTATTGGTCTGTATAGGTGTCCTGCACTTACCATGTTGACCATTAGATGTCGCTGTGTTGTATAGGAAACTTTTGTTCTGTGGAACATTTTCTTCCGATCATGTGTTCCCCGGATCATTGATCAGGTTGCACACACAGTGTGTGTGATCAATGTGCGTTGTTCCCCAGTGATAGGTCAGTGTGAGGCGGGTGGGGCTTATTGTATCCAGGGCTCCTTGCGATTGGGAGTTTTCAGACCTCTGTGACAGGCCAGGAGATATCCATAGCTCCCAACTGTCCCTAATTTCGATGGACAGTCCCTGATTTGGAGCAATGTCCCTCTGTACCTCATTCCTCCTCATGTGTCCCTCATTTTGGTCTGATCTATATAGATGTATATAAAATGCACTTTTTATGCATCAAAAAGTGTTCCCCAGTGTTAACCACTTGCTTACTGGGCACATATACCCCCTTCGTGCCCAGGCGAAATTTCAGCTTCCGGCACTGCGTCACTTTAACTGACAATTGCGGGGGCGTGGCCACGGCATGATCGTGTGAGGACGTGCTCTCTCGGAGCTCCGTGAGTCCCGCGCACTTCCGCACTGCATACGGCGGATTCCCTGGGGGGTTTTCGGCGGCACGAGATGCCATCAAAACGTAAGACGTCCCCGCAGCCTCAGCGGACATCGCGGGGACGATCCGGATCATTGGACGCCTTCTTTGGAGCCCGCAGTGACCCGGCAAGTACAGCCAAGATGGCGCTCGGCTCCCACGCTGCTAGGCCTCCATCACCCATTAGCTCCCCTCTGGTGCATGTCTCTGCCCAGCCTCACTCCCCGTCCCCATCCGGCTCTGAAAGCATTGATGAGCTTGGATCGAGGGACGATCCATGGATGGATAAGGATGTCCGCTCCCACTTGCTTTCCCTCCCCACTAAGGCCGACTTAGAGCGGTTCGCTCAGACTGTGGAGAAGGCCCTGAGGCAGGACATTGCAGACCTGCAGGTTGATACAGCTCATCTGGGGGGTAGAGTGGAAACACTAGAGACGCACTGGGAAGAAACTGCCCATGCTTTACAGGCTCTTACTGAACACTGTGAGAGGCAAGACCGCAGGATTGAGGCCCTGATTGATCAGATGGACGATTTTGAGAACAGGAGCCGCAGAGTTAATATCCGTGTCAGAGGCCTACCTGAAGCGACAGGTCCCAGGGATATTGTCCCTACTTTACAGGGTATCTTTAAACAGATCTTGGGTCGTCATGCCCCAGACCACATTGAAATTGACCGGGCGCACCGAGCTCTACGCCCTCCCTCAGAGGATCCTGACAAGCCACGAGACATTATCTGTAAGCTACACAAGTATTCCCTCAAGGAACGCATTATGAATCAGGTCAGGGGGGTCAGATATGTGGACTTTGATGGTGCAAGGTTGTCGTTCTTCCCGGACCTGTCCAGGCGTACACTGATGCAGCGCCGTGCTCTCAGGCCCCTTCTGGAGGTCCTGCAGGAGGCCCAGCTGACGTACCGATGGGGCTTTCCGTTCAGCCTCTCTGTGACTAAAGATGGTCGGTCGCATGTGCTACGCAACAGAGATGATCTACCACGGTTCCTGGAGTCCCTAGGACTACCTCAAGTGGACATTCCGGATTGGAGGTCGTCACCGGCCATACCCCTGCCTAACCGCCCTGAACCGTGGCTCCCTGCCCGTCGCCGCAAACGACATCGTGGCCCCAGGAGGGGCCCGCCTGGACACACCCCGCTCCCCCATTCTCCACAGGGGGCAGTGAGATCTGATGCTTCTGATGGACTGGGTCGCTGAACCACCCTGTGACACTGTTGTAGCTGTCTCCCCCCAGCCGCCGTTGCATAAATCTCCCCTGGGCTCAGGGATTGCTATAAATATTTTTTTTTTTTTTTTTTTTTCTTTTTTTTTTTTTTTTTTTTTTTTTGTTCTGACAAATCGCGGGTCCCGTGACGGACTCGCTCTTTGTGCCGTGTCACTAACCCCCCAATAGGTCGACTCCCCTGGAGTTATGCTCCCTTTTTTGGGAATACCTCTGCTCGCTGGCCGCCGCCGTCTCTCAGCTCCTGGGAGGCGGGGGGCGGCACCCGACTGGTGGTACTATTGCACTAGGTTGCGCCCTTTTGGGCTTGTTATTTTACATTGTTTTTGTTTTTATGTTCCCTGTTTTTTTGTACTCTTGCTTTTATGTTTTGTGTGTGGTTCACCTGCTGTAACTATGCTCTATTCCCTAGGCTTGTCTGTGTGCTCCAGGCTGATGGCAGAGACGTACGGGTGGTTGGCCCCCCTTCTCGTCCGTGGGTCGTCGGCGCTTCTTCCTGATCTCCGGTTATGGCTGACTTGAAAGTCGTCTCCTATAATGTTCGTGGCCTGGGCTCCCCGATGAAACGCAGTAAGTTGTGGCTTGAGATGAAACGCATGGGGGCACGTATTCTTTTTTTACAGGAGACGCATTTCCGCACTGACTCGATCCCCCGCCTCCCCCACACACCTCTTCCCATCCTGGTTCCTTAGCAGCTCCCCTCGTCCCAAGTCCGGGGGGGTTGCTATAGCGATCCACAAAAATTGTCCCTTCGTCCTGGTGGACCAGTTGCTGGACCCCGAGGGTCGTTTTGTGTTTGTCAAGGGCACCATCTCTGGTCGTAAATTTACCCTCGCTACGATCTACGCCCCGAACACTGGCCAAATTGCCTTTTTAGAATCCGTACTGGAGTCCTTGTCTACCTTTCGGGATGGCCTTCTCATCCTGGGCGGAGACTTTAATGTTTGCCCCGACCCTCTGGTGGATACTTCCTCCGGCCGATCGGTGCACTCATTTGCCTTCCTGAGGCGCTTCAGAAAGTCCCTGCAGTCTCGACATTTGGTGGACTGCTGGAGGCTGCTCCGACCTACTGACAGGGATTATAGCTATTTCTCAGCCACACACAATGTCTATACTCGTATAGACTTCCTGTTGATGGACCAATTCTCCCTCGATTCATTAACCAGTGCCTCCATTGGATCCATTACCATTTCCGACCACGCGCCGGTATCCATCTCCTTGCACTCCCTCTCGGTAGAGGCACGGACGTGGACCTGGCGCTTGAACGATGGCATCCTTGATGATGCCGTCGCTCTCTCCAGCAAATCTCAGACACCATATCCCTGTATTTTGCAGAAAATACTCCTGGGGAGGTAAGCATGGGGTCCATTTGGGAGGGCCACAAGGCGGTAGTTAGGGGAGAGCTGATATCCCAGGGGGCGCGTTTGAAGAGGGCTCGGGAGGGTGAATTGAAAACCCTGTTAGCCAAACTGCGAGCTGCGGAACTCACCCACAAAAAAAAGGTTTCCCCGGTGGTGGCGGCGGAGCTGGCCTCCATTCGTCAGGCCTTGGCGGACCTGCTGGACTCCAAAATTCGGGCGCGGCTGCGATACCTGACTCACAAGTTCTACGAATTTGGGAATAAATGTGGGAGGATGCTGGCTAGGGCCCTAAGGGGGCAGCGAGAGGGCGGGACATGTTCATAAACTTAAGTCTGCGACGGGGGCGATGGTGGTACACTCGTCCAAAATTGCGGCGACGTTTAAAGACTTTTATGCCCAGTTGTATCATCTTCCGGATACGTTACCCGGAGTCTCGGAAGCACAACGGGTGGCGCGGGTTCACCAATACCTCACGGAGGCACAATTTCCACAGCTGAAGGCCTCAACGGGCAAACAGCTTGATGCACCTATTACCGTAGCGGAGATCCAGGCAGTAATCAAAGACCTCCCCAATGGGAAGAGCCCGGGCCCGGATGGGTATACGAACGCGTATTATAAAAAATATGTGGACATATTGTCAGGGCCCATGTGTGCCTACTTTACCGCACTGGCCTCAGGAACGGCCATGCCACCAGAGGCGCTAGCGGCGCACATATCGGTTCTGCCAAAGGAGGGTAAAGATCATTCGTTACCAAGCAGCTACAGACCCATATCCCTTTTAAATACGGATATTAAGATATTGGCCAAAATTTTGGCCAATAGACTTAAGCCGGTACTGCCCTCGGTTATCCATCCCGACCAAACAGGTTTTATCATGGGCAGGGAGGCTAGGGATAATGCCAATAGGGCGCTCCAGTTGATCCACTGGGTTGAATCGCAGGCGACAACACACCCGTGTCTCTTGCTTTCGACTGATGCCGAAAAGGCATTTGACCGGGTGGACTGGACGTACATGACTATAGTTCTGAACAGGCTGGGCCTAGGCCCTAATATGCTGGCCTGGATCTCCTCTTTGTACAGTTCTCCATCCGCTCGGGTAAAGGTGAATGGGCTGTTGTCGGACGCCTTTCCGATTGGCAATGGGACGCGTCAGGGGTGTCCTTTATCACCCCTGGTATTTGCCTTGACGCTCGAACCATTGCTCAATCGGATTCGCCTCAATGACAGCATTAAAGGCTTTACGGTAGGCCCGAGGGAACACAAATTATCTGCCTATGCGGACGACGTGTTATTTTACGTCTCCGACCCACTGATCTCGCTGCCTAACATCATGGCAGAGTTGGGTGAATTCAATCTCCTGTCTAATTTTAAGATAAATTATTCCAAGTCAGAGATCCTATCGTTAAATATTACCCCGGGCCTTCGTAATCAGCTGCAGTCTGCCTTCTCCTTTACTTGGTGCCACTCATCGCTGAAGTATTTAGGGATCCACCTACCCGCCAATTGCTCTCAACTCTATGGTTGCAATTTCGCGCCACTACTCTCTGCTATTAGATTGGACCTAAAGAGGTGGGACAAAGTGGCGTTTTCTTGGATGGGCCGAGTCAGTGTGCTGAAAATGAATGTACTCCCCAGGATTTTGTTTTTTCTACAGATGGTGCCGATTGATTTGCCCAGGGCCTTCTTCTCAAGTCTCAATAGTTTATTCATTCAGTATATTTGGAGTGGGAAGTGCCCTCGGCTGGCACTCCGCACACTACAGCGCCCAAAATCGGCGGGTGGGCTGGGAGTCCCGGTAATCCGCAGGTACTACGAAGCTGTAGCCCTGCAGCGCATTTTGGATTGGTATCACGGGGTGCAGCACAAATTGTGGGTTGCCCTCGACAAGTTCCTGGCAGGACGAAACCTGTCCCACGCCCCTTGGGTGCCTAAGGAAAATAGGGGTCTGTCGGCGCTGGTCTCCCCGCTGGCTACTCACGCTCTGGCGCTCTGGGATGTTCTTAACAAGGATGGGGAGCTCGCGCTGCCGACCTCCCCACTTGCGCCTTTAAGCGGCTTCCCTTGGTTCATCCCGGGGGAACACCCTTCCTTTTTCCGGACGTGGGCGGCGGATGGGGAGTCCAGATGTGGCCGGTTTGCCCAGGACCAGGGTGTGCTGCCTTTGGCCACATTGCGGGAACGGTATGGCTCATTTCCCATGGATGACTGGCGCTATCGGCACATCAGCCACTTCCTTACCACTCTGCCCGGGGGGTTAGGTCACCGGCCTTAGCGTCTCCCTTTGAGCGGCTCTGTATGTCCCCTGCCGCGGTCCCTCATGCTATTTCCCAATTGTACTCCCTGATACAATCCCTACATGTTGAGGGGAAACCGGGGTTTATACGGGAGTGGGAGGGGGACCTCGGGTGCGTCTTCTCCAAGCCTCAGCTGGATCACATATATAAGCTCCCACACTCGAGCACGGTGGACACAAGGATGCAGGAAAATAGCTACAAGGTCCTGACCAGATGGTACAGGGTTCCCTCCAAGCTTGCTAAAATTTACCCTGCTCTTTCTGATGCATGCTGGAGGGACTGTGGCCAAAAGGGCACCTTCCTCCATATTTGGTGGGAGTGCCCTAAGATACGTCCCTTCTGGAGAGACGTCCATGAGCAGATCAAACGCATTCTAGATGTGGAGCTACCTGACTCCCCGTTGGAATCCTTGCTCCATTTCCCCACTGTCCCGGTTAGTTTTTACCGTAAGTCTACACTGCCTCATTTGCTCAATGCGGCCCGCAGGCTGATCCCGATTTACTGGAAGACGCCACGAATACCGACCCGTTCTGAATGGGTGGCCTTGGTGAATAAAATTATGGCCGCAGAGAAGTGGATGGCGCAGTGCAAAGATAAATACGATAAATTTTATTCTATCTGGGCCACGTGGATCCACTACGCCGGTCCGGATGTACTCGCTGCCCCGGGACCCTCTACCGGGGCAACCCCTTTGGGGGATTAGGATGACTTGAAAAGCTGATAGTAAAGCCTTTGGTATATATAGTTGTTAAGGCCTAGTTGTGATAGTTGTTTTCTTATTATCTAATTCAGTTCTGCAGCAGATGTTCCCCCCTTCCCTCTGTTTTCTGTCTTATCTTTCTTGTACTCTTTTCTCTGCTCTCCGTCCCCTTGTGTCTCCCCTTCTTACCCCCCCCCCCCCCTGTTCCATGCTGCACGTGAATCGGGTACTAGAGATAGGCACCGCCTGCTGCTACCTGAGGGGGGGTGCTTTCTCTCACAGGGGTGTGCCAGGGTGTGG
Source organism: Rana kukunoris (assembly GCA_029574335.1). Taxonomy (NCBI): domain Eukaryota; kingdom Metazoa; phylum Chordata; class Amphibia; order Anura; family Ranidae; genus Rana; species Rana kukunoris. Next base: position 91,794,211 of record CM056058.1, on the reverse strand, counting down.
CAGCGGAGGTGTTCCACGATAGAGTGAAGATATATTGTATTTCATATTTTGTTTGCCTCTCCTCCCGTCATGCCATTAAATGCGGGCGCACCCTGGGATTGTATTTTGCCCCAGCTGATCCTAATGTTCCTGTAAAGGATCTGATGTACCGTGCGTTGTCTTTGTACCCCTTCTCTTTACGTGCCATGTTGGCTGTCTGTTTGTATGATTTTTTCCCTGAAAATTTGCAAAATAAAGATTATATAAAAAAAAACTGACAATTGCGCGGTCGTGCGACGTGGCACCCAAACAAAATTGGCGTCCCTTTTTTCCCCACAAATAGAGCTTTCTTTTGGTGGTATTTGATCGCCCGTGCGGTTTTTATTTTTTGCGTTATAATAAAAAAAAGAGCGACAATTTAAAAATATATATATATTTTTTACTTGTTGCTATAATAAATATCTTATTTTTTTTTTTTTTTTATATTTTTTTTTCTCTCAGTTAAGGCCGATACGTATTCTTCTACGTATTTTTGTAAAAAAAAAAAAAAAATCACAATAAGTGACTGCTTTGCGCAAAAGTTATAGCACTTACAAAATAGGGGACATAATTATGATTTTTTTTTTATATTTTTTTTTTACTAGTAATGGCGGCGATCTGCGATTTTTATTGGGACTGCGATATTGCGACGGACACATCGGACACTTTTGACACATTTTTGGCGATATTCACATGTATACAGCGACCAGTGCTATAAAAATGCACTAATTACTGTATAAATGTGACTGGCAGTGAAGGGGTTAACACTAGGGGGTGAGGAAGGGGTTAAATGTATTGCCTGGGTGTGTTCTAACTTTATGGGGGGAGGGGGGTGACTGGGGGAGGTGACCGATGCTGTCTCCCTATGTACAAGAGAAACAGCATCTGTCACCTCACTGACAGGACGTGAAGCTCTGTGTTTACACTCAGAGCTCCACGTCCCTGCTGTCTCACCGACGATCGCGTGTACCTGACGGACATCGCGGCCGCCGGGTACACGCATCGGATCCTCGGTGATGCGTCGGGACTGTTTTTCCCCGCCGGGGAATTACAAGCAAATCACGTCCAAAGATGTGACCCCGGCGCCTCAGGTCCGCGCTGTTCACGTATTTTGTTAATAGCGCGGACCTGAAGTGGTTAAACCTTTCATCCAATTTCTAAATTACTGCATTTGTAAATTCCAAAAGCCAGTATGAGGCTGGGTTTACACCTATGCAAATTGAGTGCGGCTTAAACCGCATCCAATACGCAGAACATTTCTAAATACATTGTTTTCAATGAGGCTGGTTCACATATGTGCGATGCATTCGCACTGCGCATTGCAGAAAAAATGTGTGCGGATTTTATGCCTTGCGGTGCGAATTCAGTCCCATTATCTTCTATGGGTACGCAGCTGATTCGCAGATGTGTTCAGTTCTCTTTAGGAATTTCTCTCATTCAGCTCAATACACTTCTCCCCCACTCTCCTTTAACCCGTAACGTAACTTCTCCCAGGTCTCCAAATTCGCAGCTAAAACTGAGCTAATCTGCTGAACACTTCCCTTATCTATCTGCAGAGATAAGAGAGCTGAAATTCGCACTGCACAAGTGTGAATCCAGCCTCAAGGACTAGTAGTGGTAAAAAAAAGCACTTGTGGGTTTAACCAATCGTTTTTTTTTGTACAATTCTCCTTTAAGGGGGAGTGGCAGGGGGTGTCCTATGCCTGCATACTTTTTCTGATAGGTGTCCCTCATTCCCATCTCAAAAATTGAAAGGTATGGATATCCGGTATGTATTGATGGGCACAGTGAGGCTGCATTGATGGGCCCAGTGAGGCTGCATTGATCTCTTGTATCACGTCTGCAGTCTCTGACCATCTCTTGTATCACGTCTGCAGTCTCTGACCATCTCCTGTCTTATATCATGTCTGCACTCTCTGACGGAGTCTGGAGAGGAGTCAAACGAGGGAGTGCAGCTGGGATGGGGGTCATGGGAGAAGTCAGACGTGTGGACTGTGGAGAGAAGACTATAGGATAAAACCAGAGCCACCAAACCAAGCTGGAGCCGACTGACTGATCCCTGCAAGGTGCACCTGAGAGGAGGTCAGTGACAGTGCCGCAAGGCCAGTCTGAGGAAGGGGGGGGGGGTTACTGATGTAAGGGGGGGAGTGAATACAACAATCTAAGGGGGGTTCTGATTTAAAGGTTTCCCCCAATATTGGTAACCCAAATGTGTGTCCTTTCTGTAGAAGGTGGTCTCTGGTCAACAGAGTCCCCCCCCCCACGTTCCCAGAGTTCCTGGGGTCCCCCCTGATGCTTGACCACTTTTAACTGTAATTTGCTTATACATCTGTCTTCTCTATCTATCTATCTATCTATCTATCTATCCTTCAAATGTGCTTTAAAATGTATGGTTTTCCCTTTTCACGAACAAGAAAATAATGACGTTTGCTGTTGGGCTGGTATAAAAATGCTATGGGGCTGGTATGAATTTTTTTTCCAGGACTGGTTTTTATTTCCAGTCCGGCCCTGGTGCTCAAATTAAAGTGCACCAAACAACACTTTACAATGATTAAAGTGCATAATTCTGTGCGTCACTGGATGTTTGGCGCATTATATTGCAGTATATTATAGTGTATCCCTGGAGTGTGTCAGTGTAAGAATTCAAATTAAAGTGCACCAAACACCACTTTACAATGATTAAAGTGCATCTACGTACAGATTTCCACTTCTTTACATTTGCTTATAAACACCACCCCTTCCCTCCCAATAAAGTCTGGAAGGACAAAAAGGAGAGGCACTTTCAGGGTGCCAGCAACAAATGTGTCCACAGGTAAAGGTGGACGTGGTGGTCAGTCCTCGGGCAGGGCATCATTTCCTCTGTTTAGTGAGTTTGCTCATGCTATTCAGCCACAGCATGCAGAAGAGGTTGTGTACTGGCTTACTACACCTTCCTCATCCTCCTCATCCTCTGCCACACAAGCAGATACAAATGTGCAGTCCCCTGCAGTTGCCAGAGTGAATAAACCTACCTCCTTGTCCCCATCTATTCCTGTAATAGCCCCAACATCAGCCATGGAGGAGTCAGTTGAGTTATTTGACTACAGCGTCAGCCACTTGCTCCTTAATGATGCCCAGCCATTACTGGATTCAGATGTTGGTTCTGAGGTTGAGGATGACAGAAACATGAGCCTAGGAGGGGAGAACACTGATAGACAAATTAGCATTCATATTCACCCAGCCGCAGTGTATTGCCAAATTGTCTCCAGTGGTAATGATGATGATGGAGGAAAAGGAGGTGATGATGATGATGAGGTTACTGATACGACTTGGGTGCCAGAGAGGGGGAAACTAAAGATGAGGCGGCACAACCCCAAGGAGGCCGACATCAAGAAAGAATAGAGAGCAGCCATCCTATTCCATTACATTCTACATCTGTTATCTCCTGGCCCACTCTCCAAAGCTTAGTTGTCTGGGCCTTTTTCAGCACATCTGCAGCAGATCGCACTGTTGCTATCTGCAAATTGAGTCTCTGTCAGAAACCATGAATCAGACAGAAGTACAGTTAAATCACACTTGTTTAATAATCATAATAAAAAGATAAACAGAGTGAGCATAGTCAAAACATTAGCCAGAGTTCAGGAACTGGATCGGAAACTCAGACAAGCCAAAGGTTAGGGAGCCAGAGATGAACGTAATAGAACAACAAGCAGGATCAAGAGCCAGAAGGGATTTCACCAAGCAAAGTCTTCAACAGGAATGCAGGAGATGTGATGTTGACCAAGGGAAGGCAGAGAGCAAGTGAACTGGAAGGCTTAGGCAGGACTGACAAGCCGGATCATCAACAGGTGAGTCACTGTGGAGAGATAGGAGCTGGAAATTAGCCGACAGCTGAGAGGCCAGCTCAGAGAAGGAAGGGCTGAGCTCAGCCCTGACAGTCTCAGGCACATAAAACGTGGCAAAAGCACCAGCCATGTGTTACTACTCAGCCCGTTGGCAAGAGCACCTAAAAGCCACACAAAAGGGGCACAAATCTGTTCCTCCTCCTCCTTACCCACTTCAGCCTTCCCCTGCTATACAAAGTCATTACCTCTCAGAAGCCTCCACTGACAGGGATGATGGTATAGCACAGGGTGTCCCAGGTCCTAGCAGCTCATCTGCAAGCAGCACACCACCAGCTGTAGACTGTAGTCGGCAAACTTTTCTGCCCCATCTGCTGCAGCGGAAAAAAATACCCTGCCACCCACATGCCCAGCGTCTAAATGCAAGCTTGTCAAAGCTGTTGGCTTTCCAACTTCAGCTTTTCAGCCTGGTGTGCTGTACCACAATGGCAGGTTCCCAGTCACTACTACTCTTCACGTAAGGCCATTCCATCTCTCTACCATCACGTGGAAGAGAATGTTCTGGCATTGTTGGCAAGGCAGTCACCTGTAAAATACGCCTTTCTGCTGACACATGGTCCAGCAAGCATGGGTTTTTATATTTAGATTAACACATACTCATCGGATATATCAGATTTATCCATATAGATAATTATTCAGTGTGATATTAATTGAGATATATATTTATATATATATATATATATATCCTGTTTCTTGCTTAGATGGACCAGTTTTTAAAAGATACACATTTGTATATAAATATTGAACTATGTTATGTGATGTCAATGAATCAAAATGATACTAATCGTATTTTATATGATGTCGGTTACCAGCATATCCGAATCTTAGATATATATTCCTCGCAGCAAACATAAAAACTTATACACAGTATAAAAAATAGAACATATTAATTAAAAAGATAAGCTCAAAACACATTTCAGATACCTAGTGGTTGAAGGTGATATTACCTAAAATTCACTGGGCTCCCGGGAAAAGTTAATGATTAGGGTTTGCTTACCAATGAAAAATATGCCATACCTTTTGGGCAGAGCTTAATACAATTTTTATGATCTCATTGTCTGAGATAGTATTTAGAGACAAGATAAATGTTAAGGGGAAACAGACTCACAGGACAGACTGGAAGGGGGAGATGCAGCTGCAAAAACACACTCCCACACAGACTGACACCCACACCCATGGGCGTCCGCTCCATAGGGCAGGGGGGGCAATTGACCCCCCCTGGAAAATTGAGAAGGTGTTGAAGAGTTTTGCGGCCGCGGGCTGTCTGAGCAGTCCCGGGCCCGATGTCACACAGGCACAACGAGCAGAAGGGGGGGGTCTGTGCTGAAGGGAGGTCCATCTGTGCTGAAGGGGGGTCTGTACATCTCTAGGCTATATTTATATGGGCATGGAGTGAATCTAAATTATCTCAAGAGCTATTTCACACTGCCAGCTAACCGTATTATCGGTAAAGCGGCGCTAAAAAAGCGACACTTTACCATCATTTTAGCTGCGCTATTTGGTTGCTGACCCCCGCTAGCGTTTTGAAGAAAGAGTTTCATGCGACTGTGTATCGCTGCTGCCGAAGCGCCCCTCCCTGAAAAAAATTCAGCGGACGCCCATGCCCACACCCTTTATGATGACAGACACATGCAACATTCATCAATACGTATCTTTACATTCATGAAGATTCTTGAACACCTGAACATCGGATGGTGGATAGAAGAAATTCCTCTTTAAGGGTATCCATCAATAAAGCCACGACAGCCATCTTAAAAATTCTGGTAACCAGCAATTCAGACCAGTAGCCATTTTGGTGTGGGTAATTATGTCATGTTGATTTTATCTTGTATTCATTTGTGTTCTGTAAAATATTGAAGTATTGAATGTTCTACAATTGATAATTATTCGCCTGAATCAATAACTGCCTTGTAGATTTTTTCTCTAAAGTTTCAGTTTCTCATTATATTTTTCATTTTGCATAGTTTCCAATATATTGGCATAACAAACGTCTAATTTATTTCACATTCTTAACCACTTACTTACCTGCAGTATAATAACGGGTGGACGTATGAAATACAGACGTTCTGTTTAATTGTCAATTCACAAGGTTATTGATTCTACCGAGAAGTTATCATGGTGAGATTACGTCAAAGGTACTACACTCCCATTTTGCGTGTGTGTGTCTGATTTTCAAGATCTTCATGTAACGCAATTGGTATTTTAAATGTAAACATTTGTTTTTTGTCAACCAATAGATGTAACTATTTTGTATGATTACACGTCTCTGTAAATGCATTTCATATGTATAGACTGTGTCATATAGATTGGTTTCATATCCTAAAAATATCCTCGTTAAAAATTACTTAATAATAAATACTTTGCAGGAAAACTTTCCTTAACCACTTCAGACCCGCGCTATTGACAAAATACGTCAACAGCGCGGACCTGAGGCGCCAACTAGACATCTTTGGATGTGATTTCTAGTGCATTACCCGCACGCGCCACTGGGTGGCGCGCGGCGGGTAAACACTGTCCCGCCGCATCGCTGGGGTTTCGATGCATGTACCTGGCGGCAGCGATGTCCGTCGGGTACATGCGATCAGCGGGAAAATGAGCAGATGACAGCAGGGACGTGGAGCTATGTGTGTAAACACAGAGCTCCACGTGCTGTCAGAGGAGACCGATCTGTGTCTCTTGTACATAGGGACACAGCATCTTTTACCTCCCCCAGTCACCCCCCTCTCCCCACACAGTTAGAACACACCCAGGATACACATTTAACCCCTTCCTCACCCCCTAGTGTTAACCCCTTCCCTGCCAGTCACATTTATACAGTAATTAGTGCATTTTTATAGCACTGATCGCTGTATAAATGTGAATGGTCCCAAATTTGTGTCAAAAGTGTCCGATATGTCCGCCGCAATATCGCAGTCGCAATGAAAATAGCAGATCGCCGCCATTACTAGTAAAAATAATAATTAAAAAAATCGTAATTCTCTCCATTTTGTAGGTGCTTTAACTTTTGCGCAAACCAGTCGCTTATTGCGTTTTTTTTTTTTTTTTACAAAAATACGTCAAAATACGTATCGGCCTTAACTGTGAAAAAAATTGTTAAAAAAAATAAATTGGGATATTTATTATAGCAACAAGTAAAAAAAAATTAAAAATTATATATAAATATATATATATATATAAATTTATATATATATAAAAAATTGGGATATTTATTATAGCAACAAGTAAAAATAAATAAAAAATTATATATATATATTATATATATAAAAATGTTTTTGTTAAATTGTCGCTCTCTTTATGTTTATAGCGCAAAAAATAAAAACCGCAGAGGTGATCAAATACCACCAAAATAAAGCTCTATTTGTGGGGAAAAAAAGGACATCAATTTTGTTTGGGAGCCACGTCGCACGACCGCGCAAATGTCAGTTAAAACGACGCAGTGCCGGAAGCTGAAATTTCGCCTGGGAACGAAGGGGGTTTATGTGCCCAGTAAGCAAGTGGTTAATAAGCAAAACAATATCATTGTAATTTTCTTGCCTTCACCAAGAGCACCTCTATAGGGTTACGGTGGCAAGGTGCCCCAGACACCCAAAGAGTAATTTTTCTGCACCTGTTTGACAGGTGCATAACATTACACATTTTTACAGCAAGGCCAATTCCTGCTTTCAATAAAGATTACCTCTTTAGGGTTACGGTGTGAAGGTGCCACCAACACCCAAAGACCAATTTTTATGCACCCGTTACTTCTAAAGTCAAAGTGACACTATAATTTATCCAAAAAAATCTCTAAGCTTGTTCCCAGTGCACTACATTGTGGCCTCATCATACACACTGGCCCCCCAGCTGTTGCTGGGCAAAATAAAGGCAGCTTACAGGGATTTTTTTGTGGCTTTATAAATGCAATTATTGCTGCATCAGATTCTAGACAGTACAGATCTGTTACTTTACATTTAGACTAAGGGGTCCCCCTCAGGCACTGTATTGTATCTAAAAATCATTGCTCATTCAAAAATTATGTTTTTTACCAAATTTTTTTTATGATACATGTCCCTCAGGGCAGGACCCAGACCCCTATAACCATTGTATGCCCAATTACTTGCATATAAGCCTTCAAATGTGCACTTTTTTGACGTTCGGGTCCCATTGACTTCAATGGGGTTCGTTATTCGGGTCCAAAAATTCTGTTGTGAACTGAACAGGGGTTTTCGTTCGGTCCATCCCTAGTCAGATGCAAAAAAAATCATTAGACTGTGTAAGGCCTCGTACACACGAGGGGATATGTCCGCTGAAAACGGTCCGATGGACCGTTTCAGCAGACATCTCTGCTCGTGTGTATGGGCTAGCGGACAGATTTCTCCACCCGACAGATTTCAAAGCATGCTTTGAAATCCATCCGGTGGGAATCTGTCCGCCCGACATGTCTGCTGGTTAGTACACTTACACTGGATTCGGCGCATGCGCGGAAGTGTTTTACTTCCTGGTGCGGTGACGTGGCGGTGACGCGGCGGCGTCAACGTCACCGCCGCGGCACCGCGCCCGCTGGCGGCGGGGAATTTGATCCGATGGTGTGTACACGCCATCGGATCAAACTCCCGATCGGACATATCCGATGGAAATGGTCCGCGGACCGTTTTCATCGGATATGTCCGATGGTGTGTACGCGGCCTAAGAGTCATACAGACCTGTTTAGTAAGCCAATGCAAAGAGCAGTCACAATGTGCAAAGTGCAGTATACAGGGAGTGCAGAATTATTAGGCAAATTAGTATTTTGACCACATCATCCTCTTTATGCATGTTGTCTTACTCCAAGCTGTATAGGCTTGAAAGCCTACTACCAACTAAGCATATTAGGTGATGTGCATCTCTGTAATGAGAAGGGGTGTGGTCTAGTGACATCAACACTCTATATCAGGTGTGCATAATTATTGGGCAACTTCCTTTCCTTTGGCAAAATGGGTCAAAAGAAGGACTTGACAGGCTCATAAAAGTCAAAAATAGTGAGATATCTTGCAGAGGGATGCAGCACTCTTAAAATTGCAAAGCTTCTGAAGCGTGATCATCGAACAATCAAGCGTTTCATTCAAAATAGTCAACAGGGTCGCAAGAAGCGTGTTGAAAAACCAAGGCGCAAAATAACTGCCCGTGATCTGAGAAAAGTCAAGCGTGCAGCTGCCAAGATGCCACTTGCCACCAGTTTGGCCATATTTCAGAGCTGCAACATCACTGGAGTGCCCAAAAGCACAAGGTGTGCAATACTCAGAGACATGGCCAAGGTAAGAAAGGCTGAAAGACGACCACCACTGAACAAGACACACAAGCTGAAACGTCAAGACTGGGCCAAGAAATATCTCAAGACTGATTTTTCCAAGGTTTTATGGACTGATGAAATGAGAGTGAGTCTTGATGGGCCAGGTGAATGGGCCTGTGGCTGGATTGGTAAAGGGCAGAGAGCTCCAGTCCGACTCAGACGCCAGCAAGGTGGAGGTGGAGTACTGGTTTGGGCTGGTATCATCAAAGATGAGCTTGTGGGGCCTTTTCGGGTTGAGGATGGAGTCAAGCTCAACTCCCAGTCCTACTGCCAGTTTCTGGAAGACCCCTTCTTCAAGCAGTGGTACAGGAAGAAGTCTGCATCCTTCAAGAAAAAGATGATTTTCATGCAGGACAATGCTCCAGCACACGCGTCCAAGTACTCCACAGCGTGGCTGGCAAGAAAGGGTATAAAAGAAGAAAAACTAATGACATGGCCTCCTTGTTCACCTGATCTGAACCTCATTGAGAACCTGTGGTCCATCATCAAATGTGAGATTTACAAGGAGGGAAAACAGTACACCTCTCTGAACAGTGTCTGGGAGGCTGTGGTTGCTGCTGCACGCAATGTTGATGGTGAACAGATCAAACCACTGACAGAATCCATGGATGTCAGGCTGCATGAGTGTCCTTGCAAAGAAAGGTGGCTATATTGGTCAGTGATTTGTTTTTGTTTTGTTTTTGAATGTCAGAAATGTATATTTGTGAATGTTGAGATGTTATATTGGTTTCACTGGTAAAAATAAATAATTGAAATGGGTATATATTTGTTTTTTGTTAAGTTGCCTAATAATTATGCACAGTAATAGTCACCTGCACACACAGATATCCCCCTAAAACAGATAAAACTAAAAACAAACTAAAAACTACTTCCAAAAATATTCAGCTTTGATATTAATGAGTTTTTTGGGTTCATTGAGAACATGGTTGTTGTTCAATAATAAAATTAATCCTCAAAAATACAACTTGCCTAATAATTCTGCACTCCCTGTACTACAGTAAGCATCCAACAAAAGACTAATTCTGATTCTCAGAATTCTATAACTGCGCTGAAGTGTGTCAGTGTGTCACACAGAATTTTTTTTTTTTTGCAGATTCTGTTGTGAGACAACATCTTTTCCCAGGCTACTAAGTGGACACATGAACAACTGTTTCAGTAGTTCTACCACTACTCATGTCTGTACTCAGTACTTATAAAAAAGATTTCTATCACAGTAGGAAATTGTTTTGTACATTAAATTCATATTGTAAAGTTACAGCTGATGACAAATTACATTTCACCACATGTTGAGAGATGAGGGGAAAAGATGCTGAGAGTGGGAAGAGGAGGAGGTCATAGCGCTAAGGGGATAATACAGCTGTACTTACACACCACCTTGTCTACCCTGATGTATCACAGATCCTTTATTAATTACACTATTCTCTCCTCTGTCTCCAGCAACATCATGCAATCCAGAGAACAAAAGAATGTATACATAGGCAGCTAAAGAACTGGAGCTAAAGCCAACAGTAGAGGTACAGATTTTTTTTAATTCTTTCTACTCGGTGGCTTTTGCTTTAAGGACTTTCTGTATGACAATCACAGGAAATTAAAGTGCATTTGGGCCCTTTGGGTTGATTTCTCACTTCCAATGTGCAATTGAAATTAAAATCCAATTCCTTCCAAGACAGATTTCTCTTATTTGGGTGTGACAGGACAGGGTTTGAACCCCTAACTGACTGTTACTTCTATCCAGTTCCCCAGAAATACCCCTAACCCTAGTATCACAGGCTAAGATTGCCTTTTAGGATACTGCATTCATCCCCTCTATAGTCAAATTCTATTAACCACTTGACCACTGGGCACTTAAACACCTTTAATAACCCCCTCTATAGTCAAATTATATTAATGGTAGGATGCTTAACCACTTGCTTACTGTGCACATATACCCCCTTCCTGCCCAGGCGAAATTTCAGCTTCTGGCTCTGTGCCGCTTTAACTGACAAGTGCGCGGTCGTGCGACATGGCTCCAAAACAAAAATTGACGTCCTTTTTTTCCCACAAATAGAGCTTTCTTTTGGTGGTATTTGATCGCCTGTGCGTTATAAACAAAAAATTTTGAAAAAAAAACACAATATTTTTTACTTCTTGCTATAATAAATAAATAAAAACATTTTCTCAGTTAAGGCAGATACGTATTCTTCTACATATTTTTGGTAAAAAAATAAAATAAATCGCAATAAGCATATAGTGACTGGTTTGCGCAAAAGTTATAGCGCCTACAAAATAGGGGACATAATTATGATTTTTTTTACTAGGAATGGCGTCGATCTGCGATTTTTATTGGGACTGCGACATTATAGCGTACACATCGGACACTTTTGACACATTTTTGGGACCATTCACATTTATACAGTGAACAGTGCTATAAATATGCATCAATTACTGTATAAATGTGACTGGAAGGGAAGGGGTTAACCACTACGGGGTGGGGAAGGGGTTAAATGTGTAGCCTGGTGAGTGATTCTAACTGTAGGGGGAGGGGACTGACTGGAGAGGTGACCGATCTGTGTCCCTATGTACAAGGGACACCGCATTGGTCTCCTCTTCCTGACAGGACGTGAATCTCTGTGTTTACACACAGAGACCCATGGTCCTGCTCAGTTACTGGGCAATCGTGGGTGCCCAGCGGCCGCTCGGCATGCGCATTGTGTTCCCAGTAACGCGGCGGATGCGCGCGCCCCCTAGCGGCTTTAAAAGATGAGGACGTCATATGATGTCCTGTCAGATTGACGGCGACTGGTAGCAGAGTTGTTAAAGGGGTTGTAAAGGAATTTTATTTATTTTTTCATAATAAGCATCCTTTACCTGCAGACATTCCTCTTTTCACTTCCTCATTGTTCGTTTTTTGCTCAGAAGTTGCTCTATTTCTACTCTGTTCTGTTCACTTCCTGCTTGTCTGATTGTTACTCACCACCGTGAAGGGAGGCTTTACTGCGGTGGTCAGTGACTTCCACACCCCCTCCTAGGAACTACAGGAGGGGGCAGGACGCTCTCTACGCGTTAGAGACTTCAAAGTGGTGTGAATTACTGGCCGTGCCGCAATGCATACTGAGAAATGTAGTTCTACATGAACGAGCACCGCAAACCAGGAAGTGAATGAGAGAACAGAAACTAGAACGCCGGAGGTGATATATAAATTAAGGAATTTAATAGGTATTTACTTAGAATCATTACACTATTCTGTCTGTCTACCTTTCACACATTATTTATTTTTTTCCTTTACAACTCCTTTACAACTCCTTTAAGGAATCTGTAGCCATCCCCGTACAATACAATGACATTCTTTCTATTTTTGGGACTATTATTTGGCAGAAGTAAACATTAACTGTATTTAAAATCCACAAAACTGTATTGATACAAAAATTACAGAAAAGGAGTCGCGCTAAATAACAGATTAAAATGCATTGAGTCCGTTTGAATAAAAAAAACGCTAGCAGATAAACAGTAGTGTGCAAATAAGCAAGTGTGGAGCTTGATTTCCAAAGTAAAGAAAGTCCCAAGTGAAGATGAATCCACACACGGTGTAGCTAATGACTGACAAGGACCTCCACCAATACAGAACACACTGTCCCTTACCAGAGCCTATGATCTCACAGCATGTATGAATCAACCTCCACCTTCCGCAATGGGAATATGATAACAGCGTCCGTCAGATGTACATACTATCCGACTTCTCACATCAGTGTCAATGGCAATGATCCGGAACATAAAAATCAGAGAACTCACATAGCGTAAAACTGTGCGGTATTTTAATAATAAAAGGATTAAAAGGATTGTATGCACTTACATCAATCACAGGAAAAAAGGGGCATGTATAAAATCAGCCGACCGGCTTGTAGGAGCGTGCACCCAGAAGACTTCCGGGCTCTCGCTCGTGAACGCGGTGACGTCGGAACGCTGCCTCCCGACGTTTCGTCTCGATAGGACTTGATCACGGTAACCAATAAATACAAAGGTAACCAGGGCCGGAGTGGGACTCATTTTCAGCCCTGGAGTTTCATGCCTTAGACCAGCCCACTTTAGTTCACGACTATTAAAATAATGTAATTAAAACCTCAAAATATAAGTTTGCAATGGCGCACTGTTCTCTACAGCCTGTAATTCATTGTATTTTGCAAAAAATATTTCCAATTCAGTGCAAATCCCTCCCCCAATATCTGTTCTCGCTGTACCCTTCCCCACATATCTGTACCCCCCACCTCTGTAACTTCCTCCCCCACACCTCTGTTCCCCTCCTCCCCCACACCTCTGTTCCCCTCCATACATATTGTAAATTACAATATAAACCTGACAGCAGAAAAAAAATGTTTTTATTTTTTTTTCAGGTTGGTTACTGGGTGCACTGAGTGTGCTGCCTGTTTTTCCCCTACCTGTGAAAATCTGCCCTGGCCGCTGCCATGTATCCTGCAGAGACTTTGTGGGTGCGGCACGGGCACCAAAGCCGCCCCCCCCCCACGAAAAAAAAAAAAGACCCCCGATCCGTCCTTTAATTTAATCGGCTCCTGCGGCCGCCTTCCGGCTCCCTTATAAATTTAGCCCCCGACGCGGCAGCCTGTAGCATGGCACTTGCGCCAGTGCATGGACAACCAGCGCCCAGGGCGAACATGCCAAGCTGCGCCCCCCCATAACCAATTATCTTACACACACACACAATTTTTTTATATATATATATATATATATATATATATATATATATTGCAGAGGTCAGAATTGGATAAATTACAAGGATCAGGAGCAGTGTGTACAGTGGTAGAGTATGTACAGTAATATACAATATCATATACATGTGGGACCAAAATCCCTCTGCTGCAAAAACATTTTGTGAAGGAGATAAGAACACACTCCTGGTACTGTAAAATACTATAACATATAATGTGAATAACTCCCAAATATTCAAATAACTCTAGTCAAATTCTTATGGTTCATTTTTACACAATTTGGTTTTGGAGTTACTACCAAACTCCCAGTGCTGCAAACAAACACACAGTGCAAAGTACTATTAACCACTTAAAGACCGCCTACTGCACATTTACGTCGGCAGAATGGCACGGCTGGGCACATCAACGTATATATACGTTGATTTTAGTACCCAGCCGTGGGTCACGGGCGCACGCCTGCGACCCGGTCCGAAGCTCCAGGACCGGGACCGCGGGATTCGCTGACCCGATAGCCGCTGGAGTGCGGCGATCCATCCCTGGAGCGGAAGAACTTGGAGAGCCGTGTGTACACACGGCTTCCCCATGCTTCTCTGTGGCCGAAGCATTGATCGCGTCATCCCTGTAATAGGGGGACGCGATCGATGACGTCACACCTACAGCCACACCCCCCTACAGTTGTAAACACACACATTAGGTCACACATCCCCTACAGCGCCACCTGTGGTTAACTCCCAAACTGCAACTGTCATTTCCACAGTAAACAATGCAATTTAAATGCATTTTTTGCTGTGAAAATGACAATTGTCCCAAAAATGTGTCAAAATTGTCCGAAGTGTCCGCCATATTGTCGCAGTCACGAAAAAAAAAAAAAAATCGCTGATCGTCGCTATTAGTAGTAAAAAAAAAATTATTAATAAAAATGCAATAAAACTATCCCTTATTTTGTAAACGCTATAGATTTTGCGAAAACCAACTGATAAACACTTATTGCAATTTTTTTTACCAAAAATACGTAGAAGAATACGTATCGGCCTAAACTGAGGAAAAAAAAATGTTTTTTTTATATATTTTTGGGGGATATTTATTATAGCAAAAAGTAAAAAATATTGCATTTTTTTTTAAATTGTCGCTCTATTTTTGTTTATAGCGCAAAAAATAAAAACCGCAGAGGTGATCAAATACCACCAAAAGAAAGCTCTATTTGTGGGGAAAAAAGGACGCCAATTTTGTTTGGGAGCCACGTCGCACGACCGCGCAATTGTCAGTTAAAACGACGCAGTGCCGAATCGCAAAAAGGGTCTTAAGTGGTTAAAGTGCACTTTAAACAAACAGTCCACTAGAGCAGTGGTCTCCAAACTGCGGCCCTGGGGCCAGATATGGTCCTTTGCTTGCCTTTATCCGGCCCTTGAGGAATAATTCCTGCCACTGACATCAACATTGGAGCACTATTCCTTCCAATGATGGGGCATAATTCCTTCCACTGACATAAAAAAAAGGGGCACTATTCCTCCCAACGACACCAGATCGGACATTGTTAACTCCCACTGGGCACAGTTTGGCCCCCCTGAAGTCTGAAAGACATTAAACTGTCCCTTTCTTTAGAGAGTTTGGAGACCCCTGCACTAGAGAGCAAGTGCTCTTGTGTGGATGTGGGAAACCCCCTCACTGGGACATTGTTTTCTGACAGCAGGGACTCCCCCCTATCAAATACACTGATCAGCACTGCTTCTGTTTGGCTGCAAAGTGCTAATTGAACAAGGTTTTCCAGCAGAAGTGGATATAACAATTGGTTTCTGTCTAACAGAGAGGATTACACACTGATCTAAAATTCAGCCCCTGCTGAACCCAATTAATTCTGATGTGTGTACTCAGTTCTACCTTGTACTTTTCTTCAGTGGGCTCTCTGCAGTTCTGTTACTGGTCCCCTGTAGCTCCTGTGTCAGTTAGGAGTGACAGTGGTCAGACTCCAGCCTCCACTTTGGACCATACAGGGTTAATCTTCCTCTATATGTGATAGGGAGGAGGAGAAGAGCACTAGAGCTGGTTGAAGCATAGAATTAAGTAAACAAACACTATACAGTACCTCCATTCTCCCCCTCCCCCACTGCAAGAGTGGACTTTCTTGAAGTTGGGCTGGTATAAGAAATCACATCCTTTGCTGTGTAATGCTTATATTCTTCAACAGGTTAGGAATTAGTGTTACATTTCATAGATGTAATCCACATACACATTATATCTTATTAATAATCATCATTTTTTGAAGATATAAAGTGTATATGGATTACATCTATGAAATGTAACACTAATTCCTAACCTGTTCAAGAATTTTACTTTCACTTTCAATAAACCTGCAGTGAAAAGTGCAGGGCACATTTGTAATCACATTATGGAATGCAGAGCAGTCGGGACAGTAGAAGAGGATCCAGTCTGTCACCCATGATTTACAAATCTTCACTCTGCCCTGGAGGAACGCTCTGCTGTGTGCTGCTGGGCGGGAACCAAAGATCCATGCTGCAGTGTTGTGAGTTTCTCTTCCTGTTCCGCCCACATGCTCTTTCACTTGGACTGTACCAACTCAAATCGGGGGGGACTCATAGGAACTCAAGAAGGGAGCCTGGAAAGGAGTGCAACTGCTGCTGCAGAGAAGTGAGCAGGAGCGATAATCCTTGATGTAGGCAGGTAACAGGGGCATACAAGTTTTACAGCCATATTATGATATTTTGTGGACAGATTTTTCGAACCGGCCCACAACCAGACCAGCCCACCGGGATACTTCCCGATTCTCCCGATTGGCCACTCCGGGCCTGAAGGTAACCAATAAAAGGGTATATCCCTGAAGAAGACCAAAAACTCCTGTTTCGAAACGTGTTTCTGTCCTCCAGAGGAATACTGCTGTTGACAGATACATGCAGGACATTTGTATTTATACTGTATTGAATGTACTTGTGATTATTAACCACTAATGGTTATTTTTTTAACTTTTTTATTGGTTGTGTTTGTATCAATAAGGTTTTATGGATTTTATATATAGCGTAATTATCTGGGTATAACGCGCACCGGTGTATAACGCGCACCCAGTTCTTGGAGGGAAATTTCCTGGCGTCCATCGGTGGTATTGTCTGGTCCGGGATCCGTCTTTTGCCGTTGTGGTGTCCTCCCCGCTTCTCTCGCGCTGTCTGTGAGCGCCGCTGCCGACATATACCGAGCGCATTACATTCGGGTACACTCGGCTAGGCTCGGCCACGCTCGGCTCCTCTCGCAGGGCGTGACTACGGGCGGAGCCGAGCCGAGCCGAGCATGGCCGAGCCTAGCCGAGTGTACTGCGCTCAGTATATGTCGGCGGCAGCACTCAGAGACAGGGGATCAGCGTATAACGCGCACCCACGATTTCCCCCTATTTTTAAGGGGAAAAAAGTGCGCGTTATACACCTATAAATACGGTAGTTTATGTTTACATCTGCCAAATAATAGTGGGAATGGCCCAGATTCACATACATCGGCTTATCTTTATGCAGCCGTAGCGTATCTTCTTTACGCTACGCCGGCGCAAAGCAGAGAGGGAAGCATGGAATTCACAAAGCAAATGCTCCCAACGTTGCGTTGTGGAAGTGGGCTGGAAGTGGGCGTGATATATTTCAATGAAGCGTGACCCCATGCAAATGATGGCCACAGCTTCAAAAAACGAACTGCGCATGCGTCGACTTATGGACGCATCCCAGTGCACATGCTCACAGTTACGTCGAAATAGCTGCCTAAGATATACACTGCCTACGACCTGAACGTAACATACGCACAGCCCTATTCACGTAGTACTACATAAACGGCGTACGCAACATAAAATTCAGTGGCATCGTTCCCATAGCTTTGCATTACCTGCGCCTGCTATATGAGGGGTAACTTTACGCCGGACGTAAGCCTTACTAAAACCGCGTATATTAATGCGCCGGGCGCATCTATGTTTGTAATTCGGCGTATCCTACTCATTTGCATATTTAAAATGGGAACGCAGAATGCGTCCAGCATAACTATGCGCTCACGATACGCCGGCGTAGGAAAGTTACATCGGTCGGAAGAAGCCTATTTTCAGGCGTATCTAGTTTTGTGGGTACGGCGCATAGATACGACGGCGCATCCGTGGACTTACGCGACGTAAGTTCTTTCTGAATCCGGGCCAATGTCTTTACACTGTGAAAATGTGAGTACAAGCCATGGAAATTGTTAACTTTTTCAATATATTTGAAAAGGCACGCATTGGATCTTCATACAATCATGGCCTACAGATAAAGGTGATATACTGAAAAAAATAAAAAACAGATGAACAATTTGCCTTTTCAGTCATTTATAAAGCAAAACATGGTATTGCCTCCTTTAGCAGGAACGACTTCTTATAGGCATTTTGCCTACCAGCCTCTGATTTTTTTTTTTTTTTTTTACCACTCCCCCATGCTAAAATCTTTTTTAGCTGCAAGATGTTACTTGTGTAGCACCCTGGTGTTTAGGCAGGGCTGCTATTAAATTTAGTTGCCTGGCGATAGTTGCCTTGGCCAATTGTTAGGAGGTCAATAAATTTCCCCCTAATTCTGGAAATGCTGCACTTCACTTTTCTAGGTTGCTGGGTAGCTGGTGACATTGGATAAGACAAGGGCATAGCAAGGACAGACTATAAATGAATGGGGTACCTCAGCCAATGGGCAGGGAATTTCTTGGGTCCCTTGGCCTGCTGGGAGAGCCTATTTATTTGGGTGAAGCCAGGTGATCGGGGTTCTGTGCCACCTGGACGGCTGTCTGGGTGGACGTGTGTTGTATGACTCAGGCTGATAGGCCAGAAACCTAAGGCCTGTCTCGAGGACATCTGGCTGCTAGGCTATCTGAGAGCCTTTTCAGAAGTAGCACAGGGTTAGAACTGTGGGCTTGTAGTCCAACCAGAAGTAATGGTTCCACCAGCTGGGGAGCCAGTCGTGGTCAGAGGTAGAGGGAAATCTGTTGCCACTAAGGGACTATCCACGGGCCAGTCACAAAAAGCGCAGCGCACTTCACACATGCGCAGTAGGGGACAGTCTGTGAAGCCGCAAAGCTTTACTTCCGGTTTCCCTTAATGGCAGTGGCAGCAGCAGCACGAGAAAGCCAATGGAAACTTTTTTTCTGGGATGCCGACATCGATGGATTCCAGGACAGATACAGTGCCTTGCAAAGGTATTCACCCCCCCTGGCTTTTTACCTATTTTATTACATTACAGCCTTTGGTTCAGTGTGTTTTGAATTTGAATTAAATGTGATGGATCATAACGCAATGGTCTAAGTTGGTGAAGTAAAATTAGAAAAATATATACATAAAACTATTTTTCAGGAAAAAAAAATGATAATTGACATGTGCGTATGTATACACCCCCTTTTGTTATGAAGCCCATAAAAAGCTCCCGTGCAACCAATTACCTTTAGAAGTCACATAATTTGTGAAATGATGTCCACTTGTGTGCAATCTAAGTGTCACATGATCTGTCATTAAATATACACACTTTTTTGAAAAGCCCCAGAGGTTTCAACACCTAAGCAAGAGGCACCACTAACCAAACACGAATGTGCCATGAAGACCAAGGAACTCTCCAAACACATAAGGGACAATATTGTTGAGAAGTACAATTCAGGGGTAGGTTATAAAAAAAAAAGGATCACCATCAAATCTGTCATAACCAAATGGAAAGAACATGTCACAACAGCAAACCTGCCAAGAGACAGCCACACACCAAAACTCACGGACCGGGCAAGGAGGATATTAATTAGGGAGGCAGCACAGAGACCTATGGTAACCCTGGAGGAGCTGCAGAGTTCCACAGCAGAGACTGGAGCATCTGTACATAGGATGACAATAAGCCCTACGCTCCATAGAGTTTGGCCTTATGGCAGAGTGGCCAGAAGAAAGCCATTACTATCAGTAAAAAACAAAATGGTACGTTTTTGAGTTTGCAAAAAGGCATGTGGGAAACTCACAAAATGTATGGGGGAAGGTGCTCTGGTATGATGAGACTAAAATTGAACTTTTTGGTCATCAAAGAAAATGTTATGTCTGGCGCAAACTCAACACATCACATCACCCAAAGAACACCATCCCCACAGTGAAACAAGGTGGTGACAGCACAGTGGTGTAGTGAGTAGCACTCTTGCCTAGCAGTAAAAAGGGTTTCTGGTTCGAATCCCAACCACGACACTACCTGCCTGGAGTTTGCATGTTCTCCCTGTCCCTGTGTGGGTTTCCTCTGGATACTCCGGTTTCCTCCCACACACCAAAGACATGGCTTCTGCCTAAATTGGCCCTAGTATATGAATTTGAGTTAGGGACCTTTAGATTGTAAGCTCATTGAGGGTAGAGACTGATGTGAATGTACATTGTATATGTAAAGCGTTGCGTAAATTGACGGCGTACCTAAATAATAATAATCGCCCCTTAATCTCTTCTTCTCAAGAGAGAGTAAATTCAGTTCCTCTAATCTTACCTTATAGCTGAGCTCCTCCATGTCTCCTCAGTGGTTGCCCTTCTCTGCATTTTCTCCAGTCCCCCCGATATCCTTTTTGAGAGCTAGTGCCCAAAACTGACCTGCATATTCCAGATGAGGGATTAATAATGATTTGTGCAGGGGCAAAATGATATTGCTTCCTCTCTTAATACAAGAAAGATATAGAGAATTTTTAGAGCAAACACCAAATATTGAACAAATTGGAAAAATCCATATGCATCTGAATCCTTCAGTGAGTATGAGTTCAAAAAATTTCCCAAAAATGGGATGGAATTTAAGGATTCTTACTGATGCATCATGGATAGCTAATAGGTATGTTTATGAGTCTGATCGAACCTCAAGAGACAACTGAATCTTGAAAACATTCAATATTTTTTAGAAAAGTAAAAAAGATTTATTAATACATATAGGACACACACATTGTACAAATACTAAAAACATTCATATTAGAAGAAAGAGTGTTATGTGTGTAGAAAACTGCCAACCATCTTCTTCATTCCAATCGTGTTACAGGTTGGACTAGTTTTGCCATATATGGGCTTCATCGGGAACCCACGGTTGAATATGTTCTATATACTGTAAATGAAAAGTATACAATGAAATAACATATCAACAAAAAAATAAAAACATTGAATGATACAAATCATCTTCAATCACTAACAAAGATCATGATTAATAATATCCTTGATTATAATAGATACTTGATAAGTATGAGATATTAGTGCAAATATTGTGGATCAGGAGAGAGCGCATACCTGAGATGGGTGGGAGGAGGACCATGAAGAGGGGCATCCGCAAAGGCGTAATCTCAAAAAATGGAGAGAGACGCCGGATTGGTGGGATGGATTGTATTGGCCCCAATGTGGGTCATGCAGCAGGTGTGTTCCTATATAGTGACCTAATGGAAGGAGAGTATATTATATCAAATAGAATGGCAGGAGTGAATTCACATGCACCACTAATAAATTAGTGTGAAATAACATTTACGCACTTACTAGTGCAAAATGGTGGGTAGGCGTGCCTAGTCAAAGCGATTGCTTGTTCAGATGCAATAGATACACTGGTACTGACCAGTGAATATTACTGCAGAGCTCGGACCTGTGGACACTATGTATTAAAAGGATCGGTAAAAGAAGGTGATTAATGACTACAAAAAGACATAAAAAGCAGGTTTCTACACAAAAAGGACAGGGAGAGTCGTTTGCATATAGCCCTGAGAAATATCTAGGGGTGCAAACATGTAGACTCAGGTTTAAATAGTACAAGGCTATAAAAGAGGTAAATACTTATATTGAACTGACCTTACTGCTAAATAATGAAAAATGCCTTTGCAGGCGGGACCATCCGAGGCAAGCATTGTGCCTAGTTGGTTAAAAAATACAAAGCAAGGAAGAAAATTATACAATCCACCAGCAATACATTGTCTGAGATCAGTAAAGAGTGACTGTTCAAAGACGTGTAAGGGTACCTCTAGGCCAGTGGTTCTCAACCTGGGGTCGGGACCCCCTCGGGGGTCAAAAGATGATTTGCTAGGGGGCCCACTCCCAGCCTTTTTGCAGCCACCCAGCAGGGCTATCCCTGGAGCCTGTGGCCGTCCAGCTGGGCGGCCACAGGAGCCCATAGCGGCCAGGAGCCCGTAGCCTGTAGCATTCAGTTTATGGCATGGTTGAGGGACAAAGACTAGAGGTCAGCTGACTGACGAGGAATGTGAAGTGGGAGGGGCTGGGGGAGACCCTATCTGCTGATTTCGGCAAAGGTGTCACTGCTACGAGACACAACAAAGTCGGAGACACAGTGAAGCCAGAGACACAGTAAGTAACACTACCTGTGATTATAGTTGCCATTTGAAGGACTCAGGTAGTGCTAAATGTCTGTGGGTTAGGGGAGATGAATTACTTGTCTTGCCTTGGGTTCTGACAACCCACGCTACGAAAATAATTTTACCGTTAGAAGTTCCCACAACTTGGGAAATTTTATCAAGGGGTCACAGCACGAAAAGGTTGAGAACCACTGCTCTAGGCGATGATGTTTCCAGCGAGGAGACACACACACTATCTCATCATGAGCTCAGCGCTGAATGCTGACAGCTCATGAAGCTATTGATATAGCCCTCTTCATTAGGCAGTCGTCGCCTCAGCTGTGAGATGGGCGGAGATCTTAATGTTGGTGGGCGGAGGAGTGACGTGTCACAAGGAGTTCCCTGGTAAGCCTCGATGGAGCCGCTCGTACATGATGACATAAGGAACAGGCGGCTCGGCTCACAACAGCAGGGAAGATCGAGGACATCCCATGGGCGGACTAGACGTGCCGCTCAACCAATGGGATTCGTCAAAATGCGGACCTGGGCAGCATCCGAGCCTCCGCCCGGATTCGATGCTATAATGAAAAGCATACAGGTACAGGCCCCTACCCGCCCACATATGCTAAATAGCAACACAGGCTAATGGCCCATACACACGATCCGAATATCGGACACTACTTTCGACAGCCGATCAGGACCGTTCATCCGATTAAATTCGATCAGACAAGCGCAAAAAATTTTCTCGTCCGATGTCCGATCGGCCGATTTTCGTTTAGTCAGTACAGCTGTCGTCCGATAATACAATACAAATACATTTCAACACATGACATCACTTCCGATCGTTTTTTTCTATCGTACGATAATTTTCGTGAGTTTAAAAACCTATTTTATTTTACTCGCG
This sequence comes from Rana kukunoris, assembly GCA_029574335.1. Classification (NCBI taxonomy): domain Eukaryota; kingdom Metazoa; phylum Chordata; class Amphibia; order Anura; family Ranidae; genus Rana; species Rana kukunoris. Next base: position 91,771,093 of record CM056058.1, on the reverse strand, counting down.
ATTATTAAGCGAAAAAAGTCGTACGATCCGTCGGCCGATATTCGGATCGTGTGTATGGGCCATAAGCAAGCCCTGCTGTGGGCCTGTGTGTCCATGAATGAAATAGTCTTAATACATAGTCGTCCCCGCACTCAGCACCAGAGCTGTATGACACGCTAACCTAATCCACAAATGGCACATGAAAGGTTAGTATAGACCAGGGGTCTCCAAACTGCGGCCCGGGGGCCAGATGTGGCCCTTTGCTAACCTTTATCCGGCCCTTGGGGCACAATTCTTCCCATTGACATGAGGCACTATTCCTCCCATTGACACCAACAATGGGGCACTATATTATCCACTGATACCAGTGATGGGATACTATTCCTCCTACTAATACTCTTCCTATTGACCACCAACCCTGAGGCCATATTTTTTCTCATTGATCTTGGGCCCATGACATTTTCTTCCCTTACTGGCCCCAATCCGGCCCTCCTAAAGTCTGAAGGGCAATAAAGTGGCCCTTTGTTTGAAAAGTTTGGAGACCCCTGGTATAGACAATGGATAATATTGACAGACTTCTGTTATATACATACGCTATACAACAAATGGTTACAACAATGCCAAAAAGCAAAAACAAAAAACAAAAAACAAAAGCAGAGACTGCATTAAGCAAAAACATATATACATGGCACCCTGATACAGCTCCACCTAGCACGACATGATAGTGTTATTACACTGATTCAGGTCTCTAGGAGGCATTATATACCAGGGTGACAGGCATCCTGCCTTAAAGTTGCCAAAAGGATCAGTGTCGTCATACACTCAATATATTGGGAGCACCAGTACCAGAGAAAGTCCTCAGAAGTAGTTGGGAACTGGCAGGGTCAGGGAGATCAGAAAATTGCAACCAATGAATTGATGGTATATGCATCACAAAGTGAACGTGTGAATACAATCAAAAGGACTGGGTGTCTAAATGATGGATCCGAACACCTGATATATAATGTCCTTAAGTTCAAAAGGTAGACAACCTGATTATTTGCATAAAGTCAGTGAATTATACGATGACACACTTGCTTATAGTGCACGAAGGGTCTATAAAAAGGGCTTGTAACTAATATTCTTGTTCAAGCCAGGATGTTGAGTGGCTCGTATTGAGTAAATCCATTTTGCTTCAGTTTGCAAAAGACGTTTATCAGCGTCACCACCTCTTTCATTGAGGAGTATATGTGCCAAGGCAAAAAAACCCATCATTGCGTTATGGTTATGAAAGAGCCCAATGTGTCGGCTAATGGGTGTCTCCATTCGTTTTTTAGTCACAGCTCGTACATGGTCCCTTATTCTGCATAAAAAATTACGTTTAGTCTTGCCTACGTAAAAGGCTCCGCAGTTACATTTCATAAGGTATATCACTCCCATTGTCTGGCAAGTGACACGAAATTTAGGAGTCAATGTTTCTCCATTGGGGAGATTGATGCTAGAGCCTTTTAAAATGTACCGGCAAAAATTACATTTCCCGCAAGGGAATGTTCCCATCTGTGTGGGCTTAGGGATCGTTTGTGCTGCGTAATGGCTTGACACTGTCTTATCTCTAATGGAGGGAGATCTTTTAAACGTGATTTCTGGAGAGGCATTAATGAATTTGTTAATCTTAGCGTCTGAAGTGAGCAAATACCAGAATTTTTTATAAATTTTACGTATCGAATCATGCTGTCTGTTGAATCGAGTAATAATTCTAGTAGTGTTGACTTTGGGCTCTATTTTTGATTTGTAGATGAGTGAGTTTCTTTCTAGTTTATTGGCTTTATTGAATGCTCTACGAAGACACGTCTTGGTGTAGCCCCTATCTCTTAGTCATGAGTATAGTTGTGCTGCCTCTCGTTTAAAATCATCTTCCTGCCAACAGTTGGGTTGCAGTCTTAGATACTGACTGTATGGAATGCTGTTGATGAGGGGTTTGGGATGTGAACTAGTAGCATGTAACATATACCCCTCAATGAAAGAGGTGGTGACGCTGATAAACGTCTTTTGCAAACTGAAGCAAAATGGATTTACTCGTTACGAGCCACTCAACATCCTGGCTTGAACAAGAATATTAGTTACAAGCCCTTTTTATAGACCCTTCGTGCACTATAAGCAAGTGTGTCATCGTATAATTCACTGACTTTATGCAAATAATCAGGTTGTCTACCTTTTGAACTTAAGGACATTATATATCAGGTGTTCGGATCCATCATTTAGACACCCAGTCCTTTTGATTGTATTCACACGTTCACTTTGTGATGCATATACCATCAATTCATTGGTTGCAATTTTCTGATCTCCCTGACCCCCCCAGTTCCCAACTACTTCTGAGGACTTTCTCTGGTACTGGTGCTCCCAATATATTGAGTGTATGACGACACTGATCCTTTTGGCAACTTTAAGGCAGGATGCCTGTCACCCTGGTATATAATGCCTCCTAGAGACCTGAATCAGTGTAACAACACTATCATGTCGTGCTAGGTGGAGCTGTATCAGGGTGCCATGTATATATGTTTTTGCTTAAAGGGGTTCTAAAGGTACAAGTTTTTTTACCTTCATGCATCCTATGCATGAAGGTAAAAAAACATCTAGCAGCACCGGCCCCCCCCCCGAGCCCCCGTTGTACTTACCTGACCGTTCGAATCTCCCGGGCGCGTCCACGTCGTCCTCTTCGGTTCCCAGCCTGGCCGTTGATTGGCTAGGCTGGGCGGATTGATAGCAGCGCAGCCATTGGCTAGCGCTGCTGTCAATCAGGGCGGATGACGCGGCGCGCTGGGGGGCGGAGCCGAGTGATACAGTCGGCGGCTATGGCCGCGGCTGTATCACGGGAGCGCGCTCGCAAATGCTTTCCTCCATGCGAGCGCCCTCGCATGAAGAAGGAAAGCTTTTGCGAGGAGGAGCCCAGACAGCCGCCGAGGGACCCCAGAAGACAGGTTTCCGGGACACTCTGTGCAAAACGAACTGCACAATGGAGGTAAGTATCACATGTTTGTTATTTTAAAAAAAAAAAATCCCTGACTTTAGTGACCCTTTAATGCAGTCTCTGCTTTTGTTTTTTGTTTTTGCTTTTTGGCATTGTTGTAACCATTTGTTGTATAGCGTATGTATATAACAGAAGTCTGTCAATATTATCCATTGTCTATACTAACCTTTCATGTGCTATTTGTGGATTAGGTTAGCGTGTCATACAGCTCTGGTGCTGAGTGCGGGGACGACTATGTATTAAGACTATTTCATTCATGGACACACAGGGCCACAGCAGGGCTTGCTTAGCCTGTGTTGCTTTTTAGCATATGTGGGCGGGTAGGGGCCTGTACCTGTATGCTTTTCATTATAGCATCGAATCCGGGCGGAGGCTCGGATGCTGCCCAGGTCCACATTTTGACGAATCCCATTGGTTGAGCGGCACGTCTAGTCCGCCCATGGGATGTCCTCGATCTTCCCTGCTGTTGTGAGCCAAGCCGCCCGTTCCTTACGTCATCACGTACGAGCGGCTCCATCGAGTGACACCTCACTCCTCCGCCCACCAACATTAAGATCTCCGCCCATCTCACAGCTGAGGCGACGACTGCCTAATGAAGAGGGCTATATCAATAGCTTCATGAGCTGTCAGCATTCAGCGCTGAGCTCATGAAGAGATAGTGTGTGTGTCTCCTCGCTGGAAACATCATCGCCTAGAGGTACCCTTACACGTCTTTGAACAGTCACTCGTTACTGATCTCAGACAATGTATTGCTGGTGGATTGTATAATTTTCTTCCTTGCTTTGTATTTTTTAACCAACTAGGCGCAGTGCTTGCCTCGGATGGTCCCGCCTGCAAAGGCATTTTTCATTATTTAGCAGTAAGGTCAGTTCAATATAAGTATTTACCTCTTTTATAGCCTTGTACTATTTAAACCTGAGTCTACATGTTTGCACCCCTAGATATTTCTCAGGGCTATATGCAAACGACTCTCCCTGTCCTTTTTGTGTAGAAACCTGCTTTTTATGTCTTTTTGTAGTCATTAATCACCTTTTACCGATCCTTTTAATACATAGTGTCCACGGATCCAAGCTCTGCAGTAATATTCACTGGTCAGTACCAGTGTATCTATTGCATCTGAACAAGCAATCGCTTTGACTAGGCACGCCTACCCACCATTTTGCACTAGTAAGTGCGTAAATGTTATTTCACACTAATTTATTAGTGGTGCATGTGAATTCACTCCTGCCATTCTATTTGATATAATATACTCTCCTTAGGTCACTATATAGGAACACACCTGCTGCATGACCCCCATTGGGGCCAATACAATCCATCCCACCAATCCGGCGTCTCTCTCCATTTTTTGAGATTACGCCTTTGCGGATGCCCCTCTTCATGGTCCTCCTCCCACCCATCTCAGGTATGAGCTCTCTCCTGATCCACAATATTTGCACTAATATCTCATTCTTATCAAGTATCTATTATAATCAAGGATATTATTAATCATGATCTTTGTTAGTGATTGAAGATGATTTATATCATTCAATGTTTTTATTTTTTTGTTGATATGTTATTTCATTGTATACTTTTCATTTATATAGAACATATTCAACCGTGGGTTCCCGATGAAGCCCTTATCAAACCTGTAACACGATTGGAATGAAGAAGATGGTTGGCAGTTTTCTGCACATATAACACTCTTTCTTCTAATATGAATGTTTTTAGTATTTGTACAATGTTTGTGTCCTATATGTATTAATAAATCTTTTTTACTTTTCTAAAAAATATTGAATGTTTTCAAGATTCAGTTGTCTCTTGAGGTTCGATCAGACTCATAAACATACCTATTAGCTATCCATGATGCATCAGTAAGAATCCTTAAATTCCATCCCTTAATACAAGAAAGGATTTGCATGCTAATTTTAAGCTTTTGATCTGCCAAAAGCCCCAGATCCTTCTCCACTATGGATTCCCACAGTTGTACGCCCCCTAGTATGTATAATGCATGTATAATGCATACATATTCTTAGCCCCCAAGTGCATAACGTTTATCAACATTCTTGTGGACATTTTATGAAGATGTTTTTATTTTATTTTTAACTCAAAAAGGTGTTTATTGAAGAAAAGTAAAAGGGCACATACATAACAAGTCAGCAGCCAAGAAAAGGAAAATAAGGGCTGCATAGGATACATTGACAGTCATACAAATATTAGGAGCACTATATAAGCACAAAAATATCCCTGAAATAAGTACCAAGTACAACTTCCAGCATACCCCTCAATTTAGCTTGCAAAAGGAGAAACAGAGGCATAAAACATAAAAAAAAAATTATATAAAAAAGGGGGGGGGGGGCAAAAAATAAACCACCTCAACCTGATGATACCAGTAGAGCACTTCTCAGACCACCTGACCCAATACCCATCCATCCTGTAACCCTAAGAACGGATCGGCACCTGATGGCCCATCTATCCCGACAATCAGCATTGCAATAGTCTATTCAGGACCAGTTGTGGGGGAGCTACATCTGGGGAACCCAACCAATACTTGTTCAAAGATTTGTTCAAACTTTCGTGGTGATTTCCTGTGGATGAACATGTATTTAATATGTATTGTCATAGTGTTGCCCAGTGTTAGTACTCCCGCAGCCCACTCTAAAAAGCTGACTGGGGTAGACTGACGCTGGTTGAGTCCTGTCTGGTAGTGGAAAACTTCTTGACGTTGGAGAGAGGTGTTTGCAGAGTGGGAATATGTCCGGCAGCGAAAGGGCCCCTGTGCATTGCACAGACATTCGTCTGGGGGATATGTTCGCTCTGCAAGGACATTATCGGTTATAGGCGGATTTACACTCTTGTCTCTGCTGTGTCTGATCAGCACATGTCGAGATTCGTAGCGTACAACTGCAGATAGCCTCCCATCCACAAGGAATGGTAGTATAATCCGGGTATGCATTTTTCTCTGGAACAACGCAGAATAAGGATTCCTATCAGCAGAAATATGGGAGTCTTTGGGTTGTTATGGTCAGAGACTAAGTCCATGTTGGAGAGCCATGCGGCTTCTTTTGTTTAGCTTCAAGGTACAGGGGACAGGAAAAACATGATTTCACCCTGTCTCTGATCAGACACGCCCATAATACTCCTTTAGCTATTAATCATTGGTTGTTTGTATTAACTCATCCTGTTGGAAGGATTTTGTGCGAAGGTCATTTCCTGTGATGTCACTTCCCATAAAGGAAGCGATTGGCTGTTGGTGCCATCACTTCCTGTTTGTGTTTTCTTTTGTGGTCTCTGAATAAAAAGCCAAGCACACTGCTCGCTGGGGCAGTCATGCTGATGGAGCTGAGAACGTAAGCTATGGTGATGTCTGTTTACTTTGGAATATATACGGGAAATAGAGCTATATGTAAGATGCACTATATGATTCGACGAAATGTGTGCTTATTAGCACAGGAGATATGGTGTGCACATACCGTACAGCCAAATTTCCATAACAACATTAAACCTCATTTGCCACAAAGTTGCCCAATTAAACAGTGCATTGAGGTCAGCTTGTAAATTGGAGACATATTGTAAGGACATTATTTCACTGCATAGCTTGGTGTCATCTGCAAAGACTGAAATGGTACTTTTAATCCCAGACCCTATATCATTTATAAATATATTAAAATGTAAGGGTCCCAACACTGAACCTTGGTGTACATCACTGATAACCTTAGACCAGTTGCGGCCCTTTGCCTGCCGGATGTGGCCCTTTGGCTGCCTTCATCCGGTCTTTGGGTCACTACTTCCAAAGATACAAAATACGATTCTGCCAACTGATACCAGCAGTGAAGCACAACATCTCCCACTGACACCAATAATAGGACACTATTCCTCCCACTGATACTAATGATGGGACATTATTGCTTTCAAATGATGATGATGGGGTATTATTCCTCCCCTCCCAATGATACCAATAAGGTGGCACTGGTCCTTCCAATTAAACCAATGACGGGGCACTATTCCTGACAATAATAGGGTACTGCTTTTTCCAACTATACCAATTATGGCGATGTTTACTCTCACCGATGCCAAGAAAATTTCCACTACCACTAGCCATAGTCCGGCCCCCCTAAAGTCTGAAGGTCAATAAACTGGCCCTTTGTTTAGAATGTCTGGAGACCCGTACCTTAGACCATTCAGAGTAAGAATCATAAACCGCTACTCTCTAAATGCAGTCTTTTAGCCAGTTTTTTATCCATTTACAAACAAATCTTTCCAAGCCTGTAGACCTAGCCTTACACATTAGCCATGTGTGAGGAACTGTGTCAAACGCTTTTGCAAAATCCAAAGCTTAGTAAGCCCTATACATTTGAACATCGCCAGGGGACAGCATGCACTGTTCCTCACCCCCACCAAGTAATTCAATACACACAAGTGCTTATAAAATAATTTATGAAAAGTACTGAGCTTTAAACAGGACAGAGGAGAATTCAAATAATAGTGTTGTTTTTTTATCAATAAATTGACCTTGTGAAGGATGGAAATGATCTACCATTGGCGTCATAAGCTGTACAAGGTTAAAGAAGGATAACACAAGTATGGCATTTCCCATTCACTAATGTACACAGATTTGTAGACAGGTGTGCACCGTTAAAGTCTTCACAGATAAATAGATCAATTTGTAATTAACACTCAATAGCCTTAATTAGGCAGAACATAATCACATTAAAACACACTAGGCCTGCATTGCAAGGCTGAACTTTCACTAAAGACAGCAGACCTGTACCACCTGGACTCTTTTTGTTGTACCCCAAATTATATTCGATATGGTGCAAGAGAGATTTTTGAACACTCTGGAGTAGAAGCTCCTATGTGTAAATATGAATCTCTGAACATGGACAAGTGTTCATTATCACTCAGTATATGTCCATTTGTTCATCAGTGTTTATACCTGTGCATTAAAAACTGTGACACACTTAAAATTATGCTCTTGATCTTCTCTCTTGAACATGGCTTTGGTGGATTTATGTTCTGCCTATAAACATACCACTTTAAGCCTAAGTTTACATTGGAGCAAATTGGTGGTGCCAAAACACTGTAAGCCCTCACAGTTACTCTTGTTGGGTGCAGGAACTGGGCCTGCATTGAAATATTATATCAAAAATTGTAATTACTTTCCCCTGTTAGACAGGGGCAGAAGAATTGACCCTTGGGTGGTGGTGGTGGTGGTGCCACAACTCTGGAACCCCTCACAGATACTTTTGTTGGGCGCAGGAACTTCTGCTGTGGCATCCCCTCTCTCTAGGCTCACATTACTCCCTTCCTTAAAGGAGTTGTAAATAAAAAAAAAAATTATGCTGAAATTACTGTTTAATAGTTAACTGATTCCCTTTAAAAACGATTAAAAACAAATAAAAATCAATCATATAATGTACCTGCAGTTTCTAGTTTCGTTTTTCCATGTTTCCTGCCTCCCTGCTTTACAGAGCCACAGAGCCAATACAGGGCAGTGATGGTTTGGAAATCGAAACTGATTGGTGCTGTGGGGTTTTAGACACACAGTAATCACACCTCCTTGATTAGTGACCACAGAGGGAAAGCTCCCATGACTGTGGTTATCAGGAAACAGACAACCAGGAAGTGTGGAGATCAGAGAAGAATTACAGCAACTTGAGAGCAAAAATGAACAATGAGGAGATGAAAACAGCACTGCATTAAGGTAAAGGAAGCTATTAAGATAAAAAAAAATCCTTTACAAACCCTTTAACCTGGGAACCAACATTGGAGCCTTCAATTCACTGCACATCCTCTGGCAGCATATTACCGACAATGTGGTCAAATTATTTTGGAGACTCCTCCATCCATGATGGTGGGGCTACAGAAGGACAAGGAGCCTGTGGAATATCCCGCTTTGGCAGCTGCATTGGAAGGCAAATTACTCTGAGCCTGGATGACAGAGGATAAGGAGGATGAGGATGGCTTTGTTATCCACTCCACTAACTCTTATGCATGTTGTGGCTCAATAACACAGCCAGCTGCAGCAAAAAAGGACAAGCGTACCCCATGGCCACCTGTAGAGGATACACCATGTCCATGACCACCACTGTTGCCTGTAGACACAGAGGCTGCTTGCCCTCTTTTAGTGGCCTGTGAGTGTCTGCCTCTCTTTGGTGGCATTCCAGATATGATGTATTTTTTGTTTCTGCAACACCACACTACAATGTAATATATACTGTGTACACCACCTGAAGTGTATTAAAAAGTTTACTACGGCTGCACTGTTGGTGCAAACATTCAGCAGTCTGCATTGATTATAATGTTGCACAGCTGTACCAGGTAATGGATTGGTCTACCTAGTTAGTCCACCTGACCTGAAAGTCCTGTAGAAGATGTGGTCCCCGTATGACTAGAGGACTCCAAAACTGGCACACCAAGCTGTGGTGTGTGTTGATGACTGACAATTGGTGCACACATGGGATTTCTGGTTGGCGAAATGCCTGAAAAATTGTTCCATGTCAATATTGTTCCAACCTGTCATGACCCGGAACTTAGCCAAAGTGGCCTCCACCTTCGCGGCAAAGGACCAATGATAATTGTCGAATATGAAGCCGCCGTACTTGTGTGCCACATCCACCACTTTGTGAAGGTATATGTCCAATTATTCCCTCCTACCAGGACTGACCGAACAGATGATGTCTCTGAAAATACTGAATGCCAGAACAAATTCCGCCACGTTTTGTTTGTGGCTAAGCCTAGCATCCTTTGTTTTGAGCACCACAGAAACCTCCCTGCAAGCTTATGATTTTTTTTAGACATATCTTGGGACGCTATTAGCAGAGAAACCAGGTTGACATCTTTCCCTTCCAGAATTTTCTCCTTGATGTTGGCAGGAATGAAGGGGTCCAGGGACACTGAAGGTAACACCGTTAGAGGTGAAGGAACTGCAGAAGGTAAAGACATGACATTACCCGCAGCAGAGCTTGAAAGAGCAGGAGCATGGGGTGCAGCTGACACTTCAGCTCTAGCTGAGCAGGCTTTGATCCCCTCCATCCTGTCTTGCAACTGCAGCATGGAGGTAAAGCAGAACTATACTTATCTCGGCTCCAGCTATGCAGCATCCTCAAGCCATGAACATCTTCGGGTGGCCGGCTTCTGTATCCCAATCACTGGTCGCTTTCATTGGCCAGGCAGGATGATGTCACATGCCAGAATTGACATAGCTCACTGTATAAGAGCGGATAGGCAGGTAAGTATCAAAACATGTCTCTTCTGCATTAAAATTCCTGCCTATTTACCCATTTTTGATTTTACCCTAAAGTTCCACTTCAAGGTGTGCTGCTAACCCATTCATATTAAATGGGTTGCCTTAACACAGCACGCCTTTCCATGCAGGAGTCTCCAAACTATGGCCCTCCAGGTGTTCAGGAACTACAATTCCCATCATGCCTAGTCATGTCTACGAATGTCAGAGTTTTACAATGCCTCATGGGAAGTGTAGTTCCACAGCAGCTGGAGGGCCGTAGTTTGGAGATCCCTGCGATTAGTACAACAATAGTGTGAGCTGAGGCCTTACTAAGAAAATTATAGTATTTTTTCTGTGGTTGTAGCTGCTGGGGAAGGGGGTACAGTCATGCTCTCTTAGCTCATCTTGCAGAGGATTCGCTCGATTTGCAGTAACGTGAAGGGCACTGACCTTACAAGAGATCCTCTGAAGCTGAAACACATTTAGAGCTAGAAGATTTGATGGACTCCATATGATCTCATTACACAAGGAAGTTATTAAGATGTCTTGTTTTAAGAAGATTCCTTTCTTCTGCTATTTCCTCCCTTTACAAACTGCAGGACTTATTCCAAAAGTCTTGTAAAGAAAACAAAAAGAATGAAAAAGTCTTTGTTTTTATGATGCTGAACTACATTACACCAAAAAGCTCCATACGAATAACATTTTTTTTTTTCTTAAATGTAAACCAATCACTAAAATCTCAAATACCGTAAGCTTTTTCCAAACTACATTACACCAAAAACTCCACACAAATAAAATAAACAAAATGAGGCTTTGCTCATCCACTAGTAAGGGCGTTTCAATTGAATATGTTGGATATTGTAGTGTGCATGTCTCTGCCTTTATTTAAGGACGGCGTAGGCATCTACATTATCCCTCTCCCCAAAGCGAGGCTCAGGACGCACATTTTCGTAACTTCCGATTACAACAGGAAGTGATGTATCCATCTAGACATAAGCACACCTCGCTATTTAGAGCACGGTGGGGTTGGCACCCCCCCCCCCTAAGTATTTCCTTCAGTTCACTCCAGGTAGTGGGTTACATGGAGCGCACGTTTTCATGTACATATACTCTACACAGGAAGTAATACTATTTTCACATTGAGGCGTGGAACGCACACCGCTCCGCCATTTTTTCACACAGGAAGTGATCGTCAAATCGATCTCTGAGCGAGAAACCCACCATGAGTCTGTATCTCATCATTGGGGTCATACATCTTATATAATTGCAATGGCTGTAGTGGATTGGCACCCCAGACTATGTCTATGAAGACCAAAAGCATCAGGAAGGACTTCACTGCCGCCATATACATGTAACCAAAGCGCTGTTTGATGTTTTTTAAATTGTGAGTTTTTTAACTTCATTCCATTTTTACAGTTTTATATGGAATCACGCTATGTGCCATCTTTTGTTCTCCTCTTTCCAATCATACATGTGATCATATGGGAGAATTCATTCACATTCCTCTAGGACAGGGATCTCCAAACTACGGCCCTCCAGCTGCTGTGGAACTACACTTCCCATGAGCCATTGTAAAACTCTGACATTCGTAGACATGACTAGGCATGATGGGAATTGTAGTTCCTGAACACCTGGAGGGCCATAGTTTGGAGACTCCTGCTCTAGGAGACAACCCTCCATGGAGATCTCCATCCTGAGGACCATTTAAGGATTTGGTTTACTCACAAAGAGCCTTCAGATTTGATGTCTCCAATTTTGGCACTTGCCAATACAAGCTTGTTTGACTCATAGAACGTATGTTCTTTTGAGTTCAAACCATTTGGTAAGCCTTCATCTTATCAGTGGTGGATTGTTCACTTCCACTATTTATTTACCATCTATATTCACCATTTGGATGTCACCATGATGTTATAAACATTTGGTTTATGCCCCTCCAAAGGGTGATTTGGACTCACTATATATTAGAAATATATTTTTCACTTATGGACTTCAAGTTTTTTATTTTTCATTTATATGTTTATACACAAAAATATTTTCTTCAATTTAAATGTTTTGTGAATTTATACGATCAGTGTTAACATAACGTACTGTACTGTACTGTATGGTGGCATTAGTATGTTGGCGATACATGAAGCCCCTTTTCAGTATAAGATGCTTAAATACACACAGATATTATTTCCTGTAATGTGTAGACCCTTGAAAATATAAGATCTATGAAAAAACATCTCCCCAGTCTCACCCTATCCACTGTTATCCCCCCCAAAAAATATATATACATTTTTTAAATTTGATTAGTGTCTTCCTAAAACTGGATACTGGCCTGGCAGTCTTTGAACAACTTATATGGTTCCCCGGCGCTGGGGGTCGTCCACTTGGCGAGAGGTGTCGACAACATCCAATTCTAAGATATATTGCTTCATATGTAATGCCACGTACACACGATCGGTTCGTCTGATGAAAACGATCTGATGGACCGTTTTCATTAGACGAACCGATCGTGTGTTTGTTATACATCAGTGAAAAAACTAGGAACTTGTTTTAAAATTATCTGATGGTTAAAAAAACGATGGGAAAAAAATGATCGTCTGTGGGGAAATCCATTGGTTAAAAATCAACGCATGCTCAGAATCAAGTCGACGCATGCTTAGAAGCATTGAACTTAATTTTTCTCAGCACGTCGTTGTGTTTTACGTCACCGCGTTGGACGCGATAGTTTTTTTTTAACCAATGGTGTGTAGGCACAACTGATGAAAGTCAGCTCCATCGGATATCTGATGAAAATATCCTTTAGTCCGTTTTCATCGGATGAACCAAACGTGTGTACAGGGCATAAGTGTATTTATTGACTGGCCACATTCCCTGCTATATATGAAATATTCATGATAAATTTGATTGCAAATTATGTGGTAATAAATCCCTAAGTAAGAGCTTATATAGAGCTTATACGTAAAAAGAGTCCTACTGGCTGAATGGACCTCACAGTCAAAATGTTGTGATTGCGTGGACCTCAAAATCAACGTTTGGGAAAACCATGATGATTAATAAGTATTATGTCAAGATGGAAATTCTTGTTTGACAAATGTTTTTATGCTTCATGTATGTTGTAAATTTAATAACTGTGTAGAAATAATACGTTTAAAATATTTCATATTTTACCAGTTTTGTGGTTGCCTGAAAAGTCCCACCACAAGGAGTTCACAATCTAAAATTTTCAATCATTAAGGGATGATGGTAAATACACCTTTAATTGTGAAGGAGTATTTATTCCGCAAATAAAATAGATTTTTTTTAAATGTAAACCAATTACTAAAATATCAAATACTGTACTTTATTAATTAAATATTTTTTATTATTTTAAATCAGCAGCTTCAAACAATATTTCCAATAATATGTAAAAAGTATATACTGTAACTCTGCCATGAAGGTCCTTGGTCAGGCACTTCTTGTTTTAGAATGACAGTGCAAGATGAGATGCAACAAAGGATTAAAAAAAGTGTAAAAACAAGTCTTTTGCAATTATCTTTGACACACAGTGCTTTAACAAGCTCAGCCCTTTAGACGTTTTATGTACTGTATATCCAAAGAGTGAAAGGTTGAAGGGGTTGTAAAGGTTTAATTTTTTATTTATTTTTTAAATAACAAACATACCATACTTAAGAGAGAGATCTCTGTGACAGTGTGACTGTGTCAACCTCAGCTCAAGCCCGGCTATGTAAAACAGCATATGTGGATTAACCCTTGCTTACTACACTCCCCAGCGGACTGCTCAGCTGTGCTGCTTGTAGCTAGTGCCATGTGCGGCTGGCAGCAGAGTACAGGGACGTCCGGCATTAGATTTTTGGCAGGATGCTTTCGGGGGGTTTGAACCCCCCTTATCTACGCCCCCGCCTGTAGTGGCACTTTAAGCCAAGTCAAGAAACGCTGTCATGTGTTTAATTCTGTGCCCCACTTTCAAAATGTACCTTAATCTCCTGTTTCTCCTGTTACTGGGACAAGTATGAAGTGAGAAGAAATCTTCCCAATGAAGATACAAACAGAAAAAAACCTGACAAAGAATCTAAACCTTTATGCTCTATCGAAAACTATGATAGATCATAGCTTGGTTGGTGCTGGTGTTTAAAGAGAGATGTTGAAATTCCCAACTACTTCTTGCACTTAAAGGAAAGCTTATTTTCGGCCTAGTGTATGACACACTGAAAAACTATAGGTCTTTGTTCACTTCTTCCAAGAGACCAGCCTTGTGAGTGAAAGAACTGCAAAATAAGGGCAGTTCGTATTGAATAATGGGAGCTGTTTTTGATCGCTCAGACACAAGGAGAACTACGCACATGTGTCCTGTTTCGTTTTATTTTGTTCTACATTGGAATCTTAGGCTGGCAAATCATGTGGTAATGTTCTAGCAATTTCAACCAGCTTGTGTTTGCATAAATTATGGAATGAATCAAAATCAACCACAATCACTGCCATACAGACATAATTATCAATAAATAAACCGTGGGTGGTAGGTTGCCTTGTTGATTGCTTTTATCATCAGAAGCTAGCTGCAAATGGTTTCAGTTGCTATAAAATGACCTTGCATATGGCCAGAATTAGAGACATGAGTACCCTCTTAGCATTGAAAGCATTATTAAATAAAAGCACACAAGGCTGTGCATATGGATTAGTCTGCCCCTACTCAGGCTTTGTCTATCAGCTCCACGAACCTAGAACCTGGTGAATGTCCAATGAACCCAGTTACAACTTTCATTCTCCTGCAGTGAGGCCGGGTTCACACTGGTCCGACAAACGCTTCGACATTGAGAGCATATGTCGCATGACGTGTGTAGCGCCCCCTTGCTTTTTGCATGGGCGCTGCGGTTTAAACTAGTTGGACTGGGAGAGCTAAGTTCCTCCCAGTTGTGATTTGTCTAGGTTATTGACCTGTGTCATTCCGGAAAGGTTCACTGGCTCGGACTGCATTCTGGGGATGTCGTTTCATCCTTGGCCGGCAAAGGGAGCCAGCGGGATTTCTGGCGGATGGAGTCTTCCTCAGCAGCCAATTGGAGAGTTTTCTCCTCCCTGGGCATGCTGGGGAGGGGTATATCTGGGACCTAGGTCATTGGGGTTCTTCTTCACGTGTGCAGGGTCCCAGACTTGGGGTGCGGCATCCACCTTCAGGGTGTGCACGCCCATGGACCCCGCCGGCGCGGCCCGCCTGGCTAGGTTCCTGGGCCTTCCTGAGTCTCAGTCGGAGACAAGAATCAAGGGGCCCCAGTGATTTACTGGGTCCCCAAAGCTTAAGAGAATCCCAGACGGGCATTCGGTGACCGTGATGCTGGCAGGTATGCTCTACTGCCGCCCGGTGACCTATGCGGTGAAACTACTGGGAGGATTCGCTCTGTTCGCACATTTAGTCTATCCAAATTAACTGGCCTGTGGCAGAGGCCTAGAGCCGGGCCTGTGAGAGAGACCCGTTCCTCCCAGCCAAGATTCGAGGTAGGCGCCTCGGCTGCCAGGTCTGTGTGAGAGACACCTGTCCGGGGACACCTCACCCACTCAGTCTCATAGGAGTGGCGACATGTGAAAGTTTGTGCTGCTAAGGGCTGATCTGCCTTGCATATATCCAGGCCTGACATCGAAAGTTTCTCTTTTCTAATCAACCTATTCTTTCTTCACCAAAGTTGATGTTGGCTAATGTTGGCCTGGAATTAAAGCATTGAGAAAATCTTTATTGACTGTGTGAACCTCCGTTTACTGCTAGATCCTTCTGGTGCATCCCTAGACCAAGCTGGGGTAACTTAATTTGCCGATCCCAAATCAAACCAGAGGCTCCTTCGGGGGTAAGCGCTACACGTGTAAAAAACAAATGTTTCCCTATTAGAGCCGTCTTAACTGGCCTGACTGTGAAAATGCTCCCTGTACTACTTTGGGCTGACTTTGATCCTACTTCAGCCCATTGAATATCAATAAAGTCGGATCAAAGTAGGACCCTTGTCCTTACAATCCGACTTTTGACATCCGGCAGGAATTTATCTCACTATGGGATTGCTTTGATTGGTCAAAGAACAAGTCAGACTATCACAAAGTCGGATCAAAGTAGTATCCTGTTCATGAAAGTCGGATGGATGATGGACCAATGTAGGACCATGTAGAAGAAACATAGTTTAGGATGCAGCCCAGAGAAAAGGGACAATAAATGTTACTCCTAAAGTCAGCCATACAGTGCCTTGAAAAAGTATTCATACCCTATGAAATTTTCCACATTTTGTGATGTTACAATAAAAAACGTAAATGGATTTTATTGGGATTTTATGTGATAGACCAATACAAAGTGGCACAGAATTGTGAAGTGGAAGGAAAATGAAAAATGGTTTTCAATATCTGAAAAACATGGCATGCATTTGTATTCAGCCATCTTTACTCTGATGCCCCTAACTAAAATCTGGTGCAACCAATTGCCTTCATAAGTCACCTAATTAGTAAATAGAGCCCACCTGTGTGTAATTTAATTTAAGTACAGCTGTTCCTCAGAGGTTTGTTAAAGCATGGTTTCTCAACCCGTACACACGATCAAACCAAAATCCCCGTGGACAGACAGCGCGGTGACGTGGCGGTGACGTTGACGCCGCCACGTCACCGAACCAGGAAGTAAAATACTTCCACGCATGCGTCGAATCAGACATTCATGACTGCATGTCTGGGGGAATTTGAAATGTCAGCCGCTGGCTAGGCGTTCTATATGGTGTTTTATGATAATGTTTTTATATTTTTTTATATTTAGTTTTTCTAGAATAACACTTTGTCTTGTTAGAGCACATTTCCATTTTTGGTTATTTGTTTCTATTGTCTTTATGTGTTATATATAATTATATATTCATGGCTTTCTTTTTCACATGTGTAGTCTATGTTGAAGTCTAAAATTCGTACCTGGTGTCACCTGTTATAGGTGGGACCAGGGCTTTTTTTCAGGGGGAATTTGGAGGGGGGGGGGCGGCTGCTCACCACAATCGCTTGTAAACACAGAAGTCCGATTTCTGTGTTTACAAGTGACAGCTCTACACTCTGTGTGTAACCCCTCTGAACTTTGCACCCTGTATGTAATGCAATCTTGGTATTTAATGCCACTTTAAGACCTTCCTACTGTTCGTGAAATTTGACTGACCACACCCACTATTTTATGTGATTTGAAAAGTGTGTGTGGGTGGAGGGGTTGAGTTTCAGCACCTATTGTTTGAGAAAAAAGCCCTGGGTGGAGACTATATAAGAACTGTTTTGCTGACATATTTGTGTAATGACTAAGCACATTGTGAATTGTGCGAAACGCGTCTACCCAGCATTCTGATTCCTGTCGTTTTTGAGATGTCCAAATAAAAAGGATTTTGATCCACAATGGTGTGCACCCATTTCTTCTAATTTCATTGCATGCGGAGGCGAGCCTAGGCAAGCACCTACTGGATCATTAGGCTTCCTGGTCTTACCTGGAGAGGCAGGTGTTTCTCTTTCTATTCCATGTTCTATGTACTGTGGGAGACCAGATATAGTGAATCCTGGGTTTAGTAACACTTTAATATTACTTTCGCTTATCTGAAATCTGTGATCAGATCAAAGTAAAATAAATTGCTTTTGCAGATTCTTTTTTTTTTCATATTCTCTGTATCTTCTTCCTTTTTCTTCGTAGATTATGTTTGTTAAGCACTTCCCCCCAATTTAGTCAACTTTGAGAGGTCAGCCCTTTTAGTCTGTACCAGGCTTTGCCTCACTGGCATCCACCCAGCCATTAAATTACTCTCATCAATGTAAATGTGACCCCTCAGGGCCTTTCCACTTTTTTTTTTCTGGAATTGGAAAGAAAAACCGAAAGAATGTTAGACATGTGAACGTGAGAAAAGCATGCTGGATGTTTCAGCTTGTAAGGAATGCAGGAGGAGTAAATATGAACTCTAAAAAAAGACCATCAATGGTAAAGGCTCTTTCAAAATCCCAGACAATAGAAAAAAATCGGCAAAAACAAGAGATACTACAAAAAATACTAATTAGTTAAACACACTCGTGTGTGTTGCCCATAATAAACGGATTCCATCATATTAGACCAGTTGCTATGGCAGCTTCAGTACTTTTCCCTGAGTCTGAACACAACCTACAAAATCACTTACAGGGTTGACTCCAATTTCAAGTAAAGAGCAATAAACATACTTTTGATAATAATAATATAGTATATTTATTAACGTTTATCGATATATTAGATCTAAAGGTAAGTCATCTGTCAAGGAAAGTAGGACAGATGGATCCAAAACAGGAGCTGTACCTCTGAACATTAGGCAGTTGGGAGCTTTGACTTGCTACTGCAATGACATTTGTGTTCTAGTTCATGTGCCAAGGGGCCGTTGAATGTTGTTTGTGTGGATGGCGAGGCCATAAATGTGATGCAGAAGCCTCCACCTGCATATCAAAAATGTATGTAAAAAAGAGGGGTTTGGGACTTTGAATGAGGTATACATGAAAACTCAAAGATAAGACAGTGTAGTATGGATGCCTTTATTTGTCTAAAACACATAGCAGAGCATGCGATTTTGAATGTATACATAATAGTGAACATACATGACAGTGCATATAAAATGGTCCAGGGCTTAACTGGTTAACAACAACTACCCCCCCCCCCCCCATGTATTTTTAGTCATTTATTTATTTATGTATTTATTTATTTATTTGAATACATAACCTTTTCGGATGTCTTCAAGCTGGTAATGTGATCCAGCAAGATCTTCTTCCTCTCCACCTCTTCTCCAGCGCTGGGCGGTCTTTAACAATTTAAAGAGTGTCACTGAGGTCAACCGGACAACTGTATGTGAGTTCAGGTATTCGTTATCACACGCCACAGGGGGTCCAGCATTGCTCAATCCAGACATAAACCACTACTGGATCACAAAGAGAGTGAGTCTACAGGGACAGAGGTAGAAAAAAAGTGACCATTGTAGCTAAAGCTGCTTTATATGCTTACACTTCTTTGAGGATATATTGAACAAAAATTAAAAAAGTAGAGTTGAACTTTCACCTGGCGTTTCCTCCAAAAAAAGGAGCATGAACCGTCTTTTTGACCTTGCAATTTGCGTGTGGCTCTGAATTGTGAATGAATGGTGGCCCGGCGTCTCCTAGAATCAATGCGAATTGGCTGAGGGTGGTTTCGGGTGTGGGAACAGATGTGGGGGGTTGGATGGTGGTGTAGAAGTACCTCCACCCCCCTGCGCGGGCAGTCGGTGGTCCGGCACTAACCCAATCTAGGTGGCGGTCTGTGGAGTCCTCCAGCACGGTCCGTCTGCCGTACGCGCGACAGGTTGCGGGCAGCGGCTCTGATGTCCGCTCCTCCAGCAGCTTCCTCCATTGTGTGTCTCCTCTCTCTTCCGCCTAAGTGCTAGGTGTCCAGGATCGCCCAGGATCCAGAGTCCAGGATCGCCTGACACTTTGGCCAATCGGGTCTCAGAACCTGCTTCCTGATTGGCGGGGAAGAACTTTAGAAGGAACAACTGGATGGGCTCAGAGCGCAGTGCTCTGTGCCCCGAGCCCACCCTTTTTTGAAGCCTATTCGAGTCTCAGGCCCTAATCAGGTGCTTCAAAAAAACACCCATCCCACATTAGAATCCATAGTCCGGTGGCCTGATATGTAGATCAAGGGGTCGGACACATGGATAGGGGGGGCGGCAACCGTGCGCCCTCTATGGAATGGACACAACCTGAAACTTCTGACACTGGAGGGTGAAGATTTACTATTAGATAAGCTGTGCGTTCAGGTCAACAAATTACACCATGAAACTACATGATCAATTCATATCTTATGCAGATGAACAACACAAGTTGCAGGTAGGAAATGTACTAATGTCTTTAATCTATTCATGCCCAGCCTATGGGCCAATGACACCGGGGCCAGCCTCTTGTTGATCCGGGTAGACGTTATATGATACAGCCGATGATTGATTACTGTGCTGGACTGCTGCCAGTACCATGTGACCGCTGTAACCAATCACAGCAAGTCACATGACCGTTGTAAACAATGAATAGCTTCCTTTCAAGCCATCCATTGTATACAATTGTGTTGCTATCTGTGATTGGTCACGGTGATCACATGGTACCATGTGATCAGCTGTAGCCAATCACAGCTAATCACAACAAAATAAACTGAATTAATCTATTTAATTCAGTAAGATGCTTGCACAGGGCAATGAAATTCATTGCTATACGCAAACATATTGGGTAAAAAAAATACTGATCACTTCCCAAGAGTAGTACAATGTTACCAAAGCAACATTATATTGCTCTGGTCAAAGTGTGTTAAAAAAAAAATGTAAAAAGAAAGAAAGAAAATGTAACAAACAAATAAGAAAAATTAAAGAACAAATTATTATTATTATTATTTTTATTTGTACTGTCACCGGTCAGTAGGGATGAGCCGAACACCCATGGGTTCGGTTCGCACCAGAACCTGCGAACAGACCAAAAGTTCGTGTGAACTTTAGAACCCTGTTAAAGTCTATGGGACTCGAACATTTGAAATCTAAAGTACTAATTTTAAAGGCTAATATGCAAGTTATTGTCCTAAAAATTGTTTGGGGACCCGGGTCCTGCCCCAGGGGACATGTATCAATGCAAAAAAAGTTTTAAAAAAATGGCAGTTTTTTCGGGAGCAGTGATTTTAACCACTTGACCACTGGGCACTTAAACCCCCTTCCTAACCAGACCAATTTTCAGCTTTCGGTGCTCTCACAGTTTGAATGACAATTACTCAGTCATACAACATTCTACCCATTTGAAATTTTTGTCCTTTTTTTCACACAAATAGAGCTTTCTTTTGGTAGTATTTGATCACCTCTGGGTTTTTTATTTTTTGCGCTATAAAAGAAAAACGACTGAAAATTCTGTAAAAAAAAAAAAAAAAAATCTTGTTTCTGTCATATTAGCGGGTTATTTCTCACACACAGCATATGCATACCACAAATTACACCCCAAAACACATTCTGCACATTCTGGCGATACCCCATGTTTGAGACTTTTACACAGCGTGGCCACATACAGAGGCCCAACATGCAGGGAACGCCATCAGGCGTTCTGGAACACCCAGACCAATTCTGACATTTCTCTCCTACATGGAAAAAATCATCATTTATTTGCTAGAAAATTACATAGAACCCCAAAACATTATATATTCTTTTTTAGCAAAGACCCTAGAGAATACAATGACGGCCGTTACAACTTTTTATCTCGCACGGTATTTTCGCAGAAATTTATTCAACGCGTGTTTTTTAAAAAACTGTTTTGTGCTTAAAACAAAACAAAACAGTAAAGTTAGCCCAATTTTTTTTCATAATGTGAAAGATGAAGTTACGCCGAGTAAATAGATACCCAACATGTCACACTTCAAAATTGCGCACACTCGTGGAATGGCGCCAAACCTCGCTACTTAAAAATCCCCATAGGCGGTATTGCAGAGTATTGGGGTATTGCAAAGTATCATGCAGGGTATTGGGGTATTGCCGAGTACTGGGGTATTGCCGAGTATTGGGGTATTGCCGAGTATTGGGGTATTGCAAAGTATTGGGGTATTGCAGACTACTGGGGTATTGCTGAGTATTGGGGTATTGCCGAGTATTGGGGTATTGTTGAGTACTGGAGTATTGGGGTATTGCCGAGTACTGGGGTATTGCCGAGTATTGGGGTATTGCCGAGTATTGGGGTATTGCCGAGTACTGGGGTATTGCCGAGTACTGGGGTATTGGCGAGTACTGGGGTATTGTTGAGTACTGGGGTATTGCCGAGTACTGGGGTATTGCCGAGTACTGGGGTATTGCCGAGTACTGGGGTATTGTTGAGTACTGGGGTATTGTTGAGTATTGGGGTATTGCCGAGTACTGGGGTATTGTTGAGTACTGGGGTATTGTTGAGTACTGGGGTATTGTTGGGTACTGGGGTATTGTTGAGTACTGGGGTATTGTTGGGTACTGGGGTATTGTTGGGTACTGGGGTATTGTTGGGTACTGGGGTATTGTTGAGTACTGGGGTATTGTTGGGTACTGGGGGATTGCTGAGTATTGTTGGGTACTGGGGATTGCAGGGTACTGGGGATTGCAGGGTACTGGGGGGATTGCAGAGCTGGGATGTTTTGAGGGATGGCTGGATCTGTGACTGCATTTGTCACAGATCCAGCCACAGCTCGGCTGCTGACACCCCGCTCCCCCCCCCTCTCCTCACACACTGTACAGAGAGGAGAGGGAGGAGAGGGAGGAACCGGCGTCATCAAATGACGCCGGTTTGTTTACAAGTGATCGCGCCGTCATTTGACGGCGCGATCACGTGGTAAACGGCCGCGATCAGCGGCAATTTACCGTGATCCGTGATGCGCCGGGTCTTCTAGACCCGGCGAGCACGGACACTTTTGCGAGCGCGTCCCAGGGGACGCGCAATCGCGAAAGTGAAGGACGACGTCTCAGGGACGTCGTCCCAAGATAACCCCGCCGCGCCGTAGCAGTAAAATGCTTATGGCGCGGTGGGAAAGTGGTTAATAATGCTTTAAGTGAAACAATAAAAGTTAAATATTCCTTTAAATTTTGTACCTAGGGGGGTGTATAGTATGCCTGTAAAGTAGCACTTGTTTCCTGTGCTTAGAACTGTCCCTGCACAAAATGTAATTTCTGAAGGAAAAAAGTAATTTAAAATCACTCACCTTAGGGTGTGGTATGGATATTAAGGGGAACCCTGCGTCAAATTAAAAAAAAATGATGTGGGGTTCCCCCAAAATATCCATTTCAGGCCCTTCAAGTCCCTTCAAGTCTGGTCTTTAAGGGGAACTCCACCCCAAATTTAAAAAAAAATGCCGTGGACCCTCACACATTTTTTTCTATGAATGACTTTTCTCTGTATTGCCAGGAGCCGACAATTCATTATAGCCGCAAGTGATTTTAACCACTTGCCTACTGTGCACCTACACCCCCTTCCTGCCCAGACGAAATTTAAGCACTGCGTCGCTTTAACTGACAATTGCGCGGTCGTGCGATGTGGCTCCTAAACAAAATTGGCGTCCTTTATTTCCCCACAAATAGAGCTTTCATTTGGTGGTATTTGATCACCTCTACGGTTTTTATTTTTTGCGCTATAAACAAAAATAGAGCTTCAATTTTGAAAAATAATTCAATATTTTTTACTTTTTGCTATAATAAATATCCCCAAAAATATATAAAAAATATTTTTTTTTCCTCAGTTTAGGCCGATACGTATTCTTCTACATATTTTTGGTAAAAAAAAAATGCAATAAGCGTTTATCGATTGGTTTGCGCAAAATTGATAGTGTTTACAAAATAGGGGATAGTTTATGGCATTTTTATTATTTTATTTTTTTACTATTAATGGCGGCTATCTGCCATTTTTCTATTGGGAGTGCGACGTTATGGCGGACACTTCGGACACTTTTGTGACATTTTTGGGACCATTCACATTTATACAGTGAACAATGATATAAATATGCATTGATTACTGTATAAATGTGACTGGCAGTGAAGGGGTTAACCACTAGGGGGCGGGGAAGGGGTTAAATGTGTGTCCTATGAGTGTTCTAACTGTAGGGGGAGGGGGGGTGACTGGGGGAGGTGACCGATTGTGTCTCTATGTCATATGACGTGCTGTCAGAACAATGGAGTCCTCCGCCCGCCGTCATTTGACGGTGCCGGTGGACAAGTGGTTAAATTACTTTTTTTCCTTCAGAAATGACACTTTGTGCAGGGACAGTTCTAAGCGTGGGAAACAATGGCTACTTTACAGGCATACTATACACCCCCCTAGGTACGAAATTTAAAGGAATATTTCACTTTTATTATTTCACTTAAAGGAATTATTAAGATCACTGCTGCCAAAAAAACTGCAGTTTTTAAAACTTTTTTTTGCATTGATACATGTCCCCTTGGGCAGGATCCGGGTCCCCAAACACTTTTTATTACAATAACTTGCATATTGTGGATTGTGTATATGTGGCATATACTCCTGCGCTGATTATCTAGAAACCATAAACATATATATAATATATATATAAACAAATGTCCATGAACACCAGTGTTAATTTAAACCATATACATATTCTACAAAATCCTGTTGGTGCGTGCTATTGCACCTAAGAACAGTCCTTAATCCTTTAATCTTGTTTCAAAGTGAAAAACGTGCTCTGTGCTGTTGAATCAGGTATATTCTCCGTGAGTTAGCACCCTTAATTAGTGTCACCACCACCTCTAGTAAAGATTGCGCTCACCAGATCACATAAGGGACACAGCATATAATATCCTTTGAACAGCGGTTCTGCACGATCCTTTATCCTGTGTGTCAGACCCGAATGGCTCTCCACCTCTTGAGGCTCTCCCAAAAAGAAAAAAGCCTCTTATGGTGTAGTATATTTAAACCAATGTTTTATTAGAAAAGTAAAAAAGTAGAAAACTCACTCACATTTCGCAATGCCCAGCATTAGCTAGTCCAGCGTTACTGTTTGCGCAACGTGCGGCGTGCGTTCCAAGCCTCGTTTCGGATGCGATTCAATGGGCGGAAGTTTCAATATTGACAATGGAGGAGACTATTGGCGAATGCGATGTGTGAAGGGATATTGCCCATACGCCTCGACATGTTTCGCATGCACGCATGCGTCATCAGGAAGCTATCTACCTCGCATCCGAAACGAGGCTTGGAACGCACGCCGCACGTTGCGCAAACAGTAACGCTGGACTAGCTAATCCCGGCTGGGCATTGTGAAATGTGAGTGAGTTTTCTACTTTTTTACTTTTCTAATAAAACATCGGTTTAAATATACTACACCATAAGAGGCTTTTTTCTTTTTGGGAGAGCCTCAAGAGGTGGAGAGCCATTCGGGTCTGACACACAGGATAAAGGATCGTGCAGAACCGCTGTTCAAAGGATATTATATGCTGTGTCCCTTATGTGATCTGGTGAGCGCAATCTTTACTAGAGGTGGTGGTGACACTAATTAAGGGTGCTAACTCACGGAGAATATACCTGATTCAACAGCACAGAGCACGTTTTTCACTTTGAAACAAGATTAAAGGATTAAGGACTGTTATTAGGTGCAATAGCATGCACCAACAGGATTTTGTAGAATATTTATATGGTTTAAATTAACACTGGTGTTCATGGACATTTGTTTATATATATATTATATATATGTTTATGGTTTCTAGATAATCAGCGCAGGAGTATATGCCACATATACACAATCCACAATATGCAAGTTATTGTAATAAAAAGTGTTTGGGGACCCGGATCCTGCCCAAGGGGACATGTATCAATGCAAAAAAAAGTTTTAAAAACTGCAGTTTTTTTGGCAGCAGTGATCTTAATAATTCCTTTAAGTGAAATAATAAAAGTGAAATATTCCTTTAAATTTCGTACCTAGGGGGGTGTATAGTATGCCTGTAAAGTAGCCATTGTTTCCCACGCTTAGAACTGTCCCCATTTTTTCACTTGTCACAGGTGTTCACAGTAACTGCAGCAGATTAACACATTTATATTATACACTTAGTTGCGCCGGTGTCTCAACACACGTAATAATTTGCATATTAGCCTTTAAAATTAGCACTTTAGATTTCAAATGTTCGAGTCCCATAGACTTTAACAGGGTTCTAAAGTTCACACAAACTTGCCGCGAACACCCCAAATAGTTCGCTGTTCGGCGAACAGGCAATGTTCGAGTCGAACATGAGTTCTACTCAAACTCGAAGCTCATCCCTACCGGTCAGTGTCTCTGATCACCACCATATCCGTTATATTACGACTCTGTACTGTACTGGTGACAGTATTATGTAAAGAAAAAAATAAAAACATTTTTTTCCTAATGTCTTTATTTAAATTTTTTTCATTTTCCAAAACATTATTATCATACTATCATACTAAAGACCCTGGACTCTCTACATTCCAAAAAGGGGTAATTTGGGGGATACCCTGTCATTTTTGGGCCTCAACAAATGAGATAGGCCATCAGAACATCAGGATCGATCAATTTTCAGATATATACCAAAGTTTGTGGACTATATAACTTTCCTACAGACTAAATAATATACACTGATTTGGGTTATTTTCACCAAAGAAATGTAGCAGAATATATTTTGGCCTAAATTCATGCACATTTTTATAACAGAACAGAAACAAAGACAAAATTATCTTGTTTTCAAAATGTTTGGTCTTTTTTCAATCATTTAAAAGAAAACAAAAAAACACCAAAAGAAATCTCTATTTGTATGAACAAAATAATAAAAAAAAAATGGGGTACAGTGTTGCAAGACCATGCAAATGGTCATTCAAAGTGCGACAGCACTGAATGCTGGAAATTGGCCTGGGCAGAAAGGGGTAAAAGGGCCTGGTATTGAAGTGGTTAGGTAGTGTCCTAAACAGTGACTCACAAAGTGCACAATGTAGTAGCAAATTCATCTTTACTTTTCTGTAATTTGTAAGTTTTATAGACTTTCTTAAAATTTCTGTGAGCAGTTGAACACCTGAATGCATACAGTGGGGAGTGTCAGAAAGGGACGCCGTACCATGGTAAGGAAAAAAAAAAAAAAGAAGAAGCAGCAAAACAAAGGATGATACCAGGAATGATTATGTTTGACTAGTCATATTTTTGCTCTGAATCAACTGTCTGTTATTCTTTGCTGCCATCATGTGGTTCATTCAGATACTGATGCATTCTACTGTAGAAGAATTTAGAAAGCCGTATTAAACCCAAAGATATAATAAATATTGCAGCTTACCAATCATTAGATGTGGTGGTTACATTTGTTTTCTTTTTTAGACTTTCTTTCCCTCTTCCTACAGGTGAAAATTAAGAGGGAAAAAAAGGAATGAATTGAGCCATCACATCTAATGCCGCGTACACACGATCACTTTGCGTGATGAAAAAAAAAAACGTTTTATGTGATGAAACAAAACGACGTTTTTCAAACTTCATTTTCCAAAACGACGTTGCATACACACCATCGTTTTTCCAAAATGCTCTAGCAAAGCGTGGTGACGTACACCACGTTCGACGGCACTCTGTTCCATTGAAGCTCCGTCTCATAATTGGCTTCTGAGCATGCGCGGGTTTAAAAATGTCGTTTTCAACATCAGTTTACCCACACACCATCACTTTTTATGACACAAAAAACAACGTTTTGAAAACTGACAAAAAAATTCAAGCATGTTCGAATTTTTTTTTTGGTCGTTTTTTTGAAGACATAAAACAACGACCACACAGTGATTTTAAATGACGCTTTTGAAAATGTAGTTTTTTTTTCATCACAAAAAGTGATCGTGTGTACGCGGCATAAGAGATGTAAGCTCCAATATAATAAATATTTGCTTTTGGGTTTAATAGCACTAAAACAAATTTGGAACCATTATTCAGTGCCTTGAAAATGTATTAATACCACTTAAAATTTTCCAAATTTTTTCATGTTACAACCAAAAACGTAAATGTATTTTATTGGAATTTTATGTGATAGACCAACAAAAAGTAGCACGACCCCCTTACAAACTCTGCTTGGATTTGCCTGCTCATCTGCATTGCCATGACCTGATGAACATTCCAACACACCTGACACTCTGGCCCAGATTCACAGAGCGATTACGCCTGCGCAACAGGAGATGCGCGTGCGTAAGTCTAAATGTGCGCATGCGTTTCGATGCACGGCATCCCCAAAACAAGATACGCAAGAAATCTACTTTTTTTTGTCCAGCGTAATTTCGTTAGACAGGCGCATCCGTGCGAGCAAAACTGCGCTAGACAGACCATTGATTTGCTAGTCAAATATGCTAATGAGGGACTTACGGGGATCCACAAAAGAACGTTGGGGCAGCGCAGGCCACGCAGTGTGCGCAACAGCAAAATGTCCTGTCTAAAATTAGACCATATAAAAGCTGGTCTAAAAAGAGAAAAATCGTCTACATGTCAGATAAAGCAACACTGTTAGTGAGGAGCAGACCAGTCACACGTGTTGCACAACAATCTGTATGCCAACATGCCAGGGACATCGTCGCGCATAGCTATACTACTGACTTTAGATGAACAAAGAAGGATGAGGGCACGGAGGAGGGCACGGGAGAGCATCTTCAGATTCACCCCTCATGCCATCATGGAATTAACCACAACCCTGCAGGAGGACATCACCAGCCCAACACAACGCTCACATGCAGTGCAGCCACTGGTCAAGGTCATGGCAACACTCCATGTCCTTGCCAGTGGCTCTTTTCAGCGTACAAGTGGAGTGGTGGCTGGGATGTCACAATCCTCCATGAGCAGATGTGTGCACCAGGTTGTCCCTGCAATCCTCAGACGCATGGCCAACCAAATCATCAAACCCACCACTGAGGACCTGCGGCTGAAGGCAATGACAGTTTTCTACAGAATTGCCAGATTCCCACGCACCATCGGGGTCATTGATTGCACACATGTGGCACTCCAGCCCCCCCATGAGACAGAGCACATGTACCGCAATCGGAAGCATTGGCATTCCATCAACGTACAGGTGATAGTCGATGCCCAAGGCCTCATATGGCACGTCCGTGCCAAACACCCCGGGTCCAGCCATGACAGCTACATCTACAATCAAAGCCACATCCGAATGGAATTCGATCAGAACGTGTATGGGGCCACCTGGCTGGTTGGTGAGTGACATGGGTGGCAGGCATGACTGTCCCCCCCCATGATGCACACATCACAAGGGGCACATGCATGACTAACATCCTCCTGTCTTTTCCCTTACAGGTGACTCTGCATATCCACTGGGACCCCATCTCATGACTCCTATCCGGAACCCCCAAACCCCAGGAGAGGAAAGATACAATCAAGCACATGCCCAAACACGTGCAGTGGTGGAGCGCACCTTTGGCCTCCTGAAGTCACGTTTCCGATGCCTGGATAAGTCTGGGGGTACCCTCTTGTATTCCCCAAACTTTGTGTGCCATATCATCGGTGCATGTTGCATGCTGCACAACTTCGCAGTAAGAAAGGGCCTGCAGATTGACCTACGTGATGACCTGACCCCTGAACCAGACAATCCCCCCCTAACCGAGGGTCCCCCGTCTTCTGAGGGAAGAGCAGCCAGGAGACAGCTCACATTGGGCATCTTTGCACGTTAAACACACACATTAATCATGGCACAATGAGAATGCATGCATGCACACCACTGTGGTCCCTAGCACAGACACATCACATCCTCATCAAATTGGATTGGCACCAGTCCACCATGCAGGACTTGTGAGCAGCAACGCCACGCCAAGGCTCCAATTATGTCACTGTACATTCATACACCATTCACACGGACCTGGGGATCACTTCTCCCTGGTCCTGGGGAACCCTACTCCACCATTGAGGGTGACAGCCCTTTTCCGGCAGGAATGTCACCCCCACATTCAAACAGCATTCACAACCCAAAAAAAAAAAAAATTATAAAAAAAAACAAAAAAAAAACATTACCAGCAAAATCAAAAAATTTCCAGCAAAAAAAAAAAGAAGGGAAAAACAAATTAGTGCCCTTGACGTGAGCCACGCCTGGGGCGCCCCCGGCCACGGCCCCGGCTCCTCAGCGGAGACTCATGGGGGAGGGGGAAAACCGGGGAAGGAGGAGCAGCCCCTGATCTCTGCCCACCTGGCGGCCTGCCCTCCAAGGCCACGGCTATTCTGTCCAGGGCACCACCTAGTGTTGCCGTGTTGGCCTGGATAGCCTGGGTGAGGGCCCTCAAATCCTGCCCAACGCCTGCTGATGTAGTCTGCAGGTCGTTAAGGCAGTTTGTGAAAGCCCGGGAGTGGCAGTCCAGGTTCCCCAGCGTATCCTTGATGGAGGACAGACTCTCCTCCATCCACACCAATGTCTGGCTGACCTGTCCCAGATGACGGGTCTGGAGGAACTGGTCCCTTCTCAGAGTGGCGGGCAGGAGATCGGCCACCCCCCTGGTCTTCTGGGTCGCCTTCCTGCCTCCAGCTGATGCTTGTGGCCGGGGAGAAAGGGAGGCCCTTGGGAGGGGAGCCATGTTGGGGGAGGAGGGGGGGCTCCCCCTTAGGGAGGGCTGCCTGCTGCCAGCCAGAGGGGAAGAGTCCTCAAAAACCAAACGTCCAGTGCCTGACATGGACTCCTCCTCCTCATGATTCTCCTCCTCCTCAACCTCCACCTCTTCAACCTCCTCCGCGGACTCCGGCCTTGTCGGGGGGGCCTTATTAGGCTGCTGTCCTGGGAATGGTGCGGTCAGGCCAGATGGCCCTGCACCCTCCTGCACATCTGTGGATGACACAAAACATTCACAGGTTGGAGGATCCACACACTTGCTACATATTCCCTTTCACCCCCTCCCCCAAACATGCTACACCCCTGATATAAAAAAAAACTTACCTGGCACCACGGGCTCCGGACTTGAGTCAAAGCCGGGCAGGCCCTCCACTTCATGCCGATAAAAGGTTAGGGCTGTCAGCCTAACACGGCATGGTGGGCCCCCCCCCTGGCATGGGCAAGCATTTTGGCCAGCTTCTTTTTGACCAGACGCCGGAGGTCATTAATCTTTTTATCAATCCCAGACCGGTTCCGTGTCTCCCCCTCCCCCGCTGAATTCACCTGGTCAGTGATGATGTCCAAAATCTCTCTCCTCCTGGCTGGGGTGGTGTTGGCACTGTCTGGGCTGTGGAGGAAACGCCCATAATCGCTAATGGCCCGGGCAAGAATTTGTTTCTCCCCCAAAGTGAAATTTAGTTTTCTCTTTCTCTCTGTCATACTCATACAAAAACTCACTCCCAGTCAACAAAAATCAGTCACAAAAACAAGCACAACCAATCAAGCAAGAACACACACAAAGAGAAAACTAACACCCAAAAAATCACACAAGCACTCAGCAAAAATCAGTCACAAAAACAAACAGCAACAATTAAGCAAGAAAACAAACGAGCAGAAATATATCAAACAAACAGTCTCTCAAACACTTATCAAAAAACACTTTCAAAGATCTACTAACAAACACTTGATCACACAGTACACTAATCTGACAAATATAAAACACAACACAACTAACAACGGGACAAAAGCACTTTGTTAAATGGGAAGGGACAAAGGGATGTACTTTTGCAATGGAAGTGCGTTTGTGTCTGTCTATTTATGCTGTCTGCGTAGTCCTTAGTCCATTTCCAATTTCACTGATTGGGCCGTTCCTGAGTTGTGAGCATGCGCAGAGAGGTGCTGACCATGGTCTCCTTCAAGCGCGCATGCGCGAGCCGGCCGGCTCTTCATTTGCATGGGGTCACGGCTCATTTCAATGTAACACGCCCACGTCCTTCCCAATTTGTGTTAATCCGCCTTACGCCTCTGAAATAACGTTACGCATGCGCAATTTTCTGCGTAAAAGCTACGAGAATAGGGTGATTACGCGGCTACATTGCGCAAGTCTAACGTAAAGGCGGTGCGCTACGCCGGTCCAATAATGCGCAGATGTACCTGAATCTGGCCCTCTGGGTTCAGACATCATTGCACCACCTTAAAGCAATAGGTCAGACAAGTTTTAGGCAACAGCGCCAACTCAGCAAAGGAATTCCTCCAAATAACACCAAGCCAAGATATTTGCAGGTAAAACATTCCATTACATACACAAGTACAGTGGAGTTCTGCTGCGCCTGACAGGATAAACACAGTTAAATGCTTATACAGACACATTTCTGAAAAGGAAACCTCAGCCAGCCTATGAACCTTTAATCCTAATGAGAGGTCGGATTTAATGGCAATGGTATAAGGACCATTGTAGCAAAAATGACATTAATGTCCCGTTGCAGATCTGATGGTCTTCCCTGGCAGTAGGAGCTCATTAAAGAGGAGTTCCACCCAAATTTGGAACTTCCTCTTATCCCACTCCTTACCCCCTTACATGCCACATTTGGCATGTAATTTTTTTGGGGGGGGAGTGGGGGCTTCAGTAGGAGTGGGACTTCCTGTCCCACTTCCTGCTTCCGCCGAGGGGCTGGTTAGGCGATTAAGCCTTAATCGCCTACACCAGCCCCTCCCTGTAGGCGATCACATGGGACACTGACAGGTCCCATGCGATCGCCTCTCCAATCAGAGGCGAGCCGCGCCGCGCGCGCATGCGCAGTGCGGCTCGCGCATGCGCAGTGGGTGCCCGGCCGTGAAGCCGAAGGCTGTCACGGCTGGGTGCCCACAGTCAGGATGGAGATGGCGGCCGGGGAGGGGGGGAGAGGAGCGGAGCCCCGGTCGGCGCGTCGCTGGAACGCAGGAGCAGGTAAGTGAGTGTTTATTAAAAGCCAGCAGCTACACTTTTTGTAGCTGCTGACTTTTAATAAACACATTTTTGGGCTGGAACACCCCTTTAATTGTATCCAATATGGTGTAATAGCAAGCAATAAGGATTCTTGAAATGGTAGAAGCTAAAGATGTCTATGCACAGTGTTCAATAAAGTAACCCCAAGGTAAAGATGTCTGTGCAAAGTGTCTCAGTAAACCCGTGACAAAAGGATTTGTAAAGATGGTCGATTGCCCTCTCACCAATGATGTTTGTGAGCCAAGCTAAAGAGATTGTGGGATGAGTTGTTCCTGAGACTGATAATTGCTTTGCATTACTCTGTATCTGGACTAAATATCCCAGGAATCTTTGCTGCCACCAGAGAGATTTCTGGGAGGAACTATATAAGAAGCCAAAGCCCTGCCCTGCGAGAGAGGTCACGGCCTACAGCGTGGTGTATAACATAACAACCAGGATGAGAGGGGTAGTCTGCCAGCCTATGTTCTAAACTTTGCATCATGAGATCGGTACGGCAGATCCCCTGTCCCTACAGGAGCTGCTGTCTGGAGGGCATTGGCTTGGTCATTGGTGAGAGGGCAATCGCCCACCTTTAAAAATGCTTTTCTCATGGGTTCACTGGGACACTTCGCACAGATATCTTTACCTTGGGAGTACTGTACTGAACCTATCTTGAACACTGTGTATAGCTTCTACCATTTCAGGAAACCTTATTTCACCTTATTGGATACAATTAATAAACTCCTACTGCCGATGAAGACCATCAGATCTGCAACTCGGACACACAGGCACAGGACCCTTCTCCTGAGTTCTGGTCGAGGGCTGTCTCTCAGTCTGTTCTCCCTCCACTTGTGTGGGAATTCCAGTAGTACCCTGACTTGATACAACTCATATGGCTTCAGCTTCCACAATGTAAGCCTGGTGTCCTGGGACCAGAGCTCTCATCCATCTTCTGATCTCTTTCTCGGTGTGCTCACTTCCCAAGATCTCCACAACAGTGCTCCCGCGACTTCCCACACCTATTGTGGCTCTTGTCTAGGTCGGCTAAGGCCAGTTGCAGATAGCATCCCGGATGAGCCCCTAAATGTAGCACGGCCCCCTAAAGGACTGCTTGGATATACCTGCTCATCTGCACTACCATGACCTGATGAACATTCCAACCCACCTAAAACGTTGGGTTCAGACATCATTGCACCACCTTAAAGCAATAAGTCAGACAACTCTGTGCGTTTATGTTCTGAACTTCTGATAATGTTTACTAGAACAGTTCAAAGAAGATATTGTCACAAAGAGGAAGTAATAGATCTACTGAATTTTAGGCAACAATGCCAACTCAGCAAAGGAATTTCTCCAAATATCACAAGCCAAGATATTTGCAGGTCAGGGCAGCAAAGATCCCTGGGATTAGAGATGAGCCGAACACCCCTGGGTTCGGTTCGCACCAGAACCTGCGAACAGACCAAAAGTTTGTGTGAACGTTAGAACCCTGTTAAAGGGACTCGAACATTTGAAATCTAAAGTACTAATTTTAAAGGCTAATATGCAAGTTATTGTCCTAAAAAGTGTTTAGGGACCCGGGTCCTGCCCCAGGGGACATGTATCAATGCAAAAAAAGTTTTAAAAAAATTGCAGTTTTTTCGGGAGCAGTGATTTTAATAATGCTTAAAGTGAAACAATAAAAGTTAAATATTCCTTTAAATTTCGTACCTAGGGGGGCTGGCGATCCAATAGGGTCTCGACAAACCACCGGGGATCGAGGTATCCAGACACTGGGAGGCTGGTCACCTGTCAGTCGGTACCTGAAAGCAACTTGAAGGAGATCCAGGCGTAATTCTACCAAGGAGGTTCATCTCCAAAATCACAATCAGGAGGACCTGTGGCAGAGGTTTCTCGCTGAATACATTCCAGGAGGGTCTGTGGCAGAGACTTTTCCTTAAAGGTTTGAGCTATACTCTGGCTGCCAGGTCAGTGAGAGAGGCCTGTCCAGGTCTGCTATTCCCACTCAAGCAGGAGTGGCGCAAGAAGTGTTACACATGGGAGCAGGACTATTTCCCTATTGCTACGACTGAATTTGCTTTTCTTCTTCTCCTTTCAACTCTACCTTCTTCGCCACAAGTTTTATTGTTTTTACCTGGCTGGGTAATAAAGAGCACAGCAAAAGACACCTTTTCGTGGACATTCCTTTACTATTGCCATATGCACCATACACCCCTAGGAATTCAGAGAGCCATGAGGTAAATGTGCCACCCAAAACAAACCAGCAGCTCCTCCGGGGGTAGTGCTACACAACCTTTTAATAGTGTATATAGTATATCTCTTCTGTCTGTTATTCTCAGAGTGGATAAGAGATGTTGGTCCCTAACCGTACAGTATAGTTGGTTATTTAAATTTACCACTGCATACACATATTTATCAAATAAATGTAACAATTTAACAATCATTTTTTTAAGTTTACATATTAGCTAAATTATACACCACGCCTTTTATAGGTTATTATCCAATGAATCAAAATAATTGGCCAACTAATCGATTATGAAACAAATCGTTAGTTGCAGCCCTAGTTACAGCCAAAAATGTAAATTGGTATTTTCTGTGATAGACCAACAGAAAGTGGCACATAAATGTGAAGTGGAAAGAAAATGATAAATGGTTTTCAAAATGTTTTACAGATAAGTATCTGAAAAGTGTGATGTGCAGTTGTATTCAGCCCCCTTTACTCTGACACCCTAACTAAAATCTAATGGAACCTAATTAGTAAATAGAGTTCAACAGTGTGTAATTTAATCCCAGTATAAATACAGCTCTTCTTTGAAGTCCTCAGAGCAAACAGCATCATGAAGGCCAAGGAACGCACCAGACAGGTCAGGGATAAAGTTGTGTAGAAGTTTAAAGCAGGGCTAGGCTATAAAAAAATATCCCAAGCTTTGAACATCTCACGGAGCATTGTTCAATCCATCACCTGAAAATGGAAAGAGTATGGCACAACTGCAAACCTACCAAGACATGGCCCTCCATCTAAACTGACAGGCTGGGCAAGGAGAGCATTATTCAGAGAAGAGGCCTATGGTAACTCTTTAGCAGCTGCAGAAATCCACAACTCAGGTGGGAGAATCTGTCTACATGACAACTAGTCATGCACTCCACAAATCTGGCCTTTATGGAAGAGTGACGAGAAGAAATCTGTTGTTGAAAGAAAGCCATAAAAAGTCCTGTTTGCAGTTTACGAGAAGCCATGTGGGGGACACAGAAAACACGTGGAAGAAGGTGCTCTGGTAAGGTGAGACCAAAATTGAACTTTTTGGCCTAAAAGAAAAATGCGTGGCGTAAAACTAACACAGCACATTGCCCAGAACACACCATCTCCACTGTGAAACATAGTGGTGGCAGCATCATGATGTGGGGATACTTTTCTTTTGAGAGAAGCTGGTCAGAGTTGATGGGAAGATGGATGGAATTAAATAGTCTGCAGAAAACTTGAGACTGAGGCGGGGGTTCACTTTCCAGCAGGACAAAGACCCTAAACATACAGCCAGAGCTACAATGGAATGGTTGAGATCAAAGCATATTCATGTGTGAGGCCGCGTACAAACGGGGAGACATGTCCGCTGAAACATGTCCGACGGACCGTTTCCAGCGGACATGTCTCCTCGGATTTTGGTCCCATCGCGTGTACACACCATCGGACGAAAATCCCCTCTGACTGAGGATGCGGTGACGTGGCGGTGACGTTGATGCCGCCACGTCACCACTCCAGGAAGTAAAATACTTCCACGCATGCGTCGAATCCATTTGACGCATGCAGGAGATTTATGTCCGCTGGTTAAGTCCGACGGACAGGTTTCCAGTGGACAAATTTCAAAGCATGCTTTGAAATATGTCCGCTGGAAAAACCTGTCCGCTAGGTCGTACACACGATCGCATATGTCCGCTGAAACTGGTCGGCGGACCAGTTTCAGCGGACATATCCGATCGTGTGTACGCGGCCTTAGAATGGCCCAGTCAAAGTCCAGACTTAAATCAAATAGAGAAATTGTGACAAGGCTTGAAAGTTGCTGAATGCTGAATGAACAGATGCAAAAACTGGGCAAAATTGTCACTCTCTAGATGTGAAAACTGGTAAAGACATCCCCAAAAATACTTTTCGCTGTAATTGCAGCGAAAGGTGGGTCTACAAAGTATGGACTTGGGGGAGGGGGGGAGCTTAATACAAATGCATGCCACACTTTTCACATATATATTTGTAAAAAAAATCAAAAAACATTTATAATCTTCCTTCCATATCACAATTATGTGCTCTCAATATTTTGTTGGCGGAAATTTTGACAGCAAAAGTCCAGTGGAGCATTCACATAGTCGGAATTTCTGACCAAAAGCTCACATCAGACTTTTCTTGTTGGAATTTCCGATTGTGTGTCCACGGCATTATCTCCTCCTATCCCAGCCCCATGATCCTGATTAACAGAAACCCATACTTTTTACCAGGGAAGCGATGCAATCCTTCCTGCAATGGCAGGACTCAAAACCCTATCCCTTACGACAAGCAATTGGCTCTAATGGAATTAAAGCCCTGTGAGAGATCACAACTTATTCTTTACCACACCGGGGTCAGTGGCTTCATTATTTCCAACATAAAAATTATTTGATACGTACAATGTGACAGGACAGCTCCATAGGGACCCCATTTGAGGACCTATGCCTTTCTGACACAGAGTGTCCTCATGCCATCACAAAACTAAATTGTGTGGAGAAAAACCGGGACGGCCGCACTCCAAAAAATGTTCCTTTATAATAAAACAGATCACAACATCAACATGTCACAGCAAAAAAACAGAAAAGAGCTGACGCGTTTCACACCAAAATACAGTGCTTATTCATAGCTATATGGCATTCTGATATCAAGCGCCTTCCCTAACTATCCCTTTTATGTCTGGAATTAGGAATAGGAAATGGGATGTGCCCTTCCTTCAGAGGACTGAGATAAAGCCTTTCTTTAGGCCTTCAAACTAATCACCACCTCGCCAGCACAAGAGAGAAATTTCAAAATTTTGACTAGCTGGTACAGAAACCCAGCTTTGTTACATAAGATTATTCTGTTGTTTTTTAGACCAATGTGGGGGGGGGGGGTGGTGCAAAGAGCCAGGAGGCATGCATTTCCACTTGTGGCAGTCCTGTCCCAAGATTAGACCATTTTGGAAATCTATATTTCAGTTAGGCCACTTAATTACACGTAGAACAAGGCCAGAAACACCAGAAGTAGCTCACCTCTCCATAATACCAGGGTCTATTAAAAAAAAAGAAGGCGGCTGGTGCTCAAAATTTTTGGGGGGGCGCAAACGAAAAAAAATTAAAAAAACAATTGCAGCCTCACTGTAACCATCAAATGCAGCCACTGTGCCATCAAACGCAGCCACTGTGCCATGCCATCAAACGCAGCCACTGTGCCATCAATTGTCACCACTGTGCCATGTCATCAAATGCAGTCACTGTGCTATCAAACGCAACAACTGTGCCATGCCATAAAAAAAAACACTGTGCCATGTCATCAAATGCAGTCACTGTGCCATCAAACGCAACAACTGTGCCATGCCATCAAACGCAGCCACCGTGCCATCAAAACGCAGCCACTGTGCCATGCCATCAAAACGCAGCCACCGTGCCATCAAAATGCAGCCACCGTGCCATGAAAACGCAGCCACTGTGCCATGCCATCAAAACGCAGCCACTGTGCCATGCCATCAAAACGCAGCCACTGTGCCATGCCATCAAAACGCAGCCACTGTGCCATGCCATCAAAACACAGCCACTGTGCCATGCCATCAAATGCAGTCACTGTGCCATGCCATCAAACGCAGCCACTGTGCCATCAATTGTCACCACTGTGCCATGCCATCAAAAACAGTCACTGTACCATGCCATCAAACATAACCACTGTGCCATCAATTGTCACCACTGTGCCATGTCATCAAATGCAGTCTATGTTCCATCAAACGCAACAACTGTACCATGCCATCAAACACAACCACTGTGCCATGTCATCAAATGCAGTCACTGTGCCATCAAACGCAGCCACCGTGCCATCAAAACGCAGCCACTGTGCCATGCCATGAAAACGCAGCCACCGTGCCATCAAAATGCAGCCACCGTGCCATGAAAACGCAGCCACTGTGCCATGCCATGAAAACGCAGCCACTGTGCCATGCCATCAAAACACAGCCACTGTGCCATGCCATCAAATGCAGTCACTGTGCCATGCCATCAAACGCAGCCACTGTGCCATCAATTGTCACCACTGTGCCCCCAATTGTAGCCACTGTGCCCCCAATTGTCGCCACTGTGCCCCCAATTGTAGCCACTGTGCCCCCAATTGTCGCCACTGTGCCCCCAATTGTAGCCACTGTGCCCCCAATTGAAGCCACTGTGCCACCAATTGTTGCCACTGTGCCCCCAATTGTTGCCACTGTGCCCCCACTTGTAGCCACCGTGCCCAGTACCCCCCTGGCACTTACCTTTCTGGCTTCTACCGTCCATCGTTGTCCCTCGTGCTGCCCTCGATGATGCTTCAGTCAATCATGTTACTGATTACCAGAATCAGATTACCTGATTGGCTGAGACGCCTGTCAGTCTTATCCTGGGAACGCATGGCCGGTACGTCTCGAGGATAAGCTTCAGGAAGCCGACTACAGCCTCAGGGCTGTACTCGGAAAGCCTATCAGAGCCAGCGGCTCTGATAGGCACTTCCACACAGCCAGTCAGCTGCCGCTATTCAGCTGACCGACGCTCAATGTCCGGTCAGCTGAATAGTGGACGGCAGCAGCAAAAATATACAGATTCATACAGTGTATGAATCTGTATATTTTACTGGCTGTGAGCGATCCAGAGGGGGCGGCGATCCGGCGTCCCTATGGACGCACCGCCACTGGAAGGACATGTTATAAATTCTTGTTTTAGCGGGCTGGGCGTTGATCTCTAGACATTAGAAGTCTACCACTGTCCCTACAATTAGGGAATGGGGAGCTAAATTAAATGACATTATGAGGATGGAAGCGCTAATCCCTGAGTGTTGAGAC
Source organism: Rana kukunoris (assembly GCA_029574335.1). Taxonomy (NCBI): domain Eukaryota; kingdom Metazoa; phylum Chordata; class Amphibia; order Anura; family Ranidae; genus Rana; species Rana kukunoris. The sequence continues at coordinate 91,731,561 of CM056058.1, read as the reverse complement.
AAACCATTTACCAGTGACGGGCGATTACAATGATCAGCTTTATTTTATTCATGTAAAACCTTTATTTCATTATATATATTTTTTTTACTGTAGAATGAGCTGGAGTTTGGCTTCCATTTATTAGTGGAAGATCTAAATCTGCTACTCATCTAACATTCCCCTTCACACAGACTAACAATGCTGTTGTCTACTGTGGCCCCTGTGCGCCTTTATTCAGAGTGTAGACCCTCTGATACAGGCGGTGTGTTACTGGCCAGATCATCAGGTGAACAGAGGGAAAAAAAGGCTAAAAAAAGAAGACTAATGCAGCCACAACATTTAATAATTGGTAAGCTGCAATATATTACATTTTTGGTTTTGGGTTTAGTACTGTTTTGAAAAGGAAAATACACATGATATGGATAAACAATTTCCTATTTCCATGATAGATTCCCGGGAATACATCTGAGACATAGACTTCTAACACTAAGCAGAGCAGCTTAGTGTATACACTGTATGCTATTAATAACTTTTATATGTATGCATTTCATTTTCATACAAGTTCTTGCAGCTGTAATGGTGTAATGCACAGTAGTAGTGTAGTCAAGTATCATTTCTACAATAGTATAACTCCTAAAATGTTAAAGATCTATTACATTTTAACCACTTACTGGGAACATATACCCCCTTCTTCCTGACCAGGCAAATTTCAGCTTCCAGCACTGCGTTGCTTTAACTGACAATTGCGCGGTCGTGCAACGTGGCTCCCAAATAAAATTGACGTCCTTTTTTTCCCCACAAATAGAGCTTTCTTTTGGTGGTATTTGATCGCCGGTGCGGTTTTTATTTTTTGTGCTATAAACAAAAAAATTGTGACAATTTAAAAAAAAATATATATATATTTTTTACTTTTTGCTATAATAAATATCCCATTTAAAAAAAAAAGTTTCAAGTCTCAGTTTAGGCCAATACGTATTCTTCTACATATTTTTGGTACAAAAAAATCACAATAAGCATAGTGACTGATTTGCGCAAAAATTATAGCGCCTACAAAATAGGGGACATAATTATGATTTTTTAATTATTTTTTTTTTTTTACTAGGAATGGTGGTGATCTGATTGTTATTGGGACTGCGACATTATGGCGGACACATCGGACACTTTTGACACATTTTTTGACACATTTTTGGGACCATTCAGATTTATACAGTGAACAGTGCTGTAAATATGCACTGATTACTGTATAAATGTGACTGGCAGGGAGGGGGTTAACACTAGGGGGCGAGGAAGGGGTTAAATGTGTACCCTGGGAGTGATTCTTACTGTGGGGGGAGGGGACAGACTGGGGGAGGTGACTGATCTGTGTCCCTATGTACAAGGGACACAGCATCGGTCTCCTCTCCCTGACAGGACGTAGATCTCTGTGTTTACACACAAAGATCCACGGTCCTGCTCAGTTACTGGGCTATCGCGGGTGCACGGCGGCCATCGCGACTGCCGGGCACGCGCATTGTGTCCCCAGTAACGCAACGGGAGCGCGCGCCCCCTAGTGGCTCTAAAAGACGAGGACATCATATGACGTCCTGTCAGAACAATGGAGCTATCGTGCCACCGTCAAATGTGGTTTATAGCAGTGGTCTCCAAACTGTAGCCCTTTGCTTGCTTTTGTCTGGCCCTTGAGGTACTATTCCCTCTACTGACACCAACAATGAGGCACCATTCCTCCCACTAACACCAATTAGGCTTCATTTCCACTGGCGTTTTTACAGCCACTTTTCTGAGCGTTTTTTACAGCTTAAAAACGCCTGTCCATGTTTATTTTAGAAAACAAAAATTATTTTTTTTTTGAGCTGGAGCTCAAAAACGCAGCGGCATCGTTTTTGAGCGTTTTTGCGCGTTTTTGAGCGTTTTTTAATGTGTGGCGTTTTACAGCTCTATTGCTGGAGCTTTAGAACGCACTGGTCCCGCTTTTTTTTTGCAGCTTAAAAACGTCTCAGCCATCTACAGCTCAAAAACGTCATGGTGGGCATGAGGCCATAGACTAACATGGACAGGCGTTTTTAAGCTGCAAAAAACGCTCAGAAAAGTGGCTGTAAAAACACCAGTGGAAATGAGCCCTTATAGTGTATAATTCCTCCTGCTGATACCAATGATTGTGCACTGTTTCCGCCACTAATACCAATAATGTGACGCTATTCCTCCTCCGACTGAACACATTTTTAATCCTGCTGACCACCAAACTTGAGACATTGTGGACTACCATTGATGCTGGGGCATTTTCTACTCTAAGGCGGCGTACACACGACCGAGGTTCTCGCTGAAAACCAGCGAGAACCTCGCTGGAATGTGCATTCCAGCGAGGACCTCGGCCGTGTGTACGGTCTCGGCGAGCTTCCCGTCGGGAAGCCCGTCGAGCAGAAATAGAGAGCACGCTCTCTATTTGCTCGACGGCCCGCCTGGAAGAATGGCTGGTTGCCATTCCCGACGGGCGGGTCGCCGATTTTGACGGCCGGCAGGGAACCTCGACGGGCGGAACGATGTGTTCTGCCCGTCGAGGTTCCCTGACGTGTGTACGCGGCCTCACTGGCCACAGTCGGTCCCTCCTAAAGTCGGAAAGGCAGTATACTGGCCCTTTGTTTATATATATATATATATATATATATATATATATATATATATATAAAAAAAAATGTTTGTTTAAAGTTAGTGTTAATAACAGTGTTAGGGTCAGCATCAGTGTGTCGTATGTAGATAAAAGGGATGACAAAACAGGATGACAAAACAGTTAAAATTGGAAGCGCCCCCCCCCCCCACAGTTGCGGAATGCCGGCCGCCCGCATACTAGAAGCAGCGCGGCCGATGTATGGGGGCGCTAGACTAATTTTCCTAACAGTGTAGCGCAAGCCAGCGGGGTCTCTTTTTGTGCTGCCCCCCTGCAAAGTGCTGCCCTAGGCCTGGGCCATGTTGGCCTAGGCCAGGATACAGCTCTGCTCACAATATTTGTAATAATGTGTGTGTAATAGTTTTTTTGTTGGCTTTCACTGGACAAATGTAACATTCTCCATTATTTGATCCTAAGAGAAAAACAGCTATAAGAACATTCAACCATGAGGGTTAACATTCAATAGTAGAGAAAGTAGCCTAACACTATAGACTAGGAACATTAGTGGAAATAATATGAGGGAGACTTCTGGACTGTGTACATCTACAAAGATTCCTATGTGAATGACTGAACACATGGGTGTGTCAGAAATTGATTCACCTGTGGCTGCCAGACCCATAGGCTAATACCAATAATGTGACGCTATTCCTCCTCCGACTGAACACATTTTTAATCCTGCTGACCACCAAACTTGAGACATTGTGGACTACCATTGATGCTGGGGCATTTTCTACTCTAAGGCGGCGTACACACGACCGAGGTTCTCGCTGAAAACCAGCGAGAACCTCGCTGGAATGTGCATTCCAGCGAGGACCTCGGCCGTGTGTACGGTCTCGGCGAGCTTTGATGTAGTTCCCATGTCTACCAGCAGGTGTCTCTCAGCAGCCACAGGTTTATAGTACTTAGTCATCACCTGATGCTCATTGCTCAAAGAGTATTTAGTCTTTCCTGTGCTACTTCCACTTGCCTTATTGTTTTTCCCATATGCCTTTGACCTGCGTTTCGTACACCTACATCCTGATCTTAATCCTGATCCTGTTCCTGTTCCTGATCTCTCCACCCTCCTGCTTGTTTCTGCTCCCATGTACCCCTTGCCTGTCCTGGCTTGCTCCTTCCTCCTTTTGCCTGATTTTCCTGTATATAACCCTGGCTCGAATACCGACTACTCTTACCCTGCCATCTGTACCTAGTTAGCTTGGTTAGTTGGTTTAGAGTGATCTCTCTCCCCTTTTTTTTTTTTTTAACCAGGCGCTACACCTCTTTCAGTCCAGGACTCAGAGACGGTGTCTTTCAGCAAGGGTACTTGTTGGCAAATCATTTCCAGTCCCCATCCCAACAACTGCTGAGACCCAAGCAGCAATTTCTTGGCTCTCTGGCTACCACCCAGGGGCAACAGCCCCTCAGGAGATTGGAACCCTTCCTGATGTGGACACAACAATCTGCTCAGGCTTCCTCCCCCAGCTACTTTCTGGATGCCCCCTCCCAGGGATTGACCAGGGCATGATAAATATTCAGCTGATCATTTGAATCCCCCTTCCTATGCTCTGGAAGCTTCTTCTAGAGTCAGGGGGAAGCAATCAAACCCTCAGCTCAGGAATCCTTATCAGACCCAACCAATCAACAACCACTCCACTCACTACAGTGAAGCCAAAAACGAAACTTACTTAGCAGCCAAACAAGGAGTGTGCTACACCAGTAATCTGTTCCCCTCACTCTGCTCTCTAATGCCGTCAGGGTTTGTAAATGTTTGTTTTTTTATTTTCTAAATAGGTTCCTTTAAGCTAGTGCATTGTTGGTTCACTTACCTTTTCCTTCGATTTCCCTTCTAAATGTTTTTTTTCTTTGTCTGAATTCCTCACTTGCTGTTTCTCCTCAGTAAGCTTGCCCCCAACATCCAAGCTGTTCTGGCTGGGGGTTAGTCAGCCAAAACAGCTTACTGAGGAGAAAAAGGAAGTGAGAAATTAAGACAAAGAAAACAAAAAAACATTTAGAAGGGAAATCAAAGGAAAAGGTTAGTGAACCCATTTAGAAAATAAAAAAACAAAGCTTTACAACCTCTTTAACCACTTCCCGCCCGGCCAATAGCCGATTTACGGCCGGGAAGTGGTTATGAAATCGTGACAGGCCGTTCTCAAACGTCCTGCACGATTTCATGCCGCACGCGCCCGTGCGGGCGCGCAGCGCGGCGATCGGTGATGCGGGGTGTCAGTCTGACACCCTGCACCTCCGATCTCGGTAACGAGTCTCCGGCGGAGCCTCGTTACCACGTGATCAGCCGTGTCCAATCACGGCTGATCACGATGTAAACAGGAAGAGCCGCCGACGGCTCTTCCTCACTCGCGTCTGACAGACGCGAGTACAGGAGAGCCGATCAGCGGCTCTCCTGACAGGGGGGGTTCGCGCTGATTGTTTATCAGCGCAGCCCCCCCTCGGATCGCCACACTAGACCACCAGGGAAATAAAAAAAATACAAAAAAAAAGACAAAAAAAAAGACAAAAAAAAAGACAAAAAAAAAAAATGACAAAAAAAAAGGGGGGGCAGTAAAAAAAAATGATGCCAATCAGTGCCCACACATGGGCACTGATTGGCAACATTGATCCATCAGTGCCACCCCTCAGTGATCATCAGTGCCACCCCAATGTCTGTCAGTGCCACCCCACAGTGCCAATCCATGCCCAGTGCCCACCTACCAGTGCCCACCTGTGCCACCTATCAGTGCCCACCTGTGCCGCCTATCAGTGCCCACCTGTGCCGCCTATCAGTGCCCACCTGTGCCGCCTATCAGTGCCCACCTGTGCCGCCTATGAGTGCCCACCTGTGCCGCCTATGAGTGCCCATCTGTGCTGCCTATGAGTGCCCAGTGCTGCCTATGAGTGCCCATCAGTGCCGCCCATGAGTGCCCATCAGTGCCGCCCATGAGTGCCCATCAGTGCCCAATACCAGCGCCGCCTATCAGTGCCCATCAGTGCTACCTAATCGGTGCCCATCAGAACTACCTCATCGGTGCCCATCAGTGCCACCTCATCGGTGCCCATCAGTGCCACCATATCAGTGCCCATAATTGAAAGAGAAAACATACTCATTTACAAAAAAATGAACAGAAAAAAATAAAAACTTTATTTTTTTTTCAAAATCTTCGCTCTATTTTTAGTTGTTGCACAAAAAAAAAAAAACGCAGAGGTGATCAAATACCACCAAAAGAAAGCTCTATTTGTGGGGAAAAAAGGACGCCAATTTTGTTTGGGTGCAGTGTAGCATGATCGCGCAATTGTCATTCAAATTGCGACAGTGCTGAAAGCTGAAAATTGGCTTGGGCGGGAAGGTGCGTAAGTGCCTGGTATGGAAGTGGTTAAGCTTTACTGGTTTAGATTATTTGATTATGTTTTATATATTGTATTTAGGTTTTGTGCTGCCCTAGGCCTGACTAAACTCGTGCACCCCCTAATTTAAATATGACCCATCTCTTCCTGTCAAGGCCACACCCCTTGTCATTTAAGACCCGCCCTGATTTTTTTAATGTGGGCACTAGTTCTGAGGGCCTGGGGCGGGGGGCAATGGATTCCCTTAATTTACATAGATTTCCTCTCACTTCCTGTTAAGCTATGGGGCAGGAAATTAAGGGAAATATCTAAAATTGGACAGGGGCTATAACCCTCCCTTACTCTTTCCAAAAGGAAACAAAAAAGTGTTGCCTATAGTTCTACTTTATGCACAAATTTCTGATAATTTTATGGAGACAACTAAAAAGATAACCATGCCAATGGTGCAGTCAAAATTAGAAGCAGAGCACTCCCCCTACTGTTGCTAAATGCCGGCCACCCGTATACTCGAAGCAGTGTGGCTGCTTTATGGGGGGCGCCAGACTAATTTGCCTCTCATCCCAGTCCGCCCCATAAGACTGGCACTACACTAACAGTCGGTGGGAACTCTTTCTGTGCTGCACCCCTGCAAAGTGCTGCCCTAGGTGTTTTTGGCCTAGGCCAGGATACAGCATTGTATATTGTTGTTTTACTGCCCATGTTCTCCACATTATTTTATATATCACATATTTATGCCTGGTGTTCTCTTTGCATGTCCATTCAGTTCTGGTCACACTTGTTTCATCGGATACCAGCACTCGGTATCCTTGATAGCGTGTTCCACTTGCAAACCTCCAGTTGCAGTTTGAAAAGAAACATTTGGCGGTGGTATTATTACCAGTGCTAAATATGACTGCTTCCTGGTTATCAGGGAGTTGGCATGCTCATATTAATTCCCCTGCTGGTTGAATGTTCTTAGTCTATAGTGTTATGCCCTGTACACATGATCAGAGTTTCCGTCGGAAAAAAACCTGACTTTTTCCGACGGAATTCCGTTCAAGCTGTTTTTCATACACACGGACATACCAAATTCCGACCGTCAACACTAGGACGAGCCTAGAAAAATTAAGTTCAATGCTTCCGAGCATGCGTCAAATTGTTTCCGAGCATGCATGTTTTTTTCTCCGCCGGAGTTCCATACAGACTAATGGAATTTCCGAAAGAAATGTTTTCTTTTTCTAACTTTCAAAAAGTCCAATGGGACCAGGAGCGGACTTACAACTCATGGGGCCCCCAGGCAATAGGAAATTATGGGGCCCCTGGGAAATATTAGATTATGGGGCCCTCGGACAACAGGACATTATGGGGCCCCCAGGCAATAGGAGATTATGGGACCCCCAGGCAATAGATTATGGGGCCACACAGTATAAACACACACATACAGTATACACACACAGATACACAATATACAGTACACATACACACACACGGAATACACATACACACACTGAAAAGCTACTGGCGTGGCGGGGCAGCTATAATCTTCAGATTTTTTTAAAAACACAGAATTTTACATACTGTCCCTGGTTTTACTGAGGCTGGCAACCCTGATGGGGCCCATAGTGGCATGGCGCCCTCTGGCAGTGGTCAGTCCGCCCCTGGTTGGGGCACACACACAGTCGGACTATCCGATGAAAAAATTCCGTCAGGCTTTTTCCATCGGAAATTCCGATCATGTGTATGAGGCATAAGGCTATTTTCCCCATTGGTGACTTCTAAGGCCGCATACACACGATCAGTAGTGATGAGCGGAATATGCCATATTCGATTTCGCGATATTTCCTCCAGGGCAAACAACTTTCTCTAAAGGGGCATTGCTCAAGGGGGATGAGCCAGAAGTGCAGGCGGTGGACCCGAAAAGAAGAGGATCAGAGCTCCTCTGTGCAAAACCATTGCACAGAGCAGGTAAGTTCAACATATTTGTTATTTATTAAAGATAAAAAAACAAAGCTTTTTAAAACATTTTACCTCTGAGCAGCAAATCATTCAGTTATCTCAAAATGGACACCCCCCTGGACCCTCAAAAGGCCTAGAAATGGGACTTTCATAAATATTCATGAAACCGTGGACAGATCAAACAGCAGTTCCACAAACAAATGCAGCGATATGCTCAATAAATTTCCACATCACAGTGACCATGCAATGTCACACAATTGGTATAAAATAAACACATGCAACCTCTGTATAATAAATTATTAATATTATTATTATTTTTATCCCTGCAGACAATTTTGAAGATTTTTGCACAGACCTGTGAGGTCTTCACACCATTCCTAGCCTGTACAATTTTTTGAAGATCTTTTCTTATGCAAGAAAGCATCCACCAAGTACTTCTCAAAACCAACACATTACAAATCACTCTGTATAGTAAAGCTAAAATTAGATGTGTGAATCATGTAAAGACCATGCACTTTATTACTACACATCAATCAGTGGTGATAGCTGTAATGAGCCTTCTTCATGATTGAGTTTGACTTGTGATCACTGTACACCATTGTGAAAAATAATATATTCATTCTTTCACAATTATGTTAAATGAATTGTCAGCGGGTTTTTAAATATGTATTCCTTACCTAAAATGTTTCTAACCTGACAACAATGCTGAGGTGCAGGAACCACCAACTATATTTTCATATTGAATCCAATATCCAGTTAAAACGGATTTCCCAGAAATACTTACCTCCTCATTATGTAGAGGTTAAATCCCTTGTCGGCTGCTTCCATCTTCTCTCCTCGGGTGGCGGGCTTTTAGCCTCTTAATTTAAGGTGACCAATTTTTTTTTATTAAATCTGGGGCCATTTTTTTATTTTTTATTGGCAAATGTTTAACCTTTTCATAAGCATATTTTCCTGAAATTATATATGCAATGTATGTGGTATGTGTTAATGGAATGATTGAATGATATATACATTATTTCTCACATTTCGTTCATGAGATTAAAAAAAGATACTGAGATATACCAAATGTTATAAAGATAAGATAGAGAAAAAACAGAGTACAGAGTTCAGGAGTGTGATACATAAAGAATGCATCAATGAAGGGCTAAGGAGAGTGCTACAAAAGGATCCAGGGCTATGTAGCGCTCAGGAGCATTCTGCATAAAGAATGCAGGGCTCAGGAGTGCACTACAGAACGAATGCAGGGATCAGGAGTGCACTACATAAACAATGCAGTGCTTAGGAGTGCACTACATAAAGAATACAGGGCTTAGAAGTGCTCTACATAAAAAATGCAGGGCTCAGAAGCGCTCTACATAAAGAATGCAGGGCTCAGGAGTATGCCACATTAGTTATGCAGGCTCAGGAGTGTGCTACATAAAGAATGCAGGACTCAGGAGTGCGCTACATAAAGAATGCAGGGCTCACCAGCACCCATTAATGCAGCCTCACCAGCGCCCATTAATGCAGCCTCATCAGTGCCCATCTATGCAGCCTCATCAGTGCCCATCTATGCAGCCTCAGCAGTGCCCATCAATGTAGCCTAATTGTATCCTGTAATTAGGGAATTATATAATCCCATGCATGCGCACAGGAGTCCGGCATTCCAGCAAGGACAGAGTATGCTCTGAATGCATGCTGTGCTCAGTGTGCATTCAGTAGAGGAATGTGTGCAGACTGGTAAGTGTTTGTTATGCTATGCCTCTCCTGCAGGTCTCTTCTGTAATAAAAAACTGCCTATTTACAGTTACTTGTTAAAGGAGAAGTCCAGCCTTAGCTCGAGAAGCTCACCTTGGCTTCTCATATGGGTCACAGGAGTGCAATTCGTTTTGCTGATGTCACTGGACTGATGTCCGCTCTCTGCTGATGTCATTGGAATCAGTCCAGGCACCACATCATCACAACAATAAAGTCTGGATCCGCCAGGTGTCTGGACTGATGCCTGTCTCAGACTCTCAGCGAGCCGATGAGAGACTGAGATGGTCGCTCCCCGGCCCCCGCCCCTCCACAGCTCAGTGCTCCAGTAACTGTGGGGGGCAGAGTGGAGAGCTGCTGACTGACAGGCCGGACCGATGCTGCCTCCAATTAGGCAAGTATGATTATGGGGGAAAAAAATCCCATACTTCTCTTTTAGGTTTAATTTCACTGTAAGTCCCTTCCTAGGCCCAAAATGGACTTGATGCTCCACATTTGACAGTTGGATAACAGACGGTAGAGGACTCAATATTAAAGCGAAACTACATTGCATTTGAATTCCATAATCCAAACACACTATTTAATTAATTTCTAATATTCAAAGCAAACTCACCCATCCATCCATATCTCCATGCTTTATTTTTCTGAAAAATCACTTTGAAAAACACCCCCTGGCATTTCTGTCTGTGATAATTTGGAGTACAGGTAGATGATTCATGTAGCATTTACTTCCTGGAATCCACTTGCTCTTAGCTCAGGCATACATGCATGAGGGTGTGCTTAGCTAAGAAAACCTCTCCTCCCCTTTTTAAAGGGTCACTAAAGGAAACATTTTTTTAGCTAAATAGCTTCCTTTATCTTACTGCAATCCTGGTTTAATGTCCTCATTGTTCGTTTTTGCTTTGAAGTTGCTGTAATCCTTCTCTGATCTCCACACTTCCTGCTTGTATGTTTCCTTATGAAAAAACTCATAGGAGCTTCTCTCTGTTGTCCCTGATCAAGGAGGTGTGATTACTGTGTGTCTAAAACCCCTCAGAAAGTTTAATTTTAAAAACAAACACTGCCCTGTAATTGTTTGTTTTTGTTCTGTGTGTCTCTGTACTTCACAGAAACATGAAACTAGATTAAAAACTAAACTGAAACTGCAGGCACAGTATATAATTGATTTTTATCTATTTTAAATCATTTTTAAAAGGAATCAGTTAACTATTATGTCTCTATACCCTGTAAAGTTCCTTTACAACTCCTTTCAGATTCCTAGGATGTATGACATCATTTGAACAGGCCTGGGAAAACAGAAATGAACTAAAGACATGAAAAAAAAAAATTTTCAAAGTACATTTGTGTAGCACCCTGCTACTTTCATAGCCGGTGCAGCTGTACACTTAGAGGGTGGTCAGAGAGTTAGTTGCCTCTAACTGTGTTTATTTGGCTAAATTCAGGGCCTCTGTTCCAGCTTTGGCTGTACTGTATGTGTCCACTGTCGCTGTCTGGGGAGCTGGTTCCACCCTGGACCAACAGGTGACAGCAGTAGGGTCAAGGTAGTGTAGATATTCTTCCCCGGCGGCCAATCAGTGGGGGTTGATCGCCTCGCTGTGCATGCTGGGGAGGGGTATTTAGGGAGCACACACCATTGGTTCGGGGTCATCGTTGCCGCCATCCGCCTGGGCAGTAGTCCCACCACCCCTGTGTGTGGACCACCCCCGTGTGTGTTTCAGTGTTCCTGGCTCTGGGACCACGTTGGTCTGGAGCAAATAATCTGCTTTGTGGGCTTAGTGCGTAGGCAGTGAGCTGTCCTGTGCTGTATGTCTGAAGGGAGGAAGCCGACCAATGAAGAACCTGTTTGGGAGAATACCGAACATGAGGCTGGTATCTCAGGAGAGCCGAGGCCTACTGCTTCATCGAATAATGTGTTTGGGTTTCAGGCAGATTAAAACCCAGACACATGGTTCAGTACCCTGACTGTCAGGGTGAATCCTGGACAGGTGACAACCCTAGGTAGCAAGTAACTTTTCCAGAAGGTACTTGCTCCCACTTTCTCATTCCTCACCTGAGCAATGGTGAAGTTGCATTGGGACCCCCTTTACCCCCCACAGGCTTCTGGGATACATGTGACACATCTTCAGGACAGTCTCCTCTAGTTGGTGCATCTGCAGTAGAGGGCTGACTGTGATTCATCAGAAAGTCACATCCACATACGCGGTTTGCATAAGTCGTACGTCCGGCGTAAAGTTATTCCCCATATTGGAGGCGCAACTCATGCAAAGGTATGTACCAGGGAACGAATGCCGTCAAATTTTACGTTGTTTACGTTGTACGTGAATACTAGGTTACGTTCACGTCGTAGGCAGTGATTCGACGTATCTTAGGCAGTTGTTTCGACGTGATTGTGAGCATGCGCACAGGGAAGCGTCCAAGGCACGACGCATGCGCAGTTCGTTTTAAGTACTTGTCTGAAGCTCGGCCCATCATTTGCATGGGGTCACGCTTCATTTAAATGTATCACGCCCACTTCCAGCCCACTTCCACCTACTTTGACTTAGGCCGGCTTACGCCGTCTAATTTATGTTACGCCGGCGCAACGTTGGCAGCATTTGCTTTCTGAATTCCATGCTTCCCTCTTTGCGCTGCGCCGGCGTAGTGTAAAAGACATACGCTACGGCGGCATATATATGCGCTGATGTATGTGAATCCGGGCCATTGTTTTTATCTTTAGTATAGGAGGGACATATCAGGTTTTTTTTTTTGCTCTCTGTGTCTCATAGTGGAGATTGCCCTTCACCTTCTGCCCGCATTTTATACATTATAACATGCTTTCTTTGGTTTGCAAGATTGAATGTAAACACAGGTTCCCTAACATATAACTGAGGACAATTAAAAAAGCAAGCACATAAGTTGAAAAAAAAAAGATGCATTTGGCCATTACGACTATGACGAGGAAGTGGTTAGCTGTCTGTTTACTCTTAACACACTTGTAATAAACTTTACATTTCACCTTCCTTTATTGCTGGGAGGGAGGTCAGCGTGCTTAGTCCCTTTCTCCCCTTTCATGCTCACTCTCCCTGCCTCTTTTGGGCCTGTACCAAGGGTGAGAATTTACCAGGCTGTTATATTTAGAAGGGGCTGAGCCTGGAGACGGGACTTGTTTACGGTAGGACTGGTAACCTAGCCCATGGTTACTCTGAATACACCTGTCACCCCTTTCCACTGGAGCCCAGGGAGGGAGGCCAGGCAGAGCTTAGTGTCTCCAAACAAGTAATGAGTAATAGATCACTTGTGCTCTGTGTTCTCATATATGCTATAGGACAGTGTTACTCAACTGTACTGAAGTAGGTATACCTTTATATATATATAAAAAAAAAAGCAGTGCTTAGCATGAATCCTTTTAGTGGTGGTGCTGCTTTACCTTATCAAATACATTTCTTAGCAATATTTGTTAAAGCGGAGGTTCACCCTGAAAATCAACTTCTTACCATTAGATCAAGCATACTGCTGACATCTGCAGTATGCTGGGTTTTTTTTTTGCTGTACTTACCATTTTATCGTAGTTCTCATTCGGCTCCGGGCTGATTCCCCGCGGGGAGTAGGCGTTCCTAAGACGAGGCATAGATGATTGCCGTGCGGGTACAACGCGTCACGCCTTCCGAAAATAGCTAACGTGAGACTCGGCTGTTTACGGCGCTATACGGCGCATGCGCTTGCCGTGTAGAGCTGACTGCGCAGGCGACGTAAAAAGCCGAGTCCCACTTCGGGTATTTTCGAACATCTACGCCTTGTCTTAGGAACGCCTACTCCCCGGGGCAGAGAGAACCCGGAAGTCGGGTGAAAACTACGATAAGACGGTAAGTACAGGGGGGAGGGGGGAACCCAGCTAACTGCAGATGTCAGCAGTATGCTGGATCTAATGGTATATAGTTTTTTTTAGGGTGAACCCCCGCTTTAGGTGTGTATTCATATGTTTTCCAAACAATGGTTTAAAAGCTGGCTACATACTGTTCGATTTTTTTTATTTATTTTTTTATCTGTTATACAAGCAAAATTTACTAATATCTATGTAATGTTAGAGCATACCTAAACAGACAATTGAATTTATAATAACCTGTCAGGATATGGCCTCGATGGAGTGATGATCTGGCGCTCAAATGGTGAGAAACGGTCCCCAGAACCTTTCTTCTTTCCCTTCCTTATCTCTCCTTTCCACAAAGCGACCCCCTTACATTGTCCCCTTCTTTTTCCTCTCTTCTCTTTTCTTCATTTATCAAAACCAGACATGGGGATGCCCCCACGGAGGGGCACACTGCACATTGGTCTCACCATTCAGACTTGGGAGAAAAGGCAAACATTTCACATACTCCAACCTTTTAACAAGTGTTTTCTTTCTATGCTTTTTATAAACTACATAGTGGTCATTCAGACCTTATTTGTATTAAGATGCCTTCAAAATGGTTTCATTTATTATTAACCCCTAAGTGCTGACGTCACACAAATATGTGGGCACTTGGCGGGGGGCCTAGGTGCCGTGAAGCAGCATATTTGCATACCGATTAGTAGACACAGCTGTGCCAGGAGAGTGCACCCTGCATGCTCCCGCCACAGTTACCTGTAGCTAACAGAAAGCTGCCAATCACTTCTTGGGATCAGAAGCTTTCCGTTCATGTGACCGCCGTGACAGCCAACCACTATGTAGCTATTGGAACATAGTACCAATAAATATGTGATTGTTTCAGTAGGGTCTCATACTTTATTAACCACTTCAATACCAGGTAATTTCACCCCCTTCCTGCCCAGGCCAATTTTCAGCTTTAAGCGCTGTCACAATTTGAATGACAATTACGCGGCCATGCAACACTGTACCCATATGACATAATAAGTTATTTATGCTAAACATTATTTTTTTTTTTGCTTCTATCGGCTGGTTAGCATAAATAACTTATTATGTCAATTTTTTTGGACTATATGTTATAAGTAAGGGCTCCATCATTTGATTAGTTTTGATTTGGCCTAATTATTGTTATTATTTATTTTTTACATATCCCTTTATTTTTAGATCAACGTTGTTTAATGGGGCATATTTCCATCTTGTGCCCAGCCTTATCCATCTTGCTACTTTTTGCTATTTTTTAAGTAAGTGATCCAATTGGTGTTGTATAGAAACACCAGGCTTGCTCTCATTTGAAACAAATATATGTTTAAGCTCCGAAATTTAGTTTGACCTTTTTCCCTTCCCCTTTTTCCCTCCGTATCCCCTCCCAGCTTTTCTTGTCTATCAGTGTCTCACATCATTGGACCAGCTATCCTTCCTCACGGGGGAGGTATATCCCACCCGGCGGAGGGACCACTAGACAAGCTTCGGACATTTTAGTATTGGGGTGAGCATTTAATATCTGGCCTCTGCAACCCAGAAATATTGTGCTGTTCTTTGTGTCTGTTTTATGCACTCATTCATTGTTTGTATAAAATTAATGCATATATCTTCTTATATTCATGTAGTCTAAACTATAAGCCTTGATTGTGTATAAAGTGTAGCGCCAATAAGGGGGCTCTGTCTATAAGGACTCTCCTATAGGCTCAGTGATGGGTGTCAAGATCCTTGCTGTGAATACAAATGTAGAATATCATATGTTTATGATCAACAAATGAAAAAATTCTAATAAGGAGAAAATAATAAATTCAAAAGAAGGGGGGTTAATCAAAACACTCCCACCTTAGTAATCACTTGACATATCAGCAAAATAGATGGGTGTTCAGACCCGTTAGGAAAGCAGTGTTAGTGAAACATCTATAACAATGCAATCTATAACAATATAAAACATATAGGGCCAGATTCAGGTAAGAGAGCGAATCTTTATTTTGGAGTAACGTTTCTCATTTACGTTACTCCGCCGAAATTTTAGGAGCAAGTACTGTTATTCACATAGCACTTGCTTCTAAAGTCTCGGCGGCGTAGCGAAAATGAGCCGGCGGAATTCAAATTGGGTGGGTAGGGGGCGTGTATTATATAAACTAGGCGCGATCCCGCGGTGAACGTACTGCGCATGCGTCGACTGTCAGTGCGCATGCTCCAAATTCTGTCAGTGAACGTCAATGACGTCAATCCCCATTCACGGAAGTTTTACGCAAACGACGCAAAAAAATTAAAATTAGACGCGATGACGACGGCCATACTTAACATAGGATACTCCACCTAGGGGGCATGTTTTTCTTTACGCCACGTATCGCATACGGAAACGTCGGAAAGTCACTGCGTCGGGCCCGAGTATGATCGTGAATTGCCGATTCTCGCTGATTAACATATTCTTGGCGTTAATCAGCGGGAACGCCCCGAGCGTAATTTTTAAAATTGCAGTTCTGATACGACAGCGAAATACAATTAAGCCACTCGTATAGGAACTCTAACCCCGCGTTTCTTGTTTTCTGCTTACAGAAAACAGAAACGCCAGCTCAAAGTGAGAGTTATGCTGGCGTATCACTGATACTCCAGCCTAACTCTACCTGAATCTGGCCCATAGTGAAAACATGCAAAGTGAAAGTGCACAAATACCATAATGTCCACTGTGAATTGATGAAGACAGTCAATCAAATAAAAATCAGTCCATACACCCTAAAGGTGTGACGAACGTGTCCTCCTTCTAGTGTGCTTGAATGGGATGTATAATCCAAGGTACAATCCTTAAATAATGGAAAAATAAATGGGTACCCTTACCGGATAAGGTGGACCCTCAACTCACCATACGGTGGGGGGTCTTTAGGGCTTGTAAAGGCCGATTGCCTAATCAGGTTGTTGTCCAGATGGTAGTCCTGGGCAAGGATGGTCTCTAAAAATCCAGAGGATGGCTCTGTACTGTTATGGTCCCCTGATGGTACACACTCACTCTTCTCTCTCTCTCTCTGTAGATTCTCCTACTGGTGATGAGCGCTCGGATCTCGGTAGGTCGGTCGGGTGATCGGATGGGTCGGTAGTCCGGTGCTGATCGGTAAGTCGGTCGGTGTTTCCTGGTAATGGTCGGTAGTCCGGTGATGATCGGTCAGTCAGTATCTCCCGGTGATGATCGGTAAGTCGGTCGGTGTTTCCTGGTGCTGAGCGGACCAGAGGAGTTGCGCGGTGTGAGGAAAGTGACGGGCAGGTCTCCTCGGAGCATCAAGACAATAATTTTTAACAGTACTTTGAGAAAGCCCTGCATACCATATAGTGAATAACAGGATCAAGCATGGCTGAGTTGAACCTGCAAATATGCACAGCTCTTTTTTATGTCTTAAAGCAGAGCTCCACCCAAAAGGGGAAGCTCCGCTTGTTTGCACCCCCCCCCCTCCACTGCCACATTTGGCACTTTTTTGGGGGGGAGCGGGTATATGGTTTTGAGAGGTAGTTGCCCCCACTTCCAGCTCAGTTCGCCACAGCAGTCTGAGCCGGAAGTTTGGTCCCCCCCTCTTCCCCCTCGCAGTCTTTTGGGACACATCACATGTCCCAGAAGATTTTGGATTACGAGCATTCTCCTGGAACGGATTATGCTCGTAATCCAAGGTTCCACTGTATATTAAATATATAAAAAACACCCTTGGCTGCAGACAAATCCACATCAATCACAGAAGAGCTGTTGGTGTGAATTTTAAGCAGACAACTGGAGGATACAGATTGGGACACATCACAGGTCCCAGAAGATTTTGGATTACAAGCATTCTCCTGGAACGAATTATGCTCGTAATCCAAGGTTCCACTGTATATTAAATATATAAAAAACACCCTTGGCTGCAGACAAATCCACATCAATCACAGAAGAGCTGTTGGTGTGAATTTTAAGCAGACAACTGGAGGATACAGATTTATTTTTTCTAAGGTTGAGTTCATTTTAAAGTTTGATGTTAGGAGTTAAAATTAAGGTTTACTGTTTGGAGATTAGGCTTGTGTTAATGGTTAGATTTAGGTTAACTCTTTTGTTTAAGGGTTAATTATCTGTTCACAGTTAGGGGTTCTGTAGGCTTTTATATCTTTAGACAGGACTTTTTTTCAGCAGGAACGTGGGGGAACGCAGTTCCGGCACCTCCCAAACTGAATGTATGTAATGGAAAGAGGTGCTGGAGTGTGCTGGGGAGTCTATTGATGCTGGCTACTGGGGAATATATTGTTGCTGGAGGGGATCTATTTTTGGGAAGGAAAGATGTTTATTGTTTCTGGGTTGTTCTTCTGTTGCTCGTGGGGGATCTATTGTTTCTGGGGGGGGGGGTTGATGTAGTGGTCTTTGTTGCTGGCTGCTGGAGGGTCTATTGATGCTGGCTACTGAAGAATCGATTGTTGCCGAAGGGGATCTATTTTTGCAGGGGGTTCTATTGTTGCTCGGCGGTGTGTAGAGGGCGGAGTCAAGCATGGCTTGGATGGGCGGAGTTCCTGCACCTATTCTCTAAGAAAAAAAGACCTGTCTTTAGATACGCATTATGTATTCATTTTACTGGTCTTATCACATTGTCAAGTATGACATCTCTTAGCCAAACTCTATAAACTTAAAACTAACTTGTCAATTTTTTGCAATAAAAATGAATGTACAGCCTTGGGTTCCTTTCCCTTTCTGTCAGACCTCCCCAATAAATTTTGTTCATATGACTTTTATTTGCTATATACGAAAAAATAATAGAATGGCGGTACTATTGATCGCTCATGAAGAGTATTCACGTGCTAACACTCATATAATAATCTGCCAACATCCTCCATTGAAGTCCACAGATGAAAGACTTTTTTGTACATATGCCAGTATGATGAGATTGTACAGTCCTGGCTCAGCTACAGTTGGGATATGTGTGTAACTCACACAGACCTAGAGTTGGTACAGGAAAAGGTCGAGCACCAGCTGTGATCAGTCTGGTTCTGGAATTTCTAACATTCTTGTCCACCTTATATTTTTTTATTATTATACTACAGAATATTTATAGCACAAATGATGAAATTATTAATTTTAAGAACTTTTTTATAAACTTTTGATGCAAATACTTTCAATTGTCTCTAAAACTTGTAAAATGTAACTGAGATAAGCCATTAATGACATCTAAGGCCTCGTACACACCATCGGACATATCCGATGAAAACGGTCCGCGGACCATTTCCATCGAGTATGTCCGATCGGGAGTTTGATCCGATGGTGTGTACACACCATCGGATCAAATTCCCCGCCGCCGGACGGCGCGGTGACGTGGCGGTGACGTTGACGCCGCCACGTCACCGCCACGTCACCGCACCAGGAAGTTAAACACTTCCGCGCATGCGCCGAATCCATTCGGCGGCGGCGCGGCGGTGGTGGGGGACGACATGTCTGCTGGTAAGTGTACTAACCAGCAGACATGTCGGGCGGACAGATTCCACCGGATAGATTTCAAAGCATGCTTTGAAATCTGTCGGGTGGAGAAATCTGTCCGCTAGCCCATACACACGAGCGGAGATGTCTGCTGAAACGGTCCATCGGACCGTTTTCAGCGGACATATCCCCTCGTGTGTACGAGGCCTAAGATGAATATCAGTTTCAATATTAAAAACTGAATATATGAAAATTAATATTAGATTATATTTTTACAAGCTTTTAACTCCCAAATGTTAACTCTGCTGGCCTGCAGAGTATTAGTGACTACAGCCTGAGATTACCCCTTCATTATCAGGTAATTTTTCAGTTTATAGTGACAAATACTGCATCATGTAACACTGTATACAATTGGTTATATATAATTGTTTTTTTATATTTATTTTTTCAAACAAACCAAGCTTTATTTTGGCAGTACTTGATAACCATTGTGTTTTATAATTATTATTGTTATTATTTTACTGAAGAAAGGGGAAAAGACGAAAAAATAAAATAAAACAAACAGTTAAGCGTAGGAATCAACCGGCAACAACTTGGATCCCCCCGCCCATTCTGGGCAAAACCATCACCCCTAGCACCAAAGTCAAAAGTCTTGGGGTCATCTTTGACTCCTACATGACAATGGACGCACAAATAGGGTCAGTTGACAGCGGATCTCACCATCTGCTGCGCCTACTACGCAGACTCACTCCTTTTATTCCCAAGAAAAACATAGCGGTCGTGGTGGGAGCAATTGTAAACTCCAGACTGGACTATGCAAATGCCCTTTACCTCGGACTCCCCAAGTACCAAATCGCTCATCTTCAAGTCGTTCAAAATACGGCCGCCAGACTTGTGACTGGGAAAAAACCCTGGGAATCAGTCTCACCTTCAATGAGATCCCTTCACTGGTTACCAGTTAAAGACAGAATCACCTTTAAAGCACTCTGTCTAACGCATAGATGTATCCATGGGAATGCTCCCCATTATCTATGCGAAAAAATAAAAGCTCACAATCCCAATCGTATTCTACGATCCACCAATCAAAATCGGCTTCAGATACCGAAAGCCAGATACAAGTCCAAAGGAGACAGGAGATTGGCTGTCCAAGATCCCAGACTATGGAACGCCTTACCAGCCAGCATTCGGTTGGAGGAAAACCACTTAGTCTTCAGGAGAAAGATCAAGACTCATCTCTTTTGATCTCAAAGGAGACAGAAACAACAAGCGCCCAGAGGCGATTTACTTCGCATGTGCTGCGCTATATAAGTTTTCATTCATTCATTCATTAATCTTACTGGCAAAGACACCCTTTTTGGAAAATAGACAATCCAAGGTGATCTAATTTTTTGGAAATTAAGAAACATTGGCAGGGTTAAAACCTAGAACATGGTAAAGGTGCACTAGATACATTAAATATACAGATCATACACAGAGGGAGGAGGAGGTGAATGGGTATAGGTCACATACACTGTGAGTCTGAAGATGAGAGGTGAAAGCGGTTATTTTACAGGTCACATAGGGACAGCAAGGAGCTGAGCTATACAGGGGAGGAGGTTAAATGATTACTATCCACTAAAGATGCTGCTGCCCCCATTCATCTTAAACTAATGTAAGAGGAAGGGGAGGGCTCACAGATGTAAACACCACACCACTTGGAATGGCTCTGTACAACTCTGAGAACGGACCTGTCTGATGACAGATGAGTTCACAGCCATTAATGGGGCAATGCTACTTCTGGAGGTATGTTTATAAATGGCACTTCAGAAATAGATGTTCACCACAGGCCCGGTCTTTTTTTTTTAGAATGTGATATTAGTAAAGCTCTTAACTTTGTTCACATTGGCCAGTGGCACAACACTTTAAGGTTTCATTCACACGGCTGAACATTTTTTATTCATGCTTGTAAATATGTTGAAATGCCTTTAAGAAGCAATGCATTGTGGGTTCAGAAGTGCCGGGATCTATGGACTCCACTAACACTCAGTAGAAACAGACTACACTTCCCACAATGCCGTGCCCAATTGGAACATGTGACACCTCCGCACAGACTTATGGGGGAAGTTACTTAAGGACAGGGAGGGGCTGTTTTCAGCCTCTTGGGACCTGCATATTTTCCTCTGCGGAGCTCTGCAGAACAGCACAGCCGTGCTGTTAGGTCTGAAGCCTGGGTCTGGAGTCGCCAGGAAGCCAGCCTGCTAGAGCGAAGTAAGACCGCTGTACCTAGTTCGTGTTCCGGGAGATCGGTGAGGCCATCCAGCTGACAACTGAAACAGTGGAGAGCCTGATACCGGACACCTTGTGCTACGGGACGGTGACTAACCAGCACGCTTTGGAGAAGAATCCAGGCAGATCGGTCTGGTCGGGTGAGAGAGCATCTGCTCAACCTTCAGCTTTTCCCTTGGTATCGGCCTCTGACTAAGCTTTAAGGCCTTCTAAGTTGATAGTTGTTATACACAGTGACTGACGCTGGCGTTCGGTCAGTTCACCACCGTTACTATTTATATTACCCTGTTTTGACTAACTTCATTTCATCGTTTATCCCTTTTGGAATACAAATTCTAAAGTACACCAACGGCCGCAACGTGGACTTTGGTCTCGAGACACTTCTTCAACTGTTTGCAGGACTGCCCGCTAGGGGAAGCTTGCGAGCATAGGCTAGACGTTTACATTAGTTTAACTGGATGGCACAATTCTTTAGGTTAGATTTTCTATTTTGTTTCCTCCTAACATAAATTGCTGATTCTCGCAGGGGCCCTTGCAGAATCATTGTGTGTCATTACATAACTGTTGTTGATGGCCATTTAAACTTATGTCTGTTTCCTAATCCACATCAAGTAAACTCGTTCTTTTAATTTTAAATATATCAACTGTGTGAAGGGTGTTTTTTTCATCTGAAGAGATGCCCAGGAGCAGGTAATACTATTATTCTCTTATCATTTCATGTTACATGCCTGCTATTGTGCCCCCGGTCAAATAGAGGTCACAATACATTTGCTGGGCTTCTGATGTGTCAAGGGAGGGTTCGAGCTAATTAAATAGGGGTGAGTCACAAAAACAGAGTAGATCCCAAATCAACCAGTGGCCCTTGAGGGGGTATCGCTACACGGATGTTATTACACGGGTGTTTTCTGGGAAAATGTTCCTGCATAATAATCAGTAAAATACTTGCGTATAGATGCTTAACACTTAAAGACGTGTTCGTTTTAATGTTACAAAGAATATAGCAGAATATGTAAAAAGGAAATCAGGGATGCAACAATTCCAAACAATCAACAGACTGAGGTCAAAAAGAAGGAAAATGTATTAAATACTTTCTTTAGCTCTGAGTATACAAAGGAGCATGGTGGAGCTCATGGCCATAATGGGGATGGTATTGACTCAGCCCAAATGATCCACAATGGTTCCAAATAGATACGGTCCAGAAATATTCAGACATAGACATAGTTATGCAAAGTAAATGTAGACAAAGCACCTGGACTAGATGGTATACACCCACGGATCCTAAAAGAATTGATCTTTGCATTTTAAAGCCATTGTTTTTTAAACACTCGTTAATGACTTAAGCAGTACCACTGGATTGGCGTAAGGCCAACGTGGTGCCTATATTTAAAAAGAGACCAATGTCTTTATCAAGTAACTATAGACCTATTAGTTTAACTTCTATACTTGGGTAGATACTAGAGAGCCTAATAAAATACCACATAGATGGGTTCTTGCTGAAAAAAAAAAGTATTTTAACCACTTCAGCCCCAGAAGAATTTGCTCTGACCAGAGCATTTTTTGTGATACGGCACTTCACCGCTTTAACTGACATTTGCCTGGCCATGCGATGCTGTACCCAAACAAAATCACACAAATAGAGCTTTCTTTTGGTGGTATTTGATCACCTCTGCGATTTATTTTTTTGTGCTATAAACAAAAAAATACAAAAATTTGGGAAAAAAGCAATGGGCCAGATTCAGATAGAATTAGATTATCGTAGCGTTTCCCAAATACACTACGCCGCCGTATTTTACCTGGCTCTACGTGGAATCCAGGTAGATTTTGTCCAGTAAACAACGGCGGCGTAGTGTATTTCTCCCGGCGCAATCCATATACGCGATTAGGGGGCGTGAAGCATTTAAAATAGGCGCGTTCCCGCGGCGATCGAACTGCGCATGCTCCGTTCCCAAATTTCCCGCCGTGCATTGCGCGAAATCACGTCGTTACGTCATTTTTTCTTGAGTAGCGTCGTTTACGGACATTCCTATTCCCGAATGAGTTACGTAAAAAAAAAAAAAAATATTTTAAATTCGACGTGGGAACGACGGCCATACTTAACATGGGTTACGCACTGTTAGACCAGCAAAAAGCTGGTCTAACAGTACGTAGAAAAAAATAGACAAAAGCGATTGCGAAGACCGCTCGTATCTTCGTGGATCGCCGTAAAAACTCATTTGCATATCCCGACGCATGAAAACGACGCAAACTCCTCTCATCGGCCGCAAAAATATCGCAGCGTAGATCCGAAGGCTTACGAAGACGTAAGCCTCTCGGATCGAAGCCTGAAGCCGCCGTATCATGGTTTGAGGATTCAAACTAGTGATACGGCGCGCGAAATTTGAAATTACTCCTGTCTAACACCAGTTAGACAGGTGTAATTGCTCTGTGAATCTGGGCCAATATTTTTAACTTTTTGCTATAATAGATATCCCCCCAAAAAATAAAAAAAATATGATCAAAATGATAAAAGATCATTATGATTCAGAAAATAAAAAATTGGACGTTATTCGGGGAATACAAAATAAACTCAATCCCTTCCGAGAAACGGATACTTTACGCTCATCGTAAGAGGAAATGAAGTCCTATGTGGATGAATATAACAAAAAAATAATACAAAACAAAGATAAACAATTTGAAAAGGATTCAGTGGCATTCAAAATGGGAAGAGCGTACAAATAGGGGAACACGTCGGGGATCTCAATACCCTGCTGCACCCCACACACACCCCACAGGCCATACTGAAAATTCACATGAAGATATGGACACTAATCGCACTCAGGCACAAAAACGTAAAACACCCCCACCCTCTGATGGGGAAGAGGTTCCACATACCTCCTCAGATACACGAGGTAGACATTACCCTAGTGGAGCCATTTCTGGCGCCACCATTAAACAACCTAGACAGTCAAGTTTTCACACATCAACCTCAAAAGACAAAACATCTATGACCCCAAGACCATCACACAAAACAACACAGCATAGAGTCACATAGACCAATTTGTAGTTCGCCCCACTTAGCCCAATCACGCACCTTTGATGTCATTAACCTAACTCCACACACTTTCACACCAACGGAACTTGAAGTCCTAGGCCTAGGACTCATTTTCTGTCCAACACGAGGAGCAGATCACTTTGAAGTGGTTAAAGACATTAATCTCTTCGCTAGAAAACTCAACTTCAAACAATACTGGCACCATCAAATCACCCATGCTACAGAAAACCCAGCTATAAAATGGTCCCATATGAACTACAGAATACTAAAAATATTAGATCAGCTGGAAAGGGAAGGAGGGGTTTAGAATGACCATAAAGAGATGTACCAAGTTCTAACTAATACGGAAGACACAGAAGTTCACACCTCTTGAATATAAAAATAGATCACATACATTTCTGATGTTTTCTAACCCTAACCTAAATTATTTGTAAATCGGACTACCCATGATATTCGAAAATTAGACCCTAAATCCAAAAAATCAAACTTAACCTCCATTTAAAGAACGGCTCTCAATTAGATGAAAGAAAGACAAGACATATTAATCAAACCTTCAGACAAAGGTGGTAACCTTGTTATACAAACAACAGAACAGTACATAGCCATTTGCTACAAGATCCTGGAGAATCCCTCTTGGTATCACAGGATCCCAGTCACCAGGATTCGCGATTTCCAACAGCCTGGAATTCTTCAGGATCATTGATGGAGCCTTTTCCAGGAACTTGATATCCAAGAACACATAGGATTTCCTGAAAGTCCAACATCCTATTATGCCTTACCCAAAACCCATAAATCCCTTGAAAACCCACCTGGCAGACTTATTATTTCAGAAATAGGCTGTTTAACTCAACAAGCCAGCTCTCTCATTGATGACTACCTACATCCTCATGTGGAAAGTCTATCCACTTATTTAAAAGATACCATCCATGTGCTCACAGTGCTGGAGGGACTATTTGTCCCTACCAACACTATTTTGGCCTCCATTGATGTGGAGGCCCTGTATTCTAGTATACCCCATGACGAAGGAGTTAAAATTACCTCACTTTTTCTCAAAAAGTGAGACCTTAATACCATCCCATATAATATGTTTGTGACTGAAATGCTACATTTCAGTTTAAAACATAATGCGATTACATTAGATGGCTCCCACTACCTCCAGGTGCAGGGTGTAGCAATGGGGACTAAGTGTGCCCCATCGTATGCTAACCTGTATCTGGGGGTGGGAGTGGTTGCATTGGATGATTACCCGATGCACCTGCAGCACGCTTTACTGTGGCGCAGGTACATTGATGATATATCATTTTTTTGGACAGGCACACCAGAATACTTATTGACATTTATTGAAAGAATAAATTGTAACAATTACAATCTATCTTTCACACTTAATTGGCATACAGATACTCTTCCATTTCTGGATCTCACTATACACAAGAATACAGAGGGTGGAATTACCACCAACCTCCATCGGAAAGGATACAGCGGGAAATTCCCTGCTGCACTTCCACAGTGGCCATTTATCTCACCTAATAAATTCCATCCCCAAGGTACAGTACCTACGAGCAAAGCGCAACTGTAGTAGTGAGGAGGACTTTAAAATATAAGCCTCCTATTTACAAGAAAGTTTTTTGGAACGAGGATACAGCAAGAAATACCTTAAAAGGGCTTTCAAAAATGCCAATTATAATCCACGTGATCTGCTTCTTTTTCAGGAATAAACTTTGACCCCCTCTAAATCACAGGGCATACGACCCATCACAAAATATAATAACCAACACCAGGCAATAAAATACATTTTGAAGACCCACTGGCATCTTCTAAGTGGCTCCTGGACCCCCTGCGGCTTCCCCAGGATGGCCTCTTACTTCACCCATGACTTGGCCAAGTCAGCCTGCCTGGACCTTTGCAGCTGTGGACGATAGGTGTGACACCGGACCAGTCATTAACCCCCTATGTGCCTATGCTCTCATTGTCTTGTGAGTAGCCAATTTATTGTTTACTAATTTACTTCATTAAACCCTTATTTACTGCACTTAGTTTGGCGCATGTCCTTCTTGTTTACATATACCTTTCAGAGTCTGCTTCTGCTTCAGGATTGTGCTGCCACTAGTGTTGTTGGACTAACACTGAACTTTTGGGACTTTTTTGACCATATTTGTATGGTCATTCATTGGACTGTCATTATATGGTCATTTATTTATCCATTTGTTTATTTTCCTTTGATAATTTTCCTCTGATATTGACATGGACCTTATGATTTATTAACTATTAATTGTATTATTGATTTCCTGATTGCACTTTTTAGTCGTGCGCCATCTACCTATATTTTTTAAGTATTCTGGTGTGCCTGTCCAAAAAAATTATATATCATCAATGTACCTGCGCCACAGTAAAGCGTGCTGCAGGTGCATCGGGTAATCATCCAATGCAACAGCTGATTTTTCTTCTTGCTGTAAACCAAACTGCAGCTATAATGATATCTAGTGGCTTGTTTTACACCCCTCGGCCACTAAATGCATAAGTCAGAATTTGGCATAAACATTAAAGCATGGATCTATCCTGTCTTTTATCAACGCTTCAGGCTGGTGGTGGTGGTGTAATGATGTGGGGGATATTTTATTGGCACAGTTTAGCATAGTTTAAATGCCACGGCCTACCTGAGTATTGTTTCTGCCCATGTCCATCCCTTTTTAACTACAGTGTACTCATCTTCTGATGGCTACTTCCAGCAGGATAATGCCACAAAGTTCAAATCATCTCAAACGAGTTTCTTGAACATGACAATGAATTCACTGTACTCATATGGCCTCCATATTCACCACATCTCAATCAAATAGAGCACCTTTGGGATGTGGTGGAATGCAAGATTCACATCATTCACATCATCTGCAGCACCTACATAATGCTATCATGTCAATATGGACCAAAATCTCTGTGGAATGTTTCCAACACCTTGTTGAATCTATGCCATGAAGAATTAAGTCAGTTCTAAAGGCAAAAAGGGGTCCAACCAGGTACTAGCAAGGTGTACCTAAATGTCAATGGAATCTGCTGTCTAACTTCATGTCTTCAGCATTTTAAGTGCTTACCAGACACAGAACTGAAAGACCTTAGGGATTGATTTTTTAGGACACTTATACCTTGTAAACACGGTCAGACTTTTGACCATGCAAAAGTCTGCCATGAGTCTGTCAGAAGTCCGATGGAAAGATAGAGAACAAGGTCCGTCAGACTTCTGACAAAAAAAGTCAGATGGAGGCTACGCACGGCCGGACTTTCTGAGAAAAAAGCCTGTCTGACTTTTTTTCTTGGAAAGTCCGGCTGTGTGTACGAGGCATTAAAGAAGCTTAATTGCATTCCAAACACCCAAGATGATCCTCACCCACTAGTGAACAATGAGTTAGGCCCCTTTCACACGGGGCGGATCAGTAATGATCCGCCCCGTGAACCTCCGCTTGCTTAGTGGGGATCGCTCCGTTGATCCCTGCTGAGTCGGCGGATGACAGGGCGGTCCCCGCACACTGTGCAGGGACCGCCCTGTCTTTTCTCCGCTCTCCCCTATGGGGGCGATCGGATGAACACAGACCGTCTGTCCGTGTTCACCCGATCCGCCAGACGGATGGAAAAGTAGGTTTTTCCTCCTTCACACTTTGCCGAATCGGAGCAGGTCGGATGTCAGCGGGCATGTCAATGCTGACATCCGCGGCTCCATAGAGGAGCACAGAGTGCCCGTTCAGGTCCGCCTAAAAAACTGGCAGGCTGATCTGAATGGGCTGCCTGTGTGAAAGAGCCCTTAGATTTGTTATTCAATCAACAGCTGAATACAAAAAAATCCCTTCTAAATTTAAACGTATTTTTAACATATTACAAATCGTCTTCTGTTTTCCAGACATTAGTAGACTTAAACACCACTAGTTTTATCATTTGGGAAATCAAAATTCTTTGCATCACTATATTTTTAGCCCTACAAGAAACAAAAATACTCATAATACAGCTACTCTCTTTATCCCAATCTATAAAAGTGCTAAAATGTTGACTCTCTCGATTGGTTTGTACAACTCCTAAGTGACAATCATACGTTAATTCTCCTGACACATGAAGCAAACAGAGAAAAAAAATTGTAGTAATTGTATATGATATATTAATTTTTATTTATTAGCTATTTTTTACCCTTTAAGTAATTTTAAGGCCAAAAATGCTGATTTTTTATGTGTGCAAAAAATATGAAAAAATTGCTTTAGAGGTGACGTGGTTGAATGTTGAACTTCAGTTGAAGCGTAAAAGAAAAAAAATTGAGTCTGTTACATTATAAAAAGCTGTTACCTGAATTTGTAGTTTTCCACAAAGTTTTGAGTTTTAATAAAAATTATATAAATTAGTTATCATCTGCAGGTATTTCCATTTTCTATGCTTTTCTGTTTATCGTCAATAGCTGGTTCTATGAACAATTTCATTTCAGGGATTCCCTCAAATAATTGATTGCTCCTGAACTGCATCCAGGCATCTTCGCAATGAAAGTTCTGTACAGAGAAGAGGGCTGATCACCCAGTCACCTAGTCCAGCTGTCTTTCTCCGTCTTGTGGACAAGATTTGATGCATAGACAGTATTACTGAAACAAGCAGGTGGCTCCGCAAGATGAAGTACGGTGTATGTAACTGTAGAGCCAGAGGCGTGTGTGTAATCATATGCTCAGCATCAAGTGATCATGTCACTACCATGGGGACTGTACCCCCTCTGTAAGGTAAGAAGGGGATTCGTCTTCAGTGATTTGTTATTTAATATAGGGATTCCCTTGCGTGACTCTCAAAAAATTTAAACCACCAGAGAAAACACCCTTTCTTGGAAAACCCTTTGCTTGTCCTTCATCGGAGCTGCAATTATGCAAGAGCTTTAGCAATTGCTGAAACAAATTTAGAAATATTAAACTTTTAATAGATCTCCTTAACACTTACAACTTGTACTTGACATCATGGCCTGGGTATTTAAGGACATCATACCCCCCTATTTTTTTTTTTTAAAGGACTAGTCCATTTAATGCGGTAATTTGGTTAGTGGAAGAGCTTGGTGGGTTAAGTTAACTCCATGAATTATATCTCTTAATTACTTGGTCAATTAAATCTCTATCTTAAATATTCCAGCATCATTGGCTTCATTCTCTATGTATATTATACTAAAAATAAATAGAGGGGCAATCCCTCCTACTGACCACAACAGGTGTGAACACCTAGAATTTAAAGCAGTATTAAACCCAAAAGCAAGCATTTTTATGCAGCTTATCAATTCTTATCAATATGATAGCAACATTACCATATTTTCTGGTGTATAAGACTACCTTTTACACTTAAAAAAAATTGCCCAAAAATTAGGGGGTCGTCTTATACGCCAGGTATAGAATGATGCCCAATGGATGTCAGCCCCCTAGATGCCTGCTGGATGTCCGGTAATACTGTATGACATATCACAGCATGGTGGATGAGTAGCTGGCATTCTTGCTTTGTGTTTTTTAATGTTTCTAATGTTTTTTTTTTTTAAATGGTGTTGCCTCAGAAAGGGGGGGGGGGAGATAGTCTTATACTGAGAGTGTAGCCCAAAACCATGTTTTCACTGAAGAAATAGGGGGGCGTCTTATACGCTCAGTCCCCTTATACGTCAGCAAATATGGTAGTTTTCTTTTTTTTAGGCTTTCTTCTATTTCCATCTGGTAATCTAAAAGAAGAAGAAACTGCCGCTCCAGGCAAATGCAATAAGCAATCAATGTCCTTCTCAAAGACCGTCGGTGCTGGCAATGTACAAGGCAGAAATCAATGAAAGGAATAAACCAAAATAAACCTAAAAAGGTAGCCTTTATTGGTGTAAAAGGATAAAAATCACTACAAAACACAGCACAGGAAGCAATGGGATGGAAAACTGACGCGTTTCGCACAAAAAATCAGTGCTTAGTCATATCTAAAACATAATAAAATGTATTGCAAATATATACTGATTCAAAAGCGATCACATGAGCCATTACCGCCAATGATGTTCACCTGCTGCCTAAACGCTAACAGGTAACAGCTGTGGACATCAGAGGCAGGAATGGGCTGAATGAATTAAAACTAAAATTGCAAAACAACAAGAAAAAACAAAATAATTCTTATTAATAAAGTAAAATCTAAAATATAACCAATGTATATATGTTGAGTTGGTATACATGTGTGAAAGAACACCTAATTGTGAAGACAACGCTCCTGTGATGGGTCAAACATTCTAGTCCACATGAGTCTCATTATAAAATCAATGTGAACTGTGAATGATGTGAGGAAAATTTATTGTTTGATGAAATAAGAATAGATTGATTCAGGGGCGTAACTAGAAATCACATGGGGCCCCCCCCTCCAAAAAAAAATGAACTAATGCCATTGAACAACACATTACTACACTCATGTGGCACAGTACCCAAGCAACAGCTTATATTAATTTTGAACAGCAAAACAAAAATTTAAATAACCATATAATAAATAAAATGCAAAATTCAAAGTATTGTGTGCACTACTTTTACTCTTGTATACTCACGATTTGT
Source organism: Rana kukunoris (assembly GCA_029574335.1). Lineage (NCBI taxonomy): Eukaryota > Metazoa > Chordata > Amphibia > Anura > Ranidae > Rana > Rana kukunoris. The sequence goes on along the minus strand of CM056058.1, from coordinate 91,700,793 downwards.
AAAGGGCAAACAAGGCAAACTGCGGCGGTTTAAGAGGAAGATTAACAAGATGACAACCTTGTAAGGGAAGGAATAAATTAGGTCTTACATTCTAATCTATGCAGATGGTCAGAGGTTGCAGACATGATACAGGAGATGTCAGAGGTTGTGGGCATGGTGCAGAAGATGTCAAAATTGCACAGGCTGTGGGCATGATACAGGAGATGTCAGACTGTGGGCATGATACAGGAGATGTCAGAGGCTGTGGGCATGGTACAAAAAATGTCAAGATGGCAGAGGCTGTGGGCATGGTACAGGAGATGTCAGAGGCTGTGGGCATGGTACAGAAGATGTCAAGATGTCAGAGGTTGTGGGCATGATACAGGAGATGTCAGAGGCTGTGGGCATGGTACAAAAAATGTCAAGGTGGCAGAGGCTGTGGGCATGTTACAGGAGATGTCAGAGGCTGTGGTCATGGTACAGGAGATGTCAGAGGCTGTGGGCATGGTACAGGAGATGTCAGAGGCTGTGGGTATGTTACAGGAGATGTCAGAGGCTGTGGGCATGGTACATGAGATGTCAGAGGCTGTGGGTATGGTACAAGAGATATCAAGGTGTCAGAGGCTGTGGGCATGGTACAGGAGATGTCAGAGGCTGTGGGCATGGTACAGAAGATGTCAGAGGCTGTGGGCATGGTACAGGAGATGTCAAGATGGCAGAGAATGTGGGCATGATACAGGAGATGTTAGAGGCTGTGGGCACAATACAGGATATGTCAGAGGCTGTGGGCATGGTACAGGATATGTCAGAGGCTGTGGGTATAGTACAGAAGATGTCAGAGGTTGTGGGCATGGTACAGGATATGTCAGAGGCTGTGGACATGGTACAGGATATGTCAGAGGCTGTGGGCATGGTACAGGATATGTTAGAGGCTGTGGGTATAGTACAGAAGATGTCAGAGGCTGTGGGCATGGTACAGAAGATGTCAAGATGTCAGGGGCTGTGGGCATGATACACGAGATGTCAGAGGCTGTGGGCATGGTACAAACAATTTCAAGGTGGCAGAGGCTGTGGGCATGGCACAGGAGATGTCAGAGGCTGTGGGCATGGTACGGGAGATGTCAGAGGCTGTGGGCATGGTACAGGAGATGTCAGAGGCTGTGGGCATGGTACAGGAGATGAGTATCAATATAAAGATTGAGGGGTGAGGGAGGGGGAGGAGGGTAAAGAATAGGAAAAAGGGAGGGGGAAAGGGAGGAAGGGGGAAAAAGGGATAACGATCTCAGTGGAGATCAAGAAAGAAAGGGGTTACTATTGGCAACAAATTAATGGTCTGGATAAGCTACTTCGGTACAAAAAAGTTTATTGGAGTATCAAAGTGTATCGCTACAAAAAGTATTTTAGCCTTTAAAAAGACCAATTAAATTATATGGGAATAAAACCCACCATGAACATATATTACTAACAAGACACACAATGGACAACATAAAATCACAACACTAGTCCGGACTATAAGGGTTCAGGCATCACCGTCTCAGCACTATATTTCTCAAATGGAAGGATTTTACTTTAAAGTTAAATCAAGAGAAAAAATAAGTAATATAATGGTACTTGGTTATATGGACAAGAATATAATCAGGGGAAAACAATGTAACACCTGATGTCCAACCATAGTGTGCCAAAAGTAGTGCTGTGTGTGTTGATAGAACCCTGTGTGCACAGAAAAAGAGAAGGAAAGGAGGCAATAATGGAATTCCTGCTGCAGCGTAATTTTTGGTCCTAAACTAATATGGGATTTCACCTATAATTAAATCAATAACTTAATAGTGGTCATAATTGGGGGTAATGTGGTAAAATTCATATAGTTCATTTGTTGATGATTGAAAAAACGCTGGAAAGAAAAAAGAAGAATTCCTGTTGATAAGATCAGTCCAATGGGTATCATCAATATATTATTAACTTTTAAAGAAGCAGTTTGGAGAATATGATTTCTATTCCGCTGTGCATAAGTAATCTTCATTGATTTGTCCCTTATATGGATTGGGTTATCATTGCCTAGCAGTGAGTATGTTAGGAACTTTGTTCAAACAATGTATTGTTGCAACATACTGCTGGTTTATTATGAACACAGTGACATTCAATGCTTATGTAGATTCAATCAAGATTGAAGCGCAGAATTATGCACAATGAATATTCTGCACATTACCATGTGTCACTGGTGTTCCACTGAAGCTGAGTTGTATATCATACCATTTGCTGTGCTGTACGATGGTAAAGTGGTACAGACCCGTATCCTATGGACGGCAGTAATTCCTTTGGGTGACAGCAAAGTTACGGATGGATGTAACTGATGTTGTTGTTCACCCTTGGTGAAGGTCCCATCATTGTAGGGTATCCTTCTGAGTTCAGGATGGACGGCTCTGTAGTCCTGCCGTGCACGCTGAATCGGGTACAGCGTCTCCATCCTTCGTGTGCACACACGATCGTAGCGTCACGTGACTAGCGTCGGATGGTGACGTCGACGCGTTTCGCCGTAACCAATGGCGTAGCTTCTTCCTGGACGTGACTTCACATCAGCTGACAGACGTCTTTTGTTGACCGGGATCAGCTGTTGCTTAACACCATGTAACGAGGTGATCAGTCATTCAAAAAGCGTGTGGAATAAAACATGTTGTAACGGACATGGTGGTGTTTCATTGGGTTATTTGATCTCTCATTTTTACATTATCAAAGAGTGCTCACATAATTTCTATGTGTGAACAATAGGTTCAATGATCATTTGTGACTGAGATTCTATGGCGTTCATACTGGAGGGGGAGGAAAGGGGAAGGGAAAAGGCGGATTAAATCTACCTGTATTTTTTAAGAAATTCAGGAGCATGTTCAAGGTAGTAAAATAAAAACAGATAATTTAGAACTATATATTCAAAGAAGAGGGTGTGAAGTGGATGAAGGAAAAGTGCATAGAGAAGAGGACAGAGGACAACTCACACAGATGTTATTACCAGGGAAGGTAATGAAGTACATTATCAGTAAGTGGAAAATTGATATAGTTCATTAATCACTGAGTTGTATCTAAGGATTCAAAAATACCTGTAGATTGAGTTCAGTGTTTAAACCAATAGGCATGAGTGATTTGAGACGGTATACCCAGGATTTTTCTTTCTGTAATAAAATCCGATCAAAATCGCCCCGCCGACTTGGTAGATTGAGGGCATATATTCCCTTGACTGTCATTCCTTTAGAATTTCGATCATGAAATTCTGCGAAGTGTTTCGCAAGGGGTTTTTCTGGATTTTTTTCTTTCTCATTGATTTCTCGCCAATGCGTACTTTAAGGGGGCGTTTTGTTTTGCCTATGTAAATCTTGGGACAGGGGCAAGTGATCATATAGATCACTCGTGTGGTGGAACAATTGATCAGATTTCTGATTTCAAAAGAACCCTGTCCATAGGCGTCATTGAATGTAGCAGTTCGATCTACATAGGGACAGATTTGACATCTGCCACATGGAAACATGCCCAGGGATCGTGGGTAACTGGAAAGCCATGTGGTGTTAGGTTCCTTGATGAATTCAGATTTAATCAAGATATCCCCCATATTTCTTGCCCGACGTGCCACCATTTTGGGCGTTGTACTTACTATCTTAGCTAAAGCCGGGGCATTAGTTAAGATGCCCCAATGCTTTTCCAGGACAGTTCGAACAGAATCCCATTGTGAGCCAAATGAGGTGATAATTCTAATAGGCTCATTGGGATTTAAGGGGAGTTTTTCAACTGATCTTTTCTTAGTTAGTAAATCAACGCGATCCCTAATCGCTGCTCTTTTCCGCGCTTTCTTAATTTGGGCATGCGAATAGCCTCGCTCTCGGAATCGTATATAGAGCTCTTGGCTTTCGCGCCTGTAATCATTGGGGTTAGAGCAGTTTCGTTTTATTCGTAAGAATTGCCCAACTGGAATACCGTTCTTCAGCCAGTGGGGATGATGGCTGGTGGCGTATAACAATGTATTTGCCGCTGTTTCTTTGCGGTAAGTACATGTGGTAAGTTGGCCCTTACTTAGGGTGATCTGCAGGTCTAAAAAGGATAGTTTGTCGGGATCAGCTGTATACGTAAGATGGATATTACGCTGGTTTTGATTCAATTCAATCATGAATTGATGTAAAGTTTCAATGGTCCCATGCCATATCATTAATACACCGTCTATGTATCGCCACCAGGTCAATACGTGGCGGCGATACATTTGCGACCCATAGACCTCCTCTTCTTCCCAATGTCCCAAGTGGAGACACGCATAGGCCGGAGCCCATGCGGCGCCCATGGAGGTGCCTCTAATTTGGCCATAGTACTTGTTCATGAATTGGAAGCAGTTATTTTTAAGAGCAAATTCCAATAAGTCAACAATAAACTCATTTTGTGGTCCAGAGGTAGGATAAGTATTGTCGAGAAAAGTTTCGACGGCCTTGATGCCAGTTTGGTTGTGTCACGTACCTGGTTATGGAGCCCAATGTGCAGGGAACGGCCTCTCGTAATCCTCTGACTCAGGAACCCCTGGTAGAGCAGACAGGGGATACAAAGTCTGGAGGGACACAAGTGCCTGGTGGGAAGCTGGAGATGGACCGGAAGAGGAAGTGAACAGGTGTTGACGAGGTCCTAGCAGAAATCCAGCAAACACAGGAACGGTGTTGTAGCACTTGTGAATAGGAGCCAAGGGATTGTCAGACACTGGATCAGGCACCAATCAGGAGACGGAGACAGGTACGAGGGTTAAATCAGGTTCAGACCGGGTCGGTGAATCAGGTAAGCAGACAGCAAGACGGGTTCAAGCAGAGTCGGTAGTCGGATCAGGCCGGGGTCAGAGGCAGGCTGCAGGCAGAGAAGGGTCAACGGAAGCCGGGTCAGGTATTCGGTAATCAGGCAGACAGGTAACAGGTTCAGATTCAGTCAGGAATTGCTGCAGACTGGTCAGCAAGATACAGTGGGATCGGATGGTTTAAATAGCGGTTCTTGGCGCCGAAATGACGTCAGCGCGCGCGCGCTCCCGCCGCGCGCGCCGCGTGCACGCTCGCGCCGCGTACATCGCGCGCGTGCACCCGCGCGCCCCCGCGCATGCGCTGAAACAGACTTCTCCTGGCGCTGTCAGTATTGGTAAGATTCCTGTTTCTCTTATCATGACATTGCCCCCCCCCTACGGGCAGCCTCCGGATGCCCAACTGGGCCAACCTACTTGGGTGTGCCCTTTTAAAGGCCCGGACCAGTCTCTGGGCGTGAATGTTGGCCTCTGTTTCCCAGGAGTTTTCTTCTGGACCGTAGCCTCTCCATTTCACCAGGTATTGAACCTGGTTACGTCTCTTCCGACAATCCAGGATGGATTCCACCTCGAACTCCTCCTCGCCGTCGATAAGTACTGGTGTGGGCGGACCAACATTCCGGTTGGGAAAAGGATCCGGGACTGTGGGTTTGAGCAGTGCCACATGAAAGACTGGATGAATCCTAAAAGAAGCAGGTAATTTCAATTCGTAAGCCACTTCATTAATCCTTCTGAGTACCTGGAAGGGACCAACAAACTTAGGACCAAGTTTCTTGGTTGGGCAAGCTAGTTTTAAGTTCAAAGTGGATAAATAAACTTGGTCCCCTGGTACCAGATTAAGTTGTCCTCTCCTCTTTCTGTCAAAGACCTCCTTATTATACTCCTGGGTTCTTGCCATTGTTTCCTGGAGTATCTTGTTATTGGTGGAAAAAAAATCCAAGGTTTCCTGAACAGCTGGTACTGAGCATTCCGGAATATGGTTGGATAAGAACAGAGGATGAAAGCCGTAGTTGGCAAAGAATGGGGACTGTTGGGTGGCTGAATGGATTGAGTTATTGTAGGCAAACTCTGCAAGGGGCAACAGAGAAGCCCAATCATCTTGTGGAAAACTGGAGAAACATCGCAGATATTGCTCGAGCGTCTGGTTGGTGCGCTCGGTCTGGCCGTTGGTCTGTGGGTGGTATGCAGATGAAAAGGAAAGTTCAATCTTCAGCGCCCCACATAACGCTTTCCAGAACCTCGAGGTGAATTGCACCCCACGGTCAGATACAATATTAGCAGGTATACCATGGAGCCTTACTACTTCTTTAATAAAAAATTTTTGCTGTTTCGGCAGCCGAAGGTGTTCCTACCATCGGTAGGAAGTGCGCCATTTTTGAAAGTCTGTCCACCACTACAAAGATGGTAGTATAGTTTTCAGATGGAGGTAACTCAACAATGAAATCAATTGAAATCATTCTCCAAGGTTTCTCTGGAACAGGCAGTGGTTTAAGTAACCCCCACGCTTTGGTTCTGCTACCCTTGTGTTGGATACAGGTGGCACAGGATTCCACATAGCTTTTGCAATCTTGTAATAATTGAGGCCACCAGAAGGTACGCTGGATGAGTTCGGCTGTCTTGTGAATTCCGAAATGTCCGGCTAGTTCGTGGTCATGGCAGGACTTGAGAATTGTCAATCGTAGTTGTTGAGGCACAAAGATCTTGTTTTTGTTCCATAGCATGCCGTCTCTTAACTGCAGAGTAAGGTCTGGAGATGAGGGAATTGATGAAGAGGCCTGCTTAATTTGAGACAGAAGATCTCCCTGTAACATGAGAAAATTGCCAGGGGCGAGGATGGTGTCCGGGGAGGAAGGAGCTTCAGGCCCATGGAACATCCGGGATAGCGCGTCGGGTTTAGTGTTTTTTGATCCGGGTCTGTAGGTTATATGGAAGGAAAACCGAGTAAAGAACAATGCCCACCTGGCCTGCCGTGGCCTCAGTCTCTTAGCAACCTTTAAATATTCCAAGTTCTTGTGATCTGTATAGATCAAGATGGGGTGAGCTGCACCCTCCAGGAGATAACGCCATTCCTCAAGGGCTGCCTTGATTGCTAAAAGTTCCCTGTCCCCAACGTCATAGTTTCTTTCAGCTTCGGAGAGTTTGCGGGAGAAGAACGCAACTGGATGCAGAAGGGATTTGGGTCCTTGTCTCTGGGAAAGCACTGCTCCGACCGCCACCTCGGAGGCGTCCACTTCCAGGATAAAAGGTAGAACTGAATCAGGATGTTTTAGGATGGATGCTGGAATGAAAAGGTTTTTCAGGGTAGAAAAAGCCGCTTGAGCCTCTGGGGACCACTGGAACCGGATACCCTGTTTGGTCAGACCTGTGATGGGAGCAATTATGGAAGAGAAATTTTTGATAAATTTTCGATAAAAATTTGCAAATCCCACGAAACGCTGGACTGATTTCTTATCGGTGGGAGCGGGCCAATCTGTAATGGCGGTGACCTTCTGAGGGTCCATCTTGACACCGTCGATTGAAATGATGAGACCTAGGAACTGAATGCTCTCTCTCTCAAACTCACATTTCTCCGCTTTAGCATACAGACTGTGTTGACGGAGCCGAGCTAGGACCTTTTTGACATGACTTTGATGATCTGACAGGGAGGAAGAGAAGATCAGGATGTCATCTAGGTAAACAATAACGAATAAATCAAGATAGTCTCTGAAAATGTCATTTACAAAATGTTGGAACGTGGCTGGGGCATTGCAAAGGCCGAAGGGCATCACCAGGTATTCGAAATGCCCAAAACGAGTACGAAATGCGGTTTTCCACTCATCGCCATCCCTTATGCGGACGAGGTTGTAAGCCCCACGGAGGTCAAGTTTAGTAAAGATTGTGGCTGCTCCGAGTCTCTGAAATAGTTCAGGAACAAGAGGGAGAGGATACCTGTTCTTAATTGTGATTTTATTTAAGTCCCTGTAGTCTACGCAGGGGCGTAGAGAGTGATCCTTCTTTTCCACGAAGAATATACCGGCCCCCGCAGGGGATGTGGAAGGGCGGATGAACCCCTTCTCGAGATTCTCATCAATATAAGATTTGAGAGTGACCAACTCTAGCCCAGTCAAAGGAAATATTCTTCCAAACGGAATTTCTGCTCCAGGTAAAAGTTCAATAGGGCAGTCGTAGGACCGGTGTGGAGGCAACGTCTCTGCTCCTCTTTTGCTGAATACATCTAAGAAACTATGATAGGTTTCTGGGATTAATTGACGGTTCTCCTCTTCGGATTCTAGACACATCAAAGAAGGAGGGGAACTGGCCGGCTTCTGAAGGCAGTGTTGTCGACAGTAAGATGAAGAAAAGTGAATTGTCCCAGATTCCCAGTCAATCTGAGGATTATGGGCTTTCAGCCAAGGCATACCCAGAATGACCGGAAACATTGGGGATTCAATAATGTCCAGACAGAGTAGTTCCCGGTGGTCCTTAGAGATGAGCGTGTATAGGGGAATTGTCTCTTGGGTAACTGGGCCGGATTTGATAGCCGATCCGTCGGCTAAATGGACGGTAAGTTTCTGGTGTCGTGGTCGTAGAGGAACTCCATATCGGAAGGCAAAGGAGGCGTCCATAAAACCGCTGCAAGCACCAGAGTCAATAATTGCGGGGACTTGGAGGTTCCTTCCTGGAAGCTGTAGGGAGATTGAAACAGCCAGGTGAGTATTATCATTACGTAAGACAGAGAAGAGAACCGGTGAGGGGACTGAACACTTACGGAACTTGACGGGGCAGGTGTTTACATAGTGCCCGGATCCTCCACAGTACATGCAAAGGTTATTGGATCGACGCCTTTGACGCTCCTCCGGGGTCAGAGATGGCCGAAGTAGGCCTATTTGCATTGGTTCCGGATGATCGATGGGGTTTGGTCTGGGACCTGAAGGAGGCAGATGTGGTGGGCCAGGTACTCGTGGCATCATCCATATGGGACGTGTGGGGCCGGATGTGCGTTCAGCACGGCGTTCCCTCAACCGTCTGTCGATCTGAACGGAGAGGAGGATGAGGGCTTCAAGTGTTGCGGGAATGCCCACTCGGGCTAATTCGTCTTTTAAAGATTCTGAAAAATGTCCCATTCGAAATTGGTGACGCAGGGCAGCATCATTCCAGTTGGTATCGGAACTCCACTGCCTGAATTCAGCTACATATTCCTCCACTGCTCTGCGTCCCTGCTGTAAGGCACATAATGCTGCTTCAGCGGTAGCTGCTAGTTGGGAATCCTCATAGATAAGGTCCATGGCTTGGAAGAAAGTGCTGAGTAGGTTAAGACTTTCCTCCTTGCGTTCTAGAAGACGATGCGCCCAGGTCTGAGGTTCGCCAGACAATAACGAGATAACGAAACCTACTTTTGTGGCCTCAAGTGAAAAGGTCCTGGGTTGTAAGGCAAAAAAAAGTTCACAGGCGTTGCGGAAAGCTCTATATTTGCTGCGATCTCCAGAAAATCTCTCCGGGATGGGGACTCTAGGTTCCGGTGGTAGCATTACTACAGAAGGGGCAGCTGCAGTTCCAGATGCTGCAGGTGCTGTTGTGGACAGAGTTTGGACACGTCCTTCCAGGCGGGTATATCCTTCTTGTAAAGTCCGTACGGCCGCGGTGAGGCCATCTAAATGGCGGCATAAGTCCTCCATGGGAGACGCCCCCTGCGTGGGCTCGGACATGGCTGACCAGTACTGTCACGTACCTGGTTATGGAGCCCAATGTGCAGGGAACGGCCTCTCGTAATCCTCTGACTCAGGAACCCCTGGTAGAGCAGACAGGGGATACAAAGTCTGGAGGGACACAAGTGCCTGGTGGGAAGCTGGAGATGGACCGGAAGAGGAAGTGAACAGGTGTTGACGAGGTCCTAGCAGAAATCCAGCAAACACAGGAACGGTGTTGTAGCACTTGTGAATAGGAGCCAAGGGATTGTCAGACACTGGATCAGGCACCAATCAGGAGACGGAGACAGGTACGAGGGTTAAATCAGGTTCAGACCGGGTCGGTGAATCAGGTAAGCAGACAGCAAGACGGGTTCAAGCAGAGTCGGTAGTCGGATCAGGCCGGGGTCAGAGGCAGGCTGCAGGCAGAGAAGGGTCAACGGAAGCCGGGTCAGGTATTCGGTAATCAGGCAGACAGGTAACAGGTTCAGATTCAGTCAGGAATTGCTGCAGACTGGTCAGCAAGATACAGTGGGATCGGATTGTTTAACCACTTAGCAACCACCTGCCGAAAAATAACGGCGGCAAGGTGGTTGCTTAACTCTGGGATCACGTTATATAACGTGATCCCAGAGAATCGTTCCTGCGCGCCCCCTCGGGCGCGCACACAGAAACATTCGTGCACGCCGGGTCTATGAGACCCGGCGCAACACAAATCGCGGTGACTGGCCAATGACAGCGGCCTTTTACCACGTGATCGCGCCGTCCAATGACGGCGCGATCACAATGTAAACAAAGAGGGTCAGGGAAAGTTCATCTCTCTCCTCTCCTCACACAGTATCAGCGTGAGAGGAGAGGAGAGATCTGTGAGTTTTCCCTGGCAATTGCATTGCCCTAAAGTCAATATTAGTGCCCCATCTGTGCCCAGAGTGTGCCCAGAGTGCCCCATCTGTGCCCAGAGTGCCCCATCTGTGCCCAGAGTGCCCCATCTGTGCCCAGAGTGCCCCATCTGTGCCCAACAGTGCCACATCTGTGCCCAACAGTGCCACATCTGTGCCCAACAGTGCCACCCCAGTGTCACCAGAGCCGCACCAGTGTCACCAGAGCCGCACCAGTGTCACCAGAGCCGCACCAGTGTAACCAAAGCCGCACCAGTGCCACAACAGTGCCGTACCAGTGCCACAACAGTGCCATCTCTGCCCATCAGTCCTTTCTGCGCCACTGCAGTGCCGCCTGTGCCCACCAGTGCCGCCTGTGCCCACCAGTGACGCTGGTGTCCACCCCAGCCATCTGTGCCGCCTGTGCCCACAAGAGCCGCCTGTGCCCACCAGAGCCGCCTGTGCCCACCAGAGCCGCCTGTGCCCACCAGAGCCGCCTGTGCCCACCAGAGCCGCCTGTGCCCACCAGAGCCACTACAGTGCACATAAGTGCCACCTGTGTCCACCAGTGCCACCACAGTGATCTGCAGTGCAGTGCAGCCTCACCAGCCACCAGTATGGCAAAAAAATTCTTAACCGATGAGGAGATCTACCAGCATCTAATCATGAGCGATGAGAGCAGCGGGGAGTCTCTGTACGATTCAGATTCGGCCTATGAACCCGTTACAGACAGTGGGTCTGATTCAGAATCTGAAGGGGAACGTGTGCCCGTGAAAAAAAGGGGTGCTGGCGTGGAGAAGCGGCCTACTCCCAGAAGTGCACGGCCGTCCACCTCAAGCGCAGGGCCGTCCACCTCAAGCGCAGGGCCGTCCACCTCAAGCGCAGGGCCGTCCACCTCAAGCGCAGGGCCGTCCACCTCAAGCGCAGGGTCACTGCAACAAAGGCCAGGCACCAGTAGGGTGTCATCTCAGCCCCAAAGGGATAGGGGCCATGCCAGCCTTCCCTATGGCCTTCAAAACCCCCTGTGGCTTCCCCCTAATTCCGGAGCAGCAAATATCCCCCCTTTCACTGCCCAGCCAGGTGTCCAGGTGAACACCGACAATTTTTCCATGCTCGATTTTTTTAATTTACTTTTCAACGAAGACTTGCTATCCTTCATTGTGGCCCAGTGCAATCTCTACGCACAGCAGTACATAGAAAGCAACCCTGGTTCTAGTTATGCCCGTCCCTTTGAGTGGAGAGAACTAACCGTGGAGGAATTCAAAATTTTCCTAGGCCTAACTTTTACTATGGGACTTTCAAAAAAAAACCAATTGTACTCCTACTGGTCTACCAAACCCATCCACCACATGCCACTCTTCTCCTCCCTTATGACAAGATCCCGATACCTAATAATTATGCGGTTCCTCCACTTTAACGACAATGCCCAGTGCCCTCCCCGAAATGACCCTGCTTTTGACAAACTTTACAAAATTCGGCCACTCCTAAATTTTTTCTCGCAAAAATTTCCCCAGTTATATACCCCTGAACAGAACATATCCGTGGATGAGTCCCTTGTAAAATTCTCAGGCAGGCTGGGCATCAAACAGTTCATCCCCAGCAAAAGGGCCCGATATGGGGTCAAAATGTACAAACTATGCGACAGAGCCACAGGGTACATTTACTCCTTCATGGTGTACGAAGGGAAGGACTCCCAACTGCATCCCCCTGAATGCCCAGAGTATATCGGAGTCAGCGGAAAAGTGGTCTGGGATCTGATCTATCCTCTATTTGGAAAGGGATACCACCTTTATGTGGATAATTTTTACACCAGCTTGCCCCTGTTTAGAAATCTGTACCTTAGGAATACCCCAGCATGTGGCACAATAAGGGCCAATAGAAAATGCTTCCCACAAAAATTGGTGAATGAAAAGCTCAGACGAGGGGAGTCAGCAGCATTGAGGAACCAGGAGATATTGGCTGTCAGGTGGAGGGACAAACGGAACGTCCACATGCTTACATCAATCCACAATGACACCTACGTGGAAGTCCCCAAAAGAAATGGCTCAATCCAAAAACCAGCATGCATCTATGACTATAACTTGTTTATGGGGGGAGTGGACTTCAACGACCAGATGATCGAACCCTACCTTCCCACAAGAAAATCCCGTCACTGGTATAAAAAAGTGTCCATTTATTTCTTCAGTCTGGCCTTCTATAACTCTTATGTTATATACAAAAAATCATCAGAAAACCCCGTATCCTATCTGTCCTATCAAGAAGAAGTCATCACCGCCCTTTTGTACCCTGAAAACCCACCAGAGAATATTCGCTCTGATTCTGTGAGCAGACTACACGAGCGTCACTTTCCTGAGAAAGCCGTCGCCCGTGAAACAGGCTACAGACGCCAGAAAAGATGCCGAGTGTGCTCCAGAGAAGGAATTCGAAGAGACACTGTTTATTATTGTCCCGATTGCCCTTCCCAACCAGGCCTCTGTATAGGTGCATGTTTCCGCCGTTACCATACGTTTCTACATTATTAGGGAAGTATGGTAAACGCAATTCTCATTTCCTGTAATTTCCCTCCACATCCCTTATGCCACTGCACTGAACTGTTCATACCTCTGCCTTCTCCGGAACCGACCATGGCCTGTTATACGACCACTCTTTTGCCTAACCCTAAACATACCTCTGCCTTCTCCGGAACCGACCATGGCCTGTTATACGACCACTCTTTTGCCTAACCCTAAACATACCTCTGCCTTCTCTGGAACTGACCCTGGCTTGTTATACGACTACGCTTCTGCCCAACGCTAAACTGTACCTACCTCTGCCTGCTCTGGAACTGACCCTGGACTGTTTGACCACGTTTTTTGCCTGCCCCTTGGATTGATCTTTTTACCCTGCTATTCTAGTGGGAACACAGGGGTCTCGCATATGTGAGGGGCTCCAGAATTGTTTTTCTGGATGAAAAAACTAATTTTTTAGTTTTCTCATTCCCGGATTAGGGTCTGGTTGCCCGGAGGCTTCAAAGAGATTTGGGTGGGAGAAGCCTCTACCCCTGTCCCCATTCTTTCCTGGCCCACTACTTGGACCATGTTCCTGCTTATTACTACCAGGACGATTATTTTGGCACTGCTGGCAATGTCTCTACTTGCACTGGCCCTGGACTGTATATGGACAGTATCCCTGTACTGACTATGGACAATATTCTTGCCTGCTGCCTGGACAATTCTATTCACTGTCGCTGACCAGTGATCACGTCTCTGCCTGCTGCCTGGATCAGGGCTCTCCTCCTGTGGACAATTGCACTACTAAAACCACAGGTAATCTTTTTTTTTTTTTACCCATTACTCAGCAGAATGTATTTTAGGGTGTAGTCAAAAGACTCATTATGCCTCATAGATTATACGTTGGGGTGTTAGCTTTCCAAAATGGGGTCACTTTGTGGGTGTTTCCATTGTCCTGGTGCTCCAGGGCCTTCAAAAGTGTAATAGGTGGTTGAGAGATTAGATGTGTAATTTATGCTTCTAGAATGCTAGAAGTTGTTACTTCAGTGTTGGGCCTCTGTATGTGGCCAGGTTGTGTAAAAGTCTCACACATGTGGTATTACAATACTCAGGAGGAGCAGCAGAACATATTTTGGGGTGTCATTTGTGGAATATACATGCCATGTGAGAGAAATAACCTGTTATAATGACAATATGGTGTGAAAAAAAAAAAAAAAAAAAATATCTTAATTTTGCAAAGAATTGTGGGAAAAAATTACAACTTCAAAAAACTAACTATGCCTCTTATTAACTACCTTGGAATGTCTACTTTCCAAAAATGGGTCATTTGGGGGGTATTTGTACTTTACTGGCTTTTTAGGGTCTCAAGAAATGAGAGAGGCTGTCAGTACATCAGGTATGATCAAATTGATAAATTTTCAGTAATTGGTACCATAGCTTGTAGACCCTATAACTTCCACCCAGACTAAATAATATCCCAATTTTTTTTTTTATTATTACCAAAGACATGTAGCAGTATACATTTTAGGCCAAATTTATGAAGAAAATTAACTTTTTTGCAAAATTTTATAATAGAAATGAAGAAAAAATCATTTTTTTACAAAATGTTCATTCTTTTTTCATTTATAGCGAAAAAAATAAAAATCGCAGGGGTGATCAAATACCACCAAAAGAAAGCTCTATTTGTGGGAAAAAAAGGACACAAATTTCATTTGGTTATAGTGTTGTATGACTGAGTTATTGTCATTCAAAATGAGAGAGCACCGAAAACTGAAAATTGGTCTGGTTATTAAGGGTGTTTAAGTGCCCAGTAGTCAAGTGGTTAAATAGCGGTTCTTGGTGCCGAAATGACGTCAGCGCGCGCGCGCTCCCGCCGCGCGCGCCGCGTGCACGCTCGCGTCGCGTACATCGCGCGCGCGCACCCGCGTGCCCCCGCGCATGCGCTGAAACAGACTTCTCCTGGCGCTGTCAGTATTGGTAAGATTCCTGTTTCTCTTATCATGACAGGTGGGGTATCGATGTGTATAATGATTCGACATCGATGCCTCCTAGCAGTATCCCATCCGGTTGTTGACTGGCATCAAGTTCGTCGAGCTTGGCCAAGACATGTTGTGTGTCTTGCACGAAGGATTTTAAGTCAATCTCCTTGAGCATTAGGTCTAAATATTTCCCAATGCGTTCCATAGGTCCCTGACAGGCAGACAGGAGATGTCAAGGTGGCAGAGGCTGTGGGCATGGTACAGAAGATGTCAAGATGTCAGAGGCTGTGGGCATGGTACAGGAGATGTCAGAGGCTGTGGGCATGGTACAGGAGATGTTAAGATGGCAGAGAATGTGACCATGATACAGGAGATGTCATAGGCTGTGGGCATGGTACAGGAGATCTCAGAGGCTGTGGGCATGGTACAGGAGATGTTAAGATGGCAGAGAATTTGGGCATGATACAGGAGATGTCAGACTGTGGGCATGATACAGGAGATGTCAGAGGCTGTGGGCATGATACAGGAGATGTCGGAGGCTGTGTGCATGATACAGGAGATGTCAGAGGCTGTGGGCATGGTACAGGAGATGTCAGAGGCTGTGGGCATGGTACAGAAGATGTCAAAGGCTGTGGGTATGGTACAGGAGATGTCAAGATGGCACGGAATGTGGGCATGATAAATGAGATGTTAGAGGCTGTGGGCACGATACAGGATATGTCAGAGGCTGTGGGCATGGTACAGGATATGTCAGAGGCTGTGGGTATAGTACAGCATATGTCACAGGCTGTGGGCATGGTTCAGGATATGTCAGAATCTGTGGGCATGGTACAGGAAATGTCAGAGGCTGTGGGTATAGTACAGAAGATGTCAGAGGCTGTGGGCATGGTACAGAAGATGTCAGAGGCTGTGGGCATGGTACAGGAGATGTCAGAGGCTGTGGTCATGGTACAGGAGATGTCAGAGGCTGTGGTCATGGTACAGGAGATGTCAGAGGCTGTGGTCATGGTACAGGAGATGTCAGAGGCTGTGGTCATGGTACAGGAGATGTCAGAGGCTGTGGGCATGGTACAGGAGATGTCAGAGGCTGTGGGCATGGTACATGAGATGTCAGAAGCTGTGGGCATGGTACAAGAGATGTCAAGGTGGCAGAGGCTGTGGGCAGGCTGTGGGCATGGTACAGGAGATGTCAGAGGCTGTGGGCATAGTACAGTAGATGTTAAGATGTCAGAGGCTGTGGGCATAGTACAGTAGATGTTAAGATGGCAGAGAATGCGAGCATGATACAGGAGATGTCAGAGGCTGTGGGCATGGTACAGGAGATCTCAGAGGCTGTGGGCATGGTACAGGAGATGTTAAAATGGCAGAGAATGTGGGCATGATACAGGAGATGTTAGAGGCTGTGGGCATGATACAGGAGATGTCGGAGGCTGTGTGCATGATACAAGAGATGTCAGAGGCTGTGGGCATGGTACAGGAGATGTCAGACTGTGGGCATGATACAGGAGATGTAAGAGGCTGTGGGCATGATACAGGAGATGTCGGAGGCTGTGTGCATGATACAGAAGATGTCAGAGGCTGTGGGCATGGTACAGGAGATGTCAGAGGCTGTGGGCATTGTACATGAGATGTCAGAGGCTGTGGGCATGGTACAAGAGATGTGAAGGTGGCAGAGGCTGTGGACATGATACATGTATATATGTCATGATGAGTCTTTACATCTGATATTTACATTAATCTATGCACACACTTATCCTCATTACACATCCTGTGCTCTCTTGCGCATGATGCACATTGATTTTATAATGAGACTCATGTGGACTAGAATGTTTGACCCATCACAGGAGCGTTGTCTTCACCAGTAGGTGTCCTTTCACACATGTATACCAACTCAACATATATACATTGGTTATATTTTAGATTTTACTTTAATAATAAGAATTATTTTGTTTTATCTTGTTGTTTTGCAATTTTAGTTTTAATTCATTCAGCCCATTCCTGCCTCTGATGTCCACAGCTATTACTTGTTAGCGTTTAGGCGGCAGGTGAACATCATTGGCGGTAATGGCTCATGTGATCACTTTTGAATCAGTATATATTTGGAATACATTTTATTATGTTTTAGCTATGACTAAGCACAGATTTTTTGTGTGAAACGTGTCAGCTTTTCCATCCCACTGCTTGCTGTGCTGTGTTTTGTAGTGATTTTTATCCTTTTACACCAATAAAGGCTACCTTTTTAGGTTTATTTTGGTGTGCGGCTGTCCATGAATTCCATTCATTGGTTTTCATCTGGTGATCTGGTCAGTACGTTTGCTGTTTTCAAGAGAACAAGTTCTCTTGCAGATGTATCAGTTACATGGATGGGGCAAACCATTGATAGGTATTTACAATGATCAGTTTCATTTGTTTATAGAAATTTGTTTATACCAAAAGGAAAAAAAAAAAATTGGTCTCTTACTGCTTAAATGTTAGCTGGAGATTGGCTTCAATTTGTCAGTGTGTTTGAATCTGCTAGTACATCTTACACTCTACTCCCTCCAGATTGACAATTTGCTATCCAAATATGCCCCCTGTGCTTCTTCTTTCAGAGTGGGGGCAAGAGGTTTGTTACTGGCCAGACTGATAGGTAAAAACAGAGGGGCCTAACAAAAATAATGTAGCCACCACATCCAATAATGGGTAAGCTGCAATATATTACATTTTGTGTCTTGGGTTTATTACCGCTTTTATGCCCCCGAAAAAAGTCCTATGGGAAACATACAAAGTTGTTAGAGAATTTTAAACCTAACTATAGACTAGTACATTTTCATACCAGTGTAGCACCCTCAACTTTAGGTAGGTGCTAGTAATAGGATTTTTCAGTACTGGTACATTTAAATCAGGCCTTGCTGTAAGCTGTTTTGATCTGTGTGGGCTGGGAGTGGCCCAGAGTAGGGTGGTGACTCACAGATAGCATCATCTTTCAGTTACCTCGCTTCTGCTTCTTGAAGGGAGGAGGGGAAGAGAGAAAGCTCCCCAGTCTGGGAGGGGGGTGAACCTGGGGCCTGGAGCTAGGGAGTGGAGGGGACACTCGTACAAACCACATGGGTGTTCTGACCACGAGCAGTGGAAGGTACTGCCGAACAAGGTCTTCAGGAGGGATCCACTAGGTGTCGGTGAGTGACAGGCACAGTCGGGAGAGCTGGGGAGTCATGCTGGAGCGGACTGGGAGTGTGCAGTCTGAGATGGCTGTAGAGCCAGCAGGAGAGACTGCAATGTCATGGGCAGTAAAGTCAAGCAGCTGCAGTCAGGAGGGCTGACTGGCATCAGTAGTCCACCTAGGACAACAAACCCCCAGAACTTTCCATTATTTTTGCTACAACAAAAAGGGCCGGGGTCCCTGCCTGCAAAGGGCTGTTGCTAGGGCTTGGCTGAAGCCAGTGTCAGCCCTAACCATGTGCTAGCTGTGTCTGAAGAATTGTGCTGGAGGAAGAGGAAGGAATTGTCTCCAGCAAGAGTTTTTCTGGAGTAAGAGGAGGGTTTATAATTTGTCCCAAGCTATGCAAAAATATTTCTGGGCATCCCATGAATTTTTTAACCACATCCAAGTTATAATCCCTCAATAAAAACACAAAACAAGGCTAACAGACTATTCCTTGTCTTGGAGTGTCTGGGATAGTAAATGCCGGACTGGGCAGGGTGACAGACAGGCCACATCACTCAGCAGCCCCTACAGGGGTCCTGCTACACTAATGTTTATAATAATATTCAAAAGTACTTCAGAATTTAGTTTGCTATTAACATTTGACTTTGGAATGAATGAATTTCCGAAACAAAAGCCACAAACACTGTTATAACTTCATTTGTTCAAGGAAAATTTTCCATCTTGCACCTTCAAATATTTACGTCTCTATGTTCAAAAATGAACATCAATATAACCCTTTACTCTCCAGCAACAACTTGTGGCATTCTTCTAGCGTAGGATGATAGGTAAGTTTGATTTTTGGCTACTTTTATAGTCAGGTGAGCTTTGGTTGTTTGATCTGGTCTGTTTGGGGCTTCAAAGGCTGTGAGTTTGATGGCTTTCCCCTGCCTCTAGACTTTTCTAGAACTTATGGAGGGAGAATTCAAATGACCAACCTGAATATTAATCCTTGGGGAGGTGTTTCCAGTTGGTGACTGGGAAAGCTAATGAATCGTGGCTCAGTGATATTGAGGTCAGGAGACTGAGATGGCCACTCCAGAACCTTCACTTTATTTCTGGCTGATGAATACAAATGTTTCTCCAGTATTTTTTAAAAACATACTGCATTCGTCTTGCCATCAATTTTAACCAAATTAATCCATTTAATCTGTATTCAATCAGTCAACTACATAGGGGGGTCTAAAGTAAAATGAAAAAACAGTTACATGCATGGTCAGTTGAGCACCTTTGTTAGGGGCTTGTTGAAGGGGCAGAGGCACAAAGTGATAGAAGTAAAATCTCATTATCAGAAAGTACCCATCATCTCACACAGCTAATGTTATTATGAAAATGGAACATTAGCTTTAATGTAGTTGGCCTTTAAAATAAAGCACCAGGCATGTGTAAAAGAAACCTTTTCACACCCACACATACACACACACACTCATTCACAATCCAACTCTTTACAAAGCGGTTATATAAAGTAGGAAGATCAATAAATCTGGCATTTGTGTTTCCTTGAACCAGCTCCTTCATCTAGCCAGCCAGGAGATGTAAGCAGATAAAAAGCATATTATCAGACACTGGGACTATATCTCCCAGAATACCTTTAATGTATTTAGAAGGATTTTGGGTACAGGGGAAATTGGGAGTACATGCTGGCGAAGACTACATCTGATAACTATACAGTTAATGGAGTACCATCTATTTTTACTGCTGTCAGTTTATCATCTCTTAGGAACAAGACATGGAGGGAATTCAGGACAATGTGGAATTCAGGTAATATTTTTTGGTTGTTGTAACAAAACAAACTTTGATTTTTCCTTTACACATTTTATCCTAGTATTAAGTATGTAGAGAGTACTTTACCTGTAGACTATATTGGTAAATATCTGTAAACACTTGACCATCATATATTTTCTATATCACCTATGGTTTGTGGATACCCCTCCAAAATACTGAATTCAGAAGTTTCAAGTAAAGGTTTATTTAAAAGCAATCAAAGGCATTTTAGGCAAGTGTGCTATTCCACATAATGTAGCAACAGTTTGAAGAAGTTTTTTTTTTTGTTGCTCTAGCATGACTTTCCATAAAAACATGGTTGGACAAGTTTGATGCTGAAAATCTTGAGTAGCCTGCACAAAGCTTAGACCTTAGCCCTGTTGAATACCTATTGGATGAACTGGAACCTCAAACGAAAGGTCTTCTTCTTCATTAGTACCTGACTCATCAGTCAACGGGAAAAAATATCCCCCAAAAAAGCCTCCAATATTCTGTTGAAAGTCCCTCAGAAGAGTGGAGCATATTATAGCCACAAAAGCAGGGAGATTGGTTAAAATCAGATGTCCAACAAGCTCATGTGATGGTCAAAGTTAAACTAAACTCACTTTTTTTTAATAAAATGAAAATATTTAAATATAAATAGAATGTACCCCTTTTACCTCTCTTCCTTTATTTCATATCACAAATGTAATTTGTTTTTGATTTTCTCCGACATCCATTTAATTTATATTTTTGAAAAAGTTATGTAAAAAAATTGAGCTTGGTGTCACTGTAGTATCAACTGTATGTGAATGTTTATATATTTTTGTAACAATGCCAATTGATTTATCTAGGATTTAAATCATAATGCATTATTGGTAGCATGCTGTCCACTTTGAAGAGAAAGGATGATCCTGGACTGCCGCACTCTGATAGGTGAATTTTATAGAAAAAATGGCAAAGGGTAAAATCCAAAAAAACTACAAAGTATCCAAAAAATCATGCATCTATTCAAGATGTGCCTGTATGTCCACTTCTCATCATTGACTGTTGTTTTCCATGATTTTTTGGATACTTTGTAGTTTTTGCAATTTTTTCAATAAAATTTGCCTATAAGGCCGCGTACACACGAGGAGACATGTCCGATGAGACAGGTCCGACGGACCGTTTTCATCGGACATGTCTCCAGGGATATTTTGGTCTGATGTGTGTACACACCATCAGACCAAAATCCCAGCGGACAGAGAACGCGGTGACGTAGAAGATACCGACGTGCTCAAACAAGGAAGTTCAATGCTTCCACGCATGCATCAAATCAATTCGACGCATGCGCGGGATTTCGGTCCGATGGTTGGGCGTACTAACCATCAGACATGTCCGACGGACAGGTTTCCAGCGGACAAGTTTCTAAGCATGCTTAGAAACTTTTGTCCGCTGGAAACCTGTCCGCTAGGCCATACACACAATCGAACATGTCCGCGGAAAGTGGTCTGCAGACCAGTTTCAGCGGACATGTCTCCTCGTGTGTACGCGGCCTCAGAGTGCGGCAGTCCAGGATCATCCTTTTTCTTCACGGATCAGTGCAGAGCCTGCACCTGTCAGTGCATCAGGGCGGGAGCGTATCACATGTGTTCGTAGGGCTTGGAGCGGTACTTTTCTCAATGCTGTCCACTTTATAAGCAAAACTACAATGAAAAAGTACTCCATGCAAAAGTTTACACAGAAATGGATAGCTCAGCTGCATAAAGTTTTGAGACATCAAAGTATGTGTTATGCCTAATCTTGCGAAAAGAGGGAGAGTGGTTCCAAGTAGTTATACATCTCAATGATTGGTCAAAGTCGACTAGTTTCGCGGACATTCACCGCTTCATCAGGAAAGACCAATCTGTAGAATACATAATAACATAAAAAACATGTAATACAGGAAAAAAGGGGGGGAAGGGGGGAAAGGGGGAGGAGCAGAAGGGGAAAGGGGAAGGAAGGGTATGCGGGGAGAGGGGATAGAAAAGGAGAAAGGGGGAAGAAAAAGGGGGGGAGGGGGAGAGGGAGGAGGGAAGAGGGGAGGGGGGAAGGAAAGGGGGAAGGGGAGGAAGGGTGGATATCATCAAGTAGGAATAATACTAACCACGGCAATTAAGTCCGTGAACAATAAAAAATAATCCAAGGTAAAGGATGAAATTCCTGGTGTAAACATGCAGATGGATAGGATCAAAAGTGCAGTGCAAATAAGGGATCGGGCTGGAGCAGTATTAAATTCCAATAGTACTGGTGAAAACCAGTGTTGTGTCATCCAGGGGGGGGGAAACCACTCAGTGGCAATTTGCACGGTAATGCATGGACAGGGGTAAAGGATAAAACTGCACCTACACCCGTAAGGATCCCCAATGTGCTGTCATCAGGAGTCCTAACCCATCACTGCTCAGACTCAGGGGCCACAGATGGCGAGATCCACGCAGCTCATTCAGGCGACCGAAGGCCCTTAAATGAGCAACCCCAACCCGGGGACGCCAACGACGCTGTCCGATCGATAGCGCCGTGACGTCATCGGGTAAGTTTCCCCGCATTGCACAGGTGTGCGGCCAGCACTGCTGCGCATGTGCGTGTATGCCGAGCCAGGGGGCGTGAGCCCTGAGCTGGGGAAAATGAGAGGGGGTGAGTGGGTGGACACCCCCACCAGGGGAAACACATGTCCACCGCAGGAGAGAGACAGGCAGCCAGAGACCCCACACAAGGCACTCAATAGGTGATTAATTAACACGGAAGTAAAAACATCAATAATGACAATATGTAACAGGGTAATAATAATCAGTGGGGTAGTACATCCCACAAGAATGATTGCTCATTTCTGGTGATATAGGATATTGTCATATCATTGGGCAGCTACAAGACAGAAGAAAACCTGCAAAAAAGGCAACGATACAAGGCGGGACATATATGTGGTGCAAAGAAGTGATGTGAGTGAGCGTGGTGGTGATTGAACCAGAAGGAGTAAAGAGTAATAATAAAAAAAAGTGCATACTCGGAACATCAGGGGGCAACTAATTATCGCATGCCCTGTATCCATAAGCCCAGACTGGGGTTGAGAATAAATTAAAATAAATAAATGAATAAAGAGCTGCAAAATAATGCAGCAATGAAGAAGTGTGACTGGGAGAGAATGCAAGATTGATGTGAAAAGGTGGAAAAATATATATATAAGGTAAAATGAAGCGGTGAATGTCCACGAAACTAGTCGACTTTGACCAATCATTGAGATATATAACTATTTGTTTTGCTATTTTTATCAATAAAAAACAATTTTTTACATAATTTGTTTATATTGTCTTATCAGTACCGATATAGTCCCCTCACTCAACTGTGTGGGTAGCCTTGGGTTTAGCCTCAGCAACTATTCCATTGCCCCCACTCTCCCTCTTTTCGCAATTAACTGGGATGATGGTACGGTTTTATCCTTCATTACTTACTTTTTATATGAGGCTATACTCCCATTTTGTCTATTATGCCTATTCTTGCAGGGTTTCTACACAGGTGGCTTGAACCAGTAAATCAGGTTAAAAACAAATTAAAAAAATGGTGCTTTATGCCCTTGTTTATCATGTTGGCCCTGGCAGACTCCTACAAACAATCCAAAACCATAATACCCTGCCATTTAGTCCTGAGGCTCATAATATTTTAATGTCCCTCTGAGAAAGATACGCCACACAAATCCCTATATCAAGACGTGTTGGGGAGGGGACAGGACGGTACCGAAGGCAGCTGGTCTGCCGAGCAGGAGACCACATACCATCCCAACACGATCTCGCTATTTCCACCCACTGTAGAGTGGTGCAGTGATGCACCTGATCTATGTGAGTACCCCGGATGGGGGCTTTCCTGTTTAATTAATAGTTTTTGTTAAAGCCATATCACACTATCAAGCCTTTTTCATTATACCACGTATATATTAAAATGACTTTACTGTGAATCCCAGGATTCCACTACTGCTGCAAAGCCCAGAGGTGGCTCACAGGTGTGTTTTGACTAAGCTTGATTGCGAGGTCACATGCTCTGAGATGAGCATTTAATACCTAGGGGAAGCACCAGCATGTTTTGGATCACCAGCATATAATTGATTGATGGACTTTTTAAACTCTTCTGGCACCGTTTGATGTGATATACATACTGGAGATCATACACATGCACAGGAGTACTTTATTATACAAGTTTATATTGTATTAATTATTATTGTTTGACACCATGTCAAATTACTAGCACTTTATTGCACTATTGTCACTTGTTATCTATATGGTATATTAGTTATTGAAAGCAGTACATGATTTGCTTATTAGTATAATATCATCTACTTATCTTCACTATTGTTATTTAACTATTATAAGGTTATCTTTTGGACTTTTTTGATACTTTGCACAGTTATAGTTTTACTACATTTTGGTGTTATCCATAAGGCATACTTTTTAATATTAATCTTTTAATGTAATAAGTAGATGAATGGGAAGATTTTCAATTATATTATGGACACCTCCAGAAATAGTTATATATCATTTCTCTGGAACGATGCAAATTTAAAATGTCCATTTAAATGGAAGTTATTTGATTTTAGACCTTTCTTGCCACCAAGGCAAACAAATTAAATAAATCTGTCTAGCGTCCCCTGTGAAAAACACTTCTAAATCAGGAGCAGATGGTATCGGATGGCTCCTAATATGAATCCAAAATGGGATGAGGGAGCGTGGGTGGCACCAAGTGTTTGGCAGGCTCCTAGATGTAGAGAATAGAACACTTGGCTCACAGCTAACTGCAAGATTTTGTAGATTTTCCAAGGAATTTGTAATATATCATAACATATTATACATCTCATCAGAAATAAGTATTTCCCAGGTTTATGTCAACTGTGATTGACATCTGATAAATAAACTGCTAATGTAATATTATGTGTTTAATCTGGCATGAATTAACTTGACAAAGAGTTTAATACAAAATGTAAACACAACACTGAGAAAAAGATGGTTTGTAGGGTAGTCCACACAAATATTTTTTATTTTAAAGTTAATGGTGGTTTCTTGAACAAAATCACCCACTGGCTTGAATTTGTTGGAAACTCTTTGGCCGTGTACACACGATTGGTCAAAACCGATGAAAACAGACTTAAGGTCCAAACCGATCGTGTGTGGGCCCCATCGGTCAGTTATCCTTCGGTCAAAAAAAAGAGAACTTGCTTTAAAATTTAACCGATGGACGCCTAAGCGATAGGTCAAAACCGTTAGTGGGCACGACAATCGGTTAAAAATCCATGCATGCTCAGAATCAAGTCGACGCATGCTTGGAAGCATTGAACTTCATTTTTTTCAGCACGTCGTTGTGTTTTACGTCACCGCGTTCTGACACCATCAGTTATTTAACCGATGTTGTGTAGGCACATCAGACCATCAGTCAGCTTTATCGGTTAACCGATGAAAACGGTCCTTCGGACCGTTCTCATCGGGTGGACTGATCGTGTGTACGCGGCATTTGAGTCTCTATAGTCTGTGACCCTGCCCTCCAGTCATAGAGTGTCACCATCCCTGCTGTCATACAAAATGCCTTTGTAATACAAAAGTATTCAAAAGACCACACTTAAGGCTTTTGGGTCAATGTTATTTACATTTTGGTAAGTTTCTCAGTTTAAATTACATTTTAAATCTATTTTTGTGCTATCTACATTGTATATTTTTGATTAAAACTACATACAGTCATTGTCTGTAGACAGCAGGTGAGTGGCTTAAGGAGGGAAATGAGTCAACCTTTAAAGAATAATTTCAGGTATGGCTATATTTTAATATTTCACCCAAATCTTTTGAAATTTGTTTAGAACTTCCCTGTGCTGAAAAGGCAACTCATTTTAAATTTTAAATTTAAATTAACTTCTTATATCCATTTCTCCATTGTCTGTGATTTTGTCAAAATCCATTTTTGTGCATTCAATTTTCTAACAAGAAACAACGTTCTACTAAATCTCAATCCCAGATTGACTTTCTGGAACCTCTAAATGTCTCAAAGTACAAAT
Source organism: Rana kukunoris (assembly GCA_029574335.1). NCBI lineage: Eukaryota > Metazoa > Chordata > Amphibia > Anura > Ranidae > Rana > Rana kukunoris. The sequence goes on along the minus strand of CM056058.1, from coordinate 91,675,027 downwards.
ATATTGATTACATGCAACATTTGTTTTAAAAACAACATTAATATGTTCAACATCTTTCCAATAATTTACCAACTTAGGACAGCTCCAAATAAAATGTAGGAAATCTCCCCAGGCCTTTCCATGTCTAGTACATTTAGGACTAATCCTACAGCCTGCTCTAAAAATAGAATAGGGAGTGCTATATGTCCTATGGAAATAAATAACTATGTTTTTCTCTGAGAGGTTGATATTGAGACTCTGGGAAATGTGTTTAATATGTCTGACCATTTATCCTCTTCAATACTGCCTATGTCTCAAGACCCTGCGTTACAGGGAATATTTCATTATATATTTATAGATTAGTACAGTGCTTTGAAAAAGTATTCATACCCCTTGAAATGTTCTACATTTTGTTATGTTACAACCAAAAACATAAATGTATTTTATTGGAATTTTATGTGATACACCAACACAAAGTGGAACATAATTGTGAAGTGGTAGGAAAATGATAAATGTTTTTAATTTTTTTTTTTTTTTTACAAATAAATATGTGAAAAGTGTGGCATGAAATTTGTATTCAACCCCCCCCCCCTCCTCCCAGGCAATCATTTGTAGAACCACCTTTCACTGCAATTACAGCTGCATCTATTTTTGGGGATGTCTCTGCCAGCTTTACACATCTAGAGAGTGACATTTCTGCCCATTCCTCTTTGCAAGATAGCTCAAACTCTGACAGATTGGATGGAGAGCGTCTGTGAACAGCAATTTTCAAGTCTTGCCACAGATTCTCAATTAGATTTAGGTCTGGCCATTCTAATACATGAATATTAGGGCTGTTACTGATCAAAATTTTTGTGTTTGATTAATCGTTTTGTTTTTTAATCGATTAATCGACTAATTTCGATTAATTATAACGCACATACAGATCCAACTTCTTTTAGCTGATCTCCTTGCAGGCTGATTCCCAGTGCAGCTACCAACCACTGGAAAAATGGATAGCAGGATTCAAAAAACACACAAAGGCAGCACTCCATAGGAATAGCATTAAAACTTTTATAGTCTTCAAGTAGGTAACAAAATAAATATTGCACTAGAGATAAAATCGATGTAGCTACATAAACTGTAAAAATGGTGCAAGTAATACCAAACGGTACCAAAAGCAGTCATAAAAAAATGTAGCTGAGTTTGATACTGGTATAAAAATGTGTACAACGATATCACTGCTGAATCCAGATGAGGAGGGGTTAACATCAGTCTGTCGGCATGTAGATGTCCCACAAAGGGAACTATCACAACTCCCAGTGGATGGCTGTAGAATCCCATGTTGCTAGAGGGAAGTGATAGAGGGAAGTGTAACAGCCCTTGCGTGTGGCAGATAGTAAGGTCCCGCCGGCATGCAGATATGAAGGCACAGCAAAGGAGCCCTTCAGATGGACATGGCAAGCCCTGCCAGTGTCCGTGACGTCACCGGATCTCCGACGGAACTCCCTGAAGGCCCGGAAGCCGGCGGAGAGGTGAGTACCAATCAAAAGAATTTTAATCGATCAAAAAGTTTTTGATCGATCAAAAAATTAATCAAAAGATTAATTGATTAATTAAAAGTTAATTTGCACAGCCCTAATGAATATGCTTTGATATAAACCATTGCATTGTAGCTCTGACTGTATGTTTAGGGTTGTTGTTCTGGGCACTTTTTAAAAAAAGGAAAAAGTGACGAGGCAGCCACGATACGCGTGAGGACAGGAGTGCTGTGATGACGTAATTTCTTATTTAATCTTGCTATCAGTGTGTGAACACTTACTAGGTGGCTGCTACTTATCTTTTTAATTTTATTTTCAATGCACCCCCCATATTGGTTTGCGCATCAGTTTCCCTCATTTTGCATCCGAAGGCTAATAATGCTGCCTCAGTTTTGAGTGGCGTAATTTACACAAATTATTTAATGGGTCGGGCAAGCTTGCATCTTATATCATTGTGAATTTTTAAATGTTCTAAATTGCTTGCCCCTAACTTGACTACCGTATTTTTCGGACCATAAGACGCACTATTTTGCCGCAAAAATATGGTGGAAAATGTGCCTGCGTCTTATGGTCCGAATACTGAATGTCCACCCCCCCCCCACAACTTCCTTTTAACTACCGAGGTCTACCGAGGTCCACAGAGAGCAGGCAGCCAGCGCGATCAGCTGAGCTCACGGGGGGGGGAGATTTAATTCACAGTTGGGCAGCCATTGTAGCCACCAGGAAGCTTTGCAGAGCATTGGATGCACCCCCCATACTGTGTTGGTTTGCGCATCAGTTTCCCTCGTATTAACCCTTCACATGCCGCAGCAGCTGCGGGATATGGTGATGGCTCCGGAGACGCAGGCTAATAACACAGGCTGGATGGGGCACACCATGGATATGCCTGGACACACAGGCTGGCTGTAATACATAACACAGGCTGGATGGGGAACACCATGGAAGTGGAGGAGGGGGCAATGATCCATGTATGATAAAGGGGGGCACTGTCATGTATGAGGGGGGCAGTGTCCCTTTACACATGCATGGATGTACCCCTCTATCTCAGGGATCATTGCCCCCTCCTCCAATACATGGTGTGCCCTATCCTGGTTATGTAATACAGCCAGCCGGGCACTCCATTGTGTGCATATCTGGTTCACCAATCCAGCCTGTGTTCTTACAGCCAGCCTGTGTCTCTGTCGTGAGCCATTGCTATATGAGCTGCTGTGGCATTGAGGGGTTATATGAAGCTTTTTGCCCCATCCAGCCTGTGTCATCTAAATGTTCACTTTCATGGTTTAAATAATTGTTATATTTTAATAAATATTTCATTAAACCATTTGGGTGAATATTTTTTTTCTTCTAATTTTCCTCCCCTAAAACCTAGGTGCGTCTTATGGTCAGGTGCGTCTTATGGTCCGAAAAATACGGTATATTGTATTCCCCTAAACAGCCCATTATCGCATAACCAACATCTATGTGAATCTTTGCATTGAACTGATGGGGCGTTCTGGTCTAGACATGGGGTAAAATTTATCTTTGACTTATTCTCTATTAAGGGTTTTCTGCTCAATCTCGGAACTTCAGCAGGCTCATAATATACCCTCTACAGCTTATTATCACTATTTATAATTGCGACATACTACAGCATTATCATTTGGGTTAACCAACATATATCTACAGCCTTCTGATTTGGAAAACATATTATGTAATTCTTTTCATTCTAAACTTATCTCAACGTATTACTCCTCCCTGGTTCATGGTAAAATGGATAGACTGTCTCATTGAATCTTACTGGTGTTGGAACATTCCAGAACTCACAGAAGAGGCTTGGCAGGAAGTTGTTCCCTTACAGGTACCCACAGTTATTTCCTCTAGGGATAAGGTTATTCAGACTAAATTTCTTTATAGATCATACAACACCCCTTGTCTCCCTTTTCGTTTAAGTAAGCTGTGCACTGTTTGTTCCAATTGCTCCTCAGCGGATGGTACATTCTACCAGCTGGTCTGGGACTGCCCACCCATTAAAGCCCTATGGTTCACAGTTACTGCTTTTATTAGTTCAGTTATGTAACGACATAATATATGTAATCCTCAACAATCTTTATTTGGATATATAGATGACGATTCTCTCCCTAACTTTACCAGGCTTTTTTGTGTTTGATTCTATACTATGCCAAAATATCTATGGCTATTCACTGGAATTCACCAACTCTCCTTCCTGTGGCATTCTGGCTTACTTTAATTAATAAAGCCATTCCACTATACAAATTATCATATGAGGCCAGTGGTTGTCCTAATAAATTTCACAATATGTGTGACCCATGGGTGTTTTCTGAATGTACTATTTCACATGTTACTCTGGACTAGGCATATGGGCCAAGACATATGATATGGGTCTTTTTTGCTCATTATTATTCTACTGTTTGTTAACTTGCAATTAGCTTTTTGAGATACTGCATGTGTTGTGTTCAGCTGTAATGGTATACTATACTTGTATCCTTTAAACAACATCTCACAAAAGTGATTACAACTCTCATAATTTTTACAAAGACAAGTGTGTCTTGCCTACAGTCAAGCATGGTGGTGGGAGTGACATGGTCTGGGGCTGCATGAGCACTGCTGGCACTGGGGAGCTACAGTTCAACATGTACTGTGACATACTGAAGCAGAGCATGATCCCCTCCCTTCAGAGACTGGGCCACAGGGCAGTATTCCAACATGATAACGACCACAAACACACTTCCAAGACGACCACTGTCTTGCTTAAAGAAGCTGAGGGTAAAGGTGATGGACTAGCCAAGCATGTCTCCAGACCTAAACCCTATTAAGCATCTGTGGGATATCCTCAAATGGAAGGTGAAGGAGCGCAAGGTCTCTTACATCCACCAGCTCCGTGATGTCATCATGGAGGAGTGGAAGAGGACTCCAGTAGAAACCTGTGAAGTTCTGGTGAACTCCATGCCCAAAAGGGTTAAGGCAGTCCTGGAAAATAATGGTGGCCACACAAACTATTGACACTCAATTTGGACATTTTCACTTAGGGGTGTACTTACTTTTGTTGCCAGCAGTTTATACAATAATGGCTGTGTTATTTTGAGAGGACAGCAAATTTACACTGTTATACAAGTTGTACACTCACTACTTGGCACTTAGGGGTGTACTCACTTTTATTGCCAGCAGTTTAGACATTAAAGTGGTTGTAAACTCTCCTAGGAAAAGAAAAAAAAAACAACACCCTGCAAGATAAGGGCATAATGAGCTAGTATGCATAGCATGTAGTGCTAGTATGCATGGTGTAGTGCTGGCATCTGGTTTCACACATCCGAAATGTCAGTAAGAAAGGTATAAGACACCACTCAACCAACCCGGTCCATGTTAGGTGAAAATGATGGCCTCAACCAGCACTGCTCCACTGACCACGCCCCCTAATGCATTTCACCCCGCTCACTGGGGCTTACTTATAGAGGCCTCTATTCTATTTTTTACCGTGGAGAAACGTAAATTTACACTGCTATATAAGTACATGAAATAAATAAATATTAAACAAGAAGAATGAGAACAACTCATAATAGACAAAGAAGGTATGCAGACCTAGAAACACAAGTGCAGAAATGTTACCAACAGAATGGCAGGGCCACAAATATAATGAAGTGGCCCCATGGGATTCCAAGCCCTGGCACCCTTGTTTAGCTGTTACTGGGCAGTTTTTGGCTCTTCTTTTTATCTATTTCTGTATCCTGGCAGACTCTCGGCTAGCAGTTGTCTCTAAGCAAATCCGCTTATTGCACATTGAGCTGTGATTGGTTAGGGAGTTTTGGAGGTAAAACAGGAACCAATTGGGACTTTCATTTACCTATATAATCAGGGGCGGACTGACGATTCGGGCTCTCGGGCACTGCCCGAGGGCCCCATACCACTAGAGGGTCCCATCAGTGTTGCCAGCCTCAGTAAAACCAGGGGCAGTATGTAAAAATCTGTGTTTTTTTTAATAATCCCAAGATTATAGCTGCCCCGCCTTTAGTACCTTTTCAGTGTGTGTATGTGTATTTTGTGTGTATGTATACTGTGTGTGTGTATACTATGTGTGTCTGTATACTGCGTATGTACACTGTATGTGTGTGTATACTGTGTGGCCCCATAATATATTGCCTGGGGGCCCCATCATTTCCTATTGCCTGGGGGCCCCATAATCTCCTATTGCCGGGGGCCCCATAATCTCCTATTGCCCGGGGGCTCCATGAGTTGTCAGTCCGCCCCTGTATATAATATATGTCTCCTGAGGTGATTTTTTTAGCAGTTAGAACTTCAATCAAGACAAGCTGTCACACCTGCCCTGCCCTTAGTTGCACCTATCCTGTCTATCCTGTGTTGTTGTTTTTTTCTTCCCGCTTTTGATTCAGGACTTTAATGGACTGTTACGTTCAGCTCAAGTCTTGGTGACTGAGCTTTGGTGTTTGCTATTTGTTTCAAAAATGATTGGGTTATTTAAGGTTATTTAAGGAAGTTAAATAAAAATATATATTTATGAGCTTTTATGTTGAATCTGTTTTATTGAGTTACAAACAGTTGCAAAACATTGACAAAACATAGGTCAAGAATAATATCTGTCTATTGAGTGTACAAGTCCAGATTAGAATCAGAAGGACACCAAAAGAACCTGTATCACATATGCATAGTCAGGTAAATAACCTTAAAGAATCACTAAAGGAAATTTTTTAGCTAAATAACTTCCTTTACCTTAATGCAGTGCTGTTTTCATGTTCTCATTGTTCAAGTTACTGTAATTCTGCTCTGATCTCCACACTTCCTGCTTGTCTGGCTCCTTATGAAAAATCTCATGGCAGCTTTTCACTGTGGTCCAAGCTGTCATTACTGTGTGTCTAAAACTCCTCAGAACCAATCAGATTCATTTTAAAAACAAAACACTGCCCTGGGATTCAATTTAAAAACAAAACACTGCTCTGGATTTGTTTGTTTTTGTTCTGTCTCTCTACTTCACATAAACACAAAACCAGTTTAAAAACTAAAGTGAAACTAGAGGCATATTATATGATTGATTGTTATCTATTTTTAATAATTTTTAAAAGGAATCGGTTAACTTTTATGTCTCTATACCCTGTAAACAGTCATTTCAGCAAAAAAATTTTTTTCCTTTAGTGATCCTTTAATCACTTCAACACAGTGCTCTTATACCCCCATCTTACCCAGACCAATTTTCAGCTTTCGGTGCTCTCACACTTTGAATGACAATTACTCAGTCATGCAACACTGTACCCAAATAAAAATTGTGTCCTTTTTTTTTACACAAATAGAGCTTTCTTTTGGTGGTATTTAATCACTCGTGGGTTTTTTATTTTTTGCGCTATAAATAAAAAAAGACGGTAGATTTTGTAAAAAAATTGAATTTTTCTTTGTTTCTGTCATAAAATTGAGCAAATTAGTATTTTTTCTTCATAAACGGGTGACAGGGCAGGTCACTGGTGGGTGACGGGTGACAGGGCAGGTCACAGATGGGTGAGGGTGACAGGGTACGGTCACTGGTGGGTGACAGTTGCACCGCTGATGGCAGTCTCTTTATGTGACAGGTGCACTTTATGGGTGACTGTTGGGTGACTGGTGACAATTGGGGGGGGGGGGGCAAAGGGACAGATGTGGTGTTTGTGCAGACACTACAGTAACACAGAGCTGTAACTCACTGCTTCTAGCTCTTCTCTCCTTACACTGGAAACGATGTGTGAGGGGAGAAGAGCTGGTAACAGTTAGTTACAGCTCTTTGTTTACACTTCATGATCAGAGCTGATCACGTGGTACACAGCCCTGACCAATGGCTGTGTACAATTGTCGGTGACGAGCACTCCACATGCTAGTGGTGCAAATCTGAGGCCAACCTATGTTTGTGTTTGTTGTTTCATTTAATTAACACTTTTTATTTCAGGAGATTTATTTAAAAAAGGGGTACTTATGGGCTCTGCAATTCCATTCCTAAAAGATGTGAGAAACTGTTGTTTGCTTTTACTTTATTTACCAAATATTAAACATTTGACCTTTAAAAATAGGAAAGAGTGACACAATCAGCATACCCCATTTTGCTTTGAGTGTCCTCATCACCAAATCAGCCTATAACCTTATAGTTGATACATTTGTGCCATCATGTAACCCAGGCTTGGAAATCAATTTGGAAGAAATCCGCAAAAGGTCCTCCTGACCAAGTGTTATAGAGGTGTCTACTTTTCTCCAGTCTGGGCAGTTTTGTTCCATTTATAACAGGTCAAAGTCTGAGGGTGTCAGGTGTGGGCTGTGTGGTGGATGAGGAATGAGCAGACAATTTTTGCACTGGACTGACCGAAGCATACATTATCTTGACAGCTTCAGCCCAGCAATGAGTTGTCACTAAGTTTTATTTACAACACAACAAAGTGAAAAAGTTATTCACTTAAAAATCCTTTTACTTTCCTACCAATGTCATGAGGTGTCCTTCACCGTTATCATCCAATTCTGCTTTAATAACAAATTAATAAGAGAGAGGGGAGATACATTTCTTAACAGGGCAGAACTATTACCGGAGCGGAACTGCTCCCTCAGATATCTTCATGAGGTAGAGGAAACTTTATAGCACCGACACTTTTAATTGAATCTATTTATTAATGGAGACCCACTTAAAAGTTGCATAGTGTGAGGAAACCTCCATGTGAAATGATTGCCCTGATATGTCCCCTCTGGCCTCCAGCATGTTTATTTTTTGTTTTGTGAACAAGGGAACAGGTCCTAATAACATTTCCAGGTCTCTTAACCCGTGCCGATCCTGACCTCCTTGGGGCCCTAAGCAAAATGACATGTCACATTAAAGTTGAGAAGCGGAGGGGAACGCTGGCATGTCGCATTGCAGATTAAAGTTGAGAAGCGGGGGGAAGGGGTGTTCTTTCTGCTGTCGGAAATGACAAAAGTGAGAAGTGTGGGGTGCTGACTTCTTACCTCTTCTCCCATGCAGCCAGCGAGTTAAGAAGCGGGGAGAGGGGCCGAAAATTACTTTTCACCAGGCGGGGCTTCTAGTAATTTGGGGTTCGGGGGGCCCTCCGCAGCTTTGCGGGGCCAATAGTGAGCCTATAGGGCGGATCGGCCCTGCTCTTAACAAAGAAAATATGATATAATATATAGGTTTCTTCCCTGCCAGACTGGTATGTGTTGTGTAAATCACAAAACATAAAGGAGAAAAATATAAATCCTTTGACATGTAAAATAGCTACATATTTGGATGCCTAAAAGATAATTCTGTGCTAGGTGATACAAAATTCAATAATCAAGGGTTTACACACTGAGCAATATTGTGATTAAACAATACGAGCTGCAGCTGCACTCAAAATATTGTACACAGCAATATTAACAAACACCATAAAGACAAAATGCTGCACTGTCTAAGGCCAGGTTCACACTAGTACGACACGACAGTCGTACTACTTTAGATCCGACTTTGCCCTGCGACTTCAAGTCAGAGACGCGTCCGACTTCAATGAACAGGGGTCCGACTTGGATCCCCGCCAATACCAGGCAGTGTGTTTGGTATGAATCTTGAGGGGTAACTCAACACCAAATTTAAATAACAAAACGGCATGGGTTCCCCCTCCAAGAGCATACCAGGCACTTGGGTCTGGAATGGATTTTAAGGGGAACCCCCTACACCGGAAAAACAGCGTGGGGGTCCCCCCAAAATCCATACCAGACCCTTATCTGAGCACGAAGCCCGGCAGGTCAGGAAAGGATGTGGGGACGAGTGAGTGCCCCCCTCCTGATCCATACCAGGCCACATGCCCTCAAAATCTGGGTTCCACTTTTAGGTGGAACTCCGCTTTAAGTACAGTCTTTTAAAAGTCTGTTAATTCTTCAGTGATAAATTGACAAATCATAACACCATCACCAGAGCAATATGACCTCTTTAATTAAAAAGAAGGCCAGACAAGCTTGGTTTGTGGGTCTTTGGACTTGCTTGGATGTCAATGGAGATGTATCAGGAAAGCTTTATGTATATAACCTCCTCTCCACCATGGTATCCTATTAAAATTGAATTAGAATTAGGAAAGGGCCCATGATGCCACTATATGCATTTCTCAGTTTGTGAATGTTGTGTGAATGTATACTCAGTCAACTCAAGATAAACTTCAGTGGTTTGATCTGCTGGCTCCAATTTCACTACTGTGTTCAGCAGTGATGTGGGTCTAGCGCAAGGATAGGCAACCTCGGCACTCCAGCTTTGGTGAAGCTACAAATCCCATCATGCCTCTGCCTCTAGGAGTCATGCCTGTGATTGTCATGATCTTGCAATGTCTCATGGGACATGTAGTTTCATCACAGCTGGAGGGCCGAGGTTGCCTACCCCTGGTCTAGTGGTAGGAAACACAGCGGGATCTCTTCACTACTGTATAAATCAGTAGCATAAACAGCAGGGAAGATGAGTATTAAACAGAAAGTTTAATTTGATCAAAAGAGATGTTTTAATAAGTGATGATAAATACATTTAATGATAATTTAATGATAGAAATACATAGCCTCATTGCTGATGTCTTTCTAAAATGCTTGGTCCCTAGCTGTCACGCTGATACTCTGGCTGTAAGGAAGAATTATCAATTCATATGTTTTTTTAACCACTTAAGACCCGGACACTTACGCTGCTAAATGACCCAAGGTGTTTTTACAATTCGGCGCTGCGTCGCTTTAACAGACAATTGCGCGGTCGTGCGACGTGGCTCCCAAACAAAATTTGCGTCCTTTTCTTCCCACAAATAGAGCTTTCTTTCGGTGGTATTTGATCGCCTCTGCGATTTTTATTTTTTGCGCTATAAACTAAAATAGAGCGACAATTTTGAAAAAAATCACTATTTTTTTACTATTTGTTATAAAAAAAAATCAAATAAACTAAATTTTAGTAAAACATTTAGGCCAAAATTTATTTAGCCACATGTCTTTAGTAAAAAAAAAAAAATCGTAATAAAAAAAATAGCTACCTAGCGGGAACAGCGACACTAATACAGCGATCAGAAAAATGATCGCTTAGTGACGCTGGCAATAGGGAGTGAAAGGGTTAACTAGGGCGGTGATTAGGGGGTTAAAACTTTATTAGGGGGGGTGGGGGGGCTATCCTGAACCTAACACTAACTGTTTTTTACAGTGCCTGTCACACTGACACTAAATGCAGTGATTAAATCACTGCATTCAGTAACACTGTGACAGGGGGGTGGGGGGGGCGATCACAAGGGGTTAATATGCCTATGTGAGTGTGTGTCAGTGTTGTGTTGGTGCACACTTACTGTGGATGTCTTCTCTCATCAGCAGCGCTGGGAAACAGCGCTGCAATGAGAGATTACATCATTTCCTCCTTCCTGTGTAAACACAGGAGGAGGAAGTGACAGGCTGGGAGCGCGCTCCCATTGGCTGGGAGCGATCGCGGGGGGGGCGGAAAACACGGACATCCGCCCGCTCGTCGGCGATCGCTCCCAGAGCCAGGGGGACCGCCGCACGCCGCGGAGGGTCCCGATGGGACCGAACCGCACTAAGGCGAGGACGTAAATTTACGCCCTTGTGCCTGTACGAGCCATGTTGTGGACGTACATAGGCGTGCGGGGGTCCTTAACTGGTTAATATACCAACCCCTCCCTTGGGTATAAGGGACATATAGTACTTTGTTCTATCTTTCTAGGAATTGTAGATGCTGAGATCCAGTATGTGACAGCACCCCCTAGCAAATGTGTCTACAATTTTATTTTTCTGCTGAGACAGGTTTCCTTTAGACGCCTTTCACACTGGAAGCGTTTTTCGGGTGCTTAAAATAGGGCCTATAAAACAATCTCAAATTGGGGCGCTGAGCTGGCTGGACGTCCAAAAAAAGTCCTGCAAGTAGCTTCTTTGAGGCAGCGTCACCAAAGCGCCTTGGTGGCAGGGCTTTGCGGTCGCTTTTAACCCTTTATTCGGCTGCTAGCGAGAGTTAAAGCAATCCGGTAGCCGGCAAAAAGCCCCTCTAAAATGACGGTAAAGCACCACAAAGCGATTTTACACAGACGCCCCCACGCTGTCAGTGAGCACGGGGTCTTAAAACTGTTTCTTTTATATACATTTAGGCCTCTTTCACACTGGGGTGTTTTTTCGAGCGTTATTCGAGAGTTTTTCAAGCGTTATTACAGCGAAGCCTCATCTGCAATCCCAATGTGCTGGCAAAGCACGGCTAAGACCCTAATGTTTTAGGGCGTTTTTGCAGTGCCTCAGTGTGACAGGGTAAGGCGTTTTTACAGCACTGTTCAATAAATTTTAATGGAGAGGGGCGTTTTTTGGAGTGTTTTTTTCAGTGCCCAAAAGCTGCTTCAAAGATGCTGCTTGCAGGACTCAGTGTGAAAGGGTCCATTGAGATGCATGGAGAGCGTTTTATGAGCGTTTTAGGAGCAGCATTTTTAACGTTAAAACACTGTAAAAACGCTTCAGTGTGAAAGGGGTCTTATCTTTGAGAATTATTTTCTGAATAGGAGGAGACCCAGCAAAAACTATGATAACTGATATGAAACTCATTGAAACTAACCATAGAAACAAATGCAGTGGTAGCCATTGACTCCAACAGCATGAAGTACAGAAGCTGCTGTCACATTACATTCATCCCACATGGTCCAGTTACAACTTCTTCAGAACAGGAATCTCGACTATCCTGGAAGCCTAATTTTAACGCAGCTGTCTCAGCAGGCAGAAGAGGCATCTCATGCAAACAACATGACAGAAGTGGTACAGACAGTACCTTTACCACGGGGACCTCTGTCATATCTTTAGTAGGAATTGCGTGCTTCTGCAATGTTGTTTCCAATCAAACAAAAGCATCAGTGCTGTCATATTGTACTATATATCTTAATTCATTAAAGCCTAATTCCGGCCAACACATTTATTTTTATTTTTTTCATTTTTGGATAGAGTGGGAAAAGATTTCTCTTCAAATGGATGAACAGCAGCATTAGACAGCGTATTGCTGAAACTGAGCTGACGGGTTGTTGCGGCCCGTACAAAGCAATGACAGGCTGATCAAAGCGGCAGATCTACACCAATATTTGCATGTATTGGCACATCCAACAGTTATCTGTATATACACAGATTTATGAATACACTGGATTCTTTCAGCACATAAGTGCTGTGTGAATGAAGCCTTGCCTTTTTGACGATTAGAATTTTTTTTTTTTTTTAACATTTTGCTGGGGGCTGACATTTTGCTGAAGCCCAGAGCCCCTGAACAGCATACTTTAAGCTGTCAGCAGATTGGCCTCTACAAATCTGGCACAGTAACTAAAAATGGAGAGCAACTGAGCATGTGCAGAAGAGGGAGAGACAGTGTATTACTGGGTTTTAAACAGTTTTAAACAGTAGTTTAAATCGTTTTTAAACTATTTTTTAAGTTTTACATTAGCTATATCTGCAAAGGGGGCCAGCCTGAAATAATCTAGCAGGACTTAATTTTCTGACTAAAGTTCCACTTTAAGTACTATATTTAGGCTCTTTGGAAATCAGCCTCTAAAAATTCAGCATAGTGCCTAAAAATAGAGAGCAACTGAGCATGTGAAGAGCAGAGAGAGCAGTAGGGCTGATTTACCAAGCCTTTGCTCCATGATTAATGGAGCAAAGGCAGGAGTAAAAGCCATTTTGACATTTACTAAAGAAATGCGCTGGCAGAGCAGCACATTCCTTTATTTACTATAATGCCTATTGCGCCCAGGAGAGGGTGCATGGTGCGCCTCTATAGACCTGGCGCACGGCATTTAGAAATGTAATAGAAGGTGTTTGGGCGCGAGTTTTTTGGTGGGGGATGTGGGATGATGTGGGGAACTGTAGTGACATGTGTTTGTTTAACTTTCACGGGCCGAATTTAAAGTGAAAGTGATTTTTCTGAAAACGAGCCTGCACGCCTGCAAGTACATGTAAACCCCTGGGAGATTCAAGCACGCCGTCTCACTACGCCGGCAAAATCTTGGTAAATATCAAGTGGCGTAGCAGCCTTTGCACGGCTTCAGGCGGTGCACGTGAATGCATGAACCGTTTTCAGCTTACGCTGACCATGAAGGGGAACTCCGCACCAAATTTCAAACAAAAAATCTTCTTCTTCTTCTTTCCCTATTACAAGGAATGTAAACATCCCTTGTAATAGGACTAGTGTGTGACAGGTCCTCTTTATGGAGAGAGGCGGGGTCAATAAGACCCCGCATCTGTCCTTCAGGCTGGAAAGCATGAGATCGGAGAAAAAAAACACTAATCTCATGCTTTCAGCCGCAATCATGTTCGTTCAGCACCGTGATGTAATGGATAGCAATTTTGTGCTGCCCTAGGCCTGACTAAACTTCTGCACCTCCTAATAGAAACAATGACCCACCCCTTCCTGTCAAGGCCACACCCTGTTTTTTTATGACCCGCCCAGACATTTTCAGGGGACACACACACACACACTAGTTCTGGGGGAGGGGGGGCACTGGATTCCCTTAATTTGCATATCTTTTCTCTCACTTCCTGTTAGGCTATGGGGCAGGAAGTGAAGGCAAATCTCCGCAATTGGACAGGGATGGTACAAAATAAACTGACAGGGGCTATAACCCTCACTCACTCACTCTATCCAAAATGAAAGAAAACAAAAGTGTTGATTATAGTTCTAGTTTAAGCACACATTTCTGATCATTTTACTGAGAGGACTAAGAAAATATAACCATGCCAATAGGCCAGGATACAGCGTTGCTAATATGTAGGAATGTGTGTTAGGGACCCCCAAACACCACCCAATGTTACATTTTCTTAAATTTCCAAATGAGTATCATCTGCTCATTTTTTTGGGGATGCCTGCACCCCTGATAGGGTGAAGACACCTCATAAATTTTGTCACTTTCTACTTCAAATTCATTCACTTCCTGTCACATAGCCAAACAGGAAGTGAGGGTAAAACCATAATGTATTTTCTTGGGGACACACAGATCAATCTAAATAGTTTCCCCATTATGTAAATTGCACTCTAGCATTTTGCCGTGTACACCCCAAATTATTAGGGATCTTGGACTTTGGGGTCCATTTACTAAGGCAAATCCACTTTGCACTACAAGTGGACAAGCAAGGAAGAGAAGAACAAAAAAAATAAAACTTTGCTTCTACAAGATTGGATGTTAAAATCATCAGTGCTTCCCCTCAGGCGGCGTACACACGACCGAGGTTCTCGCTGGAAACCAGCGAGAACCTCGCTGGAAGCTGCATTCCAGCGAGGACCTCGGCCGTGTGTACGCTCTCGGCGAGCTTCCCGTCGGGAAGCCCGTCGAGCAGAAATAGAGAGCACGCTCTCTATTTACTTGACGGCCCGCCTGGATGAATGGCTGGTTGCCATTCCCGACGGGCGGGTCGCCGATTTCGATGGCCGGCAGAGAACCTCGACGGGCGGAACGATGTGTTCTGCCTGTCGAGGTTCTCTGCCGTGTGTACACGGCCTCAGATTTTCAGTGACTACACTTCTACTGCAGAGTGGCTTTGCCTTTACTAAACCCAAAACAAACTAATTATTTGGGGTGTACACAGCAGTGCTGGAGTGCAATTTGCTTAATGGGGACACTAGTTAGATTGACCTGTGTGTCCCCAAGAAAAATACATTGTTAGGGTTTTAACCTCAATTCCTGTTCAACTGTGTGACACAAAAAGAAATAGGGACACAAAGCCCAACCCAAAAAACACAAGCAGGGGTTCTGACTCAGAAGCAAACACGCATGTAAGTTCTGCCTACATATGTAAATGCCGTTCAAACCATACATGTGAGGTATTGATGCATGCGTTAGAGCAAGAGCAATAATTTTAGCACTAGACCTCCTCTGTAACTCTAAACTGGTAACCTGTAAAAAAAAAAAACGTCGCCTATGGAGATTTTTAAGTCCCGAAGTTTGACGCCATTCCATGAGTGTGTGTAATATTAAAGCGTGACAAGTTAGGTATCAGAGGTGTAGGGTGCTGTGTAAAATAAAGGGGTGCAGTGGTGCATGGTGCTATGTAAAGGGGTCCAGAGCTATGGGGTGCTGTGTAATGTAAGGGGCCCAGTGGTGCAAGCTGCTGTGTAATATAAGGGGGCCCAGTGGTGCAAGCTGCTGTGTAATATAAAGGGGCCCAGAGGTGCAGGGTGCTGTGTAATATAAAGGGGTCCAGTGGTGCAGGGTGCTATGTAAAGGGGTCCAGAGCTGTGGGGTGCTGTGTAATGTAAGGGGCCCAGTAATGCAAGCTGCTGTGTAGTATAAAGGGGCACAGAGGTGCAGGGTGCTGTGTAATATAAAGGGGTCCACTGGTGCAAGCTGCTGTGTAATATAAAGGGGTTCAGTTGTGCAGGGTGCTAGGTAGAGGGGCCCAGAGCTGTGGGGTGCTGTGTAATGTAAGGGGCCCAGTGGTGCAAGCTGCTGTGTAATATAAAGGGGTCCAGAGGTGCAGGGTACTATGTAAAGGGGTCCAGAGCTGTAGGGTGCTGTGTAATGTAAGGGGCCCAGTGGTGCAAGCTGCTGTGTAATATAAAGGGGCTCAGAGGTGCAGGGTGTTGTGTAATATAAAGGGGTCCAGTGGTGCGGGGTGCTATGTAAAGGGGTCCAGAGCTGTGGGGTGCTGTGTAATGTAAGGGGCCCGGTGGTGCAAGCTTCTGTGTAATATAAAGGGGTGCTGTGTAATGTAAGGGGCCCAGTGGTGCAAGCTGCTGTGTAATATAAAGGGGCTCAGAGGTGCAGGGTGTTGTGTAATATAAAGGTGTCCAGTGGTGCGGGGTGCTATGTAAAGGGTGCTATGTAAAGGGTGCAGGGTGTTGTGTAATATAAAGGGGTCCAGTGGTGCGGGGTGCTATGTAAAGGGGTCCAGAGCTGTGGGGTGCTGTGTAATGTAAGGGGCCCGGTGGTGCAAGCTTCTGTGTAATATAAAGGGGTGCTGTGTAATGTAAGGGGCCCAGTGGTGCAAGCTGCTGTGTAATATAAAGGGGCTCAGAGGTGCAGGGTGTTGTGTAATATAAAGGGGTCCAGTGGTGCGGGGTGCTATGTAAAGGGGTCCAGAGCTGTGGGGTGCTGTGTAATGTAAGGGGCCCGGTGGTGCAAGCTTCTGTGTAATATAAAGGGGTCCAGTTGTGCAGGGTGCTATGTAGAGGGGCCCAGAGCTGTGGGGTGCTGTGTAATGTAAGGGGGCCAGTGGTTCAAGCTGTTGTGTAATATAAAGGGGTCCAGTGGTGCAGGGTGCTATGCAAATGGGTCCAGAGCTGTGGGGTGCTGTGTAATGTAAGGGGCCCAGTGGTGCAAGCTGCTGTGTAATATAAAGGGGTCCAGTGGTGCAGAGTGCTATGTAGAGGGGCCCAGAGCTGTGGAGTGCTGTGTAATATAAGGGGCCCAGTGGTGCAAGCTGCTGTGTAATATAAAGGGGCCCAGAGGTGCAGGGTGCTGTGTAATATAAAGGGGTCCAGTGGTGCAGGGTGCTTTGTAGAGGGGCCCAGAGCTATGGGGTGCTGTGTAATGTAAGTGGCCCAGGCTCCTTAAACTGTGCCCACCTGTCTAGTGCCACATCTCATATATATTTTGTTGGCAAAGTAGATAACATATAAAAACAAAATTCACTGCAATACAGAATAGTAGTCAGTTGTCTGCCAGGGTGTCTTAGGCTCACAGCGTAAACTGTGCCCACCTGTCCAGTGCCACATCTCATATTTTGTTGGCACGGTAGATAACATTTAAAATAAAAATTCACTGCAATACAGAATAGTAGTCAGTGTTCTGCCAGGGTTGTTTGCGGTTGTTTGCGGTTGTTTGCGCTGCGTTAAACGGGGAGTTTGGTCTGTCAGAGTTTGGTCCGTCACTGTGAACCCTAACCTTGTCTGTAACCCTAACTGTAACCCTAACCCTGTCTGTAACCCTAACCCTATCTGTAACCCTAACCCTGTCTGTAACCCTAACCCTATCTGTAACCCTTACACTACCTGATCGATACAACATCATACCTGATGTTTTAAAGCACGTTATTCCAAACAATTTAGGAATGTTAGGTGATTTATGCACTTTATGGATTAAAACCCGACTGTGTCAACTACGTAATTTTCCATGGGAGTTTTACCATGGATCCCCCTCCGGCATGCCACAGTCCAGGTGTTAGTCCCCTTGAAACAACTTTTCCATCACTATTGTGGCCAGAAAGAGTCCCTGTGGGTTTTAAAATTTGCCTGCCCATTGAAGTCCATGGAGTTCGCCCAGTTCACCCGTTCGCGAACATTTGCGGAAGTTCGCGTCCGCCATTCGCGAACGCAAAATTTTAGGTTTGCGACATCACTACCCCTAAACAGTCTGGCGCTCCAGTGAGTGCTAGAGGGGCAACTCAGAGTGAATTTACATACATTTACCACTCTCTGCTCAGTGGAGACCAAGAACCTAGTAATCAGTAGTCTTGTGAACTTTCAGTTCTCAGTCCTAGAGCCAGTGGTGGACATCTGCAAAATCGGACTGACCCTTATAAAATGAAAAAAAAACATTATTTTGGAAAAAATTTAGGCTCCATGCACACTGGACGCTAAAAAAAAAGATATCAAAATACCAGGAGCTTTGCAGGGAGCCTTCACAACGTTTTTTTTAAGTTTTTGCAATAACGTTTATTAGCGATTTTCAGCGTTAGTTTTTTTCAATGGATCAAAAAACACTAAAAACCGCTGGCGAGCTGCGCTTTTGAGCATTAATTAGCGTTTTTCGGCGTTCACCAAAAACCGCCACTTTGAACACGATTTTCAGGCGTTCGGAAAAAAGCCCATAAACTCCACTGCTGTAAAATCTGTAAAACGTCCATGTGTGCATGGACACAAAGGCTAACATAGAGTGGAGTTTATGGGCTTTGAAAAAAAAACACCCTTACTCCAATAAACTGCAGTTTATCACCTGCAGTGTGCATGGAGCCTAATACTACGTCTAGTATCAGTTTTAAATGTTTTCCCAAGTAATCTTAAGTCCTGATGAAGGTGAACAGCTTCTGAATGTGCTGGCTTTTTTCGAATGTTACTCCCAATAAAATGCAATTTGCTTAACCTATTGCTTGCTTAAAATGGGCTTGCCTTGAAGTTATTTTCTAATTGGTTGCCATTGGCTACTAAAAGTTGCACATTGTTTTTTGAAAGATCATTGGGCCAGATTCACAGAGCGATTACTCCTGTCTATCTCGCGTTAGACTGGAGTACTTTCGAATTACGCGCGTTTTTCACTACTCTGAAACCTCAAACCATGAAATTACGGCTGCGGGCTTCAATCCGACTGGTTTACGTGTTCGTACGCCTTCGGATCTACGCTACAATAAAATTGCGGCCGCTGGGTGGAGTTCCCGTCGTTTTCCGCGTCGGGGTATGCAAATGAGCTTTTGTCGACTATCCACAAAATTACGAACGTCTATCGCAATCTCTTACGGCATCTTTAGTTATCTTTTTGCTGCGTAAAACTATACCAGCTTTTTGCTGGTCTAATATTAGACAGCCCATGTTAAGTATGGCCGTCGTTCCCGTGTCGAATATCAACGTTTTCCGACGTCTTTTTTTAGTTTTGACGTAAAACGTCCGGGAATAGGAATGTCCGTAAAGGACGCTACTCAAACAACAAATGACGTATCGACGTTATTTCGCGCAATGCACGGCGGGAAATTTCTGAACGGAGCATGAGCAGTTTGATCGCCGCGGGGACGCGCCTAATTTAAATGCTTCATGCCCCCTAATCGCGTATTTCGATTACGTGGCGAGAAATACACTACGCCGCCGTACCGTAAGGGACAAAATCTACCAGGATTCGTCGTACAGCCTGGTAAAATACGGCAGCGTAGTGTATCTCTAATACTCTGCACCAATGTAATTCTATCGTCAGCCCACCAGCCCACTTCCTCCTCATCGGTTTCACCCTGCGTCTCCTCCTCCTCAGCTTCATGGCAGCTTCCCCTGCGTCTCCTCTTCCTCAAGTGCCAATGCAATCGCTTTCCCTCTCAGCCAATCCGGTCTCAGGACACGCTTGCTGATTGGCCGGGCCCAACCGTTTTTTAAGCCAATTAGAGCCTCCTAAAAAAAAACATTGGAATCCATGTGTCCAGTGCTCAGCATGTAGATTAGGGGTCAGGCGCATTGACTAGGGGCTGTCATGTTATCAGATTAATTAGAACACAGTCAAAACATATTATAAAGTTCTGTGGATGCAGCACTAATTCTCACACAGAGGATATGTTTTTTTTAAATAGTCCTACAGACTGAGAATACATATGAGGTAATAAGGCTAAAATAAAACTCAAAATAGTCCAACAGCAAGAGAAATGTATGAATGCTTATTTTAATTTATACTGAATGAATAAACATACAGTTCATGGGGTTCACATACTGTATAAAGAATAATGAAGCCACAGTCACAGAAGTCACAATAATGACGACAACCATGGGATCAAGGGGCCCATAATACTATCCCTTGCTGCTTTTTAAATCTCCACTTTGTCTACGCTTTTGCTGTTTAAGCCCAAACTTGCCAACTTAAAGTGCATCACCAACAGATTCACCCTATTAGGCCGCGTACACATGACCAAATAAATCTGTTCAAATCGGTCTGACAGACCATTTGATCAGATTTGTCTGCTGGGCTGTTTTGGTTTGATCGCTGTACACACAATCAAACCAAAATCCCCGCCGGCAGACAGCGCGGTGACGTGGCGATGACGTTGACGCCGCCACGTCACCGCACCAGGAAGTAAAACACTTGAATCCATTCGACACATGTGCGGGCATATATGTCTGCTGGTTAACGTACTAACCAGCAGACATATCGGATGGACGGATTCCCAGCAGACAGATTGTAAAGCATGCTTTACAATCTGTCTGCTGGAAAAATCTGTCTGTCCGCCCGTACACACAATCGAATCTGTCTGCTGAAACGGTCTCCAGCAGATAAATTTGATCGTGTGTACGCGGCCTTAAAGTATTCTTCCCAACAATTCTATGTCTTAAATGAAACTATGCCAACAAGCTCACCTTTTAAAGTGACCTGTGCCAACAACTTTTCTTTTAAAGGCAACTATCCTGTTCAATCCACACCTTCAATGGACAGTATCTTACATTGTGTACCAACATCAGGGCCCCAACTGAACTGGCAGAATAACCAAGTTTTAGATTGCTTTATACTCAGGGTTTTTTCTGTTAGCAATACTCGATGGTCTAAGGCCGAGTACACACGATCGGTCAAAACCGATGAAAACGGACTGAAGGTCTAATGGTTAACTTGCCTCCCACTTTCCTTTCAGGCTCAGCTGACCCCACTACAAAACAGTTTGGCCATCTGCCTTTCTTTGCGACAGGAGCAGCAGCCAGGGAGGGAGCTCTGTAATGTTGAGCTGCTCAGAGGGTGTAATATCCGTTATGGACACTTTAGCCTCAAGATCGCTACCTTCTAATACAGATTTGCATACCATTTCCTGACAGGTACATAAATCTATGGAAAACACCGACCATTTTAATCGCAACGGAATTCTAAAAAATTTCTATGACTTTCTATTATTTCTCCCTAGACGGTTTAGCTGAGACTCACTACTTCAATAAAACAGTTCAGAATACTGCTACTTTCAATTATCAACAAAACCAGAATCCCTCCCAGTAGTCCAGAGTTGTTCTGGTAATACAGGTGCACAGATGGAGGGAACCAAGACCAAAGGACAGAGGGTCACCCACTGTGGTGTCCTTTTATGAAGCAGTGAAATCTATTCACTGCTTCATTCTCCGGCATTCGGTTTATGAAGTGGAGAAGATCGCTTCACCCTTGGAGGAGTGAAGTGATCTTCCAACGCTTCAAACAGTGGAGAATGGCCCCTGATACTGGAATCTCGTGAGACTTCACGAGATTACAGTACCAGAAATTCACAGAAATACGGAGATGTCAGTTTATTGAGCAGTGATAAATTATCACCGCTCAGTACACTGACAGACGGTGTGGTTATTGTATTTAAAATAACGAGTCCCCCTACATAATATATATATGTATACACACACACACTATATATATACATGTATATGCACACACATTATATATATGAACATGTACACATTATATGTATGTATGTATATATATGTATACACATAAATATTAGAGGGGGACATGGTTACAGTGTTGGGGGGTCAGAACGAGGAAGAAGGAAGTTAAAAATCTTCCTCCTTCCTCCTCAGAACCCCCGGGATTCCCTCTTCACTCCCCGCTTCACCAGCTCTGAGATGGTGAATCGTGGCATGTGAATTCTGACACAGATCGCCAGTGAAGCTCTCAGATCACAGCTTCATAAACTGGCCGTTTCTGTGTCAGTCTATGAGACTTCACTGTGTGTAGAGATAATTGGCGGGAGAACAAATTCAAACACTTCTCCCCCCGATTATCTCTGTTTCATAAACTGTTTATGGGCTGTGATCAGTGGTGAACCCTGGGATCACCGCTGTTCACTGCTTCATAAACGGACACCTGTAACTGGAATACAATACTTACAAGTGATGGGGGACTTTGTTCTACCAGTATACCATCCCTCAGAACAAAATGGGATCATGTTTGTGGATTTCTGGTAGTAGCTTTGATCAACTTCTGGTAATGGGCCATTACCATAACTAAAATGTGTCTATTAGGTGGCAACCACTGCTTCTTTTCTCCGTGTCTCTGTTTAGTGTAATATGAGGTTCACTTGAGGCTTACTTTTAGGCCTCCCTACAGTCAAGTCAGGAATTTCTATCTCTTCAGCTAAGTCATTCGCTGTTAGATCATTATACAATGCCGACCTGAACATATTTGTTACATCTTTTGGTATTTTCTTCTTCTCCTAGTGATAATTCAATGTGGAGCCTGACTACCTATTGCCACATGAAGCTGAATTAAATATTGGCCTTCAGAGAACGTGGAGGAGATATACAGTGCAATTAGGGAGTTGGCATGAGCTTCTCTTCTGCCCATCCAGTAGGAGTATAATTTTTTGGAGATTTTTGGTGGTGGAACATTTTTAAGAAACATTCCTGAGGTTTACAAGAGATAACCAACAGCCATATATTCTCACCATCCATACCATTGTATAGTAGCCTACCCAATATGTATATTTATTTGTTGAAGATGAGTACTAAAAATAGCCTGTTGACTTTTTTCTGAAGCTCCTGAACATTTTCTTCCCAGCTCCAAAAATGTTATTCATGTGGCAGTATTCTACCATATACGTATGTGAACAAAAATTGAACAGAGGTAGTCCTTCTCCCATATAATGGTCATGACTGTTTTGGTGAGATGGGGAGTCAGATTCAGAGATTTAGTCTCTAAGGTTCACCTTACTTACAGTGGGGATCGAAAATTTGGGCAACCCAGGTAAAAATTTGTATTAATGTGCATAACGAAGCCAAGGAAAGATGGAAAAATCTCCAAAAGGCATCAAATTACAGATTAGACATTCTTATAACATGTCAAAAAAAGTTCGATTTTATTTCCATCATTTACACTTTCAGAATTACAGAAAACAAAAAAATGGTGTCTGCAAAAGTTTGGGCACCCTGCAGAGTTAATATCTTGTACTGCCCCCTTTGGCAAGTATCACAGCTTGTAAACGCTTTTTGTAGCCAGCCAAGAGTCTTTCAATTCTTGTTTGAGGTATCTTTGCCCATTCTTTCTTACAAAAGTCTTTTAAAGTCTATCCATAGATTTTCAATTATGTTGAGGTCAGGAGATTGTGAAGGCCATGGCAAAACCTTCAGTTTACGTCTCTTGATGTAATCCCCCATGGATTTTGAGGTGTGTTTAGGATCATTATCCATTTGTAGAAGCCATTCTCTCTTTAACTTCAGCTTTTTCACAGATGGCATCAAGTTACCATCCAAAATTTGCTGACATTTTATTGAATCCATTTTTCCTTCTACTTGTGAAATGTTCCCTGTGCCACTGGCTGCAATACAACCCCAAAGCATGTTTGATCCACCCCCATGCTTAACAGTTGGACAGAGGTTCTTTTCATTAAATTCTGTGCCCTTTCTTCTCCAAACATACTGTAGTGTCACCCCCGAAAGGGCCGCTGGATTGATGATGAGACCGGCATGTTAAAGTTACCCTTGCTTGGACTAGGGATGCACCAGAACACTTTGCATTAACTTGAATGTCCAGACAGGCAATAAAGATTTTCTTATGCATTATTTCCAAGCCAACATAGCCAAACATCAACTTGATGAAGAAGTTCAGGTTGATGAATAAGAGATAGAGATTCTTGATGTCAGGCCTGGATAAGCACACAGCGCAACTCAGTCGCAGACAGCGCCACTTTACATGCGTCACCGTCACAATGCAGGCTAGGAGGAACGGGTCTTTCTCTCTCTGACCCAGCTCTAGGCCTCTGCCACAGGCCAATGTAATTTGAATAATTTGTCAGCACCGGAACAGAGCAAATCCTCCCAGTTTTTTTCCGTGCGTCCGGCAAAAGTGCGACAGCGAAAAGTACCTGTCTATGGCTCTAGTACCGGATCCTCCCGGGGACATTCAGGAACCCAGCCATCTACTGGGGTCCCCTCAGATTCGTCTCCGACCGAGACTCAGCAGGGCCCAGATATTGGCCGGATGGGCCACACCGATGGGGGCCCTGGGTGCGCACACCCTAAAGGTGTCACCCCGACTCCACGACCCTCCGCAGGGAATGCCAAAAGAACCACGAACACCTGACCTCTCTTCCAGATATACCCCTCCCCAGCATGCCCAGCGGGAGGAAAACTCTCCAATTGGATGCTGGGGAAGACCCAATCTGCCGGGAATCCCTCTAGCTCCCACTGCCGGCCAAGGATGAACTTACATCCCCAGAATGCAGTCCAAGCTAGGGGACCTTCCCAGAATAAGACAGGCCAGTAACTTAACAATTGCGATTGAGAGCAAAGTAACTCTCCCAATCCACTATTCTTTTTAAAACGCAATACCCATGCTAAACGCAAGGGGGCACTACAGTACCTTTGCTCATTCCGGCCAAAAAATTCTATCATCGGTCCACAGAACTTGTTTCCAAAATGCATCAGGCTTGTCTATTTGTTCATTTGCAAAGTTCAAACGCTGATTTTTGTGGTGAGGATGTAGAAGAGGTTTTCTTCTGATGACCATATTTGTACAAGTATCTCTTTATAGTGGAATAGTGTACCACAACTCCAGTGTCTGCCAGATCTTTCTGGAGGGATCGTGCAGTCAAACGTGGGTTTTGAATTGCTTTTCTCACAATCCTGCGAGCTGTTCTGTCTGATATTTTTCTTGGTCTTCCAGATCTTGCTTTAACTTCCACTGTTCTTGATAAATGTCATTTCTTAATCACATTCCGAACAGAGGATATTGACATCTGAAAACGCTTTTCTATCTTTGTGAGCGTCAACTATTTTCAGTTTCAGTTTTCTAGACAACTGCTTAGAAGAACCCATGGTGCTGATTGTTAGGGCAAGGTCAGATGAGTCTGGGCATTGTGAGGGGTTAGCCCGGCAGCGGGTGTATGTGACCCCCTGGAAAGGTTCATCACACAAAAAAATGTTAGGCACAGCAGACAGTGGTAGGAGAAACAAAAAGGTGCGGTTTTATTTTAAATACACAAACAAAAATTATGACAGAAAACAAAAGAAATACAAAAATAAATCCTGGTCAACTTGGCCTGCTCACTACACACGCTGATGTCCCTAGATTCCAACTGGGTACAGCCTTGTGCCGCCCCAGTCCCTGACTCCCTGCAGTTTCAATCCCATAGAAACAGCCACACAGGCTTTAGCTCACCGCACAGAGCACACACTCCACAGACAATCCACACAGGTCTGGTTCCAGGTTGGAGCCTCTCTCTTATCAAGCTGGGAGCTTTTGTACAGGACCTAACAAGCCCAGCTGATACAGCTGGGGTCATCAAGTCCTCCCAGCAGGACTCCCAGCACTCCCCCTAGAGATACAAAGTGGCATAAAGCCTGAACCTAGGAGAAATGTATATATCATCTTGGATGCAACCAGGGGATTTAACCTGCCTACTGTCACAGCATTTAAAACTTTTGAGATTGACATCACCTGGTCCTCCCAGACGATGATTGAGAACAATCCATGACACTTGCAGGTCTCAGCTTTGCAAAGGGGGCAGTGCATGCTATAAATTCTGCAGGGTGCCCAAACTTTTGCAGACGCCATTTTTTTGTTTTCTGTAATTTTGAAAGTGTAACTGATGGAAATAAAATCTTACTTTTTTTGACATATTATAAGAATACCTAATCTGTAATTTGATGCCTTTTGGAGATTTTTCCATCTTTCCTTTGCTTCGTTATGCACATTAATACAATTTTTTTTACCTGGGGTGCCCAAACTTTCGATCCTCACTGTATTACCGTATATTCTAACTGTACAATCTACTGTAGAATTACCAAAAAGTAGTACAATAGCCTGCTTGATTGCATACAGGTTGATTGGATAGTTTAGGTAGGTCCTCATATTATATTGTTTTGGTAATCTAATTGTTCAAGGATTATATGATCACATTTTAACATGTATGGTAGGTTATAAACACCCATACAGTACCTATACCAGACCCAAAGCATATTGAGGTGCCACACCCCAAAATAATAGTAGCAATTTAGTTTTTTTCAGAAAAGGGGAAAAGTGACTTTTGAGCACCCAAATATAATCCAAAATGTATATAAAAAGATTATAAATAAGTAAGCAAGTGATCCAAAAATAATGTCAGACACCATTAGTGGACTGACATGTAAAGACCATTTGCATAATATCCAATGAAGCTTGAAAGAAAAGTGTTGTCAGTGTAATGGTTTCCACCTCCACCGGGTTTGAGATTCACCCCAAACGTGCACAAAAAAATGGCTCCTTACCACAAGGTGTTGACCTTTTTAATTAAAAGTAGGTCAAATATAGCTTAGTCACAGAGATCAAAATTCCATGCGGGGCTCTAAGCTATATTTGACCTATTTTTAATTAAAAAGGTCAACACCTTGTGGTAAGGAGCCATTTTTTTGTGCACGTTTGGGGTGAATCTCAAACCCGGTGGAGGTGGAAACCGTTACACTGACAACACTTCTCTTTCAAGCTTCATTGGATATTATACAAATGGACTTTACATGTCAGTCCACTAATGGTGTCTGACATTATTTTTGGATCACTTGCTCACTTATTTATATAGTTTTTTTATTTGGTTTGCCTAATGTTGGCATTACTTCAGATTTATGCATGACATA
Source organism: Rana kukunoris (assembly GCA_029574335.1). Lineage (NCBI taxonomy): Eukaryota > Metazoa > Chordata > Amphibia > Anura > Ranidae > Rana > Rana kukunoris. Next base: position 91,648,315 of record CM056058.1, on the reverse strand, counting down.
TTATTATTTCTAGCGCCCCTATTTTCACTTTTCATTATCTGATTCAGTATACTGTTTCTATAGGGAGCAGCTTATTCACTAAGCAGAAATCTTATGATTGCATATTATTATTCAAATTTGGCGCAAGATTTTAAATTTTCTATATAAAATGATTACTAAAATGTTATTGACGTAGTAAGTGTTCAGATCACCCTGTAGGTTACAATGGCACAATACATGTGCGTATGCAAAGTTACAAAAGACATTGTAAACCACCACTGAGTAAGTAATTTGGACAATCAGAAAAACTGTCAGAAGTGTATGTATAAATCTCAACGCGTTTCAACTTGCAAATAGTGTACGTCTTCTTTCAGGGGATATTGTCACTGTATAATTCTGCATTTTCATTAGAGAATTCTACAGTGACAATAACCCACCTGAACAAGATGTACACTATTTGCAAGTTGAAACGGACTTTTCCTGATTGTCAAAGATACTTATTCCGTGTTTTTTTAGAATTTGTTTTTAACCTTGCATGCACTCATTTATTGTGAGTGCATGCAAGGTTAATTTTTAACACTTCCTGGGGTTGATTTACTAAAGACAAATAGACTGGGCACTTTGCAAAATGCAGTTGCACTCTGCAAGAACAATTGCTCCAGGGCTTCCAGCATCCAATCATGTGGAAGCAAAAACATTTTTTAGACATTTTCCTGGCACGTGATTGGATATTCTTTGCAAAGTAAAGCTTTACCTCATTTACCAAGCTCTAGAGCAACTGCTCCAGTCTAGTTGCCTTTAGTAAATCAACCCCATAATGTCAATAAAAGTTTTGTAATCTTTTTATATAATATTTGGATTATATTTGGGTGCTCAAAAATCCCTTTTCTCCCTTTCAGAAAAAACTTACATTGCAACATGTATGTTAAGCTTTACTGGTGTTAGAAGCCAGCAGGCGGCTTTTGCTGCTGGTATATACCCAAGACACATAAGATTTCGATTAAGTAAATCTTTAGTTGCTATTGGATTCATTGTTTTGGAACAATTTCCAGATATTAACAGACAGTAAGCTTATATAAGTAAAACAGGTTTGATAAAACAGAAGAATCAAGTCATTAAAGTCAGCTAATGAACTGGACTCCTAACTGAAAGGCTCAAAATGATATCAACATTATTATTCTTGGGAAAAGCACGAGAAGGCAATTTGTCAAGATTATATGTCTGCATCCCATGGGGATAGTACATTTCCAGAATAAGAAATGTCCTCATGAAGAATGCCAGACACACACACACACACACACACACACACACACACACCAAGCTAAGTGTCATATCTCAGATGTTTATCTCTTGAGCTGCTTTGCATTTCTATATGCTGGTATTATATAACACATAACATGCATTAGGCAAGATGAAAAAGAAGTTCAAATCATTGGTATAAGGTCCAAGCTGCCCTGAATATTTGCTACATGTGTTGCAGTGTTTTAATGCCAATGCAAAAAAGGGCATTCACCCAAGCAATGTGTACTGTCATGGAGCTTTGGTTGGGGGATTAAATAACATTATATTTCATCTGCATGGGGCATTTTGAAATTATAAAATTTCTTGATTTAAAGGGAATGTATAGTGGTTTTGTATATATTTTATTTGTACCCCTGAAGAAGTCACATGGTAGACTGGGTTCTCTGCTTTTCTGCCTCAACTCTGAGAAGAACCTCAGCCCCTCTGACACACCAGGTTAAGCAAATATATACTTCACTGCTACTGGAAGCACAATTATAGATACCAAGACCAGATCTAGCCTGTCTGGGGGTGCAGTAAAAATGTCAGGAGGGGCATCATGTCAATAAACTATCATGGTATCCTCTCCTCACTTAGTTCCTTACATCTTCATGTGACTGCAACGAAAAGCACATGTATTAGGCAAGTATATCTCAACCAATTTTCTTTTTTTTTTTTGATAGCACTCTTTCAAATCCTGAGATCCCCAGTTCTGATCTGTATACATTGGACTGAAGGACGGACACTGACATCTGTATTGGATGATGATGTCACAAACTCCAGGGTGCTACTGGAAGGAGTTCACCTTCACATCAGATTCCACCCACCACTCCCCTTTACACTACAGTCCCTCCATTATATCGAATGAAATATAGACAGCGATTGCACCACCTTAAACTATTAAATCACTACTGTGATAGTGTATACTTTGAGTCTATAACTCTACCAATGAATATTGTTCCTTAATAACAAAATCATAAACTGATCAAATATTTTGTGCTGAAAAATATTGCTTATAATTAATTGAGGATAAAAAGTGACAAATATAATGCATAAAGTGATAACTGTACCAAACAGTCTTTTTCTGTACAATAGAACGCTGTAGTGCTTTTTTTTTTCGAATTCATATCTGTGCATTCACCTGAGAGACTGTAAACACTCCGCAAGCACCAGATATGATGGACTCCCTTACCATATAGCAAGGAGAGTCTGCTGAGCTTGTAGGTCTTATTGGGGGACCTATCCCACTTCGATGTCCTCTGCTTACTCTCACTAGTAGAGATGACCTCCAGTGATTGCTCCAGAGCTCCAAATTCAAGTTGTGCATGTTTGCAATAAATGTAGGGAAAAACTCCTCAGGCCTCGTACACACGACTGAGGAACTCGTCGGAAAAGACACATAGTTTTCCTCGACGAGTTCCTTGTTAGGCTTGTCGAGAAACTTGATAAGCTGTCTTTGCGTACACACAGTCAAGACCAAATCTCCTCGTTCTTAAACGCGGTGACTTCAACACATATGACAGCAGGGGAAGTTCGATTACACTGGCACAACCCTTGGGGCTGCTTTTGCTAATCTCATGTTACTGTGTGTTAGGTAAAAGTTTGGTAAGAGACATTTGCACTTTTCAGTCTGTTACAACGTGACAAATGTGCTATTTCCATTAAAAAGGCTACTTTCACTGAAGGTTTGCAGATTTCTTAGCATACGCACCAACGTGTTTCTCGTCGAAAACTAGCCCAACGAGGAACACGACGAGGAAATTGAGACTCCCGTCGAGGAAATAGACAACTTGTTCTTTTTTTTCCCTCTTTGAGTTCATCTACAGTTTTCTCGATGAAAAGCATACACAAAAAAGCTCTCCCACCAAGTTTCTTGATGGATTCTGTCAAGGAAACCGGTCGTGTGTACGTGGCCTGATAGTGTAAAATCGTTGGGTGATTTTATTCAATATAAGGCATTTTACATGGTTAAAAAGCTCTTACGAATAGTTGCATAAAAAAATAAAGAATAAAAATAGAGCTAAAAAAGGGCTAGGTGTCACAAAAAAACGGCCTCTGTGAGCATGAGAGTATTGTTTACTCCCGGTTACCTGGCGTGCGTTCCACTCTTTGGGCCGGAGCCTGATTTTGACAACATTGCACACAAACGACCAAAACGCTGAATTTCCTGTGCGTCACCTCTGACCCAGAAAGTGGTATCTACAGTGCCTTGTAATAGTATTTATACCCTTTGAAACTGTCCGTATTTGTCATGTTACAACCAAAAACATAAATGTATTTTCTTGGGATATTATGTGATAGAAGTGGAATAAAAATAATAAATTTATTTTTTACAAATAAATATGTGAAAATTGAATACAAATACATGCCACACTTTTCAGATATTTATTTGTAAAAAATTATTGAAACCATTTATCATTGTCCTTCCACTTTACAATTATGTGCAACTTTGTGTTGGTCTATTACATACAATCCAAATAAAATACATTTACATTTTTAGTTGTAACATGACAAAATGTGGAAAATTTCAAGGGGCATGAATAGTTTTTCAAATCACTATATGCACTGGTTACTCTTTACATAGCAGTTTGCTTTTTCTTTCTCATTTAGGACTCTTTTACATGTTGGGGGCATTGTGGTAAACCATTGTTTTACTGCTCCCCCTTCCGAGTATATTGACTACTGATATGGCAGGACTGTGTTCCAGCCCAATCCCACTACATGACAAGCAAAATGCCATGACTTTGGTATGTCCGGTTCAATGATATGTGCTGAAAAAAAAGTACTGCATGCATTACTTTTTTTCCAGCACAGCACAGTACAGTGCAATGCAGTCCACTGCCTTGTACCACTGCAGCCAATTAAACTTTATGAAATGTCCCATTAAAAAAAAGTAACAGTACAATCCGCCAGTCAGGGCATCTACACTGTACTGATACCACATAGTACACCAGCTGCTGCATTGTAACAAAGCGGCTGGTGTCTGTGAATGGATGGACCCTTAGCTGACAAGTCAGTGGCCAGGGGGGATGTACACATGTTGCAGTGATGCTTTTCTTTGCAGCTGCTGCAAGAATTAAACCCCCTGCTGCATTGGGGCGGGCACTACCACCCACTAAATGTGACCTATTCAGATGTAAAGGTCCAAGCTGTAACCTCAAATGCAAGCAATGCACATGTTTGTGGTGCAGCATTTAGGGGGTTAAAACAGGTGGTGATGTCAAATGCATCTGAAAAGTAATATATGCGTGGATTGTATTTCAGAGAAGTGGCAGTCATTTTCAGTCAGAACAGCATAGGAAGGGGCAACTATCAAGGGGGGAGAGGGGTTTAGTATACCTGCACCCACCAATTCCCCACTCAGACTCAGACATCCAGGATCTACAGCTACTTCTTGTACTGCCCTTGCAGTCCAATTTGGATTCCGCTCATAAATACCCAGCAAGCCCTTTCACTGCTGTGCATGCACTGTATGTGGGTGGAGTGTGGGAGGGGCAGACATTATTTGTGAGTGAGATACAGTAATGTGTAATAGGATTGGCACAGCACAGTGCACCAGCTCCAGGCCAGAACAGAAACTCTCAGGACCAACAATGATGCTGCTGCTGATAGAATATTGATTACATTGGGTGCGACAGGGAATATCATGAGTTGTCACTAGTCCTGGGAGTGGCACTGAAATCTGGGTGAGCAAAGCCCACCCTAGCACCTCCCTAGATCTGACCTTGCCCTACACACAACTAAAGTTCAGGATCAAAAAGCAAACATCAAATTGGCTAGTTGTAAATTACCTAATATATTGTCACAGGTTGCAGATAAATAAGTAAAGGATTAGGTCAATCACAGTTCACTAGACCATATGTTCACTAGCCAATAGCAGCATAAAATGGAGTTGGCTGGTGCTTGGCTGGGAAAATTGAGAGTAAGAGGGACACTGGCTGCAGCTGCTTTCCTTAGCTGCTGCCCTGCGGTGCTGAACTGGTTAACAGCTATATCAGCAAGAGGAAGGAGCTGAGCAGGAAGAATTCAATAGACAGAGTGGTTCAAAAGAGAGAGACTCTACTATAATCAAGAGCTTTTGAACTGCATTTCCCAAAAAAATATTGCCAGGAGGATGGAAACAGCTGCATTTTCTTATGCTGTACAGGACACAGCTTCCTCTTACTGTGAGGGAGACCGGAGACCGCACATCCCTGTCCAGTGTGCACCATCACTACTGCATATCGGCAGCCTGATCTGGAACCGGAGTGTTGAGTTTGGGAGTGCCAACAGCCAGGGTCACCTGGGTGCAGGGCAGAGAGTGGATTAATCGCTGTGCGTAATCAGATAGTGAGCTGCAATATCACTGGGACTGGTGAGATGCTGCTGTGCGGATTTACTATCTGCTGCTAGAGAGACTGAGCCCTTTAGGAAACGACCATACAGCCATCTAAGAGCCCTATGGCAGCATGCAGGCTTGACTGGGATTATTCTCACGTGCATCAACGATACAACTGGGCCCCAATACTAGCCTGCTGAAGAGTTAGGACTAAAAACTGCCCCTTTTACAGCTGCTACATAGAGACCTTAACCTATTGGTTATTTTAAGCGGTACCTCTGAGGGGATATTGCACCATTTTCTAGCCATGCTCATAGAGTGCACTCTAGACTAGTTATAGTATTCTTATTTATATCATGGTAATGCTTATATGCACTGTTTATTGCTGACTTTGCTTATTCACTAATTCATGCAGTTTTAGTGGTACAGAGCTCTATTCTAAATTACCTTGGTATAGTGATATTGTCTAGCAGACTGAACCTACCTTCTGTGTGTTTGTTTATGCTCAAGCCACCATTTATTCCTACCCATACCAATACATATATCACTAAATGGTTTTGTGAGAATTTCCTGGTGAAAATAAGGGAATATGAGCCTAAATAAAGAAAACAAGTGCAGCATGTTTTGGAATTTACACTTTATGTACTTCCAAGGTTATTAACCCCCAAAAAAGTGTGTAGATAAAAAGTGTATGGCTGGTCATACATTATACAATTTTCTTGTAAAACTTTCCTTAGATTTAACCATATAATATGAGGTCAGACCTAAACACGTTCATTTTGTATGCAGGCCCCTCCACTACATAGTTGAAGGTAAAACTAAAGAAAATTGAACAAGAAAATTGGCCAGCTTTAGTGTGAAGTCTGAACTTCAAAACTCCTGATATATATTTGTTCCAGGTCAGTAAGATTTTCAGAAGGAGTGCTAAGCAAGGGAAGCCTCCATATTCTCTCAGAACAGGTTTACTGAAAAGGCAATCCAAAGCCCACACCTACATGCCTCCGCTTACGCATACCATAAAAAACAAACACAATCTCTGCAATAAATAATGATTTATTATTAGATAAATATACATTACTCCAAGATGCCATTGTGCTTACATGGATTAAGAAGTAGCCTATGTCACAGGCCGTTGTGCATGTGGCACATTTTTCATGATTTAACAGCAGTAGTCCCGTGTAAACATTTTGCAAGTTTTTTTTTTTTCATTGTTGACCAATAAGTTAATACAAATTATTGATGCATAAAAGCACTGAAAGAAGAATAAAACATTGTGGTTCTATAAAAAACAGGCTCATTCTGTTTACCAAACAATAAATTTGAAAGCAATGTTGGATTTAACTATGCAGAAAAGTCTTTGTCGCATTTTGTTGAATTGAAAATGAGAACCTGCAGCTCTTAAGCAGTCAATGAACTACAGGTTCTCGCATGCCCTTTATTGTAGTTCCTTGGGGGTTGGCAGATACCATTTGCTCTTCTTGTGTATAAATGCCTGGATGTCATATTTTCTACATGTTATCAACTCCTGGGATAACTCAAACCGCCTCCCTCTTCTCCCAATTCTTTACTTGTCATCTTGTTGGCTTGGAAGGCTCATTAAAACAAGACAACTATGCAGTTTATTTTGTCAAGCCTCTTGGCAAGCTGGTTGATTGAGCCAATTACAGCTTTATGTTGAGTCTGCAATGACTATGACCTTACTGACTCGTGAAGCAGTTGAAGAGATAGACATGAAAACCAACTCCTTCACTTTCTAATGACTTTAAAGACAGTCAGATGCACATGTATGGGCCCCATTCTCCAAATACCTCAAATGGAACTCTGGACTCTCTCTAAAAATACAATTCTGATAGAGCATTATGTCCCATTTGAAAACAGTTTCTTAGTACATGTTACAAATGTACATATTCTTCCCATGGCCTCTTGCAGACCTTTCAATATTTAGAAAAGTCCAAGTGGTGGGAGGGATTCTACAGCAGTATTATTTCTCTGGTCTGTAATGTTCCTGAAACAAGAATGACCCCCTAAGGGTGGGACTTTAAAAGTGACCATAAACCAAGTAGTATAAAAAATTAGAAAAGTTTATTATAAAGTACAAGTTATATAAAACACAGTACAATGGAATACATTATATCCAGAGAGATGTTAATAATAAATAAAGAACTTGCTCAACCGTGACGTTGAGCAATTTCCTGTTTATTATTAACATCTCTCTGGATATAATGTATTCCATTGTACTGTGTTTTATATAACTTGTACTTTATAATAAACTTGTCTAATTTTTTATACTACTTGGTTTATGGTCACTTTTAAAGTCCCACCCTTAGGGGGTCATTCTTGTTTTTTCAGTATCAATAAGGATGTGGTGACCTTCAAACCCATACAAGTTTGGGAATGCCGGGTTTTTTCTTCTAATAGCCTATGCAACCCCAGCTTCCAATGGCATTGTAAATACAAGTGTGGATTGTACCCCTAGTTTCTAGGATTTTCCTGGAGGGAATCATCAACATTCACAGTAATGCTGATACCCATTATGTTTTGATACAATTGCAGATTTTTGAAGGTGTATAAAGAAAATGATAAATGTGGCACCTCTTTGGCCATTTTTGCTTTGCCAACTGGAAAAATGTTTGGTCGCGTTACAAAACTTTCAGCAGGGTATACATCATTGGATGCAGACAAAACGTCAGCTTACAACCTTTATGTGTAATACTGCATGGGAAGTGCTGAGGCAATATAGTTTTCATAACAATCGTTTCAGATTTGGCTGCTTTAAGTGATCCATAGGCATAAAGGTCATTCAGTATGAATAATTTCTACCGTTTTTAGCAATTATCTATGTTTTATTGCAATTATTAGATCAGGGTAGACAATTGAACAAATAGTTGAACAAACTGGCTGAAATAATTTTGTTAACTCATGGCGCGTACACACGATCAGTCCATCCGATGATAACGGTCTGATGTACCGTTGTCATCGGTTAACCGATGAAGCTGACTGATGGTCAGTCACGCCTACACACCATTGGTTAAAAAAACGATCGTGTCATTCTGAGCATGCGTAGATTTTTAACCGATGGTCGCGCCTACTAACGATCGGTTTTGTCCTATCGGTTAGGAATCCATTGGTTAAATTTAAAGCAAGTTGGCTTTTTTTAACCGATGGTTAAATAACCGATGTTGCCCACACACGATCGGTTTTGACTGATGAAAGCGGTCCATCAGACCATTCTCATTGGTTTAACCGATCGTCTGTACGCGGCATCACTGTCAAAAGACAGTGTATAGACATGTCCATAAACAACATCCAATCAATTATTATTATTATTATTATTATTATTGAGGTTTTTTTTTTTGCCTTCTGTGTCTTATTCAGGAAATACCCCTTAATAGCCAAAACAGGAAGTGAGAGGAAAGCCCCCCAAAGTAAGGGAATTCCTGGTTTTCACCAGGGTCTCCAGAACTATTGTCCTCATTGGAAGATTTCCCCTCTATTCATTTTTTTGGGAGAACCCAAAATTTGGAATTTTCTTTTACTTTAATTTTCATTGATAATGGTAAATATGACAGACCAAGAGGGTAAACCTTCCCAATTGAGACAACAACAGCAATAACAAACCTAGATGTTCTAAGCCCTTTCCACTCTATCCAAAAAAAAATGCCTCCCTGTTTACCTGGCCTTTATCGGCCAGGGAAGCAACAGATGAGACCGATCTGTGTCTGATCAGCTGTATTGGAGGTCGGAGGAGAGAATAGAGATAGAGAGCCCAGATATCTCCATAAAGTGGACCTGTCACAGCCCATGCTGCCACAAGGGTTGTTGTTCATCCATTGTGATAGCAATAAAGTTATTATCAAAAAAAAATTTAGATCGTTTAACAATTTAAAGAGATATTTATTTTGAATAAAATAAATCATAATAATATATAGATTTTTTAAACCGCCCGCATTCCCTTGTGCTTACACGCAAATGCGAATGCATACGTTACTTCCAATAATTCAATTCAATAATTCTTTAGGTTTGAGATCACTCAAATCTAATGCTGGCCATCTGTGAGATTTTACTCCTCTTTAAAAGGGTTGTAAAGATTCGTTTTTTATTTTCTAAATAGGTTTCTTTAAGCTACTGCATTGTTGATTCACTTACCTTTTTCCTTTGATTTCCCTTCTAAATGTTTTTTTTCTTTGTCTGAATTTCTCACTTCCTGTTTCTTCTCAGTAAGCTTGCTCCATCATCTGAGTCGTTCTGGTTAGTCAGCCAGAACAGCTTACTGAGGAGGAACAGGAAGTGAGAAATTCAGACAAAGACAATGAAGGAAAAGGTAAGTGAACCAACAATGCACTAGCTTAAAGTAACCTATTTAGAAAATAAAAAACAAATCTTTACAACCGCTTTAAGGCCTCTTTCACACGGAGCGGTCCGTTTTTCAGTCCGCTCTGTGTGTGTCCGTCAGCTCAGCGGGGGGTCCCGCTGAGCTGTCGGCGGACAGGGCGGTCCCCGCACACTGTGCAGGGACCGCCCTGTCTCTCCTCCGCTATCCCCTATGGGGAATCGGATGAAAACGGACCGTATGTCCGTCTTCATCCGATCCGATCCTTCAGACGGAAGAAAAATAGGGTTTTCTTCCATCCGAAAAACGGATCCAGATGGACGCGGATCTTAGGCGGACATTAGGCGGGCATCATCCGCTAACGGATACGATCCCATAGGGGCCCATTACAAGTCTGTAAACGGACTTGTAATAAGCAGACGAACGGTCCGCTCATGTGAAAGGGGCCTAAAGCAAAACTTTGAAAACAATTCTATTCATCTTTGTGCAGATATAGTATAACTCTTAAAATAACTGAAAGAGGAACCTTTCTGTATCCAGGTCTTTAGATCATCATTGGTAAGATGAACAATTACTTCCTTCTCCTGTATTCTACAGCTCTAGATAGAAAATTATAATCTGATATATTTAAAAACAAAGACTATGTGACTGTCTTCAGTTTGACCCCTGGTTTAGTAGGATAGAACCATGAGGCTCAATTAAGGCTTGAAATGCTCAATCAAAATTGAGAAAAAGGAAATACCTCAAACACATAACCTAATCCTTGGCAATACTCTGCAAGCATTCTCTAATCATCTAAGGAGGGGTTCTGACAGGTGGAAGAACGGTGTTACAACCTTGCCACTGGCCATGGTGTGGGCTATAGCTGACTTTATTCCATTAGCCAGGATACACTGCTTCTCCTTAATGTTTGTGAGTTGATAAATAGTTTTTACCTTATTAACTGTATCTCTTTTTTCACAAGATCTCTGCACCCTTGTTCTGCTCTTTATTGTTTCTGTATGCTTGTTATGCATACCACATGGAAAATTCTGATGCAATTTGAGATGTTGGGGTTGTGGAATTGATAGTCATCGACTGCAGTTGCAATGAATAATAATATTATTCTTATGCCGTGTACACACGACCCTTTTTTATGACGAGAAAAATGTTTTTGTTTTTTAATTGGTCATTAAAAACGATTTTGTGTAGGCATTAAAAATTCAGAAATTTAGAACCTGCTCTATTTTTTCTCAATGTTTTTAACGTCGTCGTTTTTCTCGTTGTGAAAAATGGTCGTGTGTAGGAAAAAAACGTGCATGCTCAGAAGCAAGTTATTAAAAGGGGAATTTGCATAATCAAGCCCAAATGGTGGCACAATTCGAATGAAACTTCCCCTTTATAGTGCCGTTGTACGTGTTGTACGTCACCGCGCTTTGTTCAAGCATTTTTTATCACGATCGTGTGTATGCAAGGAAGGCTTGAGAGGAATCACGTCAAGTTTTTTTTTCATGACATGAAAAACGGTCGTGTGTACACGGCATAACTGTATAAAGAAGTTAAAGTGATATCAAAGACAAATAATAATAGTACAAAAATAAAAACAGACATGCTAGCAGCTTAGAATGGGGGCAACTAAGTAGGCACGTTCCTGAGCTGCTGCTCAGCATGTACATTAAGACACTGGGCCATGATTCGCCCCTGCCCCCTCTCTCTCCTTTTTGGCTATCTGGCTGTGATTGGAGGGAGAGTCCACAGAGAGCTCATGCTCTTGTGCACATCACTGGATCGAAAAGAAGTTCAGGTAAGTATAAGGGGGCTGGGGGGGACTGCTGCACATGAAGGTAAAAAACCTTTAGCCTTTAGAACCACTTTAAGTTCCAGAACCATATATCGCTTGATTAAAAGTGCTTGATTTTAAATGTGAGCAGGGAATGATGTATTTCAAAAAAAGTTTAGAAATATTATTCTACAATGTACCAAAAGCAGAAAAAGCAGAAAAAAGAGGGAACACAAATATATTTAATCTTGCTCAGTGGATCAATAAAATATGGTGGATTTATTTTTATTTGTTGTACCTGTATTATGACCCACTGACCATATTTTTATACATGACTTTATAAATTATTGGATCGATCATGTTTTTATATATATATATTTTTTTCTAATGTCCAGAACCAACAAATCTGATTGTTGTGAGGTCAGCTTATTATAGCTTATTGCCATGGTCTAAAAAATAGGCATCTACATTGACCATAATTATTTCAGTCCTGCTGACTCAAGAGACTTACAACTCTAGAGGTGTGATGCAAGCATAGGAATTCTTCAGCTTCCATTGTGCCCTTGCTGGGTGTCCCATACATCCCTTTCCCTTTAAGGAGGGGTGGGCTCCCTCCAGGCAGACCTGCCCTTAAACTATCCAACAGTTATATATGTGCTTCAAGTTTGGGAGACTCTCAAAATGAGTCAGGACAGCAGTAAATTGGGGTGGCTTGATATGTTTGTAAATGTGTGCAACTAAACCCCTCGTTTTTAACGTGAACTGGTAGACAGGGACAATTTTGGTTTTGTTGCAGGCTAGCTGGTAAGTGAGTTTGTTTTGTTTTTGTCCATGACCCTTCCATGCTAGTGATAGGTGATAGGCCATTTGTTGGCTCAGCTGAAAAATTACCTAGTTCAATGTTGTTGTAAACCCTAGCAATATATAAAGGCAACATTAGTATACAGTCATAAACACCTTAGTGTAGAATATACATTGTAAATATTCTACACATCAGATTTTTTGAATAAATGCTGATAAATAAAATTGAACACCAGTGCCATTATCCTGAAGGACAAAAATAAATCACGTATTAATGTCTGTTCTCCTTAAACCCATGACCATTTTAATCTTTTCCATTCTCCAGTTTCTTTTAACAGCAGCAATGGGTAAGAGGTATACGCTCCGGAGGTGGACATTTTATAAAGAACGCCACTATTATAGACCACTAACACTAAAATATACATTGCAAATGATCTATAATAGTGGGATCCCTTATAAAATTTGTACAACCAGACTACAGATAGTTGTTTAGATATGTTTTTTTTTTTTTTTACCAAGTAACACTTTAAAAAGGCAACAGTAGATATTCACTTGTCAGTCTGTGAAAAGATCTGGGAAACTCACATTAGTGACAAACAAGGGTGGCATACATTTGTATGCAGGAAAAAAAGGAAAGAGTAATCAGTTAAGCTTTACTAGCTATGTAAGAAATATCGATATGACAGGTGCATGGCTGCACTACTCTCACGGTGTGGACAGAACCAATCAGAAAGTCAGCAGTTCATGAGCCAGGCATCCACTGTAAAAATGTTTAAATCTTCAAAGGAGGGTACAATCTAGTTCACAGGTGTCAAACACAAGGCCGTGGACGGAATCTGGCCCAGCAGGCCATTTCATGTGGCCCTCGCACCTCTCCCGCAGCTGCAGGAGAGCTCCAGCCCTCCTCTGGTCCTCCTTCAGACCCCTACTTTCTGCTTTTAAGCAATGCATCCAGCTTCTTCCCAGCAGCAGCAAAAGGTAATTGGGGTGCACTGTGATGTAAATGAGGGCGGGTGATTCAACTTCTAAATGGTGGGGTGGCTCTTGACATCTAATGTAAGGGGAGGGGATGCGCTGGACATCTAATCTTACAGATACAACCGGCCCTTTTGAGGGCAATCCTAATGCTGATGCGGCCCACGATGAAATTGAGTTTGACACACCTGACGCCTGCTGATTAGGGATGAGCTTCGAGTTCGAGTCGAACTCATGTTCGACTCGAACATTGCCTGTTCCCTGAACAACAAACTATTTGGGGTGTTCGGGGCAAGTTCGTGTGAACTTTAGAACCCTGTTAAAGTCTATGGGACTCGAACGTTTGAAATCTAAAGTGCTAATTTTAAAGGCTAATATGCAAGTTATTGTCCTAAAAAGTGTTTGGGGACCTGGATCCTGCCCCAGGGGACATGTATCAATGCAAAAAAAAGTTTTAAAAACTGCAGTTTTTTTGGCAGCAGTGATTTTAATAATTCCTTTAAGTGAAACAATAAAAGTGAAATATTCCCTTAAATTTCGTACCTAAAGGGGGATGTATAGTATGCCTGTAAAGTAGCGCTTGTTTCCCATGCTTAGAACTGTCCCTGCACAAAGTGTCATTTCTGAAGGAAAAAAAGTAATTTAAAATCACTTGCGGCTATAATGAATTGTCGGCTGCCGGAAATACAGAGAAAAGTCATTCATAAAAAAAAAATGTGTGGGGGTCCATGGCATTTTTTTTTTTTAAATTTGGGGTGGAGTTCCCCTTAAATTCTATTTTATTGTTTCACTTTAAGCATTAATAAAACCACTGCTCCTGAAAAACGGACGTTTTTAAAACTTTTTTTGCATTGATACATGTCCCCTGGGGCAGGACCCGGGTCCCCAAACACTTTTTAGGACAATAACTTGCATATTAGCCTTTAAAATTAGTACTTTAGATTTCAAACGTTCGAGTCCCATAGACTTTAACAGGGTTCTAAAGTTCACACAAACTTTTGGTCTGTTCGCAGGTTCTGGTGCGAACCGAACCCAGGGGTGTTCGGCTCATCCCTCCTGCTGATGACAAGGGCTAGGTGTGGCTGAAATGTGCAAGAAAGAAGCTATGTTGTGTCTTGATTTGAAGACTTAGTAAAGATTAAATAGTTGATGCATAACTCCTGGAGTGCTAGTTTTCTGACTGTGAAAATTGGAAATTGACACTCCTGAAAAAGGCTGCACGGATAATGTAGGCCCAGTATAAAAGAACTAAGTGCTTCTGATTTAGATCAAAAGTTGCACTACCAGAAAGAATAGACACTGTGCTAAGATTTTCAACTTAAAGACCTTGAATGCATTATTTTGTAACAAAATATACTTTATAAAACATTAAGACCAACCTGACTGAAATGTATATTCAGTTTGAGCAAAATAAACAGGGAACAACCTCAAACACTCTGAATAATACTGTATGTACTTGCTGAGCATATTAATAAACACTTTCCTGCATAATTATAGACTTGGGGAAAACAGTCCATTATCTAGATATTGCGATTTAACTTCAACATCTCTGCATAGAGACAGATCTTTGTAAATCACCCATTTATCATTGGGGCTTGAACTTAATCATAAAAAAACTACAGACAATGTTATTTTGTAAACCTCAAGACTATTCAAATTAATTTAACAAGCATTTTTCACAAGCTGAGGTTTTCTGGTTCCCTCCAAAGCAAAAATCGAGTTTTCCAGTCTGTAAGGATCACATTCCAACAATAAATATACCGCAACAAATATTGGAGCAATGGAATCTAGACATTCAACTTAAATACATTTTTTCTGTAGTGCCATCTTTGGTGGAAAGGCTCATTCAGCATTCATGCCCTTGGTTACCTTTACAGTCATATATATGTATTTAGTCTGTTGCTGTTATTTGATCTTGCCCTCTACTATCTGTTTCTCAGGACTCTACAGCACTTGTAATTTAGTAGGTCTGATCTATTATTTCATAGTTGGGTAATGGCCAACTGCTTCCCTGGGGATGTTGGTGGGAAATCCTTGCTACTACAAGTGCAATGCATTTTTCAAAGCCTTTCACCGGCCAACAATGAGGAACTCCAAGTCCAAAAGTCTTCAATAAAAATACTATGTCACCTGTTAAGGTGTCATTTTGTTTTATCTCCAGCTTGGCATCAATCCATAATGACGCTTCCTATCATTGTATGTCAGATTGTTGAAAGAACAAACACACTATAAAGCAGTTTCCACTGGTTGCATAAAATAAAGAAACCAAGGACTTAAAAAATCAGTTTGGTACCATGCAGTTTCTTATTTTAGGATGTCTTTGTATTTCTGTAAAACATTTAATTTAAGACTCCTGAATGAAGGCTGATGAAATAAAGGTAGGCGCGAGTAAACCATAATAACAAAAGTCACACTTGGGTTATTATATGTGACTGTCCCACAATCATATTTTTATCATCCACAGGTACCAGTCCATCAAGGAATTCTGCCTTTGAATTACTGTAGAAGTTCTTTAATTTATCCAGTGTTGGGCTCTTATCCTTAACTTTAGGCTTTGGAGTATGTGGAGGACCATTTGGACATGAGCCAACATGGTTGTACTGGCCAATATCTGAACATTCGGTTTCACGATGGTAAAAGTAGCTAAAGTTGGATACGATGACTGGTACAGGAAGAGAGATGGTTAGCACACCTGCAATGGCGCAAAGAGAACCCACCAATTTTCCACCTACTGTCTCAGGAGACATGTCACCATAACCTACTGTTGTCATGGTGACCACTGCCCACCAGAAGGCCTCTGGGATGCTTGTAAATTTTGTACCTTCATGATCAGCTTCTGCAAAGTATACAGCACTGGAGAAGAGAATGACTCCAATAAAGAGGAAGAATATGAGCAATCCCAATTCTCTCATACTTGCTTTAAGTGTTTGCCCCAAGATCTGTAATCCCTTGGAGTGGCGAGACAGCTTGAAGATACGGAATACTCTAACCAAACGGATAACCCTAAGGATAGCCAGTGACATGGCTGGCTGGCCCACTCCTCTGTGACGAGCAAGTTCTGTGCCCAGAGCAACAAAATATGGTATGATTGCTACGAAATCAATCATGTTCATGATATCTTTGAAGAAGGCTGGTTTGCTGGGACAGGCAATGAAGCGCACAGAGAGTTCAAAAGAGAACCAGCAGATGCAAATAGTCTCCACAATGAAAAATGGGTCTTCAAATGGACTCTTTTCTTTAAAGATGTGAGTAGTGTTGCCTCTGTGAAGGGGCTGTACCTGCAACAAAAATAAACATGTAAACAAACTAGCAAGACACAACCTAATCATCTCAAAATGAAATGGTAACATCCAGCAAATCGTGATTTACCAGACTGTTCCAAAAAAGTACCAGGTATTAGACATAACCAGATTCATATATTTGTGGCACCAATTACATATATTTGGCCCCCAGCTGAACAACATCATCTCAGAAAATAATTTACAAATTGTGTATAGACACCTCCTGATCCATCAAGTAATGGGTCACTGCATGCTTATCATGCAGATGTGAGGACACCATATCCAGGATGGGTCCCTGACAATGTCTTATTACACGAAAATAGCCACCTTCAATGACCCCAACCAACCAACTAACTACCATGACTTCGGACCAGCAAACCAAAATCATCCAATTCAAGGCAGGTGGCAGTGAAGTTCTCAGGATGCCTGCAACTCACCAACAGAAAATTGCTACACCCTGACCTGCAGACCACCAATGGGGCCCCTCCCTGCAATCTACAACCTCCCACTTAAGTAAGCACTTTTTTTACTTACACTTTCAATCTTCTTTCTAAACTGTTCCCTTTTCCAGCCAGTAATGTAGGACCTCCCTCTAATTTTTTTTTTCTTTCTGCTCTGGGCCTATTCAGAGAGGGGTAGTTTACTATGCAGTAACAGATGTAGTTTTGGCATTTCCACTGAAAGAACAAATTCTTATTTAGCCCTGGTTCACACTGGTGCATTTTGACATGCGATTTGACAAGGTGTTGCGTCCTTGCAGGGGGAGCCGAGACAGCCACCGAGGGAACTCAGAAGACCAGATTCGGGACCGCTCTGTGCAAAACGAGCTGCACAGTGGAGGTAAGTATAACATGTTTGTTATTTAAAATATATATATATATATATATATATATATATATATATATATATATATATATATATATATATATATATATATATATATATATATATATATAGTGATCTTTTAAAGCTGGTTTTCTGTCCAGAATAAATATTACTGCTAAAGAAAGTTTCAACAACAGTGAATAGTGCATTGGTAATGTACAAAATGCAGTTACCTACAATGTCTGATCATATTTCAGTTTCATGCAATTAGATCATCAAAAAATATATATATTTTTACTAAAAACAGAGAAATATGATTGCCATGCAAGGCATTTAGCAATTTATTGGTATTTAAAAAACCTCTCCATTCTGCCGCCAACCACATTTTTAGTGCAACAATAGATTCCTGAAAGCGCCCAGAAAGCTACATTTACATTTCAGAGATCAGCTGACTCATTATCCCAGAATTCTGTATATAGTGTGAGATAAATCTGTAGGTATCCCCTGGAATAGAAGCCTTATATTTGATGAGATACTTTCAAAGAGTTTAAAAAACACAGGAATATTAAAGCTGCTCCTTTAAATAAAATGCTAAGTCTATTTAGATAGTTAAAATGAAAAAAGACAATCTCCATTGACTGTCAGTTGGAGAATAGACATAGTAAGGTTTTTGAAATGGAGTTTATGGTAAAGTGAGTGAACATAATGGCCCAGATTCACAGAGCAATTACGCCTGTCTAACTGGTGTTAGACAGGAGTAATTTCAAATTTTGCGCGCCGTATCACTAGTTTGAATCCTCAAACCATGATACGGCGGCTTCGGGCTTCGATCCGAGAGGCTTACGTCCTCGTAAGCCTTCGGATCTACACTGCGATATTTTTGCGGCCGCTGGGAGGAGTTTGCGTCGTTTTCATGCGTCGGGATATGCAAATGAAGGTACGAGTGTCCCTCGCAATCACCTACGTCATTTTTTGGCTACGTAATGTTAGAGGAGCTTTTTGCTGGTCTAACAGTGCGTAACCCATGTAAAGTATGGCCGTCGTTCCCGCGTCGATTTGAAAATATTTTATTTTTTCGTTCGAGAATAGGAATGTACGTAAACGACGCTACTACGACGTGACGACGTGTTTTCGCGCAATGCACGGCGGGAAATTTGCGAACAGAGCATGCGCAGTTCGATCGCCGCGGGAACGCGCCTATTTTAAATGCTTCACGCCCCCTACTCGCGCAGATGGATTGCGACAGGAGAAATACACTACGCCGCCGTCGTTTACTGGACAAAATCTACCTGGATTCCACGTAGAGCCAGGTAAAAAACGGCAGCGTAGTGTATTTCTGATACTCTACGAGAATCTAATTCTCTGTGAATCTGCCCCAATGGCTTAAGCACAGTTGTAGTGATTATTGGAAAGCATTAGCAGTTGCATACATTTTTCCGTTTAGTTCATTACTTAGAATGACTTTCTTTTAGGTGCTCTTTTACTCTACAAATTATAATTGCGCTTTGCAATGTCTTTGTAAATAAGGCTATTTTTTAAGGTCAATGTTCTATAGTAGGGATGAGCCGAACACCCTCCCGTTCGGTTCGCACCAGAACCTTTGAACGGACCAAACGTTTGCAGGAACATTTAGAACTCCATTGATGTCTATGGGACTCGAACGTTTGAATTCAAAAGTGCTAATTTTAAAGTCTAATATGCAAGTTATTGTCGTAAAACGTCTTTAAGAACCCGGGTCTTGCCCCAGGGAACATGTATCAATGGTAAAAAGTTTAAAAAAATTGTTTTTTCAGGAGCAGGACTCCTGAAAAATGACAGTTTTTAAAACTTTTTTTCCATTGATACATGTTCCCTGGGGCAAGACCCGGGTTCTCAAAGACGTTTTCACAGGCATACTATAGACACCCAGCAGGTACAATATTTAAAGGAATTTTTAATTTTTTTTTTTTTTAATTTAAGCATCATTAAAATCACTGCTCCTGCATCAGGTGCAGTGATTTTAATAAAGCTTAAATTAAAAAATAAAATAAAAATTCCTTTAAATATTGTATCTGCTGAGTGTCTATGCCTGTGATAACGTCTTTAAATAGCACAATCACCTGCCTGCCAGTAAATTAGGAAGAACTGATCTAGCTAAGCTATACAGTGTATAAATATATGTACAACACCTGGGATGTATATATATCCTCTACACACTGTAACATTAACTGACTAGCCTGCCTGCCTGCTCTATCTACCTGCAAAAAATGACACTCTCTCTGTCTCTCTCTGTTCTCTGTAAACTGCTGCAACACACTACACAAGGCCGCCCTGCAGGCAGGCCTTTTATAGTGTGGGGCGTGTACTAAACCCCCTGAGCCATAATTGGCCAAAGCCACCCTGGTTTTGGCCAATTATGGCTCTCCGTTTTTTGCGCGCTGTGATTGGCCAAGCATGCGGGTCATAGTGCATGCTTGGCCAATCATCAGCGCGCAATGCTGCAGTGAATTATGGGCCGTGACGCGCCACTCAAATTTGGCACGAACGGCCCATAACGTTCGAATTTCGACGAATGGTCGAACAGATACATACAATGGTGGTCAACTTAGTACATGGTGGTCAACTTAGTACATAAAGGGTACCTTAAATGTATCCCTCAACATGTCCAGAAGGCTGCATATGCTTAATTTTCATAAATTGAATCAGCCAGCAATATATCACTACAGTATAGCATTGATATATTTATGCAGAGAGAGGCCAGACAAAGATGCTTCAGCTTTGCCTGAGTCTCCTTAGGCCCCTTTCACACTGCTGCCGGGTCAAAAACTCCTGTGTTGCGGTGCTTCTGAAGAGCTTTTCAGGCGCTTCGGGAGCGCTGCCTATTCATTTCAATGGGCAAGTGCGTTTGGTGAGCGCTCCCTAACCCCCCCAAAGATGCTGTTTCAGGACTGGTTGTGAAAGCACCCATTGTAATGAATGAGAGGTAGTTTTACAGTCAGGTGCTATTTCTAGCACTAAAATGCCTGAAAGCTGCCTCAGTGTGAAAGGGGTCTTAGATGGAGTGCCGTTAGGTCACTTCTATTATAAACACAATGTTCTGAATAGTGTTTTCAGTTCCTTCTACAAGTGGAATCCCAAGAACTGCTTCTAGACTTAGTTCCGAATTGTGAAAAATGGAGGGGGTGCTATTAGATGATTAGATATCAAAAAGGAGCCCTAAGTTCAAACCACTTGGACGATTGCTCCTTAGTTAGTTACCCAATTAATACATACGCAACTAGTCATGGGTGTCATAATATAAAACATACAAGTATTAAAACAAATACAGTAAAATAATAAATAAATAAATATATAATCAGTCTCAATATAGTTGGACCAAATATTGCTATTTAGAGTCCATCAAAAATTCAGAACATCCATTCCAAACTACTGTGATTGATCTTGATAAATCTATAAATGTATTCCTTCACCAGACTGTGATAAAACACCCAATAGAAGTGAATTAATTGTTGCTAGTCAGAGTCCATCAGAAAATCAGAACATCCATTCCAAACTGCTGTGATTGATCCTGATAAATCTATAAATGTATTCCTTCGCCAGACTGTGATGAAACACCCAAAATGACTGGATATGTAATCTGCTTACCAGAAAACATTGACCAACTTTACCCAAAAAGAAAGTCAATATAGGCTTGTACAGAATGGTGCCTGCTCACATAGGCTGAAATTGGAGATATAGTACACCTTCCTCCTCATAGGTATCGGCCGAATATAAAATGACAATGGAAGACGTCCATAGCATAATACCATTTATTTAAAAAAGAGCAACATAAAAATATAGCCAAATGGCTACTTACATTTAAAAGTGCCTATCCCGGCACTGGGGCTGCTGACTTTTCAGACAAAAGTTGCGGGGACCTGCTGTGTTCCCGTCCACCTCCGTGGATGGTGTGCATTCCACCAGCTTGTGTGCGACAACCAGCAGGGCCGGAAACGATGTGCAAAGCGTGACCAGGTAACGCCTTGACGTACGTTTCGTGATTACGGCTTCAGGAGCGAAGCAGGTGGAACGCACGCCATCCACGGAGGTGGACGGGAACACGACGGGTCCCCGCAGCAATTGTCTTCATGTGAGCAGGCACCATCCTGCACAAGCCTATATTGACTTTCTTTTTGGATAAATAAGTCAATGTTTTCTGGTAAGCAGATTACATATCCAGTCACTTTGGGTGTTTTATCACAGTCTGGTGAAGGAATACGTTTATAGATTTGTCAAGATCAATCACAGCAGTTTGGAATTGATGTTCTGATTTTCTGATGGACTCTGACTAGCAACATTTGATTCACCTCTATTGGGACTGATTATATATTTATTTATTATTTCACTGTATTTGTATACTGTATGTTTTATATTATCACACTCACGACTAGTTGAGTATGTATTAATTGGGTAACTAACTAAGGAGCAATTGTCCAAGTGGTTTGAACTTAGGGCTCCTTGTTAATATATAATCACCTAATAGCGCCCCCTCCATTTTTCACTCTTTTAGGGGAGCAGCTTGTTAATTTATCATTTTTATTTTGGCGTGGAGTTCTCACCAGTTACCATAGTTCTGAATTGACTGACACTATGCCAGCACTAAAGCTCAACGAAGCTGTGGTTCACACGATCTGAAAATCGGACAACAGATCGCCATTTTTCACATATCAAAAATGGAGAGCTTACTAAAGTTACGAAAATTCACTTTTGTTTTGTTTTAGATTTTCAGATCGTGTGTTCAGGCCATTATTGTGCAGGTCGCTGTGCTCCAGACTGGATTAAAGTTCTGGAGCATTGTGAGCTGCATGCTGGACACAGGCAAGCTGATTGTTTGACATCAATGATCTTCTGTTTTTTGAGATATACATTTAAAAAGATCATCTTAATAACAATAATAATAATAATAATGTTAATATGTGTTTGAGTTTTAAATACCTTTTTTCTATGTATAACTTTTATGTAAAAAAAAAAAAAAAAGGCGACCATATTTGCTCGTGTGCATGTTGTGCATCCTGCTTTACCTTCCAAGTGCAGTTGCACTAATTTTCCCCAAATGTGGTAAAGTGCTGCAGATTTCCATCACTTTGAGAAGCTTTACCACCTTTACTGAGCCATGGGGAAAATTATTGCAACTGCACTTGGAAAGTGCACAGTCTATTGTCTTTAGTAAATTCACCCCAATGGTTGTGTTTTAACTTTTCTTAAAATACAAATCTATGAATTGTCTAACCTCGCTGAAAACAATGTACTTTATAAATGACTGATGCATTATTCTCAACAGATACATCAGCAAACTCGTGATTCTTTGGTACCACTGCCTCTATATAACATGGGTTCATGTGAGGACATAACCTTTTAAACTTTAAACAGGGGATGTTCTCTTCCAAATGAGTGAGTCCCTAAAGCCAATGAACATTGCATTGGTGCATTGTTAAATCTATGCAATGTAAAATGTATTATTTAATACCAATTAGCTGTGTCCCATTTAAAGAGAAATGTAGAACACTACAACGAATAGTTTTACAACTACGAATAGTTTTCAAAATGTAAAATGTCAACTTTTACTGGACCTTCCAGTAAACGATAGCTGTTCGGCATTGTATAGCTATCTGCTTCCCTATCAGACATACAATCAAAGCACCTGGAAATACTTTCATCCTTGACTTCTTTTGTGGCCCTAAAATGTACACAGAACTGCAATAAAAGTTGGGGTTAGAGGAATGTGTGTGTTATGCACATTTGTTTAAGGAAGCTAAATGAAAAGGATTATTTGTGATTATGGCATAGCATTTTATTTATAATTTTATTTAGGCAAATTCATATTGGATTGGAGGAGCAGTTACCTTGTTCAGCTTACAAAGTACTTCTTATTTTACAATTCATCCCTTATGATTCCTCCTTTTTGGCATTTACTGTATAACATATGTGAAAACCATGCATGCAAAGCCATTTATTTAGTTTGCATAGAGTGAGGAAAGGTTAAGACCCCTCTCCACTTTTTCCCTGAGTTCCATTTTCTTTCTCTTTCTGTCTCTGAGTGGAGAACCTTCCCATGCAAGAGGATAATCCTTTCTTAGATAGTTGTCAGCAGATCAGTTTTCCTCTCTGTTCATGTGAAAATCTAAGCTTTTTAGATTTTTTTTTTTTTTCGGCAGCCAAGACAATGGTCAAATAGCACCCTGCTAGTTAGAATGCTAGGTAAATTATTCTCGTTCTGTAATCAAGGGAGCATCGATTGCTTCCCCCTATCTCTAAAGTTTTGGAGGGAGAATTCAAATAGCCAGCCGAAATATTGATCAGGGCCTAGCTAATCGGTGGGGAGGTGTGCTGAGATGGTGGCTGGGTAGCTGATAAAAAGTCTAAATCCCTGGAATTAGGCCCCTTTCACATTGGGGTGGGAGCCGTGCTGGCGGTATAGCGATGCAAAAAATAGCAGTATCAACCCCTGCTAGCGGCTGTGAAAGGGCTAATACCGCCCGCAATGTGCCTCTATAGAGGCGCATTGTGGGCGGTATTGCCACGGTTTCACATTGTTTTCAATGGGAAGGAGCGGTGAAGGAGCGGTATACACGCCGGCTCCTCTCACCGCTCCAAAGATGCTGCTGACAGGAGATTTTTTTTCTCTCCTGCCAGCGCATCGCCTCAGTGTGAAAGCCCTTGGGCTTCCACATTGAGGATGCTTGGCAGGAGTTTTTCAGGCAGTATAGCAGCACTATTTTTAGCGCTGTACCACTTGAAAAACTCCTCAATGTCAAAGGGGCCTTGTCGTCTTATCCCAGAAAGGAGAGTTCCCAGCCTTAGGGGGGCTGTTGCTCCTGTGGCAGCTTAAGGATTGGGTTGCTGTCCTGCAAAGTTCTAGGAGCTGCAGTGCTAGGACCTAGAAGCAGTCTGGATCTGACTGCAAGCTTTCTTCAAGTGATCTGGTCTGGGGAAGGATTGTCTTCTCCTCTGAGTGGTGTCCAGAGGAAGCTGGAAAGAGGCACCTAAAGGCAGCAAACACCCTAAGTGCTCCCACAAGAGGTCCCTGTGACAGTGTAGTGTTCTGAAAATTGCATTGGATATCAACAGTAATTTACTGAAACAAGGTAAACCAATGCCAGGACGGTTTGTGCCTCCTTTTCCTATAGCCTTTAGAATAGACTGTTCAGTATTCACATTTGCTTGTCTCTAACTGCTCACTGCTTTTCATTTTGGTGTATCCTTCTCCTTTTACAAGTTTTTTCCAGCAATAAATTGCAAAAAGACAGACCCTGTTTATTGGAGCTGAAAAGAATTGACTATTGTTTGGATGTCTGACAGCCTCTGTACTGCTTGGGGGAAAAACTGTTAATATTAGCAGCTCCCTTAGGGGTAGTGCTACAGTCATCAGGACCAATAGTAAGGTTGAATAATAACTAGCCAATGGTAACCCTTTCAAATTATATCAAAATGTTTGTGCTTTACATACACATTATGACAACATGTACCACATTTTACTAATCACTGATGCATTGCAGCACATGCTCTCATTTGTTTACCCAGTCATTCACAGTGTGAGTGGAAAGGGAGACAAGTGGATTCACGAGTCCAAGATACCCCTTTAATTGTTCATATTCCAGTATGGGAGGCCTGCATAAATAATTAATTAATTAAAGGTGCCTATTAGACCCTGTAGCAGGGCTGCTTAATAGTATCATGGCCCCTGGGCAAATTAATGTGCCAGGGCCCCTTCCAGCCTGCCCCAATTTATGCACCTACTCTCAAGAAATAAAGTAAAAATAGTTGAAAGGATTAAACATATATTTATTAGTGTGTTCAATAAAATCGATTTTAAACAATAAGAAAGTTGGTAAATAAATAAAAATAATATAAATAATAATAATAATAAATAAGTTGTGCCCCATTACTAGATACAATGTGCTTAGTGTGCTATAACAAAGAAAGGGCTTGGTTTTCATTGTGTTAGGGTTGTTTCTAGAATTATAAAAGACTTGGGACTCCGTTGGGCGCCTCAAATAGATTGGTAATGTTGTAGGCTACACACACCATGGTGAACAGTGAATATGACCAAATAGTGTTAACAGAGGGAGAGGCTTGACAGGGTGTGGTAAATAAAACAAAAGCCTTCTTGTACCCACTAAATATGCTTAGATTGATGTGCCACAAGTAGGGGTTTCACAGGCATGTAGAGTATAAACCTCAGTACAATCATTCTTTTAAAAATGAAACACTGCCATTTATATTACATATGATTTTGTGTACACTGAAAACAGATAGAGAGCTAAAACTTTGTCTGAGGCACTTGTTTCCAGGTGTCACGCATGAGGCTGTCCATTCATTTGAATGCGAGTTTGCACCAAATTTTACCATAGAGAGAAGCACATTTGGAAATGTGCATTTTGCAGCGATTTTCACACTTTTGGTCTGTGCCAATTGTGGCAAAAACGCACCATATTTGGACTACCATTAAGAAATAATGGCAACGCAAGCACATTGTGTGTTATGCTGCAAATCGCCCAATTCTGCCCTTGATATTGATACTCTAAGGCAGGGGTGTCAAACTGGCGGCCCTCCAGCTGTTCCGAAACTACAAGTCCCATCATGCCTCTGCCTGCGGGAGTCATGTTTGTAACTGTTAGCCTTGCAATGCCTCATGGGACTTGTAGTTTTGCAACAGCTGGAGGGCCACCAGTTTGACACCCCTGCTCTAAGGTGTGAACAGGGCATTAAGGAAACCCCTGTCTCTTTGAAGAGTGCTACTATACTGTACAGTAAATCCCTGTAATATCACTGCTGTGATTACAGTGCGTATGACAAACATTTATTAAAAGTCATAATCATTAATGTGAATGGTTGATAGGCCTATAAGCTATCTGGTGGCAGTGATTTGAGGGTAACTGATTAACTGTGTAGTAAATCGGAGTAAATCGAGCGTGTGTACGAGGCTTTCAGGTTTCTCGTCTGGAAATGGCCAGAATCTCGATGAGAAAAATAGAGAACCCGACAGTGTGTATACTTGTGTATACCTGTCGCAGTGGAAACCCGCACATGCTCGAAATGAATTTGACGCATGCGCGGTAGCTTCCACGGCATAAGTAGGGTGAAGCAAGATGGCAGCGACGGCATTGAATGTGACAAAGTGCATGCTCGACATACGTGATGACGTCACCGCGTTCTTGTCTTTCACGAGAACCATGGTTCTTTTGACGGTCTATGTGTACACTCGGGCGAGATTCGGGCGAGATTCTTGCCCGTGTGTACGAGGCCTGAGCCTAAGAATGTCATTGCCACGTATTTGGAACATCGCAGTGTAGGTGGTCACAGTCTGAGGCCGTGTACACACGACCGAGGTTCTCGCTGGAAACCAGCGAGAACCTCGCTGGAAGCTGCATTCCAGCGAGGACCTCGGCCGTGTGTACGCTCTCGGCGAGCTTCCCGTCGGGAAGCCCGTCGAGCAGAAATAGAGAGCACGCTCTCTATTTGCTCGACGGCCCGCCTGGAAGAATGGCTGGTTGCCATTCCTGACGGGCGGGGCGCCGATTTCGACGGCCGGCAGGGAACCTCGACGGGCGGAACGATGTGTTCTGCCCGTCGAGGTTCTCTGCCGTGTGTACACGGCCTGACACTCTGCTCGACAGAAGCATCACACGGCAAAAACCCAATAGATAAATTTCCATTATTTGCAAGTAACTACCAAATGGATACCCAAGTATGAAGTACATTAAGATGTAACAACATCATTCAAAATGGCCAACACTGCAATGCATGATCAATACGGCTTTTTTTAGACTACAAATTTAAGTTTTTATGGACTTTCAATTTATGAGCTTTCATTGTATCTCTGCATAGTGTGTGACCCAATTGGACCACCCAATGTCTCTAATGATACAAACTGATAAGCACCCTTGAAGAAATACAGTATAATGCTACACTAGAGGTGTGCTAAGTGATTGGTCCACCCCCCCCCATAGAGGTATAGGAAATCAGTCAGTGATCTGGATTGACATCTTGTTTCCAGCTTTCAGTGTGGCAATTGCCCTATGAAAGGGTATTTCTGTCCATCTGGAGAACACTTGCCATGCACATACTATATGATAGTAAGAAACAGTGGACTGAGAAATCCATCAATATATTACAAGTCCACTACTATAGAACATTTAAAGTAATTGTCTTTTCTTTTAATAGACAAATAAATCAACAGTGTTGTGCTTCTAACTGCCATCAACTTAAGTTGAACTTCTGTTTTAGATCCCTACTCTACCCCTACAAAAGGTGTATTGTCAGTGAGCATTATGTAGGGCAGGGGGTTGGCACAGGCTCATAATTTTTGGAGATAGGGAAATTAACCTTTATTTACCCTGAGGTGCAGACATTTCCGTAGCCTACCTCAATTTTATATTCAACCTCAAATTTATATCTCTTATATGAGTTGTTTTTCTTTTAGTATATGTAAATCAGTTGCATATACTAAAAGAAAAACAACTCATATACGAGTCAGATAAGGCCATGAAAATGTCTGCACTTCAGGGTAAGTAAAGTCTCATTTCCCTATCTCAAAACATTATTACAAGCTGTTTCAACAAGTATTTGAACAACTGTACTAAGGTGCCAAATTGTAATGTGTGTGGGTGTGTGGATGGAAGTCACATCCCAACCTGAGTACAGGTATAACCCACTTTTAAGTACACTAAGGGGTTTATCGCTGGAGAGTGCAAAATCAGGCTCACTTCTGCATAGAAACCAATGAGCTTCCAGGTTTTATTACCAGGCTTAATTGAACAAGCTGGGGTAAGGCCTCGTACACACGACCGTTTTCCTCGACAGAATCCATCAAGAAACTTGGTGGCAGAGCTTTTTTGATGAGGAAATCGGTTGTGTGTATGTTTTTCATCGAGAAAACTGTTGAGGAACTCGACGAGAAAAAAAGAGAACAAGTTCTCTTTTTCCTCGTCGGGTCTCTCAATCTCCTAGTCGTGTTCCTCGTCGGGTTGGTTTTCGACAAGAAACACGTTGGTGTGTATGCTTAGAAACCTGCGCACCTTCGGTAAAAGTAGCATTAGTAATGGAAATAGCACATTTGTCACGCTGTAACAGACTGAAAAGTGCAAATCGTCTCTTACCAAACTTTTACTTAACACGCAGTAACATGAGATTAGCAAAAGCAGCCCCAAGGGTTGTGCCAGTGGAATCGAACTTCCCCTGCCGTAGTATGTGTTGAAGTCACCGCATTTGAGAATGGCGAGATTTTGTCTTGACTGTGTGTACGCAAAGACAGCTTGTCAAGTTTCTCGACAAGCCTAACAAGGAACTCGTCGAGGAAAACGATGTGTCTTTTCCGACGAGTTCCTCGGTCGTGTGTACGAGGCCTTAGAAGCTCATTGGTTTCTATGCAGAAATTAGCTGGATTTTGCACTTTTCAACAATAGTAAATAGACCATATTGTGTACTTAAAAGTGGGGTATGCCTGTACTCCTTTCTGTTGAGTTTTGTAACTGGGGATTTCTTTCTGTTGTGTTCTGTAACCCCCAGATTAAATTGCTTTTATACACATTTTGGTGTGTGTGTCTGTTCTCTTGCAATTGCAATACTGATATCTTAATTTGATTCCACCGACTAACATTACAGTGGAGCCTTGGATTACAAGCATAATCTGTTCCAGGAAAATGCTTGTAATCCAAAGCACTCTTATTTCAAAGTGAGTTTCCCCATAGGAAATAATGGAAACTCAGATGGTTCGTTCCACAACCAATTTATTCATATAAAAATGATTACAGCAAAACAAAATACAGTATACAGTGTACTGTAAACATGAAAAATTAAACTGCACTTTAAAATACTGTACTGTACCTCTGTGTTGCAGACATTTTAAGGTAAATAAAAAGAATTTGCACACTCACAATGTTAAGGAGTCTGGTGATCACCTATTTAAAGCT
The DNA here is from genome assembly GCA_029574335.1 of Rana kukunoris. Classification (NCBI taxonomy): domain Eukaryota; kingdom Metazoa; phylum Chordata; class Amphibia; order Anura; family Ranidae; genus Rana; species Rana kukunoris. Next base: position 91,618,836 of record CM056058.1, on the reverse strand, counting down.
GCTGTGTTAATGTACAGTAAAGCCGCTGGTGTACAGTATACAGCACTGTATGTGGCTAGAGGTTGGTGCTTATCTATTTAAAGCCGCTCTGTATATGGTACTGTATGTTCAGTAAAGCTTCAGGTGCACAGTACAATGCTGTATGTGGCCACAGGTCTGCCCCTGTTGGGAGTGTCTCCGAGTGTCTCCAGGAAGCGCTGGGAGCCACCATTGTCCGCAAATCTCTGGCCACATACAAAGCTGTACTGTATACTGTACACCAGCTGTTTCAATGTACATATAGACAATGGCTTTACATGGATGAGCAGCAGATTCATTCACATTGAGAGTGTAATTATTATTTTTTTACATTAAATAAAAAAACACGTGTATATCAAGACAGTGCTCGTATATCAAGGCATTTTTTTTTTTTTAAGTTGCTCGTCTTTCAAAATGCTCGTAAACCACATTACTTGTAAACCAAGGTTTCGCTGTATCTTGAAGAAACCCCACACTACTGGTGCCAAAATCCAAGAGCAACAACTGTTGAAGGCATTCCAAGAAGCAAGAAGAACAATTTGGGTCAATAGAAAAATTCTCTTCTGGTAGGTAAGCTGATTTTGCTCACTGGATTTTGTCCTTGTTCTTTGAATAAATTTCCTCATAGACCTCGTTCACATGGACGTACTTGGAGAGCATGTGTTCTGTGCAACTGCATGTAGGCAGTACTATTCATGTCACTTGGGACACTGTGGCTGCACAGATACAGCCACTTCTCCCAGTTGGACATTTGTGTTTGTATGGTTGCATGACCCCAAACTTACACTGTCTGCTTTTGAAGACACACATCTATACGTATCCAAACCCGCATTGATCTCAAATTGGGAGCAGCAGTTGCAGACATTTTGTGGAAATGAATAGGACTGCTTACACGCAGATGCATGGAACGCCTGTACATCTTGTGTGGACAAACATGGTTCTCACACGTGTGTACGCTTAAGTATGTATGTGAATGAAGGCTTACTGACTTGGCACATCAAGCCCCTGCCAAAGAACTTTAGTTAGTGATATGTTTAATTGGTATGAACTTTGGTATGTCTGATGTGATGTTTGGTTGGTATGCGTTTTGGTGTATCTTATAATGTTGTATGTGTATCTTTTGTGTTGTTTTCTTGGGTTGTGTTGTCTTCTGGATTTTTTACAAACAGTGGAAGTCTCCTAGGGAATGTACTTCACACTTCGTTCCCAGTGTTAAGGGTGCCAACAGGATCAGGTAGGCTGAGTGTGTGGCAGACTTTTTATGCCAAGCAATTAGTGTACTAAAATAAATGGTTTGACAGATATGTGATATAATATATGATATAAAAATATTGGAAAAAAAGGTGGCTTGGTAAATATAATTTCTACCTTCCAGCACTGGGACCCAATGAGGTTGCATGTTCTCCTTTTGCATGAATGGATTTCCTGCAGATATTTTTTTTTCCTCTCACACACTGTCTAAAAATTGGCCCTCAAATTAAATTCTGCTGAACATGCCCAAGATGGCTGCTCAACAGGGCAAAAAGTGGTGATTAACCACTTGCATACTGGGCACTTACACCCCCCTCCTGCCCAGGTAAAATTTCAGCTTCCGGCACTGCGTCGCTTTAACTCACAATTGCGCGGTCGTGCGACGTGGCTCCCAAACAAAATTTACGTCGCTTTCTTTTGGTGGTAATTGATCACCTGTGCGATTTTTATTTTTTGCGCTATAAACAAAAAAGTGCGACAATTTTGAAGAAAAATACAATATTTTTTAATTGTTGCTATAATAAATATCCCAATTAAAAAAAAAAAACATTTTTTTTCTCAGTTTAGGGCGATACGTATTCTTCTACATATTTTTGGTAAAAAAAAAAAAAATCGAAATAAGCGACTGGTTTGCGCAAAAGTTATAGCGCTTACAAAATAGGGGAGAGAATTATTATTTTTTTTTTTTTTTTTTTTACTAGAAATGGCGGCGATCTGCGATTTTTATTGGTACTGCGACGTTATGGCGGACACATCGGACACTTTTGACACATTTTTGACGCCATTCACATTTATACTGCGATCAGTGCTATAAATATGCACTAATTACAGTATAAATGTGACTGGCATTGAAGGGGTTAACACTAGGGGGTGAGGAAGGGGTTAAATGTGTATGTTAGTATGCTAGGTGTGTTCTAACTGTGGGGGGAGGGGGGGGTGACTGGGGGGGTGACCGATCTGTGTCCCTATGTAGGAAGGAACACAGATCGGGCTCCTCCCCTCCAGAGACAGGACGCTGTCTCTGTGTAAAACGGCAATGAGAGATGATCTATGAGAGATCATCTCTCATTCGCCCACAGATCGCATCGCAAACGGCCACTCTGATTGGCTGTTCGCCGCGATCTGTGATTGGCCGTGTCCAAGGGACACAGACAACACAGGGCTTTCCCGCAGCGCGCACTACAGCGCGCGCTGGGAACGCCAGAATGACGGCATGTTGGATATTCAGGCCCGCGCTGTTGCCGTCATCCGACAGTAGCGCGGGCCTGAAGTGGTTAAAAAAAACAATTCGTTCTCCGGATGATCCACTTCCATGGGAGGTTCTCGCTGTGTGACGCTTCTGTTCTTCTGACAGTTCTTTTCTAACTGAGGATGAAACCACCCGGTGACCCACACCCCCTCTGACACCACAGGGAAAGCCATAGGGAAGTCCCTGTGAAGTCCATGTGCGTCAGAGGGGGTGCGGGGTCACCGGGTGGCTCCGTCCTCGCATAGAGAAGAACTGCCAGAAGAACAGAAGCGTCACACAGCAGGAACCCTCCATGGAAGTGGGTCGTCCGGTGAAAGAAGCGAGAGCAAGATGTGGACGAAAACACAGAAGGAAGACGCAGAGGAAGAACAACGTGGAGGAAGAAACCTGAATGGAGAAAAGAAGAAGATGGAAGAAGATGTGGGGAAAGGAGTAGAAATTAATAAAGGAATTGTCAAAAACCGGCTATTGTCTTTTTTAACATTTTTGACACTTTTTTGTGAAATGATAGGGGTACATTTGTACCACATTACCATTTCACACAGGGGGGGGGCGTGATCTGGGGGTCCCCTTTGTTAAAGGGGTTTTCCAGATTCCGATAACCCCCCCGCCCGCAGAGCCCCACGACCACCAGGAAAGGGTTGTGGGGATGAGGCCCTTGTCCCCATCAACATGGGGACATGGTGCTTTGAGGGGTCACGGGGCCCCATGTTGAGGGCATGTGGCCTGGTACAATTCAGGAGGTGGGCGCTCTCTCCTCCCCCCTCTTATCCTGCGGCCTGCCAGGTTGCGTGCTTTGGATAAAGGGTCTGGAATGGATTTTTGGGGGGAACCCCACATCATTTTTCTTTTAAATTTGACGCAGGGTTCCCCTTTAAATCTATACCAGACCTGAAGGGCCTAGTAACTGAATTTGGGGGGGCCATTTCTTATAAATGACTTTTCTCTGTATTGCCGGGAGCTGACAATTCATTATTCGCAAGTTGTTTTAAATTACTTTTTTTTTCCTTCAGAAATGTCATTTTGTTCAGGGACAGTTCTAAGCACGGGAAACAAGCGCTAATTTACAGGAATATTTCACTTTTATTGTTTCCCTTTAAAGGAGTTGTAAAGGAAAAAAAAATGTTGCCTACAATTAATGTCTGCAAGGTAGACAGACAGAATAGTGTAATGATTCTGTTAAAAAACGAGTAAATACCTATTAAATTCTTTCATCTATATCACCTCCGGCATTCTAGTTTCTGTTCTCTCATTCACTTCCTGTTTTGCGGCGCTCATTCATGTAAGATCTACATTTCCCAGTATGAATTGCGGCACGCCCAGTAATTCACACCTCCTTGAAGTCTCTAACACGTAGAGAGCATCCTGCCGCACAGATGTAGTTCCCAGGAGGAGGCGAGCACGTCACTGACCACTGCAGTAAAGCCTCCCTTCACAGTGGTGAGTAACAATCAGACAAGCAGGAAGTGAACAGAACAGAAATAGAGCAACTTCTGAGCAAAAACGAAAAATGAGGAAGTGAAAAGTCGAATGTCTGCAGGTAAAGAATGCGTATTATGAAAAAAAATGTTTTCCTTTACAACCCCTTTAAGCATTATTAAATTCACTGCTCCCGAAAAAACTGCAGTTTTTAAAACTTTTTTTTGCATTGATACATGTCACCTGGGGGAGGACTCAGGTCCCCAAACACTTTTTATGGTAATAACTTGCAAATTAACCTTTAAAATTAACACTTTTGATTTCATCCATAGACTTCTAAAGGGTGTTCCGCGGCTTCTACCGTTTACATATTTGTTATTGCATTGCATCTGTCTGCTGCACCAGTTCCCACGCTCAATTAATGATTTATCCTGTGCACCAATTGAGGCATGAACCGGTGCAGCGCATTGTTCATAGTAAATCAGCCCCCATGAGTCTACAATATTGAACATTTTCACAATATTCTAATTTTCTGAAATACAGAATTTTGAGTTTTATAAGCCATAGTCATCAACATTAACCTCCCTGGCGGTCTTCCCGTGTGTGGCACGGGGTGAGATTTTAAAGCTAAGATCGGTAACCCCGTGCCACAGACGCGCTTACCTCGCTGGATGCAGAAAAAAGTTTACTTACCTTTTCTCTGCGATCCAGCGATGAATCCCCGCAGTACACGGCGGGCGGATGTCCGCCTGATGCTGTGTGTTCCGCCGATTCCCTTCCCTGCGAGCGTCGCGACGTAGGGGGGGGAACGTCGCCAAATTTAAAAATGTAAACAAACACTATACATACAGTACACTGTAATCTTATAGAGGCATGATCTTATAGATTACAGTACTGTATGTAAAAAATACACACCCCCCATGTCCCTTGTGGTCTGCCCTGTACACTACATGTCATTTTATATAATAAAAACTGTTCTTTCTCCCTGCAAACTGTAGATTGCCCATAGCAACCAAAAGTGTCCCTTTATGGCAAAAATTGTTTTAGAGCAGCTAAAAAACAGCGATGATAAATCAGAATCACTTGCAGAATTTAGCGATAGCGATTTATTGGGAAATTCGTCATAAAAAAATAAAAATATGGCAGCAAAAATTCTGCAACTGAGCAAATTTCAGTGATTTTGATTTGATTACATTATTGAATAATTTTTACTATAATTATATTATTATTTGTTATAATTTTTTATAATTATTTATTATATTATAATTTTTAATAAGAAAAAAAAAAAAAAAAATCATACCCAGGATGCCTATTAGACTCTTGTTTGGATAGATTTCAGTGAGTTATTCCTAAGAATTACAAGCCTACAGTATAAAACGCCAAATTCTCTTGCAAATAATGGTACCGCTTTTAGCACCTAAAATCTGAAAGAATCATACCGCCAGGGAGGTTAAAAGAAAGAAATGCTTGAAATATATCACTTTGTGTGAAATATAATAGATGTATTTCACTTTTTGAATTGAATTATTGAAAAAAAATGTTTTTTTGATGATATTCAATTTTTTTTAGATGCACATTTGTAATGGCTCAAAACCAGTAAATCCAGCAATAGGTAAAGTGTATTAATGGTCATGAAATTGTACGTTCATTATTCACTTTCTATTTTGATTATTTCCAGCCTAATCCAATTAAGCGAAATGATCCTTAAAGCGGAGGTTCACCCTAAATATACACTTTTCCAGGTGATCCAGCATACTGGCGTCAGCGCCAGTATGCTGTTTTTTTTTTTAAATGCCCCACTTACTGTATTATCTTCAATTTTGATTTAGCTCCCCCGCGGTGGATGGCGCCTGTATAGCCTGTCACTGGTTCCGAAAATACCCGATTTAGGACTCAGGTATTTCCAGCGCAATACGGCGCCTGCGCACAGACCTAGGAGCTGACTGCGCAGGCGCCATATTTCTCCGAGTCCTACAGCTATGGCGCGTCACGCCCTCCGAAAAAAGCCGAAATAGGACTCGGAGAAATACGGCGCCTGCGCAGTCAGCTCCTAGGTCTGTGCGCAGGCGCCGTATTGCGCCAGAAATACCCGAGTCCTAAATCGGGTAGTTTCGGTAGTGACGGGCTATACACGCGCCATCCCCTGCTGGGGAGATAAATCAAAATTCAAGATAATACAGTAAGTGGGGCATTTAAAAAAAAAAAAAACAGCATACTGGCGCTGACGCCAGTATGCTGGATCACCTGGAAAAGTGTATATTTAGGGTGAACCCCCTCTTTAAGTTTGAAAACATACTTTTAAAGATCCCCACACCTTTAATACTTTACAATCTGTGACATACTGTATATTCCAGTGGTGGCTGGTGCTCAATATTTTGGGGGAGGTGGCAAACAAACCCCCCCCCCTCACTCGCATTAGGTCGCTTCCTAATTGGCCGGGAGGAGAATCGGGACGACAATAGCAAATATTAATTTGCTATTGTCACACAACCGGGTGCACCCACCCTTTTTTAAGCCCATTAGAGCCTCAGGCTCTTATCATACAGTGCGGAAAATAAGTATTTGAACACCCTGCTATTTTGCAAGTTCTCCCACTTGGAAATCATGGAGGGGTCTGAAATTGTCATCGTAGGTGCATGTCCACTGTGAAAGACATAATCAAAAAAAAAAATCCAGAAATCACAATGTATGATTTTTTTAACTATTTATTTGTATGATACAGCTGCAAATAAGTATTTGAACGCCTGAGAAAATCAATGTTAATATTTGGTACAGTAGCCTTTGTTTGCAATTACAGAGGTCAAACATTTCTTGTAGTTTTTCACCAGGTTTGCACACACTGGAGGAGGGATTTTGGCCCACTCCTCCACACAGATCTTCTCTAGATCAGTCAGGTTTCTGGGCTGTCGCTGAGAAACACAGAGTTTGAGCTCCCTCCAAAGATTCTCTATTGGGTTAAGGTCTGGAGACTGGCTAGGCCACGCCAGAACCTTGATATGCTTCTTACAGAGCCACTCCTTGGTTATCCTGGCTGTGTGCTTCGGGTCATTGTCATGTTGGAAGACCCAGCCTCGACCCATCTTCAAAGCTCTAACTGAGGGAAGAAGGTTGTTGCCCAAAATCTCGCAATACATGGCCCCGGTCATCCTCTCCTTAATACAGTGCAGTCGCCCTGTCCCATGTGCAGAAAAACACCCCCAAAGCATGATGCTACCACCCCCATGCTTCACAGTAGGGATGGTGTTCTTGGGATGGTACTCATCATTCTTCTTCCTCCAAACACGGTTAGTGGAATTATGACCAAAAAGTTCTATTTTGGTCTCATCTGACCACATGACTTTCTCCCATGACTCCTCTGGATCATCCAAATGGTCATTGGCAAACTTAAGACGGGCCTTGACATGTGCTGGTTTAAGCAGGGGAACCTTCCGTGCCATGCATGATTTCAAACCATGACGTCTTAGTGTATTACCAACAGTAACCTTGGAAACGGTGGTCCCAGCTCTTTTCAGGTCATTGACCAGCTCCTCCCGTGTAGTCCTGGGCTGATTTCTCACCTTTCTTAGGATCATTGAGACCCCACGAGGTGAGATTTTGCATGGAGCCCCAGTCCGAGGGAGATTGACAGTCATGTTTAGCTTCTTCAATTTTCTAATGATTGCTCCAACAGTGGACCTTTGTTCACCAAGCTGCTTGGCAATTTCCCCGTAGCCCTTTCCAGCCTTGTGGAGGTGTACAATTTTGTCTCTAGTGTCTTTGGACAGCTCTTTGGTCTTGGCCATGTTAGTAGTTGGATTCTTACTGATTGTATGGGGTGGAGAGGTGTCTTTATGCAGCTAATGACCTCAAACAGGTGCATCTAATTTAGGATAATAAATGGAGTGGAGGTGGACATTTTAAAGGCAGACTAACAGGTCTTTGAGGGTCAGAATTCTAGCTGATAGACAGGTGTTCAAATACTTCTTTGCAGCTGTAGCATACAAATAAATAGTTAAAAATTCATAATGTCTCTCACAGTGGACATGCACCTACGATGACAATTTCAGACCCCTCCATGATTTCCAAGTGGGAGAACTTGCAAAATAGCAGGGTGTTCAAATACTTATTTTCCGCACTGTATGTTCCAAAAAAGAACCCCAAAAAAAACCACATCTATACATCCCTGCATGGAGATCAGGGGCCGGGCGCATGGATTAGGGGGTGGGGTGGCGCGCCTGCATGGATGGGCCGCATCTGGTATATTCACTATGCTGTATAAGTAGGCACTGCTGTATGTCAGGATTCACGGAGCCTGCCTTCTAAACTACAGAGTGCTGAGAGGAGGAGTTTCAAGAGGCAGAGTCATTACAGGACTCATAGCTTGTAGGCAGCAAGGTACCATGGGATAAATAGTCCTTGGAAGTCAAACATAAACCAAAGGAATTAACAGAAGAGAAGCTGCAAAGCATGCAGAGAATCTAGGAAGTTGTGGAAAGAGATGAACATCTGACAGGCAGTATTTACAACTTGCAAAAAAAATTAAAAATTGCGCCAAAAATTTGAAATGTGAATAACAGCTGCTAACCACTACAATTTTGACAAAAATTGGGAACAAACAATAAACATAAAGTGTAGCGCTTAAATGAAAACAAATGTTAGAGTAATATACACAATAAAGTGAAAATGGATTCACGGAGCCTGCCTTCTAAACTACAGAGTGCTGAAATAATTAAAGGGGTTGTAAAGGTACATGTTTTTTCACCTTAATGCATTCTATGCATTAAGGTGAAAAAACATCCAAGGATTAGCGTCCCCAGCCCCCCCGTTTACTTACCTGACCCCTCGAAAGTCCCGCGCCGTGAACGTGCTAGCTTCTCGGCCGGCTTCTCAGCTCATTCATTGGTTGACTGATCAGGAAGCTTCCTGATGACGACAATATCGAAACGTACGTCGAGGCGGTACCTGGGCACGCATTGACCAACAACATCCGGTTCTCTGGTTTCCTAGCTGTCAGCAGTGAAACGCACGCCGGCATTCTACCTCTCTCCATATTTATTCAAGCTCACAGCCTCAGTGCCGGGATACGGGCACTTATTCAAGTAAGAGGCCAGTTGGCACTGTGATTTTTTATCTATTACTACAATTAAATAGTTTTACACTATGGGAGCTGTTTTCTTTCCTTTATGATATCCGCAATCATCTGCCATTTGTATTGGAATCTCCATGGGAAGTAGCTGATACCTAAGCTCTATTGACTTTATTTTAACTAATAGGTCAACATCATCTGGTAAGGAGCCATCCATCCCCACTTGAGGTGTCCTTATTGGTGAAGGTGGATCTTATCACTTGGAAGATTTTGAGCACGGAGCACTTTTTATGTTTTACAGCGTGTCATTGTTTAATTTATGGTTCACAGCACATTGTCAATCAATATATAATCCACATATATATTTGTTTACTTATTTGATCACTTATTTCATAATAGGTGTACCAATTAGTTTGCAATGGGATTGATGCCTATATTGGGATAGGTTACACCTATTCACATAATATACACAATATTAAATTTTTTCTCTAGCGCCCCTTTCCCACGCATACAATGTGCGTGTTATACGCCAATAAATACGGTATATCCAAATAACACGCCCAAGCTCATCCTTAGTCCTAAGCAGGGCTCTGGGATTCGTTGGGGCCACAAAAGAAATACAGTATATCCAAATAACACGCTCGAGCTCATCTCTTCACCACACACAGCCATAAAGGCAAGAGAATTCTTGTTAGGCAATGTATTAGTTGCTCGAATGAACACACTTAGACCAAATTTTAATGGTTCAAAGAATGTCAGGCAAAATAGTCGGCCCTCTCGCATGTTCACTTAATCAAATCTGGCCCTCTTTGAAAAAAGTTTGGACACCCCTGCTTTAAGGGAAACCACCTATTTATGGCATAGTGCAGCACTTAAAAGCAGTTAATAAGATAATACAGAAAGATACACCTGTAGTCCTTAATCCAGTGTTTCTCAACCTTTTTCCAGCATGGCTCCCTTGAAAAGTATTGTCAGCCTTGAGGCACCCCTGTCTAAGGCTTGGTTTACATTACTGCGTTTCCTGACATGCAGATAAATATGCCGCTATTTAGCAGAACCTCCAGGGATGCCTTTAACATGCATTGGCAAACAGGGTGCATTTTCAGTTCTGTGCAATTTCTGCATGTTTCCTTGCAAATCAATGGGCTGCCCTACATACAACACGCAGCCGTACAGACATGAACCAAGGGCTTGTTCGCACATTAGGTTGGGGCGGTTATAAAACCATGTGGTTGTCCCATTTTTACCACCCCCAACTATTCCCCCTTTAGTTGCAGAGACAACAGCCAGGGTCGTACACATGTTGTGGCCACGTGTGGGTGGGGTGCAGCATGGTGTGGCGGCAATAACACACACAGTCACACAGTCCAAGTGCGAGTAACTTGTATTAAAATAATGCATAGACAGTTCACAAATAACCAGTGGGAAGGCAACCCTACTGGAACACTCGTCCGACAGCATGTAGAAAAACAAACTGAAAGCACCTGTTGAGAGGGGCAGAATGTGGAATGGCCATCTTGTGCCCAAGCAGGAAGATGTTCAAAGAAGTTGGTCCCTACCAGGCGGGGGACTTGCAAAATGTGTGTCAACATGGGAGTCAGGGCATTAAAAAGGCTCTGTCTGACATAAGATGGCTGGTAGAGTCACATGGGGCAGCAGCATCCCCAGTGACCCAGGAAACCATAGAGGGACAATGTTCCTCTTGACTTCTTCTCCAACTGCAGTGCCACTGTGAAAGAGTGCTACCTGCAGTGGAGAAAGTTGGCTACACCTGGCTCGGAATGTACCCCCAGGCGAATGGAGCTGCACTACAACTGCCCCGCTTATTGCATGCGGTTGCAGCACAGTTGCAGCACGTTAATGTTGCATTTAAGGGATAAAACAGGCCTTGTGGTGACATATTACCTCTTTACCGCCTGTCAAATGCAGTCCTTGCTGCTATTATGACCGAGCACTAAACAAGGAGTTCTGATCGTACAGTAGTATTTGGGCCAAAATTCCTTGGACTTCATGGCTTGGTTTGTGCTCTGACATGCACTGTTAACTGTGGGACCTTATATAGACAAGTGTGTGCCTTTCCAAATCATGTCCAATCAACTGAATTTACCACAGGTGGACTCCAATCAAGTTGTAGAAACATCTCAAGGATGATCAGTGGAAACAGGATGCACCTGAGCTCAATTTTCAGTGTCATGGCAAAGGCTGTAAGTACTCACGTACATGTCATTATTTTGTTTTTTATTTTTAATAAATTTGCAAAGATTACAAACAATATACTGTATATATATCACACACATACATATATAAATATACATACAGATAACCTTTTTATGTACTGTACCTTTTCAAAATATAAAAAAGTTCCCTTGCAAAGTAAACATTTTCTTGAAAAGTGAACAACCTATTTGCCTTTAATAAATCTACCCCATAATCTTTGTGGTTTGATGTTTGTTCTCAATTACTGATTCTATTATGTGTATTTTATGGATGCCTTATTTTTATCTTGTCTTGTTTATCTACAAATGGCTGCACTTCAGTGTAAGTAAAAGGTCATTTCCCCTTCAGCTGTTTCTCCATTCCGAAGAAAATAGATACATGTTTTAATTAAGGTATTTCGCTGCTGCCAACATAAGACTTACATTGGCAGCCGTGCAGACTTTTACACTCCTGGCTGCTACTGTTTTTACATTTGTTAAACCGACTTTTACACAATCCCAAAATTACCACTCCCTCCTTGACCCCCAATACCCCACCATGTATCTTGGACTCCACTGTTCTACCTGCGGGCTAAGGATGAGCATGGCGGGGGTCGCCAGGTAGAGTGGAGGGAAATTAGTGAACATCCATTCCTTGATCTTCCCCCTCAGTAAATTAACAAGGAACCTGCATTAGGTCACCTTCCATGTTCAAAACGGTAACGCCTTGGCTGCTGTGGTTGGGGGATGGAGTTAAGTAAGCATCTTCCAGAGGTGAAAACAGAGACTGGATGGAGGGATGCAGAAGTGAAATCTATAGATTAGGATGAGATGTGGACCAGTGAGTGCAAAAGTGTGATGTGGAAAGAGGAGAGGCAGAAATAAACTGTTGAGGGGTGGTGCCTAAGGTAAGCTGTGGGGTGGGGGGATCGGAGGTAAAGAGATAAGCAGTGGAAGACGGGTGCAGAGGTGAGCCATGAATAATTACTTTTGGGAGTGTTGCTTAAATTAGGGGGGTTTTGCTTGTGGAGGAGGAAGATTTACTGGAGCACAGCGAACTCCCTCAAACTCAATGGATCCAAAACAGAACTTCTCTTTCTACACGCAACCAAAAGACAAACTCTAGGACGACTTTGACATCACCCACCATTCTTGGACAAACCATCACCCCAAGCACCAAAGTCAAAAGTCATCTTTGACTCAGACATGACTATGGACGCACAAATAGGATCAGTAGTCATCGGATCTCACTATCTTCTCCGCTTGCTGCATAGACTCATCCCATTCCTCCCCGGAAGAGGACACAGCAGTAGTAGTTGGAACACTCATCAATTCCCGACTAGACTACGCAAACTCCCTCTACCTAGGTGTACCCAAATACCAGATTTCTCGTCTACAAGTCATCCAGAACACAGCAGCAAGACTGACAACAGGGAAAAAAACTGTGAATCAATCACCCCGACCTTGAGGACTCTCCATTGGCTATGCATAAAGGGTTACATTCAAGACCCATTGCCTCACCCTCAAATGCACACAAAGAAATGCACCTCAATATTTATGCAAGAAAATAAAACACTATACCCCTAATGGGGCCCTCCGATCAACTAATCAAAATCTCCTCCACATCCCCAAGTCCTGCTACAAATCTAAAGGAGAACAAAGATTCACAGTCCAAGGACCACGGCTATGGAACGCTCTACCCACGAACATCCGCATGGAAGAAAACCATCGGGCCTTCAGGAAAAACTTAAGACCCACCTCTTCTGAAGGATCTGGACGAAATTGTGAAAAACTGTGAATATAATGACAATTGGTTAAGTAAATAAGCAACAGATAATGTGAAAACCACTCAGTCAACAAAAATGTTTTGTGTTGTCAGAAATTAAATGGCAAGTTTATCTCTGGCAGATAAACAGATATTTTTACTTGCAAGGTTTTCAAGGGATAAAAACTGGGCTACCATGGGCCAGATCCACAAAGATCTGCTCCGGCGCATCGTATCTGAGATACACTACGCCGCCGTACCTTACCTGGCTTTAGTTCAAATCCATAAAGATTTTGTGCCGTAAGTTACGGCGGCGTAGTGTATCTCAAGCGGCGTAATGGCACGGAATTCAAGTTGGGTGGGTAGGGGGCGTGTTTCATTTAAATGAATCACGTCCCTGCTCCGATCGAACTGCGCATGCTCCATTCAGAAATTTACCGCCATGCATTGCACTAAATTACGTCACAAGGAGGTTATTTTTTTTGTACTAGCGTGAATTACGTACATTCCTATTCACGGACGACTTACGCAAAAATAAAAAAATAAAAACATTTTGACCTGGGAACGACGGCCATAATTAACATGGCAAGTCTAACTATAAGCCGCAAAAAAACAGCTTTAACTATACGCCGGAAAAAGCCAACTAGAGACGCCGTAAGAGAATGCGACGGCCGCCCGTACGTTCGTGGATCGTTGGAAATAGCTCATTTGCATATTCGACGCAGAAAACAACGAGAACTCCACCCAGCGGACACCGAAGTATTGCATCTACGATCCGAAGGCGTACGAAGGCGTACGCATGTCGGATCGAACCCAGATGCCGTCATATCTTGGTTTGAGGATTCAAACTAAAGATACGACACGGGTAATTTGAAATCAGTAGATACACTGGCGTACTCTCTCTATGGATCTGGCCCCATGCATCTAAAGCAGAGATGTACAGCATATGTCCATACTTTTTCTTTGCCTTGACATACGCTTTAACTGATTGCTGCCCAAACGCAGTACATTTACTGCGGCAGGGTGGCCCGGACAGCCTGGTTCACATACATGTACGTCATCCAGTTGAGGGGTCGGACACAACGGATTGCAGTTCTGATACCCAGCCTGGGGATCACATGATCACAATGTCAACAATACTGTTATAAATGAATTTCATTCATAACAGCTGTGATTTCTATAGTGATGCTGTAATTATCCCACTGCCATCACATGGTACCGTGGTCAATCACGGAAATCTGTACCATGTGATAGTCACTATCGTGACACTGAACAACTGTGATGAAAGTATGTAAAAAAAAAAAGATAAAGAAAAGAACAAAATGTTTAAAACAATGTTAAAACATGGAATGAACAAATTATTATTAATATTTTAGCATACTGTCAGTCAGTATCCCTGATCATTGCCACGACAGTCATATGATGACGTTTTCCTGCCCTGGTGACAGTATGTAAAAGAACTAATTGTGGAAAAAAAAACTAACTTTATTTATTTCCTAATTTGTCATAACTCTTACTAAATACCTCAGACTGTCTACTTTCCAAAAAGGGGTAATTTTGGGGTATTAGTACAGTCCTGGCATTTTAAGAGCCTCAAGAATTGGGATAAGCCATCAGTACATCAGGATTGATCCATTTTCAAATACTGTATATATACCATAGTTTGTAGATGCTATAACTTCTACACAAACCAATTCGTATACACCTTTTTTTTTTTTTCTTAAAAACAATGACGTGTAGCAGGATGTAGAATTAATTTTATTGGATATGCTTTATAACAGAAAGTATAAAAAGTCATATGTGTTCATTATTTACAGTATATAGCAAATACCACTAAAAGAAAGCTGTATTTGTTTTAAACAATTATATACATTTCATTTGCAGACAACCTTGCATGACCACAAAATTGCCAGTTGAAAATGACTTTGTCATGAAGGGGGTAACACCTTCCAGAGGTCTAGTAGTTAAGCAAAGGTGCATTTTAAGTCATTATTTACATGCGGATCATCAAACAGTAAAAGAACCTTGGCCATACAACATAAATATCTATTTTATTACTTTTTTACAGGATAATCTAAGGTTGCACAGATTCCATTTCCCTCCAATTCTGAGTACATGCCAACAACAAACTGTGCCATCATGTTCTGGATTAAGTGACACCAAGATGTCCATACACCTTAGAATGCTGCTAATCCTGTCAAGAATAGACATGTAACTAGGATGAGCCGTCACAAGAAACCAAACACGCCATGAAATGGAAAGCTCAGTTTCCTTCACCCGAATGCAAGTTCAAAATATAAAAAATAAAGCCTGTACCTAGCTATTTTGGTCAGAATTATATAAAGATTTTGAGGTCCTACATTTATTTTTACTTATAATATAGTCTGTTTACAGGCACCTACAGTATAATTTAAATAACTTACTAAAATCAAATGCCCATTATCATAGGAAATCTATGTTGAGATTAATAAGTAATTTCCTTTTTTAGATGTCCTTATGAACATGCTAGTTGCCTGGCAGAAGAGGTAACAGCCCATGAATCAGATACAAGTCAGACATTGATAAAGTACTGGCTAGCAAACTTGTTCCAGATTACAGACACAAAACTCAGAAAAGATGATCAGCATGGCAGCCAAGTATATGGCCTTTGAAGAGGCAGTGATCAGCATTAGCAGCCAAGGTGTCCCATTCAGTAAAGGTTTTCATTAACTATGCTTTCCAACATTTCTTGTACATTTTCCAAAATAAGTTTTTGGTAAGAATATTGCTATTTGTAATTATACTTCCATTACCCAGACCACGACCCTATGCTGCCGCAGGCTTGGTAAGTAATGGATAAACAGGTAAATTGGTAAGGCAATGAGAAATAAGGTGCAATTGAACGAAGTTTGCGTCAAATGTCCAATCTAATGCTGGAACACTTAGAAAATCAATAAACCAAAATTGGTCTTTTAGTGTTTGGGGGAGGCTGGAGAATTAAACCAAACCACCTCAATGTTTTGTATATTTTTCAGGGACTCTATTGATTGTAACTATTTATTGTGTCCCTGGATCTTATGAAGGGTTTCTGCTACTAATTTTGAGGAAAACCCTGCGCCAAAATTAAAAAAAAAATGGTGTGGCCCTCCCTCTCCTGGACTGCCATGGCTGCTTGCTCGGATAAGGGTCTGGTATGGATTTGGGGCGTTTTTTTGGGCGTTGAGTAAAATCCATACAAGGCTGTTTTTTTGTTGGTGTAGGGACTGGGGGGACACATGATTTTTTCATTGATTTGTATCTATATTGCTGGAATCCAGCAATTCATTTGAGGCCACAAGCAAGTTTAAATGCCATTTTATCCTTTGTAAATGTAATTTTGCTGCAGCACAGTAAAACACGTGAGAAAGATGCGCCACTTTACATGCAGACTAAAGGGACCCCCCAGGCACAATATTTAAAGAAATATTACATTTTTATTGTTTTACTTTAAGCTTTATTAAAATCACTTCTCCTGAAAAAACGCAGTTTTAAAAACTTTTTTTTTGCATTGATACATGTCCCCTGGGCAGTACCCGGGTCCCAAACACTTTTTTTTGACAATTACTTGCATATAAGCCTTTAGAATGAACACTTTTGATTTTTCATATTTGTGTCCGATAGACTTTAACGGTATTCGCATGTCCGCACAAACTTTTTGTCTGTTTGCATGTTCTGATGCAAAATGATCCGGGGGGTGTTAGGCTCATCCCTAGTTATGGGGAATGCAGCTGGAGTAATTAGAAAATACAAGGTGAGTGGCAACACCCAAGATATCTTGGCTTAGAAAGGAATAAAGTAGTAAATGATGACAGATAGATCCCGCTATAGAAGTATGTTAAACATATAGGAAGCCAAGATTGGCTCAAGATACCAAGCTTCACCTGTAATGAAAGTATTGTTTTTGAATGGAGCGAGCCTTTAAATACATAATATTTCTGCATATTATTGTACACTTTAATAAATCACCTGAAATTACTTTGTTTCACAAATCTCAATCAAAAATGTTAACGAGAAAAATGTCTGGAGATTAAAAAGAAGATATACTGAAATGAGCATGTTTAAATAAGGAAAGGGCCAAGCTGGAAAATGTTATACGACATTATCAACGGGACTGTAAGACCAAAAACGAAACTAAAGTTACTGTGTATTTCATTTACTACTTTAAAGAAAGGTTACACTTTGAACACAAAGCTACAAAGACCGCTAAATATGTACATTGTTAAATTATATATGGAAGATCTATTTTAGGACCTGTAGTTCTTTGGATTCTGTCATTGCCCCATCTCCTCTCTGCACTTCTACTAAGCACCTCTTCCTTACAGCCATCAGCTTAAGTAGGCACATCCACTGCAAGCTACATTTTTAGATGAAATGTAATGGAACAAACTAATAATTATTTCAGCTCCTAACCAGATGCAAGCATATTTTACTTGTTTAGGAGGGTTCAGGTATTGCAATAAAAATGTATCAGCAGAAAAAATCAATTTCAGTGCACCTTAAGCTGACAACATGTGATGATCTATAACATTTTTGTGACTGCAAGTTACTTGCACAAATAATACCTGATAAAGTGAATATATACTGTATGTATGTGTATATGTATATATGTAACAAGGCCAGTATGCTGACCTGAATTTATGGAGGAGCCTGGGGGTATTTAACCAGCCCACTCACCTGTGGTCATTGTTGGTTTCCTGTGAGCGATACCCACCCTCCCATCCCCTTTTTAGGGCATTTGTCAAATTAATTTCTCTCCACAAAATATTCATCTCTAATCTTGGGTATGCCCCCTTATCTTGGCATACCATCCATCAGATCAGGGCACACTTCAGGTCTATTAAATGTAGTAAGTCTAATGTCAAGTCTATCTATCTTGTTCATATCCGTATCAGAAATAGGGCTTTGACCATAAATATACTATCTCACAAAAGTGAGTACACCCCTCACATTTTTGTAAATATTTTATTATATTTCTTCATGTGACAACACTAAAGAAATGACACTTTGCTACAATGTAAAGTAGTAGACTTGTATATCAGTGTAAATTTGTTGTCCCCTTAGAATAACTCAACACACAGCCATTAATGTCTAAACCACTGGCAACAATAGTGAGTACAACCCTAACTGAAAATGTCCAAATTGGGCCCAATTAACCATTTTCCCTCCCCGGTGTCATGTGACTCGTCAGTGTTACAAGGTCTCATGTGTGAATGGAGAGCAGGCGTGGTAAATTTGGCATTTTTGCTCTCACTCTCTCATACTGGTCACTGGAAGTACAACATGGCAACTCATAGCAAAGAAATCTTTGAGGATATGAAAAAAATAATTGTTGCTCTAGGCTATAAGAAGATTTCCAAGACACTGAAACTGGACTGCACCACGGTGGCCAAGAAGACCATACAGCGTTTTAACAGGACAGGTTCCACTCAGAACAGGCCTCGCCATGGTCCATCAAAGAAGTTGAGTGCACATGCTCAGCATCATATCCAGAGGTTGACTATGGAAAAATAAACATATGAGTGCTGCCAGCATTGCTGCAGAGGTTGAAGGGGTGGGGAGTCAGCCTGTCAGTGTCCAGGACCATACGCTGCACACTGCCTCTTCTAAAGATGGTGCACAAGAAAGCCTGCAAAAAAATTTCTGAAGACAAGCAGACTAAGGATATGGATTAATAGAACCATGTCATGTTGTCTGATGAGACCAAGATACATTTTTGTTGGGTCAGATGGTGTCAACGTGTGTTTTACAGTCAAGCATGGTGGTGGGAATGCAATGGTCTGGGGCTGCTTGAGTGCTGCCAACATGTACTGTGAAAATCTGAAGCAAAGCATGGTTCCTCCCTTCTGAGACTGGGCCACAGGGCAGTATTCCAACAGTGTTCCAACATGATAACGACCCAAAACACACCTCCAAGAGAACCACTGCCTTGCCAAAGAAGTTGAGGGTAAAGGGGATTGGCTGACCAAACATGTCTCCAGACCTAAACCCTATTGAGCGTCTGTGGAAAATCCTCAACAGGAGGGGAGGAGTGCAAGGTCTCTAACATTCACCATGACTCCAGTGGCAACCTGTGAAACTCTGGTGAACTCCATGCCAAAGGCAGTGCTGAAAAATAATGGTGTTTACACAAAATACTGACACTTTTGGCTCAATTTTTAGACATTAATGGCTGTGTGTTGAGTTATTTTGAGGGGACAGCAAATTTACACTGTTATACAAGCTGTACACGCACTACTTTACCTTGTAGCAAAGTGTCACTTCTTCAGTGTTGTTACATGAAAAGATATAATAAAATATTTACAAAAATATGAGGGGTGTACTCACTTTTGCGAGATACTATGTATATATATATATATATATATATATATATATAGGAATTAAATTATGGGCCAGATTCACAAAGACTTAAGACGGGCGTATCAGTAGATACACCGTCATAAGTCCTAATCTGAGCCGCACAAATTTAAGCGTATGCTCATAATGAGATACGCTTAAATGTTGCTAAGATACGAGCGGCGTAAAGCACTTACACTGTCGTAGCTTAGTTGCATATTTACGCTGGCCACTAGGTGGCGTTCCCATCGTAAAATATGCAAATGAGCAAATACGCCGATTCCCGAACGTGCGCCCGGCCAACGTATCTGTTTACACCGTTTTTGTAAGACTTAAGTCTTGCGTAATGTTATCCCTGCTATAGTGAGGCGCAGCCAATGTTAAGTATGGACGTCGGGACCTTGTCGTATTGGACATCGTTTACGTCGTTTGCGTAAGTCCATTCACAATGGACTTACGTTCACGTCGATTTAATTGACAATTTGCGACGTGATTTGGAGCATGCGCACTGGGATTCAGTCACGGCCGGCACATGTGCAGTTCGTTCGGCGCGGGGACGCGCTTGATCAAAATACTACATGCCCCCTACCCGCCGAATTTGAATTCCGCCGGGTCATTTACACTACGCCGCCTGAACTTTACAGGCAAGTGCTTTGACATTTTACATACAACATAAAAATAGTGCAGCGCAAACAATATAATAAAATAATATATGGTATATTATTGGTGCTTGTCATACACCATTAATCAGTGAAACTTGTGTAACAGAAACACAGTAAAAGGTGATATCACCCACCAGTGATAAAACAATTGTGCATAGGTGAATAAATGACTTAAACAAATGTCCATAAAATAGTGCAATAAGTCCAATCCTTCAATTGGTGTGGTTGATCAGAATCCACCAAGTGCGAAGTGTTAATGGTATACAGTGATCCCACCACCACACGAATATTGTACTATTACCTCCGAATTAGACCACTGTTTCACCAGATGGTCAAACTGCGCATAGAATCTGCCAGGTAGCCCAAGGGAGGGATGTTGTACTGGGTCCTCTCACATCAATCATAATACATATCAAAAAATGAAGGATGAGAAAAAACAAACATCTAAGAGCTTCCGTAAAATAAAGGATTTATTGCAGCAAAGAAACTCACAGCTTACTCACATTTGGTGAGAGAATAATGGGCATCAAAACAGAACCGTAGGACCAGACAGAGATCACATCAGAGTAAGGTTCAGACACTGTACGAGCGACTGTGTGGTAGTTCCTGTCCCCGGACGCGTTGCGTAAAGATTACTTCCTCAGCTGCTCGTACAGTATCTGAACCTTACTCTGATGTGATCTCTGTTTTAACTTTAGAGTTAATTTCAACATAATTTTTATTATATAAGTTTTCCTCATTTGTTTGCGCTGATTGCACCCCCTTTCTACTTTGTATCTTTGACATTTTACGCCCGCACAAAGATAAGACGAGCTACGTAAATCTAGCCCTATGTGTTTAGATATTTGTCTTCAATAGTTCTTCCAGCATTTCAGTGCCTATGAATTGTAAAGTGCCCCTTTTATGTGTACATGACTGGTGATGGCAAAATGTAGGTAGTGTCACATTAAGTCATGCTGACACTCATGGTATGCACATAGCAGAAGTGAGAAGAAGATATGAAAGCTTGATTGAGATCTGGATATAAATAGTCTGTCTTACAGCTCAACTCACATACTCCCGGCTGGCATTTACTTCAGTGTCATATGCCCACTGCCAGACAGACCTTAAGCCTTGCATTTCACTTAAAGGTTCCACAGGACTAACACATTATATAAACATACTAAAGAAAATCATTGAAACCTTCCCACAAGTTCACAATACTATGGTTTAGGTGCTCAGTCCACAAAACATTGGAGTGGATTTAGTAAAAACTGGAGGGTGCCATATCTGGTGCAGCTCTGCATGGTAGCCAATCAGCTCTTAACTTTTCAATAAAGCTTTGACAAAAAAAGGAAGTTGATTGGTTTCTATGCAGAGCTGTACTAGATTTTGCACTCTTCAGTTTTAGTAAATCAACCCCACAGTTACTTTGGTTTTGAGTAGATGCCAGTAGGTTGAGTCTCCGCTCCATCCACTTTCCGCAGTTAAGTCTCTCATACTCCGTTTTACTTTAGTAATTTATTTTATACAGTATTTTCTACATTGCTGCTGAAGGACTTAGATTCCACATTCTGAATAAAAAACAGCAGAGTTTAGCATTTTTTTTTTATTATTGGATTTCAGGGATACACAGGCAAAACAAACTACCACAATGTACACCACAATTCCAAGGCTTACCATGTTTGTGTAGACTAAAGGAATCTTACTTATACATACCCCCCCAATGTTTTGTGATGGAAATGAGAGACACCTATTAGCAAACGTATGTAGTCATAGGACTTCCCCCTCTGGCACCTCTCTTTAAGGAGAATTATAAAAAAAATTAATTAGTTAAACCCACAAGTGCTTTTTTACTACTACTATTCCTTTTATGTTGGCTTTTGAAATTTACAAATGCAGCAATTTAGAAAATAGATAAAAGGTTTAGCACTGGGAAACACTTTATAAAATATAAAAAGCACAGTTTTTATATAACAATGTAGATCAGACCAAAATGAGGGACACATGAGGAGGAACAAGGGACAGGGGGACTTTGTTCCAAATCAGCGATGGCCCTTCGAAATCAGAAAGTTGGGAGCTATGCTTATGCTTTAGTACAGTAAGTAATGGGAAAGTAAGGGGGGATTGAAAGTAATAGCATTTTTATTTTTTTCATTTTGGAGAATCCTTAGTAGAGGTTTAATGAAAGGAGGGGATCATTTTGATGGGAAGATGCTTTCTTGTGTCACCAAGAGACGAGTGACGTATATATAATATATGTGCATTGTAGGGTGGGATATGATGTAAAAAGCATCAGTAAAAAAAATTATAAAAAAAAAGCAGGCTGACCATGTTTATATGACTATACTTTACTGAGCTGGGTAGAATAGCATTGTTTTTATATTGCCAAATAGCTCAATAGATCACACAGCCTAATAGATCACACAGCAGACCATGAATTCATGTGCATGGCACATTTTAGCTAAATGTTTAAACAAATGGTGTTCATTAATTCTAGTGATGTCTGTATTGTTTTAAATATTTTAAAGCACATGGGGCATGAGAGGGAGGAGATGGGAGGGTGGGGGCGTTAAGCACCTGTTAAAGGTCATTGAATAAAGTGATACTCCCGCGCTGTCTGTGAAATAGTGGATGAGGGGGAAAGGGAGAGGGTTGGGAGCACTGCTGCAAACACTAGAAGAGTCTACCTCAATAGACACAAGGAAATATATGTGCAAGTGAAAGGAGTCTGCGCTGTGAAAATAGATTGAAAAAGGGCACAAGGCTAGGAAATGGGTGTGGGAAAGGGGCACGGTAGGTGAAAAAGTGTTAGCTAAATATATCACAGAAAACAAAAAAGGTGGTACATCGCGTAATCCAGTAAAAAGGATTTATTTAAAACAACTTAAAAACACTCACATAGACGATAGAGGAACGAATACAGCATCCACGAGTGGCGAACTCGTCGGCCGTCCGTCAGGTGCTTCGGTTGTCCAGCGCTCCAATCCCGACGCGTATCATCACACCACGTGACTTCATCAGGGGATCTAAGAACATTCTACCTTCATTTGGACTCCGCGTGAAAGCAGCTGGCTAGGCTATATCTGGTAGCCATGAGGTGAGCTGCTGGGACCACCTGAGGTGTGCGTGTTATTCTTGGGTGACGGCTCGACTTCTTTCACAGAATTGGCTGCTGGGTCTCTCCTCATCTGTTCCCTTCCTTGAGGAATTTTACTGTTATTTTTATTTTTATCTTTATTTTCCAGTACTGGACTTCCTAAATTAGTTTTGTCTTTCCTGGACTATACTTTGCCGTTTATGTGTTACCATCAGTTTACCAATTGGAGATGTTTATTGCTGTCTAGGTGTATCATTGTTATTTAGCTAACACTTTTTCACCTACCGTGCCCCTTTCCCACACCCATTTCCTAGCCTTGTGCCCTTTTTCAATCTATTTTCACAGCGCAGACTCCTTTCACTTGCACATGTGAAAGGTCATTGTTAATAATTTTGCTTCTGTTGTGAAAAGCCTAAAAACCCAAAAGCTATCCTAAAGAAGACCTGTATTTGCTCTATAGATATTGTAGTTATCTGGAACTTAGATGCAATAGCAAAAATCGTAAGTTGTCTGCATTTGGCTTTCTTTCTCCTCTCATGTCAAGGTAGCCTCAAAGCCCAGAGGGCACTGTTGTGCAAGCAATGACTTTTCAAAGAGGCCCATACTTTGACCCTACCCCAAACTGCTCCCATGCCTATCAGCCAGGAAATGTAATAAGTTATTTAAATAATAGAACAGCCTGGGTTTTCGGGCTCTGGGCCTATAAAATATATGAAGCTATGTGCAAGTGTGGACGGGGCCAACTCTCCCTGCACGTGGGGGTACCTTACGTCTTGAACATGTTCATCAATGGCTGGGACCAGGTGGGGACTGCGGTCATGTGATAATCCAACATTAAGGCAGTTCCCCGAGTTAGAGTTGAGGTGTGTCACGGTGTGCAGTAATAAAAGTACAGAGTTCCTCTGTGCTGCATTACTACACACTCTCGTGGATGTAAGTTGTATTTAAGAAGAACGCTGCTGATCTTGTGCCCTCTTCACCAGTACAGCGTACCTCTGTTACCTCACTCCCATTAACTGAATGCTCATGTTAACTCCTACCTTCCTATTCCTTTTGACCAGGTCATGGATCTCCGTAACGTGGGCTTGGTTCCAGTTGCTACTGGAAACTGAGCACTCGGGAGTTAGCCAGAACATCGATCCTCTCACTACCGGACGACCTATGACCTATACCAGTTGCCATGCTTCACGACTGGCTGCAAGGGGCCTTGCTCTAGTCCATTGTTACCCATAGCAACTGCATCAACTCCATATGTGCTTTACAAACCCTGGTTCTTTTTTTAACACCGATTACAAGTACCAATGCAATTTTTTAGAGTACTTACGGATGCCTTCCTAGAATTGCCTAGGAAGACTGGGTATAGGGGTGGTAACAATGCTAATACTTAAGTAAAAATAACAAAAATAAAAGTATAAATAAATTCATTGTTATTTATTGAATTAATAAATGCAAAAATCATACCAAACAACCAGTCCCTGAAGAACACAGTCTTTAACCACTTAAGGACCTGACCAATATGCTGCTAAATGACCCAAGGGGTTTTTACAATTCGGCACTGCGTCGCTTTAACAGACAATTGCGCAGTCGTGCGACGTGGCTCCCAAATAAAATTTGCGTCCTTTTCTTCCCACAAATAGAGCTTTCTTTTGGTGGTATTTGATCGCCTCTGTGATTTTTATTTTTTGCGCTATATACAAAAATAGAGCGACATTTTTGAAAAAAAATAATATTTTTTACTTTTTGTTATAAGAAAAGTCAAATAAACTAAATTTTAGTCAAACATTTAGGCCAAAATTTATTTAGCTACATGTCTTTAGTAAAAAAAATCACAATAAAAAAAAAATAGCTACCTAGCGGGAACAGCGAAACGAATACAGCGATCAGAAAAATGATCGCTTAGTGACACTGGCAATAGGGAGTGAAAGGGTTAACTAGGGCGGTAATCAAGGGGTTAAAACTTTATTAGGGGGGTACGGGGGCTACCCTGAACCTAACACTAACTGCCTGTCACACTGCCTGTCACACTGACACTAAATGCAGTGATCATACAAATATGATCACTGCATTCAGTGACACTGTGACAGGGGGAGGGGGGGTGATCGCAAGGGGTTAAGTGTGCCTGTGTGTCCTGGTGTCAGTGTAGTGTTGTGCAGACTTACTATGTGATGTGATCTCTCCTCAGCGGCGGTTGAAAAAACCGCCGAGAGCAGAGATCACATCACTTCCCTCTCCCTGTGTTTCCACAGGAGGAGGAAGTGACACTGCAGGGGATTGCGCGCATTGGCTGGGAGCGATCCGGAGGGGGCGGACAAAAATGAACCGCCGCCCCCTCAGCACTGATCGCTCCTACAGCCACCGGGACCGTCGCATGTACCGGGGGGTCCCGATCTGACCCCCGACCCACGTCAAAGCAGCCACGTACAGGTACGTTGATGTGCCTGTCCGTGCCATTCTGCCGATGTAAATGTACATGCGGCGGTCCTTAAGTGGTTAAAGAGGAAGTAAACTTCCTCTGCAGACATTTTCCCATAGGTAAGCCTATAATAAGGCTTACCTATAGGTAGTGAAAATATCTCCTAAATGTATACAGTTTAGGAGATATTTACATTGCATGCAGCCAGTGACATCACCGTTCCTTCCGAGCTTCGTGCCATGAACTGGAGCTCCTGTATGTAAGCAGGGGGGGGGGGGGGGTTTGCGTGGCTGTATTATAGAGGGAAACACACTGCGTGGTATTGTAAATTAAGTAACTTTAATTGCCGGATAAGCAGCAGTAGAGAATGATATTTATAAAAGTGGAGTAAACAGTTCTCTTGTTAACATATTCACAGTCTATTCACCAAAGATACAGAATGCAGCTCAGTAGTGGCACTGTAGTTATAATTCCTCTCTTAAGGCACATCAGTGGTATACAAGGCACATTTTGATTACTTTCCATAGGCTTGTGTCCATAAGCAGGTTCCAGAGATTCAGCAGAGATGATTTCACAGGAAAATACACTGTCTTGTGTGAGCTTCTATCACAAGCACAGCAGCAGCACTGATAGACAGGACTCATGAGGAACCCTGTTCAGTTCCTGGAGGCTGGAACACTCTCCCTGAATAAGGCTTAGCTTTCCCTCACAGGCAGTATACCTTTTCCTCACTCATTCCACACAGATGACTCCCAAAATGGTGGCTAGGCCCCCTTATATATGGAAGCTAACAGAAAATGGTGGACGAAATCTCGAGAGAACTTAGTACCAATCAGAACATGAGGTTACTCCAAAATGGCTTCTGGAGTCAAGTTCAGAGAACGTTACAGCCTCAACAGGATTTCACAAAACAGCAGGAAAACACAATTTGTCCTGTTACAGTAAACTGTATGAGAGGAGGCTACCTACATTTTCCTCCTGCTTAAAGAATGCAGTCCTCGTCATTCACCTAGGTAAAAGCAAGTTAAATAGAGCAATAGCATAACAAGCAGACAGTCATAACAATTCATGTCACATAATCAGAATAC
Organism: Rana kukunoris; assembly: GCA_029574335.1. Taxonomy (NCBI): domain Eukaryota; kingdom Metazoa; phylum Chordata; class Amphibia; order Anura; family Ranidae; genus Rana; species Rana kukunoris. Next base: position 91,592,281 of record CM056058.1, on the reverse strand, counting down.
TTGACAGGTTTCAGTCCCCAGGTAGTGCGCCTGGGTAAGCGAGGCTCCAGAACTTGCAACTGTCTATCTCCCTCTGGGGACACAGGGCATTGTTCCTCCTCTGCATCAGAACCAATAGGCGACACTTCATCCACCAGAGGCTCAGCTTCAGCAGGAGTGGAAGAAGCCTGATTATCTGTAGCTCTTTCAGCTAAAGATAACGCCTCTACTGGTGGCAGAGGGGGTAGGTACTACTCTGCTAAATCACTATTGAGGATCTCTGGGCAGCTGTCCCATCTGGCAGATGAAGGAAAATCAGAAACAGGTTCAGCCAACAGTGAAACTGCAGTGAACACACATAGTAGGTTACGATGCAGTCTCTTGCAAGGCCCATTTGGCTTCTCTGAAACAACACCATACACAGGCCATCCAGGAAAAGGTTGCTTCTCAACCTGATATGGGCAGGGCTCCCACTTGGGCTCCAGCTTGCTGCCTCTAATGTTTTCTGGCTTGAGCTTAAGTCCATATTGAGCTAGCTGAGAGAGGACTTGGTCCAAATTCTTCAAATGGTCCTCAAACGTTTTGGAAAAAAATGATGTGATCCAATGAAATCAGAATGTAGTCAAAGTTCAAGTCTCCCAAGCAATGTTCCATTAGCCTTTGGAAAGTGCTGGGGGAATTAGTCAGGCCGAAAGCGATAATAAAGGCTGTTTTTTCATGGTCGTCTTCCTTTACTGGGACCTGCCAGTATCCGCTGGCTAGGTCTAGAGTAGAAAAATACTGAGCCTGGCCTAAGGCCATTAGGGATTCTTCGACCCGTGACAGTGGGTAAGCATCTCGATGCGTACATGAGTTTAGTCTGCGATAATCCACACAAAAATGTCAATTTCCATCTTTCTTTCAGACAAGAACTATGGGAGCAGCCCAAGCACTGCAACTCTCTTGTATCACCCCCATTTGTAGTATTTAACTTCCTGACAAAGGGCAGCGTGTATGATACCTTTCATGGATTGGAGCAGCTTCACCAGTGTGGATTGGATGATCCAAAGCACTAGTCCAGCCACAGTCTTCCGAGCTGCTAGAGAATGCTATCATATGTTTGTGAACCAACCTCTGTATTTTAGTTAATTGATCAGAACTGGAAGGTTGGGTAGATCGGTGCCGAAAAACATTTCCTGTTTGAGGGAGGTCACGGATTCAGCTAGGTCCTTTAAAATACTTTCTATTGAGGCCAACACAGCAGTTGGGTTTGATGAGGGGTATGGAGCAGTCGCTTCCTTGAGCTCTAACGGCCACCCGACTCCTTGAGTGGAGGTAACCTAGCTCATGGCAATAGACTGTTCATGTTTCAGCTCCTGCTGTTCTTGTTTAATGGCCTCTTGCAGGATAACAGCAAACTTTACTGAGTCATCAGCCCTCACTTTATCCCTGAAGGCTCTCTTAGGAGGATGGGACACCGAAGAGAAAATGGTCCCAGATGAGCTGATCAGGGTTAGATATTCCTGTTCCAATGGGTGCCATTTGTTTCTCCAGCTGGCACCAGATTTCCTGCAGGGCAACAGCATATTGAGACGTAGTATCTTGGTCATGCTGGCTTCTGTTATATAATATCCTCCAGAGTTCAGCTATAGGAGGACTCTGACCATACAAGCTCTCCAGACGAACCACAATAGCTGTTCTGCTGTCTCTGTCCTTCTCTGGCAGAACCATCACGGCATGGCGGGCTTTACCTTATAGTGCATTAATAGCCAAGTATTTGGGACAAGCGGGCTGAGCTGTCTAATCTCTCCACCCAGTCTGACAGGGAGATTTGTGCCAGTAAATTTAGGGATCAATGCCAGAGCTGCTCCATAAGGTGCCATGGTTAACCCTCTAGCCACCCCTGCTGCCGTGGATGATGGTTCTGACATCCTGTCGACTATGTCAAAATGTAAGCAGTGGAGGGTAGTGTGGCTGTATTATAGAGGGAAACACACTGTGTGGTATTGTAAATGAAGTAACTTTAATTGTCGGATAAGCAGTAGAAAATTATATTTACAAAAGTGGAGTAAACAGTTCTCTTGTTAGCATATAAGGCACAGATTCACAGTCCATTCACCAAAGATACAGAATGCAGCTCAGTAAACTGGCACTGTAGTTATAATTCCTCTCTTCGGGCAGTGGTATGCAAGGCACATTTTAATTACTTTCCATAGGCTGGTGTCCATAAGCAGGTTCCACAGGTGCAGCAGAGGTGCTTGAACAGGAAAATACGCTGTCCTAAGTGAACTTCTATCACAAGCCCAGCAGCACTGATAGACAGGACACCTGAGGAACCCTGTTCTGTCCCTGCAGGCTGGAACACTCTCCCTGAATAAGGCTTAGCTTTCCCTCACAGGCAGTATACTTTTCCCTTACTCAATCCACACACGTCTCCCAAAATATGGAAGCTAACAGAAAATGGTGGACAAAATCTCAAGAGAACTTAGTACCAATCAGAACACAAGGCTTCTCCAAGATGGCTGCTTCTGTCAAGTTCAGAGAATGTTACAACCATAACAGGATTTCTTTCATAAAACAGCAGGAAAACACAAACACATTCTGAATATAATATGAAATTTCTGCATGAGAAATCCTCTCAGCCAGCAAGACTGTCCTGTCACAGATAACTGTATGAAAGTACAGACAGAATTGAGATAATATACAGTCTCTGCATAAAATCACCAAATACTGCTGTATATACAATGCCAAGCTTGTGTGTATCATACAAAGTTCCAACTGATAAAAGTAGTTCACCTTATTGTCAAGTGGACTTAAGACTGTCCACTCACATGCTGCTATGTGTAGATAGGATCCTGCATGCATGGCTCAAAAACCAGCTCCTGGCTAGGGAGAAAGGTAGCAGATGTGACAGCTGGGTAAAAACTGGAGGAGCAGCTGAATGAGGAGAGACACCCACAGCCGCTGCTGACAACCAGGAACCTGACTCACCGTGCAGGATGACAGATCCGCTACTGGCTGGGTGAAAACTGGTGGGGATAGCTAAAACATCATCGTTTTAAAGGACGCTGAAGGTATCAGTTTCTATATTCTGAGCATTTGCATGAGTACCGATACCTGTGGATACTCGTGGAAATGCTTAGTATTGGCAATGATACCGATACCTGTATCGGTGCAACCCTAATAACAACCCCACATTTATATCTCACAGAAAAAAATATATAATATAGACTACATAGAATACATTGCAGCAGTTGAAGCAGGCTGCATTTTACACATTCGACATACCGCGTGCTGTTTTACAGGGCATATCACTACAATAAAGTGTATTATTTTGCTGTAAAAACAGAGGCATAGTGTAAAGACAGCAAAGGCAGTATTTTAAGTAACGGTCTGTTTAAGGCCACAAATGTAAAATTACATACTTCAAGCAACTTAAAAAAAAAAAAAACAATATGAAGTGTATATATTTTTATTTGAAAATTAAGGAATATTTTACAGACTGCAAAGACAGAATTTTTAACAATCTCTTCCAGGCTACATCTGCAAAATTGCATACATCATGCAGCCTTTGGGGACAAAGAAAAATCCCAATAAATGTTATGTTTCATTTAAAAAACAAAGGAAAATTGTACAGATTGCTTAGTCAGTAATTTAAAAATCTCTTGTAAGAAGAAGAGACAACAGTCTTTAGTCCAAAAGTCAAACATCAGCGTATACTAATTTTATAGAAAATAAAACCAAGATATTGAAGTATGTTTCACAATATTCAAGCACGTTTACTGAATGCATTTTCGAACAGAAAAGACAACAGTCGGCTTTAAACCCAAAAAGCCTCTGAATGTTGTGTTTCTTATGCCGCGTACACACGATCATTTTTCGGCATGAAAAAAACTTCGTTTTTGAAAAACATTATTTAAAATGATCGTGTGTGGGCTAAACGGTGTAATTTTTGGGGTTGTACAGAATGATCGTGTGTGGGCTAAAACTACGTTTTAAACCCGCTCATGCTCAGAAGCAAGTTATGAGACGGGAGCACTCGTTCTGGTAAAACTACCGTTCATAATGGAGTAAGCACATTCAACAGACAGAAAAGCTCGAATCGTCTTTTACTAACAAGGAATCAGCTAAAGCAGCCCAAAGGCGAATAGAACTTCCCCTTTAGGCCGCGTACACACGATCGGTTCAAACCGATGAAAATGGACTTAAGTCCAGTTTCATCGGTCCAAACCGACCGTGTGTACGGCCCATCGGTCCGTCAGACCAAAGTTTTAAAACTTGCTTCAAAATCGGACCCATGGACGCCTGACCATCGGTCCAAACCGATGGTTAGTATCAAAAGCATCTGTCCAAAAACCCGCGCATTCTCAGAATCAAGTTGACGCATGCTTGGAAGCATTGAACTTTATTTTTTTCAGCACGTCTTTGTGTTTTACGTCACCGCGTACTGACACTATCGGTTTTTGAACTGATGGTGTGTACGCACATCAGATCATCAGACCATCAGTCTGTGAAACAATGAAAACGGTCCGTGGGACCATTCTCATCGGGTTGGACCGATCGTGTGTACGCGGCCTTAGAGTGCCGTCATACTGCCGTTTTGTACGTCACCGCGCTTGGTTCATCATTTTTTTAAAACGATGGTGTGTGGGCAATGTCGTTTTTAATGATGAAGTTGGAAAAACATTGTTTTTTGGACATGCTGAAAAAAGACATTTTTTTTTTCATGCTGACTAAACTAAAGCCAGAAATAAAATGTATTGACTCCAGACACAGTATTTAAAGAGGTAGTAAGCTCAGAAATGTTATATATTGCAGCTTACCAATCCTAAGATGTGGTTACTGCATTCTTTTTCTTTTTAAAGATTCTTTCCTTTATTTTCATCTGGTGATCCAGCCAGTAAATCGTTTTTTTCCATCTCACTGTAAAGTGGAACTTCACTCTCAATCAACGACTACTTTTAAACCTTAGTCTGCTAGTTTTAGTAAATAGATAGGAAAGTATATCACCATTACTGCTGACCACATGTTGAAAATCTTTCTCTCACCTGAAGTTGGTGAAAATAATGGTGGCAACCTTTTACTGCTTTTAAAAGTAATGGCTGTATTTTTGTTCTTGGGCAATTTGCAATATATGGAGCTCCCTTTCTATATGCACCCCTGCGGAAGGGGATCCTGTGTTAACAGCAATAGAGACAATATACAGTAAGTAAATAGGAAATAAAAAGGTAAAGTTTACAAATGAAAAAGATATCAATCACCCTCTGAACTTTAACCTCCCTGGCGGTATGATTATTTCAGATTTTAGGTGCTGAAAGCGGTACCATTATTTTGCAAGGAAATTTGGGCGTTTTACATTGTAGGCCTGTAACTCTTAGGAATAACTCACTTAAATCTTTCCAAACAAGAGTCTAGTAGACATCTCAGGTATGATAAAGTTTGAAAAACAAAATCATAAATTATATTATAATAAATAACTACAAATAATTATAACAAATAATAATATAATTATAATAAAAATTATTCAATAATGTAATCAAATCAAAAACACTGAAATTTGCTCAGTTGCAGAATTGTCACTGTCATTACTTTTTTATGACGAATTTTCCCACAAATCGCTATCGCTCAATTCTGCAAGTGATTATAATTTATTATCGCTGTTTTCTAGCTGGTCTAAAATCACTTTTGACATAAAGGGACACTTTTTGGTTGCTATGGACAATCTACAGTTTGCAGGCAGAAAAAAATGTTTTTATTATACAAAAGTACATGTAGGACACTGGGCAGACCACTAGGGACAAAGGGTGTGTGTATTTATTACATACAGTACTGTAATCTGTAAGATTACAGTATACTGTATGTATTGTGTTTATTTACTTTTTTAAATTTGGCGCCGATCTCCGCCCCCGTGCATCGTAACGTCGCAGGGAATGGAGCTCGGCGGCATTTGGCACTGTGAATCGAGCGAGGACACCGCTCGATCACACAGCAGGGAGGCATCGCAGGATCTAGGGACAAGGTAAGTAACTTTTGCCTGTGGACACTGCGAGGCGATCCTGAGTCAGGCTCGGGGTTACCGCTTTTGGTCCTGAAATTCCACCCCAAGCCAGACTCTGGATTACCGCTCAGGGGGTTAAGATGCTTACCCTTATATCCTATTTGAGTGGAGAACCAAGTGCCTGGGCAAATACCTATTTAGAAAAAGAGGACCCAATCCTAAATTCTTGTCCACAATTTTTCACAACTATGTCTTTGCGCTATGACGATTTTAGTAAGCAACTGACCGCTGAAAATGCTATCAGGAATCTCAAACAAGGTAGACGACCAGTTGAGGACTTCATAGCCGAATTTCAGAAATGGGCTCACGAGACTGAGTGGAATGATGTTAGTCTCCATAACCAATTTGAGTTGGCTAGAACAGATCTCCCCCAATCTCTTAGGCCGCGTACACACGATCGAATTTGTCCGCTGAAAATGGTCCGATGGACCGTTTCAGCAGACAAATCCGATCGTGTGTACGGGCTAGCGGACAGGTTTGTCCATCGGACAAATTTCAAAGCATGCTTTGAAATTTGTCTGCTACAAACCTGTCCGTCGGATATGTCCGCTGGTTAGTACGGGAAACCAGCGGACATATCCTCCCGCACATGCGTCGTATCCTGTGAATGGATCCGACGCATGCGCGCGGACGTGTTTACTTCCTGGTGCGTGACGTAGCGGTGACGTGGCGGCGTCAACGTCACCGCCGCGTCACCACGCTGTCTGCCGGCGGGGATTTTGATCCGATGGTGTGTACACGCCATCGGACCGAAATCCGATGAGACATGTCCGCTCTAAACTGTCCGTTGGACAAGTTTGAGCGGACATATCTCATCGTGTGTACGAGGCCTTAAAGACAACATCATACGTTCTATCACTATAGATCGTAGGTTAAGAGAGAGACGTGCTGAACGTCAATCAGGATCTGCAGCACCTGTCCCTATAACCTAAAAATTGTGTCTCCCTCCTCTTGTTGAAAAAATGGATATCGGGACTGTGCGTGGTCCACTTACCTCATACGCTCATTGAATCTCTGTCTTTACTGTGCTTCACCGGACGATATAGTATCTTCTTGTCCTTTTGTGAAAAGGAAAAAGGACGAACGTAAGCCAATTCACCTTTGTGATTTGACACAGTTCATTTCCAAGCACACGCCTTACATTTTCCTACTTCTTATTTTACAGTGGGACCACGTCAGGATTCCTGTTAAGGCTATGTTGGATACAGGCGCTTGTGGTAACTTTATTGATTCAGCTCTTGTTTTCTCAAAAAAAAATTCCACACATGTAGAAATCATCTCCTCTATCTGTGAGTTTCATCGATGGAACAACCTCTGCATCAGGGCCTATCTTGCATCAAACTCAACCTCTATTGCTGTCTTGTGGAGAAAACCACAGTGAATTTTTGTCTTTTGACATTATCCCATCTCCTCTTTTTCCAGTTGTATTGGGTCTACCATGGCTCAAGGTACATATGCCTACTGTTCTCTAGGACCAAGAAACTGTAGTTCTGATTATCGCGCCTTGAATAAAGTCACAGTGAAGAATCGGTACCCTCTTCCACTAATTCCCGAGTTGATTGAAAGATTGCAAGCTTCTACCGTATTCACTAAGCTCGACCTCAGAGGCGCTTACAATTTGATTCGTATTAAATCCCGCGATGAATGGAACAGACTTTTCGAATATACTGTCATGCCTTTCGGCTTGTTTAATGCTCCAGCAACTTTTCAAAGCTTCATGAATGATATCTTTAGAGACCTCCTGGACATATGCGTAGTTGTATATCTGGACGACATACTTATTTACTCGACTTATCGCAACATCGAAAACATGTTAGATGGGTGCTTACAAGGCTCAGAGCTCATTCCTTTTATGCCAAACTTGAAAAATGTGTCTTTGAACAAACTATCATTTCCTTCTTTGGCTGTATTATCTCTCCAAAAGGTATACATATGGATCAATCCAAAGTAGCTTGTATTTTGAATTGGCATATACCTACTTGCAGAAAGGCGATACAACGTTTCTTGGGGTTTGCCAACTTCTACAGAAAGTTTAAAAAAAAAAAATCTTTACTAGTGAAACCTCTTACCCAACTTACCAGTTCTGTAAACTTTAGATGGTCAAATGGCTTTCGAGCAATTAAAACATCGCTTTACCACTGCTCCTATACTCCAGCTTCCTAATCCCAAATATCACTTTGTATTGGAAGTTGATGCCTCACAAACTGCTTTGGATGCGATACTCTCTCAACGCCCTGCTCCTGATTCACCACTTCATCATGTTGCATTTTTTTCAAAGACCTTAAATACAGCAGAATGTAATTACCCTATTGGTGAAAAAGAATTACTTGCGATTAATTGCGCCTTAGAAAACAGGCGTCACTTATTAGAAGGTTCAACAAACCCTATAATGATTTATACCGATCATTGCAATTTGCAATAACTCAAGTCTAACAAAACCCTCTCCTCAAGACAAGTACGCTGGAGTCTTTTTTTTTTTTATAGATTTGATTTTTTTGATCACTTATAGGCCAGGTGCAAAAAATGGCAAAGCGGACTCTCTTTTGAGACTTTCAGAACCTATTGAAGTTTCTTCTCCATCTCCTCTCATTCCTTTGCATAAGTTCATGCTTGCTAACCTTAATCTAAAACAGTTACTTAAACAAAGTTTGAATACGCAAAACACTACCATTCCGCAGGGTTTGACACAAGATAAAGAAGAATTTTTTCACAAGCATACTCAACTTTACATACCTCCTTCTATGATTATCCACATACTAAAAGTTCTAGATGATGCTCCCTTAGCTGGTCATCCTGGAATAGAAAAGACCACTGACCTTATCAAACGTTCGCATATACCTTTTAAATTAGAGGATATAGGTATGTAGTAATATCTGCTCCATTAGTTCCTCAACACATTCCTTTCTGTGTGACAAATGATGTATGAACCCCAAACTATTTTGCCTATGATTAGAGTTACGCCTGGTGTCCACTACTGATTTTCATATTACATTGAGAAATGCATTGACCGCTTTTAAAAATAATCTACCCCCAGTTGTGGTTCACTCTCGTTCACCCTAGTTTGTGACAGTTTCTTTGCAAAAGTGAGCCTGATTTTGCGCTTTCCAGCTTTAGTAAATTAACCCCATTGTGTACTTAAAAGTGGGGTATGCCTGCAATGCTAAAGTGCTCAGTGCCAAAATAGTGCAATCAATAAAGTCCAAAAATATGTGATGATGGGCTGGTGACAAATTCATATATATTCTGGTGACTCTCCGTGCTCCCCTCTATGGTGTAAATGCTTATATCAAGATGGTTATATCCCTCCATAGAATAAGGTGTTGTGATTTGCCTTTAAGTATGGATGTTAGCTGGCCCCCTCCTGGTGATCCAAATCCTCCAGGCTCACTCGATCAACAACAATCCATAACGGTATGATTTCATCAAAAACTGAGGAAAGAGTATGAAGCTTCTGATGACGCCCAGTGGGAGGGGCGAAATGCGTTAAGAAATCTGTGAAGTCTGTATGCCAAGGCAGCAATCTCTGCAAGTTTTTTTTATCTCCTTGTGTAATGATTTTTATCTTTTTAAACAGCAGTATTACACTATAAACTCTGTATCATTCCAGTGGCTTGGCTATTATTCATGTTGTTTATGTTTATGTAAATGCACCACTTTACAGGCATACTATAGACACCCACCAGGTATGAAATTTAAAGGAATATTTCACTTTTATTGTTTCACTTTACGTTTTATTAAAACCACTGCTCCCCAAAAACAGCAGTTTTTAAAACTTTTTTTGCATTTATACATGTCCCCTGGGGCAGGATCCAGGTCCCCAAAAAATTTTATGACAATAACTTGCATATTAACCTTTAAAATTAGTGTTCGTTACACCGTTAAACAATTTTTTTGCTTGTTCGCATGTTTTGCTGCGAACCGAACCGGGGGGGTTCCCACTCATCCCTAATTCAGAGGAGAACTGGGTGAAAGTGTTGTGGTCAGATGAGACCATAATCAAGCTTTTTGGCATCAACTCATGTTTGGAGGAGGGGGAGGAATGCTGCCTATGATCCCAAGAACACCATCCCAACCGTCAAACATGGAAGTGTAAACATGCTTTGGGGTGTTTTTTTGCTAAGGCGCCAGGACAACATGACCACATCAAAGGCATGATGGACGAGGCCATGTACCATCAAATCTTGGGTGAGAACCTCCTTCCCTCAGCCAGGCCTCCACTCTTCAGCTTCCATATTATCCTGAACCTTCTGTAGCCACTCTTTGACAGTAGGTATGACCAAGGACTACCAGTGGAGTAGCATAAGGCTTTTGCTAGCATTGAGTAGGTGAGGCAGTATGGACCATCTATAGGAGGACCACACCGAATTCTGTGTGTCATGAAATAGCATCGGTAGAGGGTCGTCTGCCAACTGCTGTTGAGTCAGCTTGTTGATTAAATTATGGACTTCTACCAAAAAAGTACATACTTGAGGACAATCACACCACAAGTACAAGAAGGTGCCCTTCTGTCTACAACCCCTCCAGCAAAGATTAGGCACTGTTTTTTAGGGACCCTGTACCACCTTGGAAAAAAAATTATAGCACGATTCCTGGTTTTTAGAGTTGGCTGAGGTAGTGTGGGCTAATGATATTATTTTCTCAATACTGCCATCAGATAAGTCTCCACCCACTTCTTTCTCCCATTCCATGATATAATAGGAAGTCATAGAAGTTAATTTTTAAAGTAGGAGTTATATATATAGCTTAGAAAGTAGATGGGTGGAATCGTGTCTGTCTAGGCACATAGCCTCAAACCTAGAAAGGGAGCCGAGGGAGCTAAGGCTATTTCTCGATGTCTTTATAAGGTTTCTAAGCTGGGTGTGTTTCCAACCGTCCCATTGTGTTGTTCCCCATTCTTAAAGGAAGTCCACACAAAATTCAGGTTGTAAAGATCTCTTGGGTCAGTGGATAATTTAATACCTAAGTAGGTAAGAGGGGAGTCCTGCCATTTGAATGTGAACGACTGTCTCTCAGGCCCCATACACACGATCGGACATATCCGATGAAAACAGTCCGCGGACCATTTCCATCGGATATGTCCGATCGGGAGTTTGATCCGATGGCGTGTACACACCATCGGATCAAATTCCCCGCCGCCGGACGGCGCGGTGACGTGGTGGTGACGCGGCGGTGACGTTGACGCCGCCGCGTCACCGCCACGTCACCGCACCAGGAAGTAAAACACTTCCGCGCATGCGCCGAATCCATTCGGCAGCGGCGCGGCGGCGGTGGGGGACGACATGTCTGCTGGTAAGTGTACTAACCAGCAGACATGTCGGGCGGACAGATCCCCACCGGATAGATTTCAAAGCTTGCTTTGAAATCTGTCAGGTGGAGAAATCTGTCCGCTAGCCCATACACACGAGCGGAGATGTCTGCTGAAACGGTCCATCGGACCGTTTTCAGCGGACATATCCCCTCGTGTGTACGCGGCCTAACTGTTAAAATAAAACTACCATTAAGATTAGAGACTGATCATTTCTTTGTCAGTGGGCAAACGTACAAAATCAGCAGTGTTTCAAATACTTTTTTTCCCTCACTGTACCTGTGCCTATGCCTTTCAAGACTGGGCCACATAGTACACTTTTAGTACACACATAGTTAAGTGTGCAACCCTGCACTCCCTTTAGTCTTCCATTTTTTAAGAAAATAAAAACATCTGAAAATTCACATTTCGTTTCCAATATTTTTATTAAGTTTTTCAAAATACAAAATAAAGGGGGGTATACAGGGAAAAAAAGGGAGGGGGAGAGGGGGAAAAACGATCATAGCCACCATTTGGAGGACTAACACAGATACAAATTTTGTAGGTCAAAGAAAAAAAAAGGGAACATATTATTAACACAACTTTGAGTGCTCCTACTGCAATTATGTATCAGAACGGATAGCTTAGACCCAGCTCAGGGTCTGTCATTCGAAGCACTATCTAGACCCGAGGGGCCAACAGATAACAATCAAGTAAGCTGATTCAGTGTGGTAACCATGGGGAACAGCCGTATAAATGCAGAAGAAGGGGAGGAGAGAAAAGTAGGAAAGATAAAAAGGGGAGAGAAAGGGAAAGAGTAAGAGAGAGGAAGGAAAAAGGGGGATGGTGCATCCCTACCCCGGTCGATAAGAGGGGGATATCAGAGTATGAAAAGCCCTTTCGTTGACATAAATCAATGTACAGTCGTGAGATAGGTGATCCAAGGGTCCCACACCCCGTCAAAAACCGCCACCCTATCATTCAAAATGGCCGACATCCTCTCGTTCACCATAATCCACGACAGTTTAGACTTCAGCAGACAAAAGGGAACAGTGGGGGACCTCCAAGACTTGGCAATGGAGATTCTGGCTGCCACAAATATAAAAGCTATCAGTTTTCTCGCGTATTTTGATGTTCCCTCCACCGGGCGTCCCAGCAGTGCATGCAGAGGTGACTTAATAAGATTCAAGAGTTAAAGAGTAGATAAAGTTATAAGTGCGTATCCAAAATCGTCTCACCCTTTGGCACGTCCACCAGATGTGGTACATAGTACCGTCCACATTGCATCCTCTGAAGCACCGGGGAGACGCCCCCGGGACAAAGCTAGCAATACGCGCAGGGACCATATACCAACGCATTAGTACTTTGTAATTAGCCTCGATAAAAGAGGTGTTAATGTATGACTTAGAAGCTCCCTGTACCAGCTTACTCCAGTCAGCCATGTCCAGTTTCGTGCCAATATCTTGTTCCCACTTAGTCAGATAGGCCATCTTTTGGGTATTGGAAGACAATAGTCCATAAATCAATGATATGTGACCTGAGTGTTTGTCAAAGGTTCTGCAAAGTCGTTCCATAGCCGTAGCTGTAGAAAGATCTGAAGTGCGATTTAAAGTCTCTAAAAAATGCGCAATTTGTGCATATCTAAAATATTCAGAGTTCGGAAGGCCATATTTCTCCTGCAGAACCGTTATTGACAAAGCTCCCTTATGATAGCAAAGATCTGCTATCCTCAGTAGACCCTTATTGGTCCACCAAGAGAAGTCCTGGGGGCGGAGACCCGGGGGTGAACAGGGGATTGTGGAATAAGGGCGCCATCGGAGTGTGTGGCGATTTGAATCTGTACGTTTTTGACAAGCGATCCCAGAGGCTCAGGGAGAACGACAGAGACGGGCATAGTACAGATGGTCTATCTCGTCCCCTCAGCCACATTAGGTGACTGATCTCCCTGTCTGGGTTCAGAGAGGACTCTAACCCCATCCAGAGCGGCCTGGATCGGCCTGTATGGAACCTGATCAACTGGGCCAGTTGAGCTGAATGGAAATATTTAAGAAGGTCTGGCATGCCCAAACCGCTGCCCAATTTAGGAGAGTATAGCGTCTTCCTGTTCACCCTAGGCCTCTTATGGTCCCATATATAGTCGAGTAATTTAGCTTGGAACCTCTTGAGATCCGCACCAGCTATGGCTATTGGGAGGGTCCTGAAAAGGTATAACACCCTTGGTAAAATGGTCATCTTGACCGAATACAGCCTGCCGAACCACGACGGGGGCCTGCTTGACCACCTATGAAGGTCTTCCAGCAACTTTCGAAACAATGGGGGATAGTTCTTCTGATATAATGTAGTAAGGGTGGGAGTTAAGTAAATGCCCAGATAGGGAAGTGCCTCCTCCTGCCAACTAAAGGAATATTGTCCGCGCAGAGCCCGAACTATGTGGGGTTGTAGGGAAATGCCAAGAGCCTGAGATTTGGAGTGATTGACCCGCAGACCTGTAAATGCCGCAAAATGTCCCAGTACTACATTTAGAGAAGGTAGTGAGGTGACCGGCGAGGAGAGGAGCATCAATATGTCGTCAGCAAACAACGCACATCTGTGCTCCCGCCCCCCACAATGGACCCCCAGTATATCAGGATGTAATCTAATCTTGATCGCCAAGGGCTCCAAAGCCAGGATGAACAACAAAGAAGATAAAGGGCAGCCTTGTCGGGTACCCCTATTTATGCAAATATCCCGAGACTTATAGCCCTTGACCAGCAAGTTTGCGATAGAAGCGCTATATATCATTTGGAGTGTTGTCAGGAAACTAGTGCCAAACCCATATCTTTCTAGTATAAAAAAAAGGTAGTCCCAGGACAGGGAATCGAACGCTTTTTGCAGATCTAACGAGAGCAACAAAGCTCCCCTCTGTCCTCCGCCATCCCAACCCGAATTTAACGCAGATATGATGTCAATAATTCATCTAGTCTGATCCGGGGCCTGTCTGTGGGGTACAAACCCCACCTGGTCAGGATGAATATATCGAGCTAGAAACGAGTTCACACGGGTGGCCAGTATTTTTGTCAGTAATTTAAGTGAAAATGCACATTTAATAATTTAACAAACAACTTTAAAATCTCATTCACATGGCTGTTAAGCCACATAAACCAGATACCAGCAGGATGAATCAGTGAATTCCTGTGGCTTGAAAGACAGGTTAATGCAAATAGTGGCCTGTACAATGTAGCGAACAGTTAATGCAACATTACTAAGCATTCAGCAACACAGTTTAACAGCACAGATCTCTAAAACCGAGTCCAGCCCTACCTATCTAATGCAGGCGGCCCAAGCTCATACCTTCCAGAGGAGCCATGTCTATTTAGCAAAAGTCCAGTAATGGTAGATTCCTAGACCAGGGAGAATCCCAGAAGGGTGACCCAGGATGGGGGCCTGTGCTCCAGTAGGACCATATGATGCAGCAGACCTTCCTATGTAAATCCCATGTGGAGGAGCAAGAACTCTGAGCCCTTCCTTGGTATTTGTGTGGCTTGCAGCAGGGGGCAGGACTGGGAAAGCCGGGAAAGATGCTAGACACAGTTAACCCCATTCTGGGCAGCCTGTTACTGTATAACACATGTAATGAATACAACACATGCAGAAATACAGTCAATTACACCCCACAAGCACCTACTTACACACTCAGGTCAGTTTTTTATACCTGACCAAAAGACCTGCCGTGGTATTGCAGCGTAGAACTTATGCACTTATCCCCTTTTATTTTCCCTTTTTGTATGTGTGTTTTCACTTTTTTGCACGGTATACTTTTTACTGCACGATTAGTAGGATGTAGGTCCATGGGCCTGCCCTGAAAGTCTTGGGAGGGGGTGGACGTGGCCTTCTGGCTTAGTTTGCCTTCTCTCATGGGGTTTCCCTTTGGGGAGCCCAATCTAGTACTTGGGGTTGGTCTGTTTCAGCTAGGTCGGCCAGGGTAGGGGTCCTTTCTCTTCAAAAGTGGTCCATGTGTACACCCTGTGAACTTTTTTGTGTTCTCACATTTTGTGTGCGCTTTTTTTTTGCACCAGGTGTTAGTCTGAGTGTATTAGTCTGAGTGTTTTTAAAAAATAAACAAAAAATGAACCCCTTTATTAATGATTCCACACACTGTTCCGAAGTATATTCAAAGTGTCAACATGTAGCCAGGGGGAAGGTACTTTAAGTGTTTCAACACGTTACCTCCAAAGGGCGGCAACTGATCCAAAAATACCAACTAGCCTAATGGCAGGAAGGACGCCTTAAAGTGGATCTAAACCAGATTCATGAAATTTGAGCTGGCACATATAGCTGCAGTGTTTTCTTATCTCTCTTCAATGCCCTAAGTTCCATGGCTTTCCCCTGCTCTTTTCTTCTATTATGAGCATGATAACTTCTGACAAGTTCTCCGTCAACTGTGATAAAACAAGCCTGAATTTTTTTGTCAGGGTGGGTGCTATAAATAAATTAGCAGAGAGATGGTCTATATACAGCACAGCCTCCAGGTGTATGACAAGAATCCACACCCACAGGTGAATCAGGAAGAGAAAATTCTAACAGGATGTGCACTTTCTAAATAGTATATAAAGCTGAAAACAGAAGATATGCATGTAAAACTTATGTAGGAGGATTTGTTTCTATGTATCTTATGAGGTTGTTCACTTCACTGGGTATGTGTGAGGGTTTATTTCCACTGTAAGCACAATTGCATTGCAAATTTGCACCTCTACTTTTTTCATATTGCTAAAATTTACCATAAGAAAAATAAATACTCATTAGTAATGGAAAAGTAGCTTTCATTGATAATGCTATTTTGTGCGCAGTGGAAGGTTTACTGTATTTTATGGGGATTACATTTCCATCTGTCAGGATGTAGTAAGAGATGTCAGTTGTAAATCAACTCTTCAGATACAGTTCTCAGCTCTGTTTCTCTCATTTAGCTCCATGAACTGCACACCCTCAACATGAAGAAAACAAATTAAAGCAGAAGACGAATGAGTGGTTACGATTTATGACACCAATAATCAGTTAACACTCAGTACAAACATCCACTTCATGATAGAATCATGCTAACAACAAGTAAAGCTGACCTATCTGTCTGAAAATTCTGGTGGCCTGCCTCACTTCTTAAGCTAATGGATTTAACAGTTTCTGAGACACTGACCAGTAGGGATGAGCCGAACACCCCCGCGTTCGGTTCGCACCAGAACGTTCGAACAGACAGACTGTTCGCGCAAACATTTAGAACCCCATTAAAGTCTATGGGACTCGAACGTTCGAATTCAAAAGTGCTCATTTTAAAGCCTAATATTTAAGTTATTGTTGGAAAACATCTTTGAGAACCCGGGTCTTGCCCCAAGGAACATGTATCAATGGAAATTTTTTTTAAAAACGGTAGTTTTTTCAGGAGCGGGACTCCTGAAAAAATTACCGTTTTTAAAACTTTTTTCCATTGATACATGTTCCCTCAGGCAAGACCCGGGTTCTCAAAGACGTTTTCACAGGCAAACTAGACACCCAGCATGTGCAATATTTAAAGGAATTTTTATTTTTATTTTTTATTTAGGCATCATTAAAATCACTGCTCCAGGAGCAGTGATTTTAATAATGCTTAAATAAAAAAAATATATGAAAAATTCCTTTAAATATTGTACCTGCTGGGTGTCTATACCTGTGATAATGTCTTTAAATAGCACAATCACCTGCCTGACAGTAAATGAGGAAGAACTGGTCTAGCTAAGCTATACAGTGTATAAATATATGTACAACTCCTAGGGATGTATATATATCCTCTACACACTGTAAATTAAGCTAAGCTGACAAGCCTGCCTGCTCTATTTAGCTATAAAAAAAGATTATCTCTCTGTCTCTCTGACTGATCTCTGTTCAGCGCTGAAACACACTACACGAGGCCGCCCAGCAGGCGACCTTATATAGTGTGGGGCGTGTGCTAAAGCCCTGAGCCATAATTGGCCAAAGCCACCCTTTGGTCAACTTCTGCTATTGTTGGTTGATTTTTGTACTTCGGACAAAGGTCCGATGGATTTCTGTACACATGATAGGACTTTGCACCGTAGGACTTTTGTTGCCAAAAAGTTTGTCCGTTTGCAGAGCGAACTTTTGTCCGATGAAAACCGAAAAAGTTTGTCTGGTGGAGCGTACACACGATAATTTTTTTAAAACTTGCTCATTTTGAACTTTGTTGTCAAAAACTCCTACCGTGTGTATGGGGCTTTAGTTGTTGTATGTACCCGTAGTACAGCCCAAAAACAAGTGCACATTTTGCTTTTTTTTATCCTACCTAAAACACACTGACACCCTAACACTGATACTAATTTAAAGAGTAATGCCGTGTACACACGATCGGTTTGTCTGATGAAAATGGTTTGATGAATATACTGACCTTTGACCTTTTACTTGAGCCTAACACTAACCATGGCATTGGTCTAGATCTAGATGGTCTATTTTTTTTTTTTTTTTTTTTACATACAGTTGTTTTATTTACTCTCTTCAAGGAGATACAATGTGTAACGGTCACCACCGCTTACGACTTTCCATCTAACCACGACAAGCTTATCTGACACACTCCGACAATATTGCATACACGATCCATATCCTTTCCCAGAATAAGACGAGACAGAGCTCCGTTCTTGCTTCCAAAGATATGACAATTTATTAGCATTTTCTCAGCTTCTTATATCCAGTACAGCATAATGCAGTTAATCACAGGACAATGCAATCTCCACCCCCCTTCACACCATGGGGGGCTTCAATCACACTCTAAAAGGCATTCAGGTAAGCTAACCATGTAGACCGGTCGGCACCGTATCTTCAATAGTGTTCAATTAACCTTGAATAGTAACACAGACATCTAGTTGAATAAGTTATCCATACAGCTTTATCACACAATGGCAGAGGCTTGTGAGAGTGGGTGCAATCCACACCTTCAGATATTTCAATAGCCTATTATACAAAAGGTATGACTCACTGGCTGACCTGGTCATGTCATCATGACTCCTTGTGATATCTCAGTCCAGAAATATGAAGTATTAATAATGTCCCATCACATGTAATATATGAATTATGATTCACTATTAGCCACCCTACACCCAAAAGGGCACAGGATGGATTTCGACCCAAGAATTATTGTTGCTGCTGGCACAGGAGTATCTCTCATCCTTCCAACGTCTCTGGGTGTCACAGGCCATTCTGTTACATCTCTCCCCTTTCGGTGGGAGACGGACACAGGTGGTAACCCCAAACGGGTTGACTCCGAAGTCCGTCAGTAGTTCCCGTCCTCTAATGCTGGTATCCATACTGTACCCCAAATAAATGGCTCCAAACTGAGCATTACTCACCCCGCCAACCTCTGCCTCTCTCAGAGAACACGCCTGCCGCTGGGGAGAAGGCAGGGTAGCTGGGCTCAGTCCATCATGCTGCTGGGGGTCTGGGCCAACTGCCCCCCCTTCCTGGGGTATACCAGTGGAGACTGAAGTCCCATCCACTGGTGCTTGGTGAAAACCCCCCGGTGCTTGCAAAGCAAAGCAGACATCCTCCTGTCCCAGTCCTGTACCATTTTCTGGGGTTGTGCCAGTGGAGACTGAAGTCCCATCCACTACCCCAGGAACCCCCTCTTCTGTTAGTGAGGAGCAGAGGCCTATGACACTCTGCTCTGTTGCCAGCTCTTCCGCTGGGTTGCTGTGAGTGGAGACCACAGTCCCATCCACTACCACAGGGTCCACCTCTTCTGTTAATGAGGAGCAGAGGCCTATGACACTCTGCTCTGTTGCCAGCTCTTCTGCTGGGTTGCTGTGAGTGGAGACCACAGTCCAATCCACCACCACAGGGTCCCCCTCTTCCGTTAGTGGAGAGCAGAGGTCCGTGACCCTCTGTTCTGTTGCCAGCTCTTCCGCTGGGTTGCTGTGAGTGGAGACCACAGTCCCATCCACTACCACAGGGTACCCCTCTTTTGCTAGTTGGGAGCAGAGGCTTGGCGCACCCTGCTCTGTTGCCAGTGATTCAGCTGGGGGTAAAAGCTTTACCACCTCAGCTTGTTGCTGGAGAGAGGGGCCAACCGCCCCGGCTCTCTGGAACTCCACACCATCCGCTTTGGCTTTAGGGAAGGCAATCTCCGTATTTTCCACTGCCGATTCATCAGCCAGGAGTTCACAGTTGTCATATGAACTTTCCTCATAGTCCCAGGCAATGGGAGCCCCACCCTGCTGCTGAGCCGAGTCTAGCAGCTGTCTGTAGGCAACCTCCAGCTCCCATTCTTGAATGGCCAGAAATTCTAAATCTTCCTGTGACCAGTGGCCTCCCGAGATATTTAATTTTTCCTCTCTGTGCTCCATTATGTCCTCCAAGCGCCACTCCCGATCATCCCCAAAGTCGGGATCACTGGACATCCTCCAATACAACAATCCCAGGCCATCATAGTCATAGCCTTCTGTGGGGCTGTCATCCGCTAACCACGGGCACTCTTGGGCTACATACCACCGGAGGGCTCTGTAGCTCTCATCCAGCTGCATCTCTGCCCGGATCAGCCTGCTTAACTCTGCTATCCACTCCTGCTTCGGTTGTTCCCCCAACAACAGCATTCGTACGTCATACTGCGGCCAGTACCTTGCATAGATGGAGGGCAGGACCTTTCCTTGGTGTTGCTGCTCCAGAGCTAACGCTTCCTTCCAGAGTTGGCACCGAATCACATCCGACCATCCCAACAGGACCTCCTCTGATACTGGTCCTCTATGCTGTATCCGCATCTCTTGTAACCTCCTTTGGAATTCCTCTTCCATGGAGACTGGTATCTGCACCTCTCCTCTCTCTTCAGCTGCTGCAGCACTTCTTCGCTGTCGCAAGGTGGCATCCACAGCCGCTATAACCCGGTCTATGATCTCCGGCGGAGGATTAGGACCATATTGTGCAAGTCCATGTTTAACAGCCCGATCAAAAATTCCTGTCTGTTACGCTGGGCCTCTTAGCTCTATTCATTTTGACAAGTTCTGCGATAATGTTCCTTTTCTTACGGTTGCTGGCCGGTCTGCCCCGGCTCTCCAGTAAGTCCATGAGGGAAGAGAGCTTCATCCGTTCATACAGCGTCTCCATTGTCATGTGTCCTTGTAGCCGTCCTTCTGAAGATGGAATCATCCCACTGCTGCCACCAATGTAACGGTCACCACCGCTTACGACCTTCCATCCAACCACGACAAGCTTATCCGACACACCAACAACCAGGCAGACATGATCCATTCCATTTCCCAGAATAAACGAGACAGAGCTCCGTTCTTGCTTCCAAAGATATGACAATTTATTAGTATTTTCTCAGCTTCTTATATCCAGTACAGCATAATGCAGTTAATCACAGGACAATGCAATCTCCACCCCCCTTTACACCATGGGGGGCTTCAATCACACTCTAAAAGGCATTCGGGTAAGCTAACCATGTAGACCGGTCGGCACCGTATTTTCAATAGTGTTCAATTAACCTTGAATAGTAACACAGACATCTAGTTGAATAAGTTATCTATACAGCTTTATCACACAATGGCAGAGGCTTGTGAGAGTGGGTGCAATCCACACCTTCAGATATTTCAATAGCCTATTATACAAAAGGTATGACTCACTGGCTGA
The DNA here is from genome assembly GCA_029574335.1 of Rana kukunoris. Classification (NCBI taxonomy): domain Eukaryota; kingdom Metazoa; phylum Chordata; class Amphibia; order Anura; family Ranidae; genus Rana; species Rana kukunoris. The sequence goes on along the minus strand of CM056058.1, from coordinate 91,571,348 downwards.
CCTGGTCATGTCATCATGACTCCTTGTGATATCTCAGTCCAGAAATATGAAGTATTAATAATGTCCCATCACATGTAATATATGAATTATGATTCACTATTAGCCACCCTACACCCAAAAGGGCACAGGGTGGATTTCGACCCAAGAGTTATTGTTGCTGCTGGCACAGGAGTATCTCTCATCCTTCCAACATCTCTGGGTGTCACGGGCCATTCTGTTACACAATGTATCTCTCCTCTCAATTCACAGAGAGAGAACTAAAACTGATAGCTGTGATACCCTCTGATTGGCTATCACAGTGATTAGCTGACCCGGAACCAGGAGTTACGAATACTGATCGTTAGTACGGGACCCCGTGCTCTATGCTGGGAGAGCGCTGTGTGGTGCACTCCCAGCACAAAGACAGATATGCATATATGCATATATGCAGCCCAATGAAAAAAAAAAAAAAAACGGCCCAGTGGGGCTGCATATAAAGATGCATCTCATAAAATTAGAATATCAGCAAAAAAAAATATTTTAAATAGATGCATTACACACGGAGTGATATATTTCAAGCATTATTTTGTTTTAATTTGGATTCTTATGGCTTACATCTAGTGAATACCCAAATTCAGTATCTCAGAATTTTTTTTTTTTTTTTTATATAAGACTAATAAAAAAAAGGATTTTTAATACAGAAATGTTGGCTTACTGTCTATGTACAGTATAGTATGCACTTAATTTTTGGTCGAATTACAGCATCAATGCAGCATTGAATGGAGGCGATCAGCCTGTGGCACTGCTGAGCTCTTATGGAAGCCCAGGTTGCTTTGAGAGCAGCCTTCAGCTCCTCTGCATGGTTGGGTCTGATGTCTCTCTTCTTCCTCTTGACAATATCCCACAGACTCTCTATGGGGTTTAGGTCAGACAAATTTGCTGGCCAATCAAGTACAGTGATACCATGGTCATTATAACTAGATATGTGCGTTCCCGTTCGTAACGAATGGATTTTCATACGAATTTGTTAGTATTCGTACATTCGTATCAATTCGAACATCCGAATAGCTGAAAGACCCAAAATACGAAAATTACGGAATTACAAATAAGCAAAATAACGAACAAACGAAAATACGAAAGTACGAATGGTCAATCTTACTAAAATACGAAACACCGAAAAAGCATCTATAACGAACGATTTGCATTCCGCATTTTAAATGCTTTGTCTGTTAGTATTTTCATTCGTATGTTCGTATTTTCATTTGTGTGTTTTGTAAATCTGTTTCTTTGTCTGTTCGTAAATTTGTGTACTTGTAAGTTGTAACGTTCTTTCGAATGGGCATTGTAGTTAGTAAGTGATGTATCTTACTAAATATCTTAGCCAATCAGCTTATCTCTTTTGTGCTGAGTCACCTTGTTGGCAAAAAGTCCGACCGTGTGTACGGGGCTTAAGAGAAAGCATATCTTAATATGGATTAGCCGCGTGTTGCTATGTATTTACGAAAGTACAAAATTACGAATCCATTAAACGAAAATTATTATCTAACAAAATTACGAATTTCCAATCAACAAACATAAAGTAGACAGAATTACGAATCATTCAGTATAAACGAAAATAAAACTGTTACGAAAATACGAACGAATCCGAATAGGAAAACTTGCGTCTTACAAAATACGAACGGGTCCGAATAGGAAAACTTGAATCTTACGAAATTACGAATCTTTACGAATCTACGGAACGAGATAAAACGGAACAAAAAAATACGAAATTTTTTGTTGTGCACATGTCTAATTATAACAGGTATTGATATTTTTGGCAGTAAGGGCAGGTGCCAAGTCCTGTTGGAAAATAAAATCAGCATCTACATAAAGCTGGTCAGCAGAGGGAAGCATGAAATGCTCTAGAATTTCCTGGTAGAGGGCTGTGCTGACTTTGGACTTGATCAAACACAGTGGACCAAAACCAGCAGATGACATGGCTCCCCAAATCATCACTGACTGTTGAAACTTCACACTGGACTTCATGCAACTTGGATTCTGTGCTTCTCCACTCATCCTTCAGACTCTAGGGCCTTGATTTCCAAATTAAATCCAAAATTTTCCACAGTCCATAATAATTTGAGGAGCCATGCCATCTGAAATTGCAGACACCTGCAAACAAGCCCTGCAGCTTTCAACCCCTACCTCCATATGGGCTGACTGTTTACAAAATGCAGGGCTTGTGAATTAACTACTCGTCTGCAACCTTGCAGTTCTTTCAGAACTACAAGCCATCACCTGCAATGAGAAAGGAAAGGGGGAGCCAATAATAGGCCATCCTTTCTTTATGGGATCACTGCAGCAGCAAGAGTATGGTCCCTAATGTTTTTTTAGAGTAAAATTTAGTGATTGGGTAAGCCAGAACAGGTGTCAGGGAGGCTGGAGAGGTCAGTTGGTTACTTTAGGTTAAATTAAAGGGAAGGTTCTGGAAGGGTAACAGCTGGGATAAGGATTGGCTAGGGAAGTCAGGTGTTTAAGGTAAGGTTAGGAGGGTTGAGAGGTCAAATAGGTATTGGACAGAAATAGTCAGGTGACCGTTAGGAAAGTTCTGGAAAGCCGGCCATAGCCTATTTAAGAGACTGGGTCAGCTTGGATCAGTGCCAGCTAATCAACGGACGCAGCAGGAAGAGCTCCCCCCCCCCCTCCCGTCGCGGCCGATTCACGTGGTGGCTCACTCTGGTAGAGGTTGCCAGAGGGGAGATTTAAGATAAGATTTGATGATTAATGATGGATCAGCTCGAGTCTTAGTGGCTGGGCTGAATTATGGTATTGAATTTGGTTGATTAAGAATTGAAGTTATAAAATGAAGTTTTAATGTGATAACAACGGATTTTAAGAAACCAGTGAATCAGGCCGTGGCCAATATTATCCCAAAAAAGTTTAAATGTATATAATAGTCATATATGATGATAAATATATGGACCAATATGTTTCTGGTTATGTGTTGAATTAATAAATATTTTATAAATATTTTTGGTTTGTGGTGTGTTCATTCCTCTATGCATGTTTGGGCTTTATGGTGCATGTGATCCCATGGCTGATGGTAGTTGTGGTGGATCGTTGCGTTTTACACATAGGATTGCTTCATCAGCATTACCTTGCCATAGGAAATAACAAATGACAAATAAAGATAATGTTTCAATACTTGAAAGCATTTATATGCATCAATCATTATTAATATAAATAGTTTAGAAACAATATCACAGGAGGAACTGGGGAAAAACAAATACTGTATATACCGTATGTATATGTATATTCATGATGATATTTTGCCCATGTCTCCAGGGGAGCAATTTACAAAAAGGTCATGTATAGAATTGAGACCCATGCATGGTTTAATACTGAAAAAATCTGTTAATTGTGCATACCTTCTACCTTGCACTTGAAAGAAATTATAGTGTATTATTCAAGATATTATTCAGTGGCTGGACAGAATGTAAGCAGCTTGGATAGGCCACAATATAAAAATGAGAGATGAGACAGGCTTTTTGTTATTAAAGGAATTGGAATTACATCTTAAGCAATTTTAAAATGAATGTCGCCAAATCATGTTGCTTAGATATATCACTTCCTACAGGTACCCATGACTCTATTGCAGATACATTTCCATTTCAGTGGGAACAGCACTATATTTAATACTTAGGAATTCAAACACATTCACAACTTCAAAAACTGTACAAGCTAAATTACTGCCCTCCTGAATACTATGCAGCATTTAAGATGCATATCCTCCCTAGATTTCTTTACATTTTTCAAAGAGTTGCGATTCGGATTCCACACTTATTTTTTTGACTGGCACGCTCTATATTACTTAAGTTTGTTTGGTCTGGATTGTCGGCTATGTATGATATCCTGGTGAGAAAGAGAGATGCTGGTGGAGCAGGTCTGCCACACTTGGAACTATATTATACTGTGGCAAAACTTGGCAGAATAGTAGACTGGTTCCACCACGGTCCTTTTAAGCAGTGGGTTACTTTGGACTCAAACTTATCGCCAGTACCACTGACTTCTCTTCTATGGCTGCTCTCAACGAACCGTCCTCTTCTTTTACAGCTAACACACTCTTTGTTTTTATGCATCTGGGACAAGGCTTTCACTACATTTAATATATCTTTGCGCCCGGGGCCTCTTACCCCGATTCTGGGTAATCCATGGTTCTTACCTGGAAGATCAGATAAGATCTTTCTGTGTTGGGAACCACCATACCCATCTCCTATCCAACATGTTCTCACTCCAAAGGGTCTGAAACCATTGAGAGAGCTTAGCTCTATTTCTTGCATTAGACAAGGAGATTGGCTTCAATATTTCCAATTTTGACATTTTTATGATGGTTTGGGCAAGGAGCGGCTTTGTAGGGATCTAACTAAGATTGAGGGGCTGTGTCTTTCTGATCAAAAATGTACATATACCCTCTCTAAAATGTATGGAATACTTTTATCTTACGCATTACCTCATTGCCCTTACTATAGCCCCTTCTATATCTAAGACTGGGAGCGAGAACTAGACCATGAATTGGCTCCTGAGGAATAGGATAAAGTATTTTTTCCTCCAATTTACAAGAGAGAAACTATAAAATCATATGTAGATGGTATCGCTGTCTGGCTCTATTAAATAAAATCAACCCGGCTTTACCAGACCAATGCTGGAGAAGTGGTGGGCCTAGTGGTACACATCTACACATGTGGTGGTATTGCCTGGCAATAAAACCATACCAGTCTGCCATATTCTGCCTAAGTCAGTTGATCATGGGTAAGATCTGGCCAGAGACCCCAGAGGTTTCCCTTCTATCTCTGATCCCGGGTTCAATCATATCCATTAAAAAGTAAATATTATGATTTTTATTGATGGCAGGTAAAGCTTTGATACCCAGTTATTGGAAATCGTCAGTAATCCCAACAATACAGGAATGGGTTGCAGAAGTAAACTATAGAAAAATGTAGTTGCGCTGTGATAAACTGTAAAGAACTGTATGAACTATAACAAGTAATGATAAAAAATGCAAATAAAGCAATAACAATTGTGTTAAAACATAAGTTCAATGAAGTCCAAAGAAAACACAATTGAAACGAATTCTTCTGCGAAAAAATTAAGGAAATCCACCACCATAAGTGAAGACACCATAAGAAATGCAGGCTTACCAGATGGCAAGCAAAGATGGCTTGCGGCTGTAAACCCCAGCCTGGGCCTTTAACATGGACTGCAGCACACACCAGTGGAAATTTTCATTGGATCCTCAAAGGCATAGATGTCACCAAGTAGATGAGATACCCAAAAAATAATAGGACTCACAATAGTGAAAAACTGTAGAAAAAGTGTAAAATGTAATGAGATAAAACACTTACAAGAAAACGATCATATAGAAGCATAAAAATAAAGCCGGCCGGCTAAGCGAACGCCCGTCCGCTCGGACTGTCACCCGATAAGGTCCTGAACTATACGCGTGGTAACTTCAGTTAACGAAAACGATTCTCAGTTTAGGGAGGTCTGGATCCCATGGATGCAGTCTCCTGAATCTCCTATATTTTTACTTTTTAGGACTTAATTCATAATGGCATTCCTTTTTGAATAGGTATATCTTTGTGACCTTTTGGGTCAGATACAAAAAAGATTTAGTGGCTGGACAGTACAATAGTAGCTTGATAAGGCCACAATGTAAGAGAGAGAAAGTTTTATCCTGAAATCAACATTCGAGTTTGTTATTTGAGGGACAAGAGCCATAAATATTTTGAGTGCAGGTGGCAGGACCCACATGACCTCTGCTGCATCTGGTAGTAGCTTTTTAACTGAAATGCTGGACAGAATCCTGTCTAATCCCTTGAATAATCTTGTCTTGTGCCTTGCTTCTGGTGAACCTTGAGCTCCTTGCTCCTCCCATGAACTGCCTATTTAAGCCATGCCTTTGCACTTCCTGTTTGCCAGATTATTGTGCTCTTTCTAGCCAATATCTTACTCCTTTGCATTCTTGCAGCTGTCCTTATCTCCACTACCACTCATTACCAACCATTGGCTTGCTCCTCAACTACACTTTTGCTTGTTCCCCCAACCGGAAACTACTTGTTATGACCTTTGGCTTGTTTACTGACTATGCTTCTGCTTGATCCCTACCTGCTATATCTGCTACTGGACCCCAACTTGCTCACCTCCTGGTAAATTATTCCTGGGGACCGTGACCTGGTAGTGACATCAGCAAAACACATCTCTACCTTTGGAGCTCTGGTGAATACTGATTTGTGCCTAGACCTCAGGTGAGACCGCAGGTGAGCCTATGTCATCCCCCCAGGGTGACCTCCTGGTGTACTTATTCAGCTGGTTGGTGGGAGCCTCTCTACTAGAAATTCGGCAGCTATAATCCAACTGTGGAAACATTGTGTTACACATTGCTGGATGACTAAAAGTAGAGCTGAGGCAATTGCCACCACTGCTCCTCTTTTCAGGGATCAGGGGATTAGAGGCACATTGATTACCAAGAATCAGAATCAATCAGAATCAAAGAGCTTCTCAGTGCCTCCTAAAAGTGCTGTATTTTGGGCTCCTTATGGCATTATGGAAGTAGATCCACCATTTTACCCTTTTTACAAAGATCAAATAGGGTGGTCAGGCAACAGTGGTACCTTTCTTTGATGACCTAAATCCTGGGGGTTCTCATTTAATCATAAAATACTCCATTCATCACAAATTGCCTACAGCCAAGTCCTTGGTGTTGCTGCTCTCAACAATCTCACCCCTCACACATACTAATAGGGTTTGGTCAACTCTTCAGAAGATACAAAACCGCTGCACACATCCTGAATGACAAGCTGTTGATGCAATGAAAATGACCCTGCTTTCTAAAGTCTCTTCTCATACCATTATCGCATAGGCACTCAAATATGGCACAATGCTGCTGTTTGCCTTTTCCTTCAACCCATACCCTTTCCCACTCACAGTGCACTCTGCACATCACTGGCCCAACAATTTTTCACACTTTTCAATGTATTAATAAAAATGTATTGCCCTTTCAGTCCTCAAGCATATACCAGCATTTACTTCATGCTGGTTCCCATACATTTTATATGTATACCAAATACTGCAGGAAACTCACCTGTATTTGCAGGGTCCTTCTGATATATATATATATACATATATATATATATATATATATATATATATATATATAAATATATATATTATACATACTCCTTTACTATTTTTGTAACATGCATATCAAACACCGCAGTAAGCTCACCTGTATTTGCAGGATCTTTCTGATTTACATATATATACTCTTTTACTACTTTTGCAGTTCATGATCATGGAAAAGGGGAGACCTCTAGGGACATTCGTACTTACACCTATCAATGCCATGTCAGTGCTCTGACATGGCATTGAATAAGCAATGAATAAGCACTGATCCAGTGCGAAACGCGTCGGCTGTTCCTTGTTTCTACTGCTGTGACCCTATTTTTGTACATGCTGTCTATTGAATAAAAGACCACCCATCAGGTTTTGGAGTGCGGCTATCCATTTTTCTTTGTCTTCATTTTGCTTAGTGCACCGCCAGCACCCTCGGTATCCTGCACCACCTGTAACCATTTAGTGATCCCACCTGGAGCGGTGACTCCTTTCTCTCAGTGCTCTGGTTGTTCCCCCGATGGGGTTACCTCTTGCTCTGCCTCCTCAGCTTCCGTGCTGGATGTTTGTTGCCGATGCCGCCGGTGGAATCAGCGATTTGATGACCTGGCCAAGCCCATTGGTGAGTATGGGTCCTACAGTTTGACCCCGATGATGACTCACCTCCCTGCCTACTTTATGCTACATACATTCATTTAACCACTTAAGGACCGGAACAAAATGCATGTAAATGACCAGGCCCCTTTTTGCGATTCGGCACTGCGTCGCTTTAACTGACAATTGCACGGTCGTGCGACGTGGCTCCCAAACAAAATTCGCGTCCTTTTCTTCCCACAAATAGAGCTTTCTTTTGGTGGTATTTGATCGCCTCTGAGATTTTTATTTTTTGCGCTATATACAAAAATAGAGCGACATTTTTGGAAAAAAACAATATTTTTTACTTTTTTTTACAAAATGTATTTAGCCACATGTTTTTAGTAAAAAAAAATCAGCTACCTAGCGGGAACAGCGACACTAATACAGCAATCAGAAAAATGATCGCTTAGTGACGCTGGCAATAGGGAGTGAAAGGGTTAACTAGGGCGGTGATCAAGGGGTTAAAACTTTATTAGGGGGGTGTATGGGGGCTACCCTGAACCTAACACTAACTGACTGTCACATTGACACTAAATACAGTAATCATACATGTATGATTACTGCATTCAGTGACACTGTGACAGGGGGGAGGGGGGGCGATCGCAAGGGCTAGCTGACTGGGCTGATACCTATGAATTGACTGATGTGTGGAGGTGGAAACACCCTCAGGCTCGGGCCTACACTTGCCACTCAGCCTCCCATAGGACGTTCTCCCGCATTGATCTGGTTTAGGCGGGAGGCCCGGTCCTGCCGAGAGTCATGGACATACGTATACTGCCCCGGGGGATCTCTGACCATGCTCCAATGCTCCTGACCCTTGATCTTTCGGTGGGCCCTGCTGTTCGACTGTGGAGACTTTCTAGGTACTGGGTCACAGATACTGATGTGGACATTCAGTTTCAGGCTGAGCTGGCGGGTTACTGGGCAGCTAATGCTGGCACGGCAGACGCCACCATTGTGTGGGATGCCTTTAAGGCCTCCACGAGAGGACACTACCAGACCATCATTGCCAAAGTTTGTAGGGAGCGCAGATCGGAGTTAGTGGGGGCGGAGAGAAAGGTGGCCAGGGCGGAGGAACTTTTTATTAGGTCCCGGGATCCCCAACATTATGCCCAATTGCAGTACCTGACTGGGGAGGTTCTTAGTCTTCGTACCGCCCTCACACAGAAGAAATTACTTTCTCAGTCCCAGCGGATTTTTGAGCAGGGAGAGAGGGCTGGGAGATTGCTGGCCTGGCTTTCTAGGGAACAGGTGGAGGGGGATGAGTGAACCGAGTATTCTGGGTCCCACGGGGGAGCTGATCTGTTCCCCGGAGGGAATCAATAAGTGTTTTGCTGATTTTTATAGACTCCTCTACGGCTTGCGGGCGGACTATGAGGCTCAGGACCTCCGGGCCTACCTGGAGGTTATTGATATACCGGTACTAACACCGACATACCGTACACAGCTTGATGCTCCCATCACAGTGACAGAAATCCAGCGGGCCCTTAAGTCTATGCAAGCGGGTAAAATGCCGGGGCCTGATGGAATTCCTGTGGAGTTCTATAAACATTACGCTGAAGAACTCGGCATCCGATTCCACTCCCTCCTTACTGAATCGTTGCGGCTGGGGAAGCTCCCTGACACCATGCAGGAAGCGGTTATAGTGGTAATTCCCAAGCCAGGGAAGGATCCCACCTTATGCTCCTCCTACCGCCCCATTTCTCTGCTAAATGTGGACGCCAAAATCCTGGCCAAAATCCTTGCCAACAGGCTGAACTCGGTCATAGCAGCCCTGGTACACCCGGACCAGACAGGCTTTATGCCGGGTAGGGGAACGGACATCAATATCCGGCGCCTCCTCACTCACATTGATAGGGCTGAGGATGGGTCGGCAGGTGTGGTGGCCTCACTCGACGCGGAGAAAGCTTTTGACTCTGTCAAGTGGGGCTACCTGTGGGAGGTGCTCTCTAGTTTTTGGTTTGGACCGACATTCACGAAATGGGTGCGCATGTTATACACCAGCCCCTCGGCCAGAATTAGAACCAACAGATGCCTTTCTGAGGTATTCCAGCTGGGTCGTGGCACGAGGCAGGGGTGTCCCCTCTCACCAGGTCTGTTTGCCCTGGCTATGGAACCCCTTGCCGTACTGTTGAGAGCGGAGCGAGGGTTCGAGGACTGCAGATTGAGGAAAAGCTATCTTTGTATGCAGACGATGCCCTGCTTTACCTGGCGGATGCATCTTCCTCCTTACAAGTAGCCCTAGACCTCTTTAATCAGTTTGGCCGGTATTCGGGCATCTGCATCAACTGGGACAAGTCGGTTCTGTTCCCATAGCACCCCTAGGTCTTGCAATCCCCGACACACACACTGCTCCAGTGGGTGGAGGAGTTCACCTACCTGGGCATTAAAATTTGTGGTAGGACGGGGGACTATGTGGGTGGGAACATTCAGCCTCTTATGACCCAACTGACAGCCAAATGTGCGGCGTGGCGCTCTCTCCCTCTGACACCAGTGGGGAGAGTTAATCTTCTGAAAATTATTTTCCTCCCGAAGTTTTTATACTTCTTTCATAATACCCCATCGCATATTCCTGGAATATTCTTTAGGAGATTGGAAGGCCTGCTTATATCCTTTGTGTGGGCTGGGCGACCCCCCCGGGTGGCAAGACAGATAATTTACCCCCCACTGTCTAGCGGGGGACTGGTACTCCCGAATTTTTTACTCTACTATTGGGCGGCAGAAAAAACCCGGTGGTCACCCTGGAGGCGGCTATCCTGGGCTCATATGCAGCCTTGAGTAACCTGCCATTCCGAGGTCATAGGGCGGGCCCCTCTATGACGACCCTCATGCGGACCACAGTTAAGGTCTGGCAGGAGGCTCGAATCATCTACAGGAGACCTGCCCTTGTGTCACCGCACATGCCCCTGTGGGGTAATCCGATGTTGCCCCACTTGAATAGCATTCCGGACCCCTCCCTATGGGCAAAGAAGGGTATCACTACTTTGCGCCATATAGTCCTCGAGTGTAGACTCATGCCCTTCCAGGCAATGAGACGGGCGTACGCTCTGCCTGCTTCTTTTCAGTTCCGATACTGGCAACTTAAACATGCTTTTGAGGCCCAATTCCCTGAACCCCTGACTCTGGAGTCTGACTCCATAGAGCGACTCCCGCCCTCTCTCGTCCCTGTACCTATATCTCACTGTTGCGTACGACACCAAACTTACCAAATCCTGGGATAAGTGGAGGGCCGATATACCGTCCTTAGACGAGGAGGGGTAGGAAGACTGCATATCCTCATACATTCCCTCCGCTGCAAAGGACAGGTTTATACAGTTTAAATTTCTCCATAGGGCCTACTATGCCCCGCAGAGGCTGGCTCGTATCTATCCGTTACGAGATCCTAACTGCCAAAGGTGTAAACAGGATATAGGGACATTCTGGCACATGGTCTGGTCGTGTCCGAAACTACGGCCATACTGGACGGCAGTCGCTTCTAGGCTGTCTGTGGTGAGTGGGACGGACGTCCCGATCGATCCGACAGTTCTGTTACTGAGCCATTTGGAGGATGTGGAGGGGGACAGATACTGTAAGCTACGCTTGACCTTCTCTCTATTTTATGCTAGACGGGAAATCCTACTAAAGTGGAAATCTGAGGACCCCCCCACCTGTGCCTCCTGGCAGCGCTCGGTGAATTCAGTCCTGCCCTTGTACAGGTTGACTTATGAAAATAGACAATGCCCGGGGAAGTTTAACAAAATCTAGTCTGCCTGGACGGAGACATGCGCTGCCCTTGACCCCCCTCCGGACTGAGTGGGCGGGACATATGGCCCTCCGCTGAAGGTTGGTGCATTGGTCCCCCCCCCCCCATGACACTGTTGTTGCTTGTTTGAAGCAGCCAGGATATACCTGATAAGATATATTTGTCATGTATATTTGACTTTTATCCACTCCTCATTGCTATCGTTTGCTTGGGTTCTCCCCCTGGAAGTGATGTACACTCTTGACACTCTGATTTATACATTGCTGTAAGTCCTGTCGCTTATTTGTACTGTAATGCTGATTTGTCTAATAAAACTTTTCTCTGTTAAAAAAAAAAGGAGAGCAGTGAGAAAGACTTCTGAAGAGGTGAGGTGGTTGTTGATTTTTCTGTGTGATAAAAAATCAAAAAGACTATTTTTTCTCTGCTGTATGACCAGCAGTGTCTGCCCAGCAGTAGGCTGTGCCAGACTCCATAGATAGGTTCCTGTGTGGTGAAGGTAGATGCCCCAAGTGGCCAGGGTTTATTTTATGTTTTGTTTATGCTGTTTGGATGCTTGCACTTGTTTCCAGCAATATGGAAGAATAAACCAAACTCTTTGTTTTCAACCGTCTTCGGCTGCCTCTCTGTATAGTTCAGCGTGTAGTGAACCCATCCAGGGGGTCACACACTCCCACTACCGAGCTAACCCCTTACAATATATATAAATATATATATATATATATTCTTTATATAGGCAAAGCGGACATCCATTTGCCGGCACCCGCTCATTGGCTTCTGCGGTGACTAATCACAGCAGAAGCAGCGTGCCCCCTTGGCGGAAGTGCAGAATCACGTGTATATATATATATATATATATATGTGATTCTGCACAGAATGGTCACCTTGTAGCAGTAAATCTGCTATAGGGCGGTCATTAACCACTTAACGCCCGCTGCACGCCTATGTACGTCCACAGAATGGCACGTACAGGCAGATGGGCGTATATTTACATCCCTGCCTTCTAGTGGGTCGGGGGTCCGATCGGGACCCCCTCCGCTGCGTGCGGCTTACCGTGGGGAGCGATCCGACTTGAGGGGGCGGCTGTTCGTTTCTGTCCGCCCCCTCGTGATCGCTCCCAGCCAATCCTGTGAGCTGCCGCCGTGTCACTTCCTCTGCCTGTAAAATGTAAACATAGGCAGAGGAAGTGATGCAGCTCTCATCTCGGCGGTATTTTCAAACAGCCGAGATGAGAGAAGAGTCACAGTAAGTCGCACCTAACACTACACTGACACCAGTACACATAGGCACATTTAACCCCTTGCGATCACCCCCCTGTCACACTGTCACTGAATGCAGTGATCATATATGTACTGATCACTGCATTTAGTGTCAGTGTGACAGTTAGTGTGACAGGCAGTTAGTGTTAGGTTTAGGGTAGCCCCGTACCCCCCCTAATTAAGTTTTAACCCCTTGATCACCGCCCTAGTTAACCCTTTCACTCCCTATTGCCAGTGTCACTAAGCGATCATTTTTCTGATCGCTGTATTAGTGTCACTGTTGCCGCTAGGTCGCTATTTTTTTTTATTGCAATTTTTTTTTACTAAAGACATGTGGCTAAATACATTTAGCCTAAGCCTGCTTTCACATTGCAGCATTACCCGCGGTGGCGGTATAGCAGCGCGATTTTTAGCGCTGCTATACCGTCGTATTTACCGTGGTATTCGGCCACTAGCGGTGCGCTTTTTACCCCCGCTAGTGGCCGAAAAAGCTGTACCGCGTGAAAAACGCCCCAGTGTGAAAGGGCTCTAAATGTTTGACTAAAATTTAGTTTATTCAATTTTTCTTATAACAAAAAGTAAAAAATATTGTTTTTTTTCAAAAATGTCGCTCTATTTTTGTTTATAGCACAAAAAATAAAAATCGCAGAGGCAATCAAATACCATCAAAAGAAAGCTCTATTTGTGGGAGGAAAAGGACGTGAATTTTGTTTGGGAGCCACGTCGCACGACCGCGCAATTGTCTGTTAAAGCAACGCAGTGCCGAATTGTAAAAACGCCTCTGGGCATTTAGCAGCATATTGGTCCGGGGCTTAAGTGGTTAAGTGGTTAATAGGAGTAGGCTAGATATGATTGAAATACAATGTAGAACTTAATATATGATTTTAAAGTTTTACAATATTTAGGCTTTAAAGAGTTATGAAATCGTTTCTGGCAAAGTGTAAAATCATATGTTCGATTCACAATGTATTTCAATTATTTCTTGTTGTTTTTATTTGTTATTACAATGCTGTTGTTATAACATGAAAGTGTGTACCGTGACCATCAATTACCTTTAAAGCAATTTTAGTGAGATGCTAATAGTTGGACTTACATGCTCCTGTTATTATTTTTCAATTTTCATCTGTGTTCTTGCCCTACCAACTGTGCCTCAGCTGAGACCTATACAGTCTTTTTGGAGTTTCCCAAGTATGTGGGTGCCCTATGTGCCTGCCGGGCCTATGGAATCTCATTTGAGTTTCCCAGTTATGTGGGTGCCTTCCCGGGACTTATAGATTCTAATTGGAATTTCACAAATTATGTGGGTGCCCTCTGTGCCTACCAGGACCTATAGAGTCTCATTGGAGTTTCCCAGGTCTGTGGGTGCCCCCTGTGCCCGCTAGGGCTTATAGAGTCTAATTGGAGTTTCCACTTCATGCATGCTCCCATTTAAGACTAAAAGCTTACGTGCAGCTGCTCCCTGCGTCACAGAAACAAGCAGTCTCCTCCACAGCGGTCATTACCAGTGTCTCCAGAGTCAGCAATTTTGTGTCTCTCACTCTGCCTGTGTGTGGAAAACTGGGAGTGGCTGGCCGTAAACTTGTAGTTCTAAACAGGAGCACAAACAAAGTTGGATACTCCAGTGAGACTTGGCCAGTGCGTTTGAAATTGAGAATAAAAAAACAAGAGAATGCAAGTCCTGCTATAAGCATCTCATTCAAAAAAATGGCTTTAACGTTATTTTAAGCAGAGTTGCAATGTTCCTCACATAGCTTAGGGAGGTCACTGATTTTACATGTTGTCATGAGATGCTGTTAAACGAGAACAGCATTTCTGAGATGTAATGCATTCTATCACATGTCATTCAGTAAATGTCAGCACAAACATGTTTTGGGAACACAAATATAATATGTGTAGAGTATAGATGTATCAATTCACATAGTAAAAGGATCCCAAAGTACACCATGGACATCACATCCAGTGCTATCACTATACCAATAAAATGATATGTCTTCATATCTAAATGTTTAATTTCTAGTTTTTTGATTGCACTAATTGATAAAAATATGAGAAGTTCAGGTTTGTTAAAGTAAATCTATGCCCAGACTATGCACAAAAAAATAAAAGTAAAAGCACAGTAACCTCCCTAGCGGTATGATTATGTCTGGAATTTTGTACCAAAAGCGGTACAATTGTGTTGCATGGAAATTTGGTGATATGTATTGTAGGCCTGCAATTCTTAGGAATAACTCACTTAAAGCGGAAGTAAACCCATCAATTTGATAGTTTCAAAAAACAGTTAACATTCCCGGCATGCCGGAAATGCTAGCTGTCACATTTGCTTGTGCTCTCAACCTAACTGTCAAACCATCCAATTGCTGCTTTCATAACTGATCACATGTGCAGCATCATGGCAGTTGCAGATTAAACAGAGGCCAAGATGGCAGCTTCCTTGGCTGAAAACGATAGGAGGGTTTACTTCCACTTTAAATCTGTTTAAACAAGAGTCTAGTCGACTTCCCAGGTATGATAAAGTTTGAAACACAAAATCATAAATTATAATATAATAAATAATTATAAAAAATAATAATGTAATTATAATAAAAATTATTCAATAATGTAATCAAATCAAAAACACTGAAATTTGCTCAGTTGCAGAATTGCTGCTGTCATTATTTTTATTGTTTGATGACGAATTTTCCCACAAATTGCTATCGCTTAATTCTGCAAGTTATTCTAATTTATTATCGCTGTTTTCTAGCTGCTCTAAAATCACTTTTGATGAAAAGGGACACGTTTTGGTTGCTATGGACAATCTCCAGTTTTCAGGCAGAAAGAACAGTTTTTATTGTATAAAAGTGCATGCAGGACACTGGGCAGACCACGAGGGACAAAGGGGGTGTGCATTTATTTGATACAGTACTGTAATCTGTAAGATTACAGTATACTTTGTGTGTATTGTGTGTTTCACTTTTTGAATTTGGTGCCGAACTCCATCCCCGTGCGTCGTAACGTCGCAGGGAACGGAGCTCGGCACTCGGCACTGTGAATCAAGCAAGGAGACACAGCGGAGGAGCCCGCACACACAGCGGGGACACATCGCAGGATCCAGGGGCAAGGTAAGTAACTTCCCCCTGTATCCTGCAATGCGATTCCGAGTTTGGCTCGGGGATACCGCTTTTGGTATGAAAATTCACCCGAGCCTACTCGGGAATACCGCTAAGGAGGTTAAAACAAGCTTTCATTTATCTCTGCATCCATAAGCAATGTGGAGAAATTATTTTTCAAAGTGCACAAAACATGCATTAAATTCTTACCTATTTACTATGGGATTAGAATCTTAGCAGTGTGCCAGACCATTAGGTTTCCTGAACACAAATGGTAAAATGTTGAAAAATGCACTGCATGTTTCTGGCCCAGAGAGCCACAGTTGGTCATATACAGTTTCTTGAAAAAGTATTCATTCCCCAATGAAATTTTCCACAGTTTATCATGTTACAACCAAAAACTTTAATCTTCAACTGCCGTGGTGCTGCACATGTGATCAGTTATGACACCAGCCATTGGATGGTTTGACAGTTTGGTTGAGAGCACAACCAATGTGACAGTTGGCAATCCCGGCATGCCAGAAATTTAACTGCTTTTTGAAACTGTTAAATCGATGGGTTTACTTCCACTTTAATGTGATAGATCAACATAAAGTAGCACATAATTGTGAAGTGGAAGGAAAATTATAAATGGTTTTCAAATACATTTTTACAAATAAATATGTGAAAAGTGTGGTGTGCATTTATATTCAGCCCCCCTGAGTCAATACCTTTCACTGCAATTACAGCTGCAAGTCTTTTTGGGGATGTCTCTAATGCTCTGTACACACGATCGGTTCATCCGATGTATTTTTTCATCAGATATCCAATGAAGCTGACTTTCATCAGTCTTGCCTACACACCATCAGTTAAAAAAACGATTGTGTCAGAACGCGGTGATGTAAAACACAACGACGTGCTGAAAAAAAATGAAGTTCAATGCTTCCGAGAATGCGTCGACTTGATTCTGAGCATGCATGGATTTTTGACCGATGGATTTCCCCACAGACGATCATTTTTTTCTATCGGTTTTTTAACCATCGAATAATTTTAAAACAGGTTCTAAGTTTTTTCACCGATGGGAAAAAAAACGATGGGGCCCACACACGATCGGTGTGACGAACCGATCGTGTGTATGCGGCATAACAATTTAGAGAGTGACGTTTTTTGCCCATTCTTCTTTGCAAAATAGGTTAAGCTCTGTCAGATTGGATGGAGAGCGTCTGTGAACAACAATTTTCAAGTCTTGCCACAGATTCTCAATTGGATTTAGGTCTGGACTTTGATTGGGCCATTTTTACACATAAATATGCTTTGATATAAACCATTGCATTGTAGCTCTGGCTGTATTGCTAAAGCCTCGTACACACGGTCGGACATCCAACAAACTTTCCCTTGGATTTTTGTCCCAATTGATTTGTCCGGTCACACCCATAGCATACACACAATCAAACTTTCCCATCATCACGTGGTTTTTCTTTTCTTTTCTGCTCTTTACCGCCACCCTTTGGTTAACTTCTGCTATTGTTGGTTGATTTTAACATTGGTTCTGAGCATGCGTGTTCGCAGACCCAACATTTTGTCGGATGAAACCCCGAAAAAGTTGGTCCGATGGAACATACACACGGCAAACATATCGGTCCGACGGGTTCCCAGCAGACAGATTTTAAAGCATGCTTTAAAATCTGTCGGCTGGCCAAATCTGTCGGCTCGCCCGTACACACGATCTAATCTGTCTGCTGAGACGGTCTGTGAGACCGTTTTTTAGCAGATAGATTTGATCGTGTGTACGCGGCCTAATAGTTGTGGACAGATTTTGCCACCTGAGCTGTGGTTCTCTGCAGCTCCTCCAGAGATACCATGGACCTCTTGTCTGCTTTTCTGATTAATGCACTTCTTGACCGGCCTGTCAGTTTAGGTGGATGGCTATGTCTTGGTAGGTTTGCAGTTGTGCCATACTGTTTTCATTTTTAAATGATGGATTGAACAGTTCTCCATGAGATGTTCAAAGCTTGTGATGTTTTTTTGTAACCTAACCCTGCTTTTTAACATCTCCACAACTTTATCCCTGACCTGTCTGGTGTGTTCATTGGCCTTCATGATGCTGTTTGTTCACTAAGGTTCTCTAACAAACCTCAGAGGGCTTCACAGAGCAGCTGTATTTATACTGAGAATACATTTCACACAGATTTTGAATTACAAACTCTATTTACTATACAGGTGACTTCTGAAGTCAATTAGTTCTACTAGATTTTAGTTTGAGGTATCAGAGGGCAGTTGAATACAAATGCACGCCACACTTTTCAGATATTTATTTGTAAAAAAAAAATCAAAACCATTTATCATTTTCCTTCTACTTCACTATTACGTGCCATTTTGTGTTTTGTGTTGGTCTATCACATAATATCCAAATAAAATAAATTTACATTTTTGGTTGTAACATGACAAAATGTGGAACATTTCAAGGGGTATAAATACTTTTTCAAGGCACTGTAAGTGAATGGATGTACTTGCCTATACTTTGGTAAACGCTAATGCTTCTTTAAATCAGCATATACCCGAACATGTGCGTATGGTGTATTTCCGTTTGCAAAACGTCACCATTCAAAGAAAACTCAAAATGCCTTCTACAAGGTATTAGTAACAAGGTTACAATAAATTTCCCCCTCCCCCAATCATTAGTAGTCTGTGACATTTTAGACCCTCAATCATTGGTGGTCAGTAACACTTTTAGGATGCTCCTACGATACCTTCCTACCTGCAATAATTTTTCGTTTTTTTTGCGAGAGGAAGGGGAGGGATGAATGTTTGTTTACACATGTGCTTGGGTTTCATCACAAGGTATAGAGCCACTTTGATTGGCTCTGTGCATTTTGCCTGTGATGTGTGCTTGTTTACAGACATTTAAAGGGTGCACTGACAGGCCATGTATTTTTTTTGCTAGACTGTGTTCCGGAAAATTTAGTAGGCCTGTCGTTTTTTTTTTTTTCAATAGCAGAGTATCAGGGTGGTTAAAATATAACAAATTATCACTTGTGCAGTATAAGCAATAGCACCAAATCAGCATGATAATAACCCAATCAAATACAGGTTTATGATGCTGAAAATGCATGGTATTCTATAAAATGTTACAAAATATTCTTGCATTAATAATCCAATCCCAAGAGCTACTATCCTAATAATCAGGAGCTGAAAACATTGCCAGGAGAGGAAGAGCTGCAAGCTTTACCTCTGCATAAATCTTTCAATGATTAACCACTTGAGTCCCCGCCCATAGTCAAATGACGACGGCAAAGTGGCTCTAAAAATCCCAGCCGCCGTCATTTGACGGCATCGAGTCCTCCGGCCACTGGGGGGCGCGCGCCCCCGAGATGCCGATCCATGTGCCTGGCGGTCGCGATGTCCGCCAGGTACACGCGAACGGCAGTTTTAGAGCAGGGACGTGGAGCTCTGTGTGTAAACACAGAGCTCCACGTCTTGTCAGGGAGAGGAGACAGATGCTGTGACCCTTGTACATAGGGACAAAGCATCGGTCACCTCCCCAGTCAGTCTCCTCCCCCCACACAGTTAGAACACACCCAGGATACACATTTAACCCCTTCCTCACCCCCTAGTGTTAACCCCTTCCCTGCCAGTCACATTTATACAGTAATTAGTGCGTTTTTATAGCACTGTTCGCTGTATTAATGTGAATGGTCCCAAAAATGTGTCAAAAGTGTCCGATGTGCCTGTCGCAATATCGCAGTCCTGACAAAATTCGCAGATCGCCGTATTACTAGTAAAGAAAAAAAATAATAAAAAAATTGTCAGAATTCTATCCCTTATTTTGTAGCCACTATAACCTTTGCGCAAACCAATTACTATACGCTTATTGTGATTTTTTTTTACCAAAAATATGTAGAATACATATTGGCCTAAACTGAGAAAAAAATAATCTTTTTTTTAGGGCTGTGCAAATTAACTTTTAATTGATCGATTAATCTTTAATTTTTTTTGATCGATCAAAATCTTTTTGATCGATTAAAATTCTTTTGATTGGTACTCACCTCTCCGCTGGCTTCTGGGCCTTCAGGGAGTTCCGTCGGAGTTCAGGTGACCTCACGGACACCGGCGGGGCTTGCCGTGTCCATCTGAAGGGCTCCTTTGCTGTGCCTTCATATCTGCATGCCTGCGGGACCTTACTATCTGCCACACGCAAGGGCTGTTACACTTCCCTCTATCACTTCCCTCTATCAACCTGGGATTCTACAACCATCCACTGGGAGTTGTGATAGTTCCCTTCACGGGACATCTACATGCCGACGGACTGATGTTAACCCCTCCTCACCTGGATTCAGCAGTAGTATCGTTGTACACATTTTTATACCAGTATCATACTCAGCTACATGTTTTTATGACTGCTTTTGTTACTGTTTGGTATTACTCGCACCATTTTTACAGTTTATGTAGCTACATCGATTTTATCTCCAGTGCAATATTTATTATGTTACCTACTTGAAGACTATAAAAGTTTTAATGCTATTCCCATCGAGCGCTGCCTTTGTGTGTTTTTTTTTATCCCGCTATCCATGTTTCCAGTTGTTGGTAGCTGCACTGGGAATCTGTATGTGCGTTGTAATTAATCGAAATTAGTCGATTAATCGATAAAAAAAAAAAAAAGATTAATCGAACACAAAAATTTTGATCAGTAACAGCCCTACTTTTTTTTAAAAAAAAAATGGGATATTTATTATAGCAAAAAGTAAAAAATATTGTTTTGTTTTTTTAATTTTTCGCTCTTTTTTGTTTATAGCGCAAAAAATAAAAACCGCAGAGGTGATCAAATACCACCAAACGAAAGCTCTATTTGTGGGGAAAAAAAGGACGTCAATTTTGTTTGAGAGGCACGTCGCACAACCGCGCAATTTTAATTTAAAGTGACGCAGTGCTGAAAGCTGAAATTTCACCTGGGCAGGAAGGGGGTATATGTGCCCAGTAAGCAAGTGGTAAACGGTTTTCATACAAATAATTATGGTCAACCAGGGTTCTTTTGAAGTCATTACTCCTGGATTTTTTTTCATGGCTGAAACAAGCCTCGTCTCTTCTATAGCCTTATTCCAGATCCTGTGTGTGCTATGAGGTATCTCATTTTGCCTTCAGAGCCAGCCTGAAAGCCGTGTGAAATTTGATCAGTGCTCAATTTAGATTTTGTGTTGAACTAGGCCTCAAGTGTAAACACAGAACCTTGTAACCCTGCACCAGTGTAGCCCTATCTAGCCACCACAGTTCTGCTGGATCAATGGAAGGTCATCACATAAATGCACACAAAAGGTGAGCAAGCAACATAAACCAATCACATGCTATTGAATCGTAATTTGCCTTGGACTACTATGGCCCAGAAATAGCCACTGGAAACAGTTCTTGGCAATTTTAGTAATAAGACCTTGGCTTCATTGATTACCAAAAAGACCGCAGTTATGTCCTTAGCCTTCTTGGCTAACAACGCTAGTGAATAGTCTTCTATAAAAAGATTGGAGATTGTTTACAAATTGTACCTATGCCCACAACCTAGGTGAATTATGCACACATTTTGAAAACAATATTAGATGTGTAAAACACTCTGGGTCTAGGAAACCTTGTGTTCTCAGAGCATCTACTACTGGACAGGCCACTGGCTCTCAAGTCTCAACTATTCCCATTAGAATTTATATTCAGAAACAATGATCCAATATGGTCTGTAGAGGGATGCAAAGATAAATGATAGCATTCTTGCATTGGCATTGCTCCAGTGATTCCTTGATGGCATTATCAGTTTATTGAATGCCTTAGGCCGCGTACACACGATCGGTTCAAACCCATGAGAATGGACTTAAGTCCAGTTTCATCTGTCCAAACTGACCATGTGTACGGCCCATCGGTCCGTCGGACCAAAGTTTTAAAACTTGCTTTAAAATCGGACCGATGAATGCCTGACCATCGGTCCAAACCGATGGTTAGTATGCAAAAGCATTGGTCCAAAAACCTGCGCATTTCACAGAATCAAGTCGAGGCATGCTTGGAAGCATTGAACTTCGTTTTTTCAGCACGTCATTGTGTTCTAAGTCACCGCGTTCTGACCCGATCGGATTTTGGACTGATGGTGTGTACGCACATCAAACCATCAGGCCACTTCAGCGGTGAACCGTCAGACCATTCTCATCGGTTTGAACCGATCGTGTGTACGCGGCCTTAAGGTGTTCTTTAACCGCTTGCCAGCCGCAGATATACATCTGCAGCATGGCACAGGCAGGCAAAAGGACGTACCTGTATGTCCCCTTTAAGAAGCGATTGTCTCCGTGAGCATGCCCGTGGGTGCCGCAGACTCGATCGCTTCGAGCATACCCGCGATCGTCTCACGGAGAGATAGAACGGGGAGATGTTAGTGTAAACACAACATCTCCCCGTTCTGCCTAGTGACGCTGTCACTGATCGTGTTCCCTGTCATCGGGAACACAATCAGTGACATGTCACAGCAAGCCACGACCTCCTACAGTAAGAATCACTCCTTAGGGAACACTTAACCGCTACAGCGCCACCTAGTGGTTAACTCCTTCACTGACAGTGTCATTTTCACAGTAACCAGTCCATTTTTCTAGCACTGATCGCTGTAAAAATGACAATGGTCCCAAAAATGTGTCAAAAGTGTCCAATGTGTCCGCCATAAAGTCGCAGTCATGAAAAAAATCGCAGATCGCCGCAATTACTAGTAAAAAAAAAATATTAATAAAAATGCTATAAAACTATCCCCTATTTTGTACTAAAAATATGTAGAAGAATACGTATCGGCCTAAACTGAGGAAAAAATATATGTTTTTTTTATATGTTCTTATCGCGATATTTATTATCGCAAAATGTAAAAAATATTGATTTTTTTTTTTAATTATCTCTCTATTTTTGTTTATAGCGCAAAAAATTAAAACTGCAGAGGTGCTCAAATACCACCAAAAGAAAGCACTATTTGTGGGGAAAAAAAGAACGTAAATTTTGCTTGGGAGCCACGTTGCACAACCGCGCAATTGTCAGTTAAAGCGACGCAGTGCCAAATCGCAAAAAGTGGCTCGGTCATTTAGCAACAAAATGGTCCGGGGCTTAAGTGGTTACTTTCCGCTGTTTTAACAATTCAATTTTTGCTTATCAGTTTGATTGAAAGGGTGAATGATGATAGATTACAAAAATTCTACAGTAAAAGGTGAATGTATAAATGTATAGTCACAAATACCATTCTCAAAAAAAATACCTGGCATAAAACCGTATAAGATCCCCAACACCACTGTACATTGGTGTGCTCCATGCTCATCTCTGCTAACCAATTGTGAGCAAGTACAAGGTAAACAAACATCTAAAAGGATGCCAAAAACGATTTAATTATAGGTGCTGAGAGCCATGTGTCCTTATCAAGAAATAGAACTGAAAGGGTAAAGGGTTATTTTTGGCGCTACATTAGGTACTGTAAATTAACCCCTCCATTCATCCCCACTGGACTAGGCTTTTTTCTGTAGGGACACATATTTGCGTATCTTCCTTTGTGCTGGGAGTGCCCTGCATGGCGTGCTCCCAACACAGAGACCGGGGTCTCACCAAGAGCCCCATGTCCCGTTCTATTGATCGGAACCTGGAATGTCCGATTTTGGGTCACCTGATCGCTGTGATAGCCTCTGATTGGCTAACACAGTTATCAGTCTCTATGAAGCCCACCCCTGTGTTTTTGCCTCTTTGAATGGATGAGACATATAAATTGTATCTTTCTCTGTCCTAGCAGACATAGAAAAAAAAAGTGTGAGTAGATAAAAAATAAAATAAAAATGTAAAAATATATTTAAAAATAAAATTAAAAAATATACATGAAGGTTTGATCTAGGTCAGCCCCAGGGTTAGTGTTTGGGTCAAGGTCGGGGTCAAATGTCAAGGTCAAGGTTAGGGTCAAAGGTCAGGTTCAGTATTTTTTTTTGTCAGTGTGTTTTAGCCAGGATAACAAAAAACAAATGGGCACTTTTGTTTCTGGGCTGTACTACGGGTACAAACAACAACTAACATACCGTACATATGTGTGGTATCACTACAATCATCAGGAGCAGGAGAATTTATTATGGGTTTCACTTTGGTGGTAGGTTATGGTAGTAACAAGATAATAGACCGTTACGTTTTTTTTTTTTTTAAGTTTTAAAGTCCTGAAAAAAACAAGGTATAATCCACCTGGATGCAAAAAGTAGTTGTGATGATATGTACACGTTTACTAACACATGTCAAAGTTGCAAAATTACCCTTAGGCACGAAGGGGTTAAAGAAATAATGTTTTTTAAATTTAATTTAATTTATTTTTTAAAGATCTTTCTACCCCAAATGTGATATTTTAGCTATAGCTAATGTGTGGCAGGCTGACTTACAAACTGTTTTTTTTTTTAAATGTCTATAAGGTAAGATGACAGATTTTTTAAATGAAATCCGGGGACATATTTTTTTTTTACTACCGGTAGTAATGGCAGTGACTCTCTGCCCTTCGCCGCCCGCCTCACAGATTGTCAAGTCTTACTCTCCGGCCCTGGCTACTACTGGGTGGGGAGCGGAGGAAGATCACACTGCCATTGAAGGCAAGGAGAAAAGCAGGCAGGCGGCTGGCCGGGACTTGAGCCAAGGCAGAAAAACATGTGAGCAGAGCTGAATGGTCATACACCCGAAAATGAAGAAATATTCCCTCCGCTCTGACCATGATCATCAGAAAGGGGCACAGATAATGGAAAAAAATACACCCCCCTAAGCTAGTAGGAGCGGCAGGGGATGTGTAATTCAGATTTTTTTTTTTATTCTGCACTGACTGTCTTTGAAATTGCCCCAGCCCCTTTTCAAATCCAATCCGGGGACAAAACCAGGGACAGACTTGGTCCGGAAACAGTGTCCTCAATGCGATGTCTGGTCACCCTACTATAAGGGAATCCAGCGGGAAGATTTTTCTGCAATAATCACAGGCATTGTAGTTGCCCACTATGGACTGGTCTTATGCTCCATGTTGTACTTACACATGTAGAAGAGGTCCTCCTGGCAATGGTACAAACCTGGGAGCACAGAGTTGGCAACATTGGGGTTCACAGGATATGTAGGAAACCAGCAAATACCAAAACAAGATGGACTGCATCTTAAAATAAGTAATCCAGCCTGCTAACATGACCTAGCAAATACTCAACCAATAAACCCTTTATAGGGTCAAACCCTTCATTTTATAAAATGGATAATTCAGTATACCATGCAAAATTATGCCAAGAATTTACCATAAAAATAAACAAACTGCTCATTTACCCACGTCCTTGCTATAGTTTAGCAGTTGAAATGAATAGAAACTCTGTTCTGGCGCACAAGGATGCTTCTCTTAATAAATATTCTATATTCCCAGTGGCTACACTTATACTGTTTCCACGTGTAGGAATGTAAAGCAGAGTAATGGCTGTATTATTTTTTCACACTGATTGCTTTCTATAGGAATGCCTCAAAAGAGTACAGGCCTCGTACTCCAATTAGTATTAAAGTCAAGGATTAAAAACTGTATAATAAAGGCCAATTCAGCCTTGTTTTATTTAATACGTGATAAAGATTTGTAGGCAAAAGTCAATTTATAATGTTTCTAATTCATTTCTTCTGTATGTGTTGCAGCTCAGTGCACATAGTCATGTCGAATATGTGTGCATTATTATTATTACAATTAATATAATATTATTATTATTTTTTCTGTACATCGTTGCACATGCATAGGTGTGAAAGGACTTTAAAATATATTAATTGGATCTGTAAATGCAACCTTATTTTGTGCCTTTATGAAATCATTCTGTCCTGAAAGTTTACAGTGTCAGATGTTCTCACAATTACCATGTATTATTTTCAGTGAGAAATATTCTCATTGTTATCAAGTAATGTTTAATGGAATGTATAGTGTTTTACCACAATTTTCCCTCATTTGGCCCTTACTCATAAAGCTGCTAAGTGGTGCTTAACACACGATAAACTTTCCTCTAAGGCCCCATACACACGAGCAGACAGATTTGTTCAAATCACGATCAAACCAAAATCCCCGCCGGCAGACGGCGCTCGGACGTGTCGGTGACGTGGCGGTGACGTTGACGCCGCCACGTCACCGCACCAGGAAGTGAATTACGTCCGCTCATGCGTCGAATCCATCCGACGCATGTGCGAGAAGATATGTCTGCTGGTTAGCGTACTAACCAGCAGACATGTCGGGCAGACGGATTCCCAGCCGACAGATTTTAAAGCATGCTTTAAAATCTGTCGGCTGGCCAAATCCGTCGACTCGCCCGTACACACGATCGAATCTGTCTGCTGGGACGGTTGGGCCGACCGTTTCCAGCAGATAGATTTGATCGTGTGTACGCGGCCTAAGGCCTCGAACACACGACCGAGGAACTCGTCGTAAATAAAAACATCGTTTTCCTAGACGAGTTCCTTGTCAGTCTTGTTGAGAATCTTGTCAAGCTTTCTTTGAGTACACACTGTCAAGACAAAATCTCGTCGTTCTCAAGCGCGGTGACGTATGACGGCCCTATAAAGGGGAAGTTTGATTTCACTGGCGCCACCCTTCTGAGCATGTGTGAGTTTCTAAGCATACACGCGAACGTGTTTCTTGTGCCCGACGAGGAACACGGCGACGAAATTGAGACTTCCGACGAGTAAAAAAGGAACTTGTTCTCTTTTTTTCTCATCGAGTTCCACGACAGTGTTCTCGATGAAAAACATACATACGACCGTTTTCCTCGGCAACAAAGCTCTGCCACCAAGTTTCTTGATGGATTCTGTTGAGCAAAACGGTTGTGTATACAAGGCCTCAGGCCTGATTCACACCTATGCATTTTTAGTGCTTTTTGCATTTTGCAGATTTGCTCCACAGAACATGTTCCATAGGAAACCATGTTAAATGGTCTGTAGTGCGAATCTGCAAAATACATATGCATAGGTGTGAATCAAGCCGAAATTTTAGCATGCTTTAGGCACTATTATTCTTTTTTTTTTTTTAGGTAATGATGTCAATCGATGAACCAGGGTCTACGCTCGGGAATAAAAAAAAAAACAGGTTTTATAATGTTCAGGATTTTTTTTTCTTCTTTTTTTTTTTTCTTCCTCATCTAGTCAGGTATATATGAACCCCTTCGTGCCTAAGGGTTAAAACAATTATAAATGCCTATGCACAATTTTGCAACTTTGGCTTGTGTTAGTAAAACCATACATAACTTTATAACTACTTTATGCATCCAGGTGGATTATACCTAGAACAACCCAAAATAAATTTTCCTGCTCTGGACGATTTTAGCGATACCAAATATGTGTATGTTAGTTGAAACATACCCGTTGTACAGCCCAGAAACAATAGTGCACATTTTTCTTTTTTTTTCTTTTATTCCTACCTACAACACACTCACACTCACACTTAGGCTGGGTTCACACCTATGTAGTTTTAGTGCTTTTTGCATTTTGCAGATTTGGGCCCAGATTCAGGTACATCTGCGCATTATTGGACCGGCGTAGCGCACCGCCTTTACGTTAGACTTGCGCAATTTTGCCGCTTAATCACCCTATTCTCGTAGCTTTTGCGCAGAAAATTGCGCATGCGTAACGTTATTTCAGAGGCGTAAGGCGGAGTAATACAAATTGGGAAGGACGTGGGCGTATTACATTGAAATGAGCCGTGACCCCATGCAAATGAAGGGCCGGCCGGCTCGCGCTTGCGCGCTTGAAGGAGACCATGGTCAGCTCCGCTGTGCGCATGCTCACAACTCGGGAGCGGCGCAATCAGTGAAATTGGAAATGGACTAGGGCAACTTTGTGAACTACGCAAACAGCATAAATAGACAGACACAAATGCACTTCCTTTGCAAAAGTACATCTCTTTGTTTCCCTTCCAATACAGCAAGGTGCTTTTGTTTATTAGCGTTTGTTTGTTTGTTTGTGATGTGTCTTTGAGATATTTGGGGACTGTTTTGCAGAGTGATTTTTGTCTTTTATGTGTTTTCTTTGTTGTTATTTTGTTTAAATTATATTTTTGCTGGGGCATTTTTTATTTTTGCTCGTCATTTATTTTATTTTTTTGGTTCTGTTTGTGTATGATTTTGGAATGTGGGGGTGATATTCCTGCGGGAAAAGGGGTGTCACCCTCATTTGTGGTGGAGAAGTGATCCCCAGGTCTGTGTGAATGATGTTCACAAGTCGTTGCTGCTCACAAGTCCTGCATGGTGGGCTTGTGCCAATCCAATGTGATGAGGATGTGGGGTGTGTGTGCTAGGGACCACAGTGGTGTGCATGCATGCATTCTCATTGTGCCATGATTAATGTGTGTGTTTAACGTGCAAAGATGCATATGTGAGCTGGCATGAGATGGGGTCATGAGATGGGGTCCCAGTGCATATGCAGAGTCACCTTGAAGGGAAAAGACAGGAGGATGTTAGTAGTGCATGTGCCCCTTGTCATGTGTGCATCATGGGGGGGGGCAGTCATGCCTGCCACCCATGTCACTCACCAACCAGCCAGCTGTCCCCATACACGTTCTGTTCGAAATCTGTGGGGATGGGGCTCTGATTGTATATGTAGCTGTCATGGGTGTCATAGGTAGTGCTATGTGTTGGGCTGCTGATGTCCTCCTGCAAGGTTGTGGTTAATTCCATGATGGCATGAGGGGTGAATCTGAAGATGCGAGACACCTCAGAATCACTCATGCCAAAGATGTCTATGCATGTGTGATATATCAAGTGAAGAGTGAGGGGCTTGTATCAGATAAGAATATTGTATTAGATTAGATTAAATTGTAAAGTTTATATAAGCAAATAAAAATTAAAAAACAAAACAAAAAAAACATCTCCCGTGCCCTCCTCAGTGCCCTCCTCAGTGCCCTCATCCTTCTTTGTTCATCTAAAGTCAGTAGTATAGCTATGAGCATGGATGCCCCTGGCATGTTGGCATACAGATTGTTGTGCAACACGTGTGACTGCTGAGCTCCTCACTAACAGTGTTGCTTTATCTAACAAGTAGACTTTTTTTCTCTTTTTAGACCAGCTTTTATATGGTCTAATTTTAGACAGGACATTTAGCTGTTGCGCACACTGCGTAGCCTGCGCTGCACCAACGTTCTTTTGTGGATCCCCGTAAGTCCCTCATTAGCATATTTGACTAGCAAATCAATGGTCTGTCTAGCGCAGTTTTGCGCGGACGGATGAGCCTGTCTAACGAAATTACGCCGGACAAAAAAAAGTAGATTTCTTGCGTATCTCGTTTTGGGGATGCCGTGCATCGAAACACACGCGCACATTTAGACTTACGCACGCGCATCTCCTGTTGCGCAGGCGTAATCCCTCTGTGAATCTGGGCCTTGCTCTTTAGCCCATTTACCATGGTTTCCTATAGAACACGTTCTGTAGTGCAAATCTGCAAAATGCAAAAAGCACTAAAAATGCATAGGTGTGAATCCAGCCTTAGACCCCTTTCCCACTGAGGCGCTTTACAGGTGCTACAGCGCTAAAAATAGCGCCTGCAAAGTGCCTCTTCTGTCACTCCAATGTGAAAGCCTGAGGGCTTTCACACTGGAGCAGTGCACTGGCAAGATGTCAAAAAAAGTCCTGCAAGCTGCTTCTTCTTCTTCTATATACCACTCCTAAAGTGCCCCTGCCCATTGAAATCAATGAGCAGTGCCGCCGAAGCACCCGCAAAGGGCACTTTTAACCCATTTTCAGCCACTAGCAGGGGTTAAAAGTGACCGAAAAGCGCTGCTAAAATGATGGTAAAGCGACGCTAAAAATAGCGTTGCTTTACAACCGACTAACAGACATTGATACTAAAAATGCTTTTTTTTTTAAATCCTGCCCAAACTACATATACTGACCATGACTTTTGAGCTTTACTTGACCCAAACACTAACCCTGGCACTGACCTAGATCAAACCTTGACCTAGCTAATATTTATTATTATTATTATTATTATTTTTGTTTTACACACAATGTACAATGTATCTTTCCTCTCCATTCACAGATAGAGAAACACAGGGGCAGACTTCACATACCGGGCACTTTCACCCCTACCTGCCCAGGAAAATGTTCAGCTTTCAGCACTGTTGCACTTCGAATGACAATTGCGTGGTCATGCTACACTGTAAGCAAACAATATTTTTATCATTTTGTTCCCACAAATAGAGCTTTATTTTGGTGGTATTTGATAACCTCTGGGGTTTTTATTTTTTGCTAAACAAACTAAAAAAGTTTTTCTTTGTTTCTGTATTTTGTTTTCTCCTTCACTGACGGGCACTGATGAGCACCAATAGGCAGCACTGATATGCACCACTGATGGGTACTGATAGTCGGCACTGATGGGCACTGACTGGTGGCTGTGAGGGGCACTGGCAGGCATGGGTAGCACTGATGATGAGGTGCTGACAGGTTTCATTGCTGGGCACTGTGATGGGCACTGACTGGCACTGTGGTGGGCACTAATTGGCACTGATATGGGCACTGATTGACACTTTGTTGGGTACTGACAGGCAATCCTGAGGGAGCACTGACTGGCAGCTTATGGGTACTTTTTGTCAGCTGTGATGGCACATCTGATGGGGCTGTGCTGATAATCAAAAGCTCCATCGCATTTTTCCTGTCGGGAAAACCAGCCTTGTGTAGGGGGAGAGACTGACCAAGCAGGTTCTCGGCTTTCCCTTCAGGATTTCCAACAGGAACTTTTCCCATCGGAAATCCTTCACGTGTGTATGGGGCAATACCCATAGCTAGAGGAGACTTTTATGCTCACAGGTTTGTTATATCATATATGATTGAGAAGGTAGCATGGGGCTCTGCCTTCTATTTTGCACAGGGCCCAGAACAGTTTAACTACACCTCTTTTTTTAAAAGAACTATTACTTGAATTGTCACTTTTTTATGTGGTCTTTTTATTATGCTAGGTGAAAGCTATGTCAGATACTCTGTCCCAGCTCCAGTTACTCCACACTTGTCACAGCTTTATCTTAGCAAGCATTTCTTTTTTTGACACTGAAGTTGAAGAGATAATCCATGAATCTGAAACCCTTGACATTCTGGTAAGCCAATGCTAATGAATAAGGTGTTAAGCGCATTTTAAACTTACTTTATTTTATGTTAAAATTACACCATTGGTCAATGTCAAATGTGCTTCTATAAATCAACATTGCAATTTATAAAAGATATATAGGTACAAGATTCCATGTTTCTCAGTTTTGGGTGAATGAAATGTGGGGTTGATTTATTAAAATTGGAAAGTGCAAAATCTGGTGCAGCTGTGCATGGTAGCCAATCAGATTCTAACGTTAGCTTGTTCAGTTAAGTTTTGACAATAAAACCTGAAGCTGATTGCTTTCTATGCAGAGCTGCACCAGATTTTGCACTCTCCGGTTTTAGTAAATCAACACCACAACACTCACCCCGTTTTTTGATAATGGTTAGTATCAAAACTTTGCGTCATCTCACAGTCTGTTCCTGGTGTCCTCATAGCAATAACCCAGCATGAGGATCTCTGCATTCAATGCATAATAATTTTAGTTGTAATACCTACAACAGTTGATTATATCTCAGTCACATGTCTACCGCTCTCCCTTAGTTTCCAGCTTCAGCTGGGTTTTAATTTTGTATGTACATGGTACAGTATTCATGCTCTTACATGTGCACTGTCAACACAGACAGCATGACGATGATGTACTTCTAAAGATCTGAGGTGTGTCCATGACTTCCTGGGCTAAAAGGAAGGGGTTTGACAAAGCTGGGTGTCCTTTAAGTAGGACGTTTGCAGCAGCTAATGATATATCAGGACTTGATTCCACACAGTTACCATAGCTGGAAGTGGAGTTAGTCTTTAGGTTAGGATGAAATCACAGAAATTGGCATGAAATCAAGAGAGCTAAGTTATAACTGCAGAGAAATGGAAGGAACCATAATATCTGCTGGAAATCCCTCCTACTATCACTGAGAGTTGTAACAATCTACCAGATGATTGACCACAGCTACATTCAAAATGAAAAAAACATTTGGAAAAAAAACAAACATATGCTCTAAAAGCTAATTGTAAGTTAAAGTGGTTGTAAAGGAACACATTTTTTTTCATAATAAGCATCCTTTACCTGCAGACATTCTTATTTTCACT
The DNA here is from genome assembly GCA_029574335.1 of Rana kukunoris. Taxonomy (NCBI): domain Eukaryota; kingdom Metazoa; phylum Chordata; class Amphibia; order Anura; family Ranidae; genus Rana; species Rana kukunoris. The sequence goes on along the minus strand of CM056058.1, from coordinate 91,539,363 downwards.
TCCTCATTGTTCGTTTTTTGCTCTATTTCTTCTCTGTTCTGTTTACTTCCTGCTTGTCTGATTGTTACTCACCACCGTGAAGGGAGGTTTTACTGCGGTGGTCAGTGACGTGCTCGCCCCCTCCTGGGAACTACATCTGTGCGACAGGACACTCTCTATGTGTTAGAGACTTCAAGGAGGTGTGAATTACTGGGCGTGCCGCAATGCATACTGGGAAATGTAGTTCTTACATGAACGAGCGCCGCAAACCAGGAAGTGAATGAGAGAACAGAAACTAGAATGCCGGAGGTGATATAGATAAAGGAATTTAATAGGTAGTTACTCGTTTTTTAACAGAATCATTACACTATTCTGTCTGTCTACCTTGCAGACATTAATTTTAGGCAAACATTTATTTTCCTTTACAACTCCTTTAAAAAAAAATTGTTAATTTTACACATTTAACATGCTAAGTATGTAGAGCACCAGTTCTCTACTCTTTCACCCTCAAGAAGATTTCAAAATCAATTTTCAGCTTTTAGACAAGCTCTTCTAAAATTAATTCATCAGGGGTCAGTGGGAGTATGCCCCTTACAATGGTACTCAGTGAGAAGACTATTACTCTTACAATGGTGGCATTGGACACAAATCAAATAAGGGGTTATTTAGGCAGCGCCCAAGAAACTCCTAGAAACCCCTGAAGGAATCTTAGGATTCCATAGAACACTGGTTGAGAATGACTGATGTAGAGAGTTGTTCAAATACCTTACAGAGCTTAAAGGGTAAGTAAACCCTCCTATCGTTTTCAGCCAAGGAAGCTGCCATCTTTGCCTTTGTTTCATCTACAACTGCTATGATGCTGCACATGTGACCAGTTATGACACCAGCCATTGGATGGTTTGACAGTTTGGTTGGGAGCACAACCAATGGGAGTGTTCAGTTTAATTTCTGACACGTGCCGGAAATGAAACTGTTTTATGGATGGGTTTACTTCCGCTTTAAATTGCAGTTCAGGATTGGCCAGTGTGCTGCTTCCTGAGTCTTAGCAAACATCACCCATTTTGTATATACAGTAGGAAGATAGGGTTTGTGATGTACTGGCAGGTTGGGGTGAAGCTGTCTGATTGCTAAGGCTCAGGACTGGTTCCAAACTAGTATTTAGGCTACATGGTGATGATTTGCATATTATTTCTGTATGTCAGGCTTCACACAACAATTAAATCACATTTGTTTGAGGGGGATTTAGAACCTCTGTCAGGTTTTTGGATGTCTGTGTCCACCAAGAAGGGAGGGGAAATAGTGGAAAACAGACAGAAAGGGAAAAGAACAGAAAGGGAAAACAATTCTTACACAGGTCTACTCTTATAGAATATGTTGATTAGAGTTGGGCTTCAGGCTTTGAGCTAATACATGGCAGAACCTGCCTGTCCAGTATGTCCTCCAGTCATTGCTATAGTCAATAACTCTACCCTATTTCCCTTTTTCATTAATATGTGATCTGAGAAGGCAAGGTCTGTAAAATATTTGACACAACAGTGCCTATCAACAGGCATAGTGAATACAACATACCCGTATGTCACAGAATTTGAGTAAGTAAATGTGAAGGGAACTTCACCCAGAGTACGTTTTTCAAACTTCAATATCATTCAAAGCATTAGCAGTAGGCCAGAAATTTAAATACAATGTGAAAATGAATATATGATTTTACATTTTGACATAGACATCATTTAAGAATTCACATGTCCACTTTTAAATTTAACCAAATCAAAAATGCAGCGAACACCTATCTCTCCAATATGTCTTGATCAAAATCTACCAAACTAGAACTCTTCCAGTGTTCTTAATCACCACTGTTGGATACCACAAAATGCAATCTCCCATCTCTCAACAGTATCCCCAGTTGAGAGGGGTGAAATCTGACCACATGGCTGCAGACCATGCTTTGTTATCCACACTAATCTGGACAAATAAAAAAGTCAAGAAATTACCTTTTTTTTCAGGCTACAGTAACAAGGCCATGTGAATCAATTTGCCCCATAAGTACAGTTATCCCTAAAGAATGTTCAGATGTATACATATATATTTAGTGTTTTAAATAAAGTAAGGAATGTTTAAGGGCCAAAACAAGCTTTTGCAATCAGGTGTGTTCTGGTAGCGTGCATGTGTTGGCACATTGAGGTGACATTTATTTTGAATGGCACTCCAGCGCCGTAAGGCACTGGAGCTTTAAAGAGACAGAGATTGCCTCTCCAGGCAGGTCTTGTTGGGTGCAATCTTCTTCTCAGGAACTGAGGGTGCTAGCAATGCACATGGCAAATAAGAACAAAAGATGATCAGGACAGCCGCACTCCAATCCAACGTAACTTTAATGTAAAAAAATGGAAACAGGTACTACAAGTCACAGCAACGGAACCTAGGACAGCTAAAGCGTTTCACACTAACTTCAGTGTTTACTCATAGCTTAAACACATACAACTACTGTGCATTGGGGAGTGCTGTGTCCAAAAAAAAGATGTTCTTTGTTTGTTATAGTCCTATGGCAACCTATGAATATGAATAGACTGCCTTAAGGCTGCGTACACACGAGGAGATATGTCCGATGGACCGTTTTCATCGGACATGTCTCCTGGGAGATTTTGGTCTGATGTGTGTACACACGATCAAACCAAAATCCCCGCGGACAGACAGCGCAGTGACGTGGCGGTGACATTGACGCCGCCACGTCACCAAACCAGGAAGTAAAATGCTTCCACGCATGCGGGTCTGCGGACCAGTTTCAGCAGATATGTTCGATCGTGTGTACGCGGCCTTACACAATGCAGGTTAACATGGAACACAACATGGATTATATTCCTATGCATTGGAAACCCATGAATACAAATAGACTGCCTTAACACAATGCAGGTCAACATGTGACACAACATGCATTAACGTTCATAACCTGAGAATTGTAAATGGGCCATTAGACATTTGTCAGGTTACTTCTGTATGTGTCCCCTTGGGAAGAATTCCCTTTATTTTCTAAGCGATTCATTAGAAGATGAGAGGAAATCTCCCCAAAGTGGGAGGAAATCCACTCTTAGGCGATTGTTCTGGTGAAAACTGTAACAATTTGGATTTCAAATCACTTTTTTCACAAGAAGGTTTAGCGAGGGTAAGTTGTCTTAGCAAGGGTAAAATAGTAATAAAATTCTGGTCAAGCAAAAAAGATTTGCTTTTTAATTCACTTTAAATATTCATTCTAACACTAAGGCTAACACTAAGGCTTGGTTCCTCCGCATCCAAATCGCATGACAGGAGATTGTGACCGGCTCTCACATATCTCCATTGCGGCTGCAAAGTGGCTTTCACGGGAGTACTGTGCGTCTTTGGCTCAGTTTCAGAGCCTAATTCAGGCAGAAATTCAGCCCTGATTTGTCCCTGAAATGAAGAACAGGGACGCACCGGACCCCTGCTGTGAGCCGCATCCATCAGAGGTGTGAACCAAGCCTAAAAGCTGTATAAAGTTGGGATCTCTGGATCCATCAAATAATAGTTCAACATGGTTGTGCCAAGAAGAGCAAGAGATTTTTACATAGTAATTTAAGGAAAAACGTATCTAGTTCATTGTCCATCTAGTCCATTTTGTTTTCAACTCTACACAGTAAAACTGTGTGTGAGAGTATTTTGGTGTGAGAGTATTTTGCAAGACAAGCAAAATGTTTTAATACATTTTTTCTTGATATACAAGCGATGTCTTGATATAAGAGTAGCGTCATGTCACAACTGAGTATTAAAAAGAAGAGAGGGGCCTCTAAGGGCCATTTCACACTGGTGCGTTTTTGCCGCGTTTTTGCAGCGTTTTCGCGATAAAAATAGCGCTATTAAAACGCCCCCATGCCCCCCTCCATTGAAATGAATTAAAAACGCGGTAAAAACGCGGTAAAAACGCGTTAAAACGCGGTAAAATCGCGGTAAAATCTCAGTGTTTTTACCGCGATTTTACCGCGTTTTACCGCGTTTTTACAGCGTTTTTACCGCGTTTTTAATTCATTTCAATGGAGGGGGCATGGGGGGCGTTTTAATAGCGCTATTTTTAGCGCAAAAACGCGGCAAAAACGCGGCAAAAACACACCAGTGTGAAATGGCCCTAAGTGTAGCAATACGGTTACATTTAGGCCCCTTTCACATTGAGGCGTGGAGCCGCGGTGACGGTATAGCCGCGCTATTTGTAGCGCCGCTATACCGTCGTGTTTACCGCGATATTCGGGCGCTAGCGGTGAGGTTTTAACCCCCGCTAGCGGCCGAAAAAGGGTTAATACCGCCCGCGTTGCGGGCGGTGTTACCGCGCTATTACCGCGGTTTCCCATTGATTCCAATGGGAAGGCGCGCTATAGGAGCGGTGAACACACCGCTCCTATACCGCGGTAAAGATGCGGCTAGCAGGACTTTTGGAGCGTTCCTGCTAGCGCACCGCTTCAGTGTGAAAGCCTTCGGGCTTTCACATTGAACACTACAGGGCATGATTTTTCATGCGGTATAGCAGCGCTATTTTTAGCGCTGTACCGCATGAAAAACGCCTCAATGTGAAAGGGGCCTTAATGAAGGTACAACATTTAGCAACTTATTGCTACACTTATACCACATACACACGATAGGTTTGTCTGATGAAAAAGGTCTGATGGACCGTTTTCATCAGACAAACTGATCGAGTGTGGGCCCCATCGTTTTTTTTATCCATCGGTTAAAAAACTAGGAACTTGTTTTAAAATTATCTGATGGTTAAAAAACTGATAGAAAAAAAAGATCATCTGTGGGCACGTCCATCGGTAAAAAATCCATGCATGCTCAGAATCAAGTTGACGCATGCTTGGAAGCATTGAACTTCATTTTTCTCAGCACGTCGTTGTGTTTTACGTCACCGCGTTCTGACACAATCGTTTTTTTAACTGATGGTGTGTAGGCACGACTGATGAAAGTCAGCTTCTTCGGATATCTGATGAAAAAATCCATCAGTCCGTTTTCATCGGTCGTGTGTACAGGGCATTAGCGGTGCCTCTCTTCTCTTTTATACCCTGTTAAAAAAAATGCTTTGATATACAAGTGCTTTGGATTACAAGCATGTTCCTAGAATGAATTATGCTCGCAGACCAAGGTTTTACTGTATTGCAAAACTGGCTTGTTAGCATACTTTAGAAAGGCCTCTGCCTTAAACCAGCTCTCAGCATTATAAACGTGTATCTGATAATGTATCACAACATTTTGTTAGTACCAAGGAACCTGGAGTCCTATAGCATGTTGCTAAGCTCCAGCAATCAAAGAATGCTAGCCCAAAGTTCTGCTCATGGCCAAACTATGACAAGACAATGGAAACAAAATATTTGTGTACTATTCCACTTAATGTAGTATTTGGGGCTAACAATCAATCACGTTGAATACATTTTCAATTAATTCAATGATCCTAATTGGTGCTTGCAGCCAATAAGAGATTTTAGAGTTCACAATTCCACCAGTCAAATGCCAGTGTTTTCAGACTACCATTCGAGTGTGCTTGATAAATCCTGTGAATGTATAACCTGCTTCTGTTAAGAAACCAAAAATAGTCAAAAAATGAACCTACTTATTAAATTCATATAGGCAGCTACTTCAGAATTTGATGATGAAATAATAAAGATTAAAGTGAATCTATTATGGAAATGTGAGAGCCGGTTCACACTGGGGCGACTCGTCAGGCGACTCAGCCGCCTGACAAGTCGCGTCCCATTCTATTCACCAGAACCGTTCTAATAGGAGTGACGCAAGTCGCTCCGACTTAGGAAAAAGGTTCTTGTACGACTTTGGGGGCGACTCGGGGAGATTTGCATTGACTTCTATAAAGAAGTCATTTTGCTAATCGCCTCTGAAGTCGTCTTCAGGATGACTTGCCGAGTCGCCCCTGAAGTCGTGCCGCCCCAGTGTGAACCGGCTCTCAGGATGACTTATTTACTATTTCCCTCCACCCGCCAATAAATACCACAAAGTTAAAAATATTGAGAGAAAAAAAAAAATACCTACTAAGTGTAATGTGAGTATATTTGACTTTTATCACATTTTTTTTTTTAATTATAACATTGCATTCTTAATACTAAATGTATATGATATACAGTACATATCACATTATCCTACATATCCTAAAAGTAAGTTGTTTATTACTTTAAAGGAAACCTGTAAGGATAAAAGCACAGGGGCTGCCATTCCTGACTTGATTTTAAATAGACTGTCCTTGCTTTCTCAATTAGTGAGTGACTTCACTGGTTACATGCTTGTTCCAGGTGACAGCCCCAAAGCCTAAATCTTTATAAGTGAAGTCTACAATGACAGCTCCTACCTTTTTCCCTTTGTACGTTTGTGTTAAGGTGTTGTGGGTGGAGACATGTAACTCATACTTCCGTGTCTCAGTAGTCAACTGTGAAAGCAGAATTGGTGTAACCAAAAAATCGTTACGTTACAAAACAACATTGCCTTGTTAAAACTAAATGTATTTGCATATAACCACTTTCCTTTCTACAAACATTTTTGGTGGTTTGTTCCGTTAAAGATTTGTAATAGAGACATGTAAATTGTAGTTTCATAACCTAAAGGTCAGTTGCAAATTAAGAATCGCTGGTTAATAGAGAAGGTTTGTCCTAATATGTACAGTACAGTATTATTAATCCAATTAGTATTCCACTGCTTGCCGCTTTTTGGTGGGAGCTATAATATACAGTAAATATGAATTAGAAATGAAAATAAAAAAAACTTAATTAAGTGGTAGAGAATAAAATGATAACACTTACCGGTAAAGACAGATCCCTTTCATCCCGGAATTCAGGTAGTGTTTCTAAGCAGAAGATGACTATGGAGATAAGGATGACCATAACAGAAATAATGGCAATGATTCGGGCTGCAGATGAACTGTCTGGGTGTTCAAACAGGAGCCACACTTGCTTCATGAACTCACATTCCGGAAGAAGTCTCTCCTCTTCTTTTGGAAAGCCTTCATCTTCCCTAAATTTACTGATCACATCATCTCCAAGCTGGTAAAACATCAGCTCCTCCATAAAGACATCTAGGGGAACATTGGCAGGCCGACGTATTCGACCTCCTGATTGGTAAAAATAAAGTATTGAGTCAAAACATGGGCGATTTCGATCAAAGAAGTACTCGTTCCTTAAGGGATCAAAAAAACGCATTCTTTGCCTTGGGTCTCCCAACAAGGTATCGGGAAACCGGCTTAGTGTCCTTATCTGGGTCTCAAACCTCAACCCCGAGACGTTGATCACAACCCGCTCACAGCAGTCTTTCTGGCGACAGAGTTCATACTTCTTCTCATGGGGGACTATCATGAGATTGGAACCCCCAAACACTTCCTCCCCGTTCTCCATGACTAAGCGCAAACTACGATCCTCAGGGTAGTCTCAACCCCAACGATTTCTCCATAGTCCCCCAAGTCCTGGTTTTCTATAGTCTTCTTGTTTCAAAGTTTTCACATTCTCTTTTTTCAAATGCTTTACTTTCCTATCTTCAGATGGTAGTGTCTGTCAAAATGTTCTTTCTCCTCAGTAAGGAGGGATGAGTTTACAGATCTTGTTTGATTAACTTTGCCGTAAAAGTTTATCTTTCCAACTTTTCAAACTTCTCTTATAAAGTTCCAGAGGAGATTTCTTTCAGGCACTGAGCTTACGTACCAGCCTTCTCTCTCAAGCCTTTTCTCTCTGTTTTGTGATTGTGACTGCCCTGCTCTAGGGATTAACGTTATGTCACATTCTCTCTCGTTCTCTCTCTCTGTCTGTATACTTCTTTCCAGACCTTCATACCAATAGCAGCACTTCACTCTGTGCTGTAAACACACACGCTGAGCTCAAGGTATCGAGTTCTCTTAACTGCATAAGCTAACAGTTCCATGCAAAATAAAAATACACATCTGAGGCTCCTCCCTTTGCTAATGTCCAGGAACTCGCTGAAGGCTGTAGGTCAGCCCGGCCCAAAGAGCATCACTGTGCAGCCACTAAAAATAATATCTTGCTAGCCAGTCTTCTTATAGCAGACTGCTGGTGAGGTGTTAGACTACTTTCAATAGTCCTATGATTCCAATACATGGGACATGTTGCTGGAAAACAATACATGCAATATATTATCTTGGAAGGTCATGGTGCACTACAAACCCATAATGACATACCATATTTGTGCATAATATCAAGTGTATCTAAAGCCAACATTTTTTTTTTTTTTTCCCATTTTGAGTGGTGGGTTAGAACCTTTGTCATGTGTCTATTGCGGTCTGTGTCCCTAATATGAATATAGGGGAATTAGGGGAAATCACTTTGGGGAGGTTTCCTCTTAATTCCTGTTGTATGTACACATTTGGAAGTAGATAGAAATCCCTCCAATGGAACAAATAACACAACCCCCCAGAAGAACAAAAAAACAAATGAGTACTACTATTTCCTACTTTATCTAAAATGAGAACGTTATTGCTTTGGGTATACTTTAATTAACTGATTTAAATAATACAAATTTTCAAAACTCTTCCAAAATATATTGAAGAAAATTACATGATCCAAAGTTCATGAGAAAGTACAACAGACTGATATTCCGTTTCTATTAGATGTCAGGGGGGTTTAACCACTTCAGCCCCAAAATGTTTTACCCCCTTAATGACCAAACCATGTCTTACAATACGGCACTGCGTTACTTTAACTGACAATTAACCGACACTGTAACCAAATAAAATTGATGTCCTTTTTTTCCCACAAATATAGCTTTCTTTCGGTGGTATTTGATCACCTCTGCGGTTTTTATTTTTTTATAGCTATAAACAAAAAAGGACAGACAATTAATATATATATATATATATATATATATATATATATATATATATATATATATATATTATCAATTTAGGCCAATATGTATTCTGCTACATATTTTTGCAAAACAAATATCCCAATAAGCGTATATTGACTGGTTTGCACAAAGGTTATCGCACCTACAAATGATGGCATATTTTTTAAGGCGTTTTTATTTACTTCTTATTTTACTAGTAATGGCGGTGATCAGCGATTTTTAGGGGGACTGCGACATTGCTGGAAACAGAAATAAGACATCTGACACTTTTGAAACTTTTTTGGGAACCAGTGACAGTATTACAGTGAACAGTGCTAAAAATATGCACTGTTATTGTACTAATGACACTGGCAGGGAAGGGGATAACACCTGGGGCGATCAAAGGGTTAAGTGTGTCCCTAGGGGGTACTTACTGTGTGGGGATGGACTCAATGGATGAACATAGAGATCCATGTTCCTGCTTAACAGGAACACGTGATCACTATGTTCTTCCCTGTCAGAAAGGGGATTGCCGTTCTGCCTCTCTGGCCAATCAGTGCGCGCACATGCACCCCAGGTACGTCGTTTCGAGCAATAGAGCTGACCTGCTGCAGTATATGTAATGTGGCTGATCGGCAAGTGGTTAAATGTTTCAAACAAATGGACCTTGCGCCCACCTATAACTAGGCTTCACATCAAGGAGCACATGGAAGAACAACGCATGTAAAACAAAGCCAGAGAAAATTCCCAGCTCAACTCACCAATAAGTCTGCTTACCAACTAAATTAATTTGTCTAACAGTATGCGTTAAAAGCAGGGGTTTAGTTAGCACACATTTGCAAAATACATGCGTAATCTGCAGAGCCACTTCATGGCACCTCATTATTATCTGCAGTCCTAAATCTTGTAAATTTATGAGAGTCTCCACAGTGGAAGCACATGCATTCTAATGGATAGATAGAGAGTAGGTGAACCCATGAGGCAGCCCATCCCACCTGAAAGACACAGGGGCACCCAGCACATTGGCAGCAAAGTTGTCCAGTGTGTCCCCTCACCAATATTACATTAGTAACAAACAAATGGCCCCTGCCCCCACCTATAACTGGCCTTCACAGCAAGGAGCACATGGAAGGTCAAATACATGCAAAACAAAACCAGAGAAAATTCCCAGCTCAACTCACCAACCAGTCTGCCTACCAACCAAATTAACCTGACCAACATTATGGGGTTGATTTACTAAAGGGAAATCAACTCTGCACTACAAGTGCACTGCACGTGCACTTGAAAGTGCACTTGTAAGTGCAGTTGCTGTATATCGCTGTAAATCTGAGGTGAAGCTCTGAAATTAGGAGAAGCTCTGCTAATTTTATTATCCAATCATGTGCAAGCAAAAATGGTGCTTTTTATTTTCCTTGCATGTCCCCCTCAGATCTACAGTGACTGCACTTCCAAGTTCACAGCAAGTGCACTTTCAAGTGCACTTGCAGTGTATTTGTAGTGCAAAGTGGATTTGCCTTTCGTAAATAACCCCCCATGTGTTAAAAACAGGGGTTTAGTTAGTAAATGTGTGGTGGCCCTTTTCTACCTGTTGTTTTTTTTAAGAAACTTTATTACAATACCATGGGGGTTATTTACGAAAGGCAAATCCACTTTGCACTACAAGTGCAAACTACAAGTGCAAAGTGCAGATTGAAATTGCACTGAAAGTGCACCTGGAAGTGCAGTCACTGTAGATCTGAGGGGGACATGCAAGGAAAATAAAAAACAGCATTTTACCTTGCACATGATTGGATGATAAAATCAGCAGAGCTTCCCCTCATTTCAGATCTACTCCTCACATTTACAGCGACTTCACTTCCAAGTACACTTTCAGTGCAATTTCTAGTGCACTTTGCACTTGCAGTTTGCAATTGTAGTGCAAAGTGGATTTTTCTTTTGTAAATAACCCCCAATGTGTTTGGCCAGCCATACCTGGATTAAAATTCGATGTGTAGGGACAATGGTTGGACAGAAGTCAGTCTACCAATCGACTTCTTTACAACCACCCTGTCTGTTTTTTCCTAAATGACTAGTGCCACCGTCACTGATCATTGTATTCTGATGGCTGGGAAAACGCAATGCATTCAGAACACAATAGCTCAGCGGAAGCGATTCCCCCACCCACCTTAACCACTTCACCCCCGGACCATATTGCTGCCCAATGACCAGAGCACTTTTTGTGATTCGGCACTGCGTCGATTTAACTGACAATTGCGCAGTCGTGCGACGTGGCTCCCAAACAAAATTGGCGTCCTTTTTTTCCCACAAATAGATCTGTCTTTTGGTGGTATTTGATCATCTCTGCGGTTTTTATTTTTTTGCGCTATAAACAAAAATAGAGCGACAATTTTGAAAAAAATTCAATATTTTTTACTTTTTGCTATAATAAATATCCCCCAAAAATATATAAAACATTTTTTTTCCTCAGTTTAGGTCGATACGTATTCTTCTACATATTTTTTGTAAAAAAAATCATAATAAACGTTTATTGATTGGTTTGCGCAAAAGTTATAGGCCCAGATTCAGGTACATCTGCGCATTATTGGACCGGCGTAGCGCACCGCCTTTACGTTAGACTTGCGCAATTTTGCCGCGTAATCACCCTATTCTCGTAGCTTTTGCGCAGGAAATTGCGCATGCGTAACGTTTTTTCAGAGGCGTAAGGCGGAGTAATACAAATTGGGAAGGACGTGGGCGGGTTACATTGAAATGAGCCGTGACCCCATGCAAATGAAGGGCCGGCCGGCTCGCGCATGCGCGCTTGAAGGAGACCATGGTCAGCTCCGCTGTGCGCATGCTCACAACTCGGGAGCGGCGCAATCAGTGAAATTGGAAATGGACTAGGGCAACGTTGTGAACTACGCAAACAGCATAAATAGACACACACAAACGCACTTGCATTGCAAAATTACATCCCTTTGTCCCTTCCCATTTAACCAAGTGCTTTTGTCCTGTTGTTCGTTGCGGTGTGTTTTGTAGTTGTCAGATTAGTGTTCTGTGTGATCAAGTGTTTGTTAGTAGATCTTTGAAAGTGTTTTTTGATAAGTGTTTGAGAGACTGTTTGTTTGATTGATATATTTCTGTTAGTTTGTTTTCCTGCTGTTTTTTTGCTGTTTTTTTTTGTGACTGTTTCTTGCAGAGTAGTTTTCTCTTTGTGTGTGTTCTTGCTTGATTGGTTGTGCTTGTTTTTGTGAGTGAATTTTGTTGACTGGGAGTGATTTTTTTTGGAAGTATGACAGAGAGAAAACGAAAGCTCAATTTTACAGTTGGGGAAAAACAAATTCTTGCCCGGGCCATTAGCGAGTATGGGCGTTTCCTCCACGGCCCGGACAGTGCCAACACCACCCCGGCCAGGAGGAGGGAGATTTTGGATAGGATCACTGAGCAGGTCAATTCAGCGGGGCAGGGGGAGACACGGACCCGGTCTGGGATTGACAAAAAAATCAATGACCTCCGGCGTCTGGTCAAACAGAAGCTGGCCAGAATGCATGCCCATGCCAGGGGCACAGGAGGGGGCCCACCATGCCGTATTAGGCTGACAGCGGAGGAGCGTGCGGTGGCCCTGACCTTTCATCGGCATGAAGTTGAGGGCCTGCCCGGCTTTGACTCAAGTCCGGAGCCCGTGGTGCCAGGTAAGTATTTTTTTTAATATCAGGTGTGTAGCATGTGTGGGGGAGGGGGTGAAAGGGAATATGTGGCAAGTGTGTGGATCCTCCAACCTGTGAATGTTTTGTGTCATCCACAGATGTGCAGGAGGGTGCAGGGCCATCTGGCCTGACCGCACCAACCCCAGGACAGCAGCCTAATGAGGCCCCCCCAACAAGGCCGGAGTCCGCGGAGGAGGTTCAAGAGAAGGAGGAGAATCATGAGGAGGAGGAGAATCATGAGGAGGAGGAGAATCATGAGGAGGAGGAGTCCATGTCAGGCACTGGACGTTTGGTTTTTGAGGACTCTTCCCCTCTGACTGGCAGCAGGCAGCCCTCCCTAAGGGGGAGCCCCCCCCTCCTCCCCCAACATGGCTCCCCTCCCAAGGGCCTCCCCTTCTCCCCGGCCACAAGCATCAGCTGGAGGCAGGATTTCATCCCAGAACACCAGGGGGTTGGCCGATCTCCTGCCCGCCACTCTGAGAAGGGACCAGTTCCTCCAGACCTGCCATCTGGGACAGGTCAGCCAGACATTGGTGCGGATGGAGAAGAGCCTGTCCTCCATCAAGGATACGCTGGGGAACCTGGACTCCCACTCCCGGGCTTTCACAACCTGCCTAAACGACCTGCAGACTACATCAGCAGGCGTTGGGCAGGATGTGAGGGCCCTTACCCAGGCTATCCAGGCCAACACGGCAACACTTGGTGCTGCCCTGGACAGAATAGCCGTGGCCTTGGAGGGCAGGCCGCCAGGTGGGCAGAGATCAGGGACTGCTCCTCCTTCCCCGGTTTTACCCCTCCCCCATGAGTCTCCCCTGAGAAGCCGGGGCCATGGCCAGGGGCGCCCCAGGCGTGGCTCACGTAAAGGGCATTAATTTTTTTTTCCCCCTTTTTTTTTTTTTTGCTGGAAAATTTTTGCTTTTGCAGGTAATTTTTTTTTTTTGGGTTGTGAATGCTGTTTGAATGTGGGGGTGACATTCCTGCCGGAAAAGGGGTGTCACCCTCAATTTTGGTGGAGAAGGGTTCCCCAGGACCAGGGAGAAGTGATCCCCAGGTCCGTGTGAATGGTGTATGAATGTACAGTGACATAATTGGAGCCTTGGCATGGCGTTGCTGCTCACAAGTCCTGCATGGTGGACTGGTGCCAATCCAATTTGATGTGGATGTGGGGTGTGTGTGCTAGGGACCACAGTGGTGTGCATGCATGCATTCTCATTGTGCCATGATTAATGTGCGTGTTTAACGTGCAAAGATGCCCAATGTGAGTTGTCTCCTGGCTGCTCTTCCCTCAGAAGACAGGGTAGCCTCGGTTAGGGGGGGATTGTCTGGTTCAGGGGTCAGGTCATCACGTAGGCCAATCTGCAGGCCCTTTCTTTCTGCGAAGTTGTGCAGCATGCAACATGCACCGATGATCTGGCACACAAAGTTTGGGGAATACAAGAGGGTACCCCCAGACTTATCCAGGCATCGGAAACGTGACTTTAGTAGGCCAAAGGTGCGCTCCACCACTGCTCGTGTTTGGGCATGTGCTTGATTGTATCTTTCCTCTCCTGGGGTTTGGGGGTTCCGGATAGGAGTCATGAGATGGGGTCCCAGTGGATATGCAGAGTCACCTGTAAGGGAAAAGACAGGAGGATGTTAGTCATGCATGTGCCCCTTGTGATTTGTGCATCATGGGAGGGGATAGTCATGCCTGACTCCCATGTCACTCACCAACCAGCCAGGTGTCCCCATACACGTTCTGATCGAATTCCATTCGGATGTGGCATTGATTGTATATGTAGCTGTCATGGCTGGACCCTGGGTGTTTGGCACGGACGTGCCATATGAGGCCTTGGGCATCGACTATCACCTGTACGTTGATGGAATGCCAATGCTTCTGATTGCGGTACATGTGCTCTGTCTCCTGGGGGGGCTGGAGTGCCACATGTGTGCAATCAATGGCCCCCACAGTGCGTGGGAATCTGGCAATTCTGTAGAAATCTGTCATTGCCTTCAGTCGCAGCTCCTCAGTGGTGGGTTTGATGATTTGGTTGGCCATGCGTCTGAGGATTGCAGGGACAACCTGGTGCACACATCTCCTCATGGAGGATTGTGACATCCCAGCCACCACTCCACTTGTACGCTGAAAAGACCCACTGGCAAGGACATGGAGTGTTGCCATGACCTTGACCAGTGGCTGCACTGCATGTGAGCGGTGTGTTGGGCTGGTGATGTCCTCCTGCAGGGTTGTGGTTAATTCCAGGATGACATGAGGGGTGAATCTGAAGATGCGAAACACCTCAGAATCACTCATGCCAAACAGGTCTATGCGGGTGCGGTATATCCTCTCCCGTGCCATCCTCCGTGCCATCCTCCGTGCCCTCATCCTTCTTTGTTCATCTAAAGTCAGTAGTATAGCTATGTGCGACGATGCCCCTGGCATGTTGGCATACAGATTGTTGTGCAACACGTGTGACTGCTGAGCTCCTCACTAACAGTGTTGCTTTATCTAACAAGTAGACTTTTTTTCTCTTTTTAGACCAGCTTTTATATGGTCTAATTTTAGACAGGACATTTTGCTGTTGCGCACACTGCGTCGCCTGCGCTTCCCCAACGTTCTTTTGTGGATCCCCGTAAGTCCCTCATTAGCATATTTGACTAGCAAATCAATGGTCTGTCTAGCGCACTTTTGCGCGGACGGATGCGCCAGTCTAACGAAATTACGCAGAACAAAAAAAATAGATTTTTTGCGTATCTCGTTCTGGGGATGCCGTGCATCGAAACGCACGTGCACATTTCGACTTACGCACGCGCATCTCCTGTTGCGCAGGCGTAATCGCTCTGTGAATCTGGGTCATAGCGTTTACAAAATAGGGGGTAGTTATATGGCATTTTTATTAATATTTTTTTTTTACTAGTAATGGCGGCGATCAGCATTTTTTTTCAGTACTGCGACATTATGGCGGGCACTTTGGACACCTTTGACACATTTGTGGGATCATTGGCATTTTTTTAGCGATCAATGTTATAAAAATGCATTGGATTACTATAAAAATGCCATTGGCAGTGAAGGGGTTAACACTAGGGGGCGGGGGAGGGGTTAAGTGTGTTCCCGGGTGTGTTCTCACTGTATGGGGGCTGGCCTCACTAGGGGAAATCACTGATCTTCTGTTCATACATTGTATGAACAGAAGATCAGCGTTTCCCCCGCTGACAGGACCGGGAGTTTTGTGTTTACACACATAGCTCCCGATTTTGGCTCTGTAACGAGCGATCGCGTGTGCCCGGCGGCGATCGTACCCCCCGGGCACGCGCACGGGACTCGGCCGCGAGCGGGGACGTGCGGACGTATAGCTACAGGCTCTTGCCCAGGAGAGCCACAATCCCGCAGTAATATGACGGCGGGTGGGGCTGAAGCGGTTAAATGTGGGGATGGGGGAAATCGGGTCTTTTTTTTTGTTCAACTCACTAATTGAATGAAAAAAAAAAGACTAATCTATGGGCTGTCTTAAACAGTAACAGTAACTGCACTTAAGCTGGCCATACATTATAGAATTTCCTTTAGATTTACCTTCAACTACGAGTGCAGTGGCTTGCCTGATTGCATACAAATTTTAAGTGTTTAGATTTGACCTCATATTATATAGTTTTGATGCAAAAAAATCTGGCTTCTATGCTTACAAGTGACAGCTTGTTCCCCAACAGCTCCCACAGATCAGATCTCTTGAGTGGCTCCCACTGACTGAAGGAGAGGTACTAGAGCTGGCTGGGTGCTTCAGCTTAATACAGCAACAAAAATAAGATATGTGTAAGATGGTGGAGCTTTTAAGAAGATGGGAAAAGATGGGGCAGTAGAGGGTGATGAGGATACAGAGGTACGCATCTCTGGAAGAAGGCTGAATTCTGCACACTGTGTGTAGCGCACCACTAAACTGTATGCAGCGCACCCCTGAGTACTGCACTGTTTATGTAACACACCCTGAACTTTGAAGTCTGTGTGTAACCCCCTCCCTGAAATCTGCACTCTGTACATAATGCACTCCTAGTATTTAATGACCCTGTGAAGGCCCTCCCACTGTTGAAATCTGAGGGATTGGGGGGGGGGGGGGTTGTGATTGAGTTCTTCTACCTATTTTCTGAGAAAAAAAGCCCTGAAAAGAGGTATAGACTGCAGAGATAAAGACATATTTTTGCCCCAGTACAAATCATTAGTAAGACCTCATCTGGAATATGAAGTTACGTTTTGGGCACCAGTTCACAAAAAAGAAGAACAGAGCTAAGTACTACACCCCAAACGTGCTATGTCCCCAATCATGTACAGTATAAGAAAAATGTTTTTCTCCCATGGGACTTTAGTGCAGCAACAACATTTTAGTCATAAAATCACATATTTATTGTACAAACATAAAAACATATGCATAAAAAAACAATGTTTCTGGTAATGTAATAGAAAGATTTTGCGATAACACAACATACAAAACCCCTGCAGGATAAGGCAAATAATGTTGAAATGAAATATGCCTGAAGTTCCCCAAAGCATTTCAATTGAGCTGTACAGTCTTCCCCGAGGGAATGACAGGTGTAGTAAGTAATTAGAGTCAATCATGTATTACAGAAATTGAGTTTCTTTATGCCACCAGGGAGTGCCTCCCGGCCTAGATGTCCTCACATTAGAGCGCACAAGGAGTCACAAATTATAAAACCACCAAGGGAGGTCCAATGTGCCAGCCCCCACAGCATAATAGACCAGAAACAGCAAAAATAAAAACAACCAGCTGGAGAGGAATGGACTACTGAAAAACTTGCGGCTCTGGTAGGTATTAAGGCAAGAAGTGGTCACAAATACATCTCTTTCCACGCTGGACAAATCATCTCACATGTAGCATGTAGGATGTAGGGCAGTGTACAGAGGTCAGTAGGATGTAGGGCAGTGTACAGAGGTCAGTAGGATGCAGGGCAGTGTACAGAGGTCAGTAGTATGTAGGGCAGTGTACAGAGGTCAGTAGTATGTAGGGCAGTTTAGAGGGGCCAGTAGGGTGTTGGGAAGTGTACAGAGGTCAGTAGGATGTTGGGAAGTGTACAGAGATCAGTAGGATGTTGGGCAGTGTACAGAGGTCAGTAGATGTAGGGCAGTATACAAAGGACAGTGAAATGTAGGGCAGTGTACAGAGGTCAGTAGTAAGCAGAACAGTGTACAGAGGTCAGTAGGATGTTGGGCAGTGTGCAGAGGTTCGTAGTATGTAGAGCAGTGTACAGAGGTCAGTAGTATGTAAGGCAGTGTACAGAGGTTAGTAGGATGTTGAACAGTGTGCAGAAGTCAGTAGGATGTAGGGCAAGTCTACAGAAGTCAGTAGGATGTAGGGCAGTGTACATAGGTCTGTAAGATGTAGGGCAGTGTACATAGGTCAGTAGTAGGTAGTGCAGTGTACAGAGGTTAGTAGTATGTAGGGTAGTGTACAGAGGTCAGTAGGATGTAGAGCAGTGTTTAGATGTCAGTAATACGTAGGGCAGTGTACAGAGGTCGGTAGTAGTTAGGGCAGTGTACAAAGGTTAATAGGATGAAGAGAAGTGTACAGAGTCAGTAGTATGAAGAGCAGTGTATAGGGATCAGTAGGGTACAGTACTGAGGGATCAGGAAGGAATGGTGCAGGGGGGGCCAGGAGGCCACTGTATTGGGGGGCCAGAAGGGCATGGTTTTTGAGGTAAGTAGGGCAGTATACAGAGATCAGTAGTATGTAGAGCAGTGTACAGAGGTCGGTAGGATGCAGGGCAGTGTACAGAGGTCAGTAGTATGTAGGGCAGTGTACAGAGGTCAGTAGTATGTAGGGCAGTTTAGAGGGGCCAGTGGGGTGTTGGGAAGTGTACAGAGGTCAGTAGGATGTTGGAAAGTATACAGAGGTCAGTAGGATGTTGGGAAGTGTACAGAGATCAGTAGGATGTTGGGCAGTGTACAGAGGTCAGTAGATGTAGGGCAGTATACAAAGGACAGTGAAATGTAGGGCAGTGTACAGAGGTCAGTAGTAAGTAGAACAGTGTACAGAGGTCAGTAGGATGTTGGGCGGTGTGCAGAGGTTCGTAGTATGTAGAGCAGTGTACAGAGGTCAGTAGTATGTAAGGCAGTGTACAGAGGTCAGTAGGATGTTGGACAGTGTGCAGAAGTCAGTAGGATGTAGGGCAGTCTACAGAAGTCAGTAGGATGTAGGGCAGTGTACATAGGTCTGTAAGATGTAGGGCAGTGTACATAGGTCAGTAGTAGGTAGTGCAGTGTACAGAGGTCAGTAGTATGTAGGGTAGTGTACAGAGGTCAGTAGGATGTAGAGCAGTGTTTAGATGTGAGTAATACGTAGGGCAGTGTACAGAGGTCAGTAGTAGTTAGGGCAGTGTACAAAGGTTAATAGGATGAAGAGAAGTGTACAGAGGTCAGTAGTATGAAGAGCGGTGTATAGGGATCAGTAGGGTACAGTACTGAGGGATCAGGAAGGAATGGTGCAGGGGGGCCAGGAGGCCACTGTATTGGGGGGCCAGAAGGGCATGGTTTTTGAGGCAAGTAGGGCAGTATACAAAGATCAGTAGTATGTAGGGCAGTGTACAGAGGTCGGTAGATGTAGGGCAGTATACAAAGATCAGTAGAATGTGGGGCAGTGTACAGAGGTCAGTAGTATGTAGGGCAGTGTACAGAGGTGAGCAGTAGCTAGGGCAATGTACAGAGGTTAAAAGAAAGTAGGGCAGTGTACAGAGGTCAGTAGGATGTTGGGAAGTGTACAGAGGTCAGTAGTATGTAGGGCAGTGTACAGAGTTCAGTAGATGTAGCTCAGTGTACAGAGGTCAGTAGATGTAGGGCAGTGTACAAAGATCAGTAGAATGTAGGGCAGTGTAAAGAGGGCTGTAGTATGTAGGGCAGTGTACAGAGGTCAGTAGTATGTAGTATGTACGGTATAGGTCAGTAGGATGTTAAGTGGTGTACAGAGGTTAGTAGGATGTTGGGTGGTGTCCAGAGTTCAGTAGTGTGTAGGGCAGTGTACAGAGGTCAGTAGGATGTAGGGCAGTGTACAGAAGTCAGTAATATGTAGGGCAGTGTACAGAAGTCAGTAGGATGTTGGGCAGTGTACAGAGGTCAGTAGGATGTAGGGCATTGTGTACAGAGGTCAGTAGGATGTAGGATAGTGTACAGAGGTCAGTAATATGTAGGGCAGTGTACAGAAGTCAGTAGGATGTTGGGCAGTGTACAGAGGTCAGTAGGATGTAGGATAGTGTACAGAGGTCAGTAGTATATGGGGCAGTGTACAGAGGTTAGTAGATGTAGGGCAGTGTACAAAGGTCAGTCATACATAGTGCAGTGTACAGAGGTCAGTATTAGGTAGGGCAGTGTACATAGATCAATAGGATGAAGAGAAGTGTACAGAGGTCAGCAGTATTAAGAGCAGTGTATAGGGGTCAGTAGGGCAGAGGACAGGGGTGTCAGGAGGGTATGGTGCAGGGGGGTCAAGAGGGCATGGTACAGGGAGGACAGAAGGGTACAGTACTGAGGGATCAGAAGGGCATGGTGAGGGGAGGGTCAGCAGGCAACAGTATTGGGGGTCAGGAGGGCATGGTTTTGGGTGGTCAGCAGGACATGGTACTAGGCGCTTTAGGGGGCAGAAGGTTTAGGAGGGCTCGGTACTGGGGGAGGTCAGGAGGACAGTACAGGGGTTTAGCAGGGTATGGTATTGGGGAGCTAGGAGGGTATGGTACTGGGGGATAAGAAGGGTACAGTGAAAGGGCACAGGACAGCAGTGTATGGGAGGGCATGGTGCAGGGAATGGTTCAGGGAGGTGAGGAGAGTATAGTATTGGAGGGTCAGGAAGGCACAAAAGTTCTTTACTTTGCAGAGTGGCACATGGAAGCTGTCATGACAGAGCTGTGTGTTCTGATCACCACCGGCCCTCCTCTCCAAGTGTCTTGGATGAATTGCAGGTTGAGGGCCTGTGCGGAGGTGCACACTACAGTTAGTGAAAGAGCTTGAGCAAGGATGCGCAGTCCCTTCTATGTTGTGATCGTTTGGGAGGGAGAGTACTGTATTAATCTGTGTATATTATATTTACCCTTGCACTGTTTCTAATGTTTATGGGATACAATAAGGCATTTATTGTTATGACCTTTGTCAAATAGTTGTTGTAATTGCTTTACTATTCTTGAAATACCAATAAAAAACAATTGAAAAGAAAGAAAGAGCTTGAGCATGTTCGATTACAAGCCTGAACCCTCCAAAGCTATTCTAAGGCTTTCCCCACCCCGCAGCTGCACATATGCAAGGGGCAAGGGCTGTCCCTGCTGGCTTGGATTGATTGAGTGTGCGCATGTGTTGGTCAGAAGTTGTTGGGTAAAAAACAGTGTTGTCAACCTGGGGATCTGTTTGAAATCCATCTGTCACCTGCCCACGGTCAACAGGTGGATCGCGCTCGATGGGTTGCTGACCCCAGCAGTAGAGTCTCTCCTCTGGACTACAGTCCCCACAGTGCATTGCTGCCCGATTCAGTCCTTGAACTCTTCCTTCTCAGCAGTTTCTTCTTCTTGCTGAAATAGCCATTAATCAGTTTCGCAGGGCAACAGCTGAAGCCACTGTTTCTCTCAGGCCTTGTACACACAACCGTTTTCCTCGACAGAATCCATCAAGAAACTTGGTGGCAGAGCTTTTTTTGCAGAGGAAAACGTTCATGTGCATGTTTTTCATCGAGAAAACTGTCCTGGAACTCGATGAGAAAAAAAGAGAACAAGTTCTCTTTTTCTTTGTCTGGAGTCTCAATTTCCTCGTCGTGTTCCTCGTCGGGCTGGTTTTTGACGAGAAACACGTTGGTGTGTATGCTTAGAAACCTGCACATGCTCAGAAGGGTGGCGCCAGTGGAATCAAACTTCCCTTTTATAGTGCCGTCCTACATGTTGTACGTCACCGCGTTTGAGAACGAGGAGATTTCGTCTTGACAGTGTGTATGCAAAGAAAGCTTGTCAAGATTCTCGACAAGCCTGACAATGAACTCGTCGAAAAAAACGATGTTTCATTTACGACGAGTTCCTCGGCCGTGTGTACGAGGCCTCACTCTCACTCTTAGCCACGACCTTGTTGTTACACAGGCAATATGGAAAAAGGGAAAGTGCCTTCTTGGGGAACAATAAAGGAATTTATTTTCCCCCCACCTGAGCAAATTGAACCATGCTTTATAGGTTTTTTTTATTTGCCTTCCTCTGGATCAACCGTGGATATAGGATTCTGTATGGTAGTTTTCTATTTTTTTTTTTTATAAGTTGATCTACATGGACTTGTGTCTTTTTTCAAGCTAACAATATGAGGCCGCGTACACACGACCGAGAAACTCGTCGGGCGAAATACATCGTTTTCCACGTCGAGTTCCTAGTTCGGCAGTTAAAAAACTCGTCGAGACAAATTTTCCCATTGCCCAACGAGGAAATAGAGAACATGCTCTCTTTTTGGCTCGACGAGTTTTTCAACGGGTTTCTTGGCGAAAAGAGTTTCTTGCTGAATTCTGCCGAGAAAACCGGTCATGTGTACGCTGCCTAACTGTGCAACACAGGTATTTTGCTTTGTAGCAGATATCCTTCTTTTCAACATGCTGTGGATAAATAGCTCATGTCAATTTATTTTTGTCAATATGTAATTTGACAAGTCACTGTGTTGTGTATGACACTGCAGATCTATATAGTGTATGTGAATCGCGATTACCGGTTAGAATGTTACATCATGTTCCCAGCCAAAGCTCACTCTAATATGACACACTGGGATTACTGGGCAGTTTGTGCAGTGATTATATGCAACAGTACAAAGTATTAACAAAGAATTAGTTTAGTTGCACATCATAATAGAATTTATCATACTTAGCATCTCTTCTATTCATTCTGTTACTGTACATAAAAACCCAGCACTTTGATTTTGCATAATCCTGTCTGGGAGAACAAAAGATAATGTTTCCGACACACTTCAACTGAAACAATCTACACTGCAATAACAATTTAAGGTCTAAGCCACCATTACCTAACCAGAAGCCATTGAATGTTTGCCAGCAGTTTAACTGATGCTTGTGCAAGTCAAGGAGCTTAAAGGATAAGTTCACTTTAAAAAATATATATAATGTGCATTTTGTTGCAGGATTTATTATATATTTTTTTGCGCCTGTAAAGCAATGCACCGGTGATCAACAGATCGCTGGTGCCATGCAGATCTCCTGCAGATCTGTCAGTGTATCTGTGTGTCCGTATATCCTGTACAGGAGCTCCGTACATGCTGCCAACACAGTTACAGTCAGGAACCGAAAACCTCCTGATGCCTATTTGTGATCGGGAGCTTTCCGATCATCTGATCGCTGTGACACAGAGTTCACATGACTGGAATGCCCAACTCCACCTCTGGCTATTTACTAGTCAAAGGCCTCGTACACACGAGGGGATATGTCCGCTGAAAACGGTCCGATGGACCATTTCAGCAGACATCTCCGCTCGTGTGTATGGGCTAGCGGACAGATTTCTCCACCCGACAGATTTCAAAGCATGCTTTGAAATCTATCCGGTGGGAATCTGTCCGCCCGACATGTCTGCTGGTTAGTACACTTACCAGCAGACATGTCGTCCCCCACCGCCGCCGCGCCGCCGCCGAATGGATTCGGCGCATGCGCGGAAGTGTTTAACTTCCTGGTGCGGTGACGTGGCGGTCAACGTCACCGCCGCGTCACCGCCACGTCACCGCCACGTCACCGCGCCGTCCGGCGGGGAATTTGATCCGATGGTGTGTACACGCAATCGGATCAAACTCCCGATCGGACATATCCGATGGAAATGGTCCGCGGACCGTTTTCATCGGATATGTCCGATCGTGTGTACGAGGCCTTAAAGTTCCAGGAGGCGGTTGGCGGGAAGGGGTTAAACGTGATGACAGGTTTTTATTTCCGTCTGTGACCTCTCAAAAATGTATTTCCTTTACTTCCTGTCCCTTTGATGCCTGTACAAGAATTGGGGGTTCAGTCGTAACTGGGTTTAAGTGAAGAACAGTCATTTATTTCTCATAACCCTTCCCCAGTATACTAAAATACGTCTGCTTCTGTGTCCCTATTAGAGGGATTTCTTATCACTTCCTCTCTCCTGACATAATAAAAATCTCAATGTTGACAGATGACAATAAAAACATGACAGGGGATCTAACCTCTCCCCACTCTGTTCAAGACAAAATAAAATGATTTGCTGGGGTTGAGCTTTAAATGTTGCATGACTGTAGCAACAGCCATGACAATATCAAGGAGAAGACTAGGACAGCAAGTTGTTATGCTTTGTGCTTTCAGCCTGATAACCAGCAAGCAAAAGCTCAGCCAATCTCAAACTCAGCCTAGACAGCCAGCTAGGTGAGGAGAGAAAACCAGTTCGCCAGGCCAGAACTCAAAGCAGCCAGATTGGTCAGAACTCTGCCTGCGATCAACACACTTTGGTACTTAAACATTACTTTATATTGTAGAAATAAAATGATCGTTGAAATTAGGTAGTGTACAGAAATGGCACCACATATGTTTTGGGTTACACATTTCTTCAAGCAGAAAGGTACAGTCTGTCAACAAAGCGCTTTTTCAAAAGCAATATAATATGAGTTTACGGACCACAGAATGCCCGAGGAGCACTTTCTGTTGTGCTGAGATCCCCAAAGGCCTTGCAGTGTATGTGACTGATGATGACAGAGTTCCAAGAAGCTGGCATTAGAGATACCCTGTAAGGGGAAACCTCCTATTTTCCTTCTTGCCAGCTGCCTATCCATAACACTGTTACCTCTCTCTCCCTATCTACTGGTGCTCCAAAAAATGCAGAAACTGCGATTTAAGCATTTCTGTATCATGATGCCTGCCGAAATCTCATTGGATTTCGATATCCAGTATGAGATGGCAGCAGGGGTCAAGTCCTGGGGAAAAAAGTGTGGGAACTCCCACCCAAGATCCACTCCCCCAACAAAAAAAAAAAAATGATACGCTCATATGCATAATTACTAAACCGCATGTTTTTTCTAAATCCTGCGAAAGCTCCCAGGAGACATTGCGGCATCGAGAAAGTGACGGAATACCCACACACTACCCGATGAATCCATATACAGGAAGCGGCCAGTAACAAAGGATTACTAAGGTTTGCCTGCCCCCGACAGTGGCTCGAGCTGGGCTTCGCCGCTTAGTGAAGGATTGGCTCAGGCGGCTCGGCTGCTCTAGTCCTGCAAAGGGAACTGAGTTCCTGCTGTGAAAAAAGTGCAGGAACTCCGTTCCCATGCGTTCCCGCAGGACTTGAGCCCTGGATGGCAGCCTCCTCAAGATGCTTGCCGAAATTTCATTGGATTTCGATATCCAGTATGAGATGGCAGCCTCCTCAAGATGCCTGTCTGCCTGGAGCCCTCTAAAAAGGGACAGATTAGTCCCCAGCAGGCATTTTTTTCTCTGAAAATAGGTGCAGGAACTCGACCATGACCCCTGAAATCCCCTTCTCCCCCACACACACCCTCCATCAAATAGTGGATGTGGTCAAACTTCATAATGGGCATGTCTTAAAGAGCATTAAATACCAGGAGTGAAATACATTCAGAAGGTAGAGTTCAGGGGGGTAGGTTGCACACAGAGTGAAGAGTTCAGGGTTGCGCTACGTGCAGGGTTCAGTGGTACACTACCTACATAGTGCAAAGTTCAGGGGTGAGCTACACAGAGTGCAAAGGTCAGCCTTCTTCCACTGCTGCTTAACACTGCATCCCTGTACACATCTCACTTTCACCCCTCTTCAGCTCTGACCTCTGCATGCAATCCCCCCACCATCTTCCACATGTCCAACTTTTGCTACAGATATACAGTGCTCAGCATAAATGAGTACACCTTTTTTTTTGTAAAACTAAAGCGGTTGTATTGTCCGCTTGGTCATTTTTTACCTACAGGTAAGCCTATAATACGGCTTACCTGCAGCTAAAATGAATATCTCTTAAACCTGTACGGTTTAGGAGATATTCACCTTGCGTGCAGCCGCTGACGTCAAAGTCCATCATATCATGCGTGCGGGAGTGACTTCATCACGGCTCCCGCCATTTACAGCGCCAGAGCCGTGAACCTGGAAAAAACGCTTAGGGAACATGTCAGCTCCCTCAGCGGTGACCAGGCAGACCTGTGGGAGCTTTGTTCTAAGGTGTAAGTATTTCATAATGAGCTAGTATGCACTGTATACTAGCTCATTGTGCCTTTGCCTTACGGGGGGGGGGGCATACAACCGATTTTAGGTTTTATAGAGCATTTGTTTAGCTCATTACATAAAAAAGTAAGGTTAATAATATAACTTAGATTGCAAAATCTTCAGTTTTACTCAAATTAGCTGATGCAAAAAAATTAATACAACCCACAAAATAAAAACTGAGGGGATAGAATGTTACCGCGCTACCAAAGAAATGGGAAAGGGGGGGGTTGTGGAGGGGGGGGGGAGTAGAAAAGGAGTACTGCTGCAGCACTGAAGATGTATCAAACCCAAAGTAAATGTGAAGAATAGGTAGCGCTGCGCTGTGTGAAATAAAATAGGGAGAATAACTCAAACTGATATATGAACATCCAAAACAAATAAACACTTGCTGGTGATGATAATGCAAATAACATCAAATCCAAAATAACAATGGATACAAAGTGCTAAGAGAAACTAAGTTGAAACTTGCGCTGCTATAAGAAATCCCAGAGGCAGCAAAAATACAGCAAAAATACACAACGCAGTGCAGGGGCAGACTGACAACTCAAGATTATGGGGCCCCTGGGCTTACTGATGGCCACCACGCCAGGAGGCAGTGCAGAGACGGGGCAGCGAAAATCTCAGGATTTTCACATCAAAAGCATGTCAGTTTTAGACATATCAGGGACAGATGTAAAAAAAAAACACAGATTTTTACATACAGTCCCTGGTTTTACTGAGCCTGGCAACCCTGATGGGGCCCCCTAGTGGCATGGGGCCCTCGGGCAGTGCCCGAGTGACTCAATGGTCAGTCCGCCCCTGACACACTGTCATGATTGCCCCCTCCATTGGACTATAGTAGAGTCAGGATGCTCTCTATGTTGCAGATAAAGAAAGGATCTGTGTGTTAGTGGGTGTCCTGACTCTCCTGTTGTCCAAGCGAGGGGTCGAGCACAACACTCCACACCAGGGAGAAAGCCTTATGCCACGTACACACGATCACTTTTCGGCATGAAAAAAAAAGAAATGTTTTCAGCATGTCTAAAAAACAAAGTTTTTCCAACTTCATCATTAAAAACTATGTTGCCCACAGACCATCGTTTTTGAAAAATTATGAACAAAGCGCAGTGATGTACAACACGTACGACGGCACTCTAAAGGGGAAGTTCTATTCGCCTTTGGGCTGCTTTTAGCTGATTCCTTGTTAGTAAAAGACAATTCACGCTTTTTTGTCTGTTACAGCGTGATGAATGTGCGATCTCCATTATGAATGGTAGTTTTACCAGAACGAGTGCTACTGTCTCATAACTTGCTTCTGAGCATGCGTGGGTTTAAAACGTCGTTTTAGCCCACACACAATCATTTTTTACAACACAAAAAAACGACATAAAAATTTTAAGCATGTTCCAAATTTTTTTTTTTGTCGTTTTTCAGAAGACAAAAAACGATGTGAAGCCCACACACGATCATTTTAAATGACGTTTTTAAAAATGTAATTTTATTTCATCACAAAAAAACGACCGTGTGTACGCGGCATCACATTACTGTGTGGAGTTGTAGACAGAAGAACAGGAAGTGAGGATTTCTCAGAAGAAATAAGGTCATTTAAAAGCAAAAGGAAAGGATGAGGTAAGTGAAGGAGGACTGCACTAAGGTAAAGGAAGCTATTTAGGGGGAAAAATGTACCTTTACAACCCCTTTAAGTAATGTAATTTTATAATTTTTTTATTGTTAATTAGGAATTTGTTGTCTAAAATTTAGGGTTGCTCCTAAGGCCGCGTACACACGATCGAACATGTCCACTGAAACTGGTCCGCCGACCAGTTTCAGCGGACATATCCGATCGTGTGTACGACCTAGCGGACAGGTTTTTCCAGCGGACAAGTTTTAAAGCATCCAAGGAGACATGTCCGCTGAAACGGTCCGCCGGACATGTTTCAGCGGACATGTCTCCTCGTCTGTACGTGGCCTAAGGCGGCGTACACACGAGGGGATATATCCGCTGAAAACGGTCCGATGGACCGTTTCAGCAGACATCTCCGCTCGTGTGTATGGGCTAGCGGACAGATTTGTCCACCCGACAGATTTCAAAGCATGCTTTGAAATCTATGCGGTGGGGATCTGTCCGCCCGACATGTCTGCTGGTTAGTACACTTACCAGCAGACATGTCGGCCCCCACCGCCGCCGCGCCGCTGCCGAATGGATTCGGCGCAAGCGCGGAAGTGTTTTACTTCCTGGTGCGGTGACGTTGCGGTGACGCGGCGGCGTCAACGTCACCGCCGCGTCACCGCCACGTCACCGCGCCCTCCGGCGGCGGGGAATTTGATCCGATGGTGTGTACACGCCATCGGATCAAACTCCCGATCGGACATATCCGATGGAAATGGTCCGCGGACCGTTTTCATCGGATATATCCGATCGTGTGTACGCCGCCTAAGACTTTCATTGGAGTTTATTCATTTTTGCAACATGGTCTGGAATGAATTTGTTAGGAAAAAAATGTTTTTTTGTGCGTGCAAATTAACAAATCTTGGTTGCAATCAATGGCTCACATTTGTGGGAGCATTTTGTAGTATAGTGTCCCATAGAAAATGTTGATTCTGAAAGAAAAGTAAAGGTTTTGGGGTGTACTCATTTATGCTGAGCCCTCTATATGCCACAGTTTGTGGACTCTATAACCTTCCAACAGACTAAATAATATACACTGAATTGGGTTATTTTTTACCAAAGAAATGTAGCCGTATCCATTTTTTTTGTTTTGTTTATTTAGCAAAAATAAAAAACCCAGTGGTGATAAAATACCACCAAAAGAAAGCTCTATTTGTGTGAAAAAAATGATAGCAATTTCATATAAGTAAATTGTTGCATGACTGACTAATTGTCATCCAACGTGTGACAGAAGCCAGAAGCTGAAAATTGGCCTGGACAGGAAGGATGGGAAAGTGTCTGGTATTGAAGTGGTCAAATAATTCTTTGTAGAAGCCATCAATTCCTTCATTGATCATTTTAAAAACAAAACAGAAGTAATATGTGCTATAAATTCCCCTGAATGTTCTGCAAGTTACAAGGAAGAGTTGCAGTCATGGCAGTTGACATAATTTCACAACTGAAAACTTGGATGACTGCAGATACTTTTTCCCTTTATCTAGAAGAGTTTGTCAGCTAACTGATAAATCACAATTAATTATGTTTGTTAGACTGGTTTTCAGTGACTTTAAAAAAAAAAATGTTGTGAAAATCATTCTTTTGAAAGGCCATATACTAGGGGTGAAGATAAGTGAAATAATATCTCATCTCTAAAAGTATTCAAATATAACAGCTTATTGGCATTACTACAAATGGAGCTCCTGGGGGGGGGGCGTGGCCAGCGCGGCATGTGAACAGACGCAGGTTCACAGAGCTCCGCAGTGATCCTGATCTTACCCGGTTTCCGGCACCCAGAACACCCGGACTTTTGTATCTGCGGGCAGGGGAACGTTCCCTCGTCACTCGGCTGCATCTTACACGCTGCGGGAGGGCACGATGACCCGGGGACAGAAGCAAGACGGCTCAAGGCAGGATTTCCAAGATGGCGCTGCCCCACCATCAGCTCAGAAGGCGCGCGGAGGGGATAAAGGGAAGGAGGGGGTGAGTAAAACCCAGAAAAAGGCCAAAGAAGGCTCCGGAGACCCCCCAAGGACATGAGATATTATGCCCAGAAGCTGACTGAGAAGTCTAGTGTAACAGGCGCGCAGCCTATGGATGAATGTGCCTCCCTCAGTGACATTGAAACGGAGGAGGGGGAGAATGTGCAGGGAGCCGGGGCAATATTGGAACAGGCTGGGAGCAGCTCCAGCCTGCAGGGGGAGGCTAATGACCTGGAGGAGGAGGGGGGGGATCAGCCCACACTTGCTGCCATACTGAAGGCAGTGAATAAATGCACAGCCTCTGTGAATGGCCTGCGTCTCAGATTTGGAAGTTTGGAGGAGGAGGTGTGCCTGATCAGGCATGATATACAGAAGATGAGGGAGAGGACCACGGCCGCGGAGGGGAGGATTAGTGACCTGGAAGACAAGCTACCCCCACTGATTAGAGAGGCCCAGACCACCTCAAGGCTTGCCAGGGCGGTTATTATGCGCGCAGAAGATTTTGAGAACCGTCTTAGGCGCAATAACGTCCGCATAGTTGGATTACCAGAGAAGGTGGAGGGCAGGGACCCCACACAGTTTGTGGAGCAGTGGATGGCTGACGTGTTTGGTAAAGACGCTTTTACACATCTATATGCGGTTGAGAGGGCCCACTAGGCCTCTCCCGCCGGGCAACCCCCCCCGCCCGATCCTGGCCCGCCTATTAAACTACAGAGACAGAGAAATAATACTGAGGCTGGCCAGGGAAAAAAGGAATGTACAATACAACGGCACCCGGGTGTCATTTTATCCGGACTTCTCTGCTGCAGTACAGAAGAGCCGAGCTAGACTTACAGAGATTAAGAAACGCCTGCAGAAGGTGCAGGCCCCATATGCCATGCTGTATCCTGCGAGACTTTGAGTTATTTTGAATGGCCAGGCCCACTTTTTTGAACACCCTGCTGATGCCTCGGACTGGCTGGATGCTAACAAAGGTGCCCTACGACAGGTTAGGAGACCTCCGATGGAAGAGGACTGACATCCTGGTTCAATATCACTGGCCCTGCCTAAGTTGACCCCTCGGCCGAGGGAACTGCCGGAAACATACAACACCCTATTTTTTTGTTCTGCAATGCGAGTTCGGAAATGCTGTTATTAACGCACCCAGCAAAGATGACTGCTGAAGCTGTTAACGTAGGTGTCGATCACCTGGAAGAGTTCAGGGACCTGTTGTCCCACGGCTGCCCGTTGGCACACCAAAGTTTGAGCGTACAGTGGGCCTGCGAGATGTCGGGCGCACACCCCGTACAGGCGAAAGGCCTGCAACGTAAGAGATCCGCGGCTTTTATTGATACACGGCTGTGTATCTCAGTTGGTTACCCAATTTTAGTTCACTCCAGAGCTTTTTACAATTTTTTTTTTTCTTTTCCCCACGGTGGGAGTCTACACTTTTTTACCAGCATTTGGTTTACGGCCCTGCACCTATCACATGCCCAACCGGCCGCTTCGGACACTTCAATTGAGGGGGTGGAGGGTGGACGGGGTGGAGGAGTTTTTTCCCACTTCAGTGATATGCCTCAACCTCCCTGATGGCGGTGGTCACTGTGTTATCATGGAATGTACGGGGACTACAGGACCCGCTGAAGCGGACTATGGTGTCGTCCCTGATGAGGAAGCAACTGCCCGCTATCTGCGCTCTTCAGGAGACTCATTTGACCCCTGACTCTGTGCCTTGTTTGGGATATCGGTGGGTGGGTAGGGCGTATCATTCCACTCACACTTCGTATTCAAGGGGGGTGAGTGTGATGGTGCACAGTTCCTTAGATTACGAGGAACTGAATGCTGATGTGGATGTTGATGGGAGGTATGTTTTTCTGCTATGCAAGCTGTTTGCCTTTAAATGTATCCTTGCTTTTGTATATGTGCCCCCCCCCCCCCCGTACAACAATGAGGTACTGAGGGCATTGGTTCGGTTCCAGTTGCGGTTCCCGGAGGTGCCACTGTTTGCCTTCGGGGACTTCAACTGTTACTTGGATCCTCTCTTGGATAAGCATCCACCGGGTGGGGGAGGGAGGGGGACACGCCGGACGGCCCTGAGAAAACTGGCGGAGGAAGTGGGGTGGAGGGACCCTTGGAGGGCTAGGAATCCTGGAGACAAACAATTTTCATGTTTCTCTAAGAGCTACTCATCCCTGTCTAGGATAGATCTGTGCTTGTGCTCGCATGCTGCTGAGAGATATGTGTTAGAGGTGGCGTATGGTCCGAGAACTGTTTCGGATCATTCTCCACTGCTTGTAACCCTGGGGGTGCGTCCCTCTTCTGCGGTGGCCAAGGCCCCGTGGAAGATGAACGCCTTCTGGCTGAGCCTTTTCCCGTCCCACGAGCATATAGAGGCCCGCATTGAGGAATACTGGCGTATACACACCGGCACTGACAACATAGCGATCACTTGGGAGGCCTTTAAGGCCGTCCTGCGAGGCATATTTATCACAGAGATTCAGGCCATAAAGGCACGGACGAATGCACAAAGAGAGGGGGTGGAGCGGGCGGCGGAGAGGCTGGAGGATACATTCATTGCAGACCCATCTGATACAAATAGGGAGGCGTGGCTTTCGGCGCAGGATGCTCTGTACCGAATCACGACCTCGGGGGCGGAGAGGAAACGCTTTTTCCAAAAAGCGGCATTTTATGAGGAGGGTGAACACACTGGTCGCATGCTAGCAACTATTGCCCACGCCCAGCAGATGTCTCCTTCCATAGGGGCGCTGCGCACTACCGGAGGGAGGGTGACAAACTCCCCCGACCAAGTCCTTGATGAACTAGTTTTACTCCTCTTTGTACGACTCCAGGAGCACACACTCGCTGGACTCTCTGAGAGAATATCTAGACCCGGTGCAACTACCAAAGCTGTCAGCCTCCAATAGGGAGATGCTAGATGCCCCTTTGACCCTGGGCGAATTACAGATGGCGACCAGCGTGTTCCCTAACTCAAAGGCTCCTGGGGACGATGGTCTCCCCGTGGAAATATAAAAGCAATATGGGGAACTGATACTCCCGCACTTGCTGAAGGTGTTTAATGCTGCAAGGGAGGAGGGCACTCTTCCCATATCCATGACCAGTGCAAACATTGTCCTGATTCTGAAACCAGACAAGGATCCGCTTGACCCGGGGTCCTATAGACCGATTTCCCTTTTGCAAAATGATGTAAAGATTCTTGCCAAGGTCCTGGCGGTCAGACTGAATGGGGCCATCTCCACTATCATACATTCTGACCAATCGGGATTTATGCCGCAGAAGGCGACGGCAATAAACTTGAGGAGGCTCTCAATATGCAATCCCGGGCGGATAACATGGGGGACAGAGCCCTGCTGTCTCTCGACGCCCACAAGGCGTTTGACAGCGTTGAATGGGACTTTCTCTGGGCGGTAATGCGGAGGTTTGGGTTTGGAGATGGGTTTGGAGATGGTTTCATTGCTTGGGTCCAGCTCTTATATTCATCCCCGGTAGCGGCGATAAGAGAGGGAGGGAGGGTGTCTCGCACTTTTAAGCTATACAGGGGCACCCGGCAGGGATGCCCACTGTCTCCCCTCCTCTTTGCCCTGGCCATTGAGCCTCTGGCAGCCATGATTCGGACGGATCCTTTGGTGCAGGGCTTCCAATATGGGGACCTGCACGAGAAGATCATGCTATATGCGAACGATACCATGTTGCTTCTGGGGGATACCGCCGGGTCGCTCGCAGAGGCCATGAATGTGGTCCGACGGTTCGGCGAATACTCGGCCCTGACCATTAATTGGACTAAGTCCTCCCTCCTTCTGCTTGATAGACGGCCCCCTCAGCCCATAAGTACAATACAGGACATCCCAGTCTCTGTCTCTTTCCGCTATCTGGGTGTCCAGGTTACCGCATGCCCGCTAGACTATGTCCGCCTCAACCTTACCCCTTACTTAATCGGTGTCGGGATCAGGTCAAGGTTTGGAGTAAATTAAAACTGTCGCCGGTCGGGAGGGTCAACCTGATAAAGATGATCCTTATGCCACAATTGCTATACATACTGCACAACTCCCCAATGGTCATCCCCCTGAAACAGTTTAGAGTCATTAATTCTATTTTCCGCTGACTGATTTGGCTCACGAAGCCCTCTAGGGTTAAACTTGAGCAACTGCAGCGCCAGAAGGAGGCCGGTGGATTGGCATTGCCCAATCCTTGGCTCTACTATTTGGCTTCTCAGGTGCAGCACATTGCGAGAGTGGCGGGCCCTCAACAGGATCTGCAGCTCAATCGGAGGGACCCCTCGGTTCGGCTGCTCAGATTCACGACAGGGGGGGAGGTGATGATGGGACTGGAGGCCTTGCAGTATGCGAAATCTAATAGACGCTTCCCCACATATGCACTTATGCAGAAGATTTGGAACAAAGTTAGGATGCTGCAGGGCGTGACAGGGTTCACTAAATTCAGCCCCATATGGGATAACCTCTACTACCGGGAAATAGCTAAACTACCGTACGGCCTGAAGTGGAAACAGTATGGGGTATCCCTCATGTCGCACATAGTTAGGTCAGGCCAGTTGAGGCCCTTCACTGAGCTCAGGGCTGACTTTCAGCTTCCAGCATCCATGCACTTTTACTACCTGCAACTCAAACACGCATTTGATGCTCAGAGGGAGGCTGATATATGGTCCTTGGACCCGGCTCCAGTCTTTAACTTCCTGTCCGAGGTGTCCACCTGCAAGGGGTTCATATCCAGCTGCTATGCTATGTTATTGAACCTCTTCCTACCGAGTGCCCCTCTCAAGGTGGTGGCTCGGTGGGAGAGGGACGTGGGAGCGTTCAAAGATGAACAGTGGGAAGAGGCCCTGCAGGCGGTTCCCATGTGCTCCCTGAATGTGGCACACAGGCTGTCACAGCTTTACATCCTCTTACGGGTCCATTATACACCAGCCAGGCTTGCGCAAATGGAAATGGGGGTAGACCCCTGCTGCACTAAGTGCTGCAGAGATTATGGCGATCTCATCCACCTTCTGTGGAGATGCCCGAAGCTTCATCGGTATTGGGCAGGGGTGGTTGACACTATTAACGGGGCCTTCCAGGTACAAGTTCCCTTGGAACCCAAGGTTTGCCTGCTGGGGATTACCGGGGACCTCCTAGTGGAGGAGATCCCTAGACAGGCAATAGGCCGGGCCCTGTTTCAGGCCCGCTTAATGATATTGAGGCACTGGAAGGACACTGAACCACCCACGGTGCAGGAATGGATCAGGCAGATGGGAGTCACCTTAAGGCTGGAGAAGGTGGTGTATCAGAGAAGAGGGTCTAGCGGTAAATATGAAAAGTTATGGGCCCAGTGGCTTGATGTTCCGGGGATTGCCCCGATAGATCTTGTGTATGACAGGCTATTTTAGATCTGCAGCGGTCTGGCTCCTGGATACTCGAATGAGTCCGCGGTAGGGGGGGGGTTGTAGGGCTATTTACAACACTGAGTGGCTTTTGATGAAGTGTCATGTTATGTTATGTGTGTACTCTCCCATGGAAAGTCAATTATGATTATGCTCTGGAGTTTTGTAAGCTGTTTTCTTTTTTACATTTGCTCAATAAAAACCTTTGTTTGAGAAAAAACAAATGGAGCTCCTGCTTTCAAAGGCAGTACCAATGGCATTTTAACTTTCTGCCAAGGAGGAGCATGTTTTTTCCTTGGAAATTTTTGAACAAGAGTAGCGTATTGAAAAAATGTGATTAGGAATATTAACAAAATTCACAACCACTCCCTTGAAAAAACATTGTTCGGGGAGTTGATTAGAGAGCTTGAATGGAGAATAGTGATCTTCAAATTCGATACTGAGGTGCATTGGTTCAGCAAAGGAAACGTTTGCTATTTCTTCAAACGGCATCTGCTATCCTTGGTAACATTTCTAAAAAAATGTAAGGATGAAGCATTTGGAGTGATGCTGGGGGATTTAATTGACTTCAATATTTGCCTTTTTGTAGATGTCACTGAAAAACATAAGGTTGAAGTTTAATACACTTATATTTTGCCTTCCCCAGTTTCTCCTCCACCCCCAGTATCAACATGCTACTGACATTTTTAAATAAAATGTTTCCAGTTTCATTACATACCTTATTTTACACCCAGTGGGGTTGATTTACTAAAAACTGAGTGAGAAGTGGAAAGTCTGGTGCAGCGCTGCATAGAAAAAAAGATCTTCCAGGTTTTATTGCCAAAGCTTAATTGAACAAGCTGAAGTTAGAAGCTGATTGTCTCCCATTCTCAGCTGCAATTGATTTTGAGTGCTCCAGTTTTAGTAAATCTACTCCAGTGGATCTTTGTGCTTCTCGATGCAATACAAATTTCACAGCACCTTACTTCAATAGAATTCCCAAAAGCTCACTCGGGATGTAAGCATTGTGCTGGCTCTTGAAAGGAGTAATGCAAAGATCAAAATGTCCTGATGGGTGGATGTCAGTCTGGGGAAATGGGTATTCCTGTACAGGCATTTGCATGCAGACCACCCAGGGTTGCCAACTTTCAGTAAATTTACAGTTTGTAAAATCCATAATTGTTGCATCTGGTAATGAATGTCAGTTACGGACATGCAACCTATATGTCCCTAATTGACAATCAAGGACAGATGCAAAAAGTACAGATTTTACAAACTTTTTATAAATTAACTGAAAGTTGGCAACCCCGAGACCACCCTGGGGAACACGGTTTTATTGAGTCTCGAAAACTGAAGTCTACTGAATGAAAGGGGCAGGCCATGGATAGTAATATTGGGCAAGAAAGGGTTAGACCATGCTAGATGTCCTCAAGCTAGGGAATAGTGCGGGGTCTGACATGCTGCAACTTCTAATGTACACTTTGAAAAGCTCACAGTGTGTAGTGAAATCAGAATAAGACATTTCTGTACTGGAGAGGAGCCTGATCCAATGTGTAAGCCTAATGGTAAAGCTGAGGTTCAGCTCTAACCTGAAAATTCACTGCAAAAATATACATAGCCTGATGGAAAAAGTAAACATTTTTTTTTTGATAATCCTGGCCTTTGACATCGAGAATTGAGATTTAAAGTACTCTCCAAACTTAAAAGAGCAGATAGAAAAATATGTAATACCCTACGAAAGGGACAAATTCCAAACAGAAATGTTGAAGAAGGTATCTGCCTCACTAGAAAAGGAATCACATGAAGTTCAATTTTCTGTTACTGAATTGTATTTCTTTAAAACTTGGCTGTAAAGAGTGCTGCTGATTGAAGAAATGTCTGGTCTGTAGTTTTAAAGTGTAACAGGTCCCCCTCTAATGTGGTAGTCTAGCCTTTAACTTTTAGGGTTGAATACTTGGTGTATGTATGTTAATGTATAGAACAGTTACTTTAGGCCGCGTACACACGATCGGTCAAAACCAATGAAAATGGACTGAAGGTCCGTTTCATTGGTCCAAACCGATCGTGTGTGGGCCCCATCGGTCACTTATTCTTCGGTCAAAAAAAAAAGAGAACTTGCTTTAAAATTTAACCGATGGACGCCTAACCGATAGTCGTGCCTACTAACGATCGGTTTTGACCTATCGGTTAAAAATCCATGCATGCTCAGAATCAAGTTGACGCATGCTTGGAAGCATTGAACTTCATTTTTTTCAGCACGTCGTTGTGTTTTACGTCACCGCGTTCTGACACGATCAGTTTTTTAACTGATTGTGTGTAGGCACATCAGACCATCAGTCAGCCTCATCGGTTAACCGATGAGAACGTTCCTTCAGACCGTTCTTATCGGATGGACTGATCGTGCGTGTGTGGCCTTAGTCTTATTTCTAAAATATATTTTTGGTGGAGAAGGTCAAAGGTACAGGGTAACCACAAAGATAGCAAATTGCATAAGTCAAATCAATTCAATCCATGATTTACATCTATGACTTTGTAAGCGCTGTCAAAGTTGCAATGGATCTTTTTCTTTATCTACTCAATTAGGCCCTATAACAGCCATAGATACCTTGATTTGTAAGCAGTGAACTGTGCAATGCCCAAGCAGCAGCGTCAACCCAGCTCTGCTTGGACAGAAAATTACATTGGAGATGTTTCCTTCATGCAGATGTCTGCCTGCTTCTCCCCCTGGATATATCCTTCAAGCATGGCAGCTGAAATTCCACAGAGCCTTAAAGTGGTTATTAACTCACTTTCCCTTCTTTATATAATCCTCCTTGTGTCCTAATGATAGGAGCTCTTTGTTACAAGAGTCACTTTGGGTGGGGGGCCCGTGGAACCCAGAATCCCTTGGAGAGGTTGAGAAACCTTTGCTTCAGCTTCCCATGCACCTCCTATGTCTAAGTTACCCTGTGTCTATTAGGGGCACAGGGTGACTGAGAACCCCAGTCTGATCTGTACTAATCACTGTAACTAACTTACTGTACAACCACATTG
Source organism: Rana kukunoris (assembly GCA_029574335.1). Taxonomy (NCBI): domain Eukaryota; kingdom Metazoa; phylum Chordata; class Amphibia; order Anura; family Ranidae; genus Rana; species Rana kukunoris. The sequence continues at coordinate 91,501,686 of CM056058.1, read as the reverse complement.
GAATATTGTGTGTGTGTATGTATATATATATATATATATATATATATATATATATATATATATATATATATATATATATATAGTATTTTGTCTCATACTATGGTGTGCTCTCTGTTGGGTAATTTGGGGTGTGGCTGTATTCCATTGTTCTATTGTGTCTGTCTGCCTTGGGTATTATGGGATGTGAATGTATGTTTGCTGTGAGGAGGGAAGGGGAATTGCTCCAACAGCTCTCCCTGCTGATTGGACAGCCTACACTGCCCGGAATGCAAGGGTGGTTGTTTCCCGAGTGTTACCTGTGTACCTGTGTTTAAACAGTTCATGTTGAGCAGCCAAAACTAGTACTCTCTAGTTCTTGGTTTTCAGAGGTTTGGAATATCTGATATCTATATTAAGACAGGAGGAAGCGGAATATGACAAAAGCTCTCAAGCGGAGTGTGGGATGTTTCTTAACACTCCTGTCTGTTTTATAAAAAAAATGCCTTCTTTAACGTATTTCAGAACAGCTCCCCACAATCACATGACCTGCCGGCTCCCAGAGAGGCAGAACGGCGATCTGCCTATGTAAACAAGGCAGATCGCCATTCTGTCAGGGAAGAAGAGGGAGTTCTTGTGTTCCTGCTAAGGAAAAGTGGAACTCCCCTTTTGGGTGGAGTTCCATTTTAAATTCCATTTTAAAGTGGTATTAAAGAAAGAAAGCTGCTTGCCCTTGGGGCATTGCTGTGTGCTTGCTTCCGAGCTGCTGATCTATGCATTCAAACGACACATAGAGAAGCGGGTCAGCCCAACCCCCTGCTCTCTCCTCATTGGCTCACTGGCTATGATTGACAGAAGTGGAGTCAATGGGCTTCTGCAGCTGTCTCTTCCAATAAGGAGGAAGAATTTTAGGACAGTAGAGGCGATTGTGAACATCGCTGGATCAGAGGGGGCTCAGGTGTGGTTTGGGGGCTTGGAGGGGGGGGGTTTAGCTTGACCATTCCATGATATGACCATGATATGACCATGTGTAATAGGAATGTCCATAAGTGTACTAGATAAAATATATATTCAGGTATGTTGCCCTCTTCAAATTACCCATTGAGAGCTTTGAAATCTGCATCATTACATGACTTTACTACCTGATCGTTCATGGGGAGTCTGTTATCAGTTACAGGATGAGCTGGATTTGCCTTATTCTTGATGCTAAAGAACTTTTTTATTGTACGTTTTTATGTGAATTTTTGAAGGTCCTTGAACATTTCAAACAAGTTTATCTCAGAACTTGTGGCAAAGTTCAGTCTGTTTTCTAATAATGGCATTTCAGAATCTTGTAAATAGGATGGTAAATGCGGTATTCTGGACTGTGGGGACCTACTCCTTTTATTTTCAATCATGGGTTGAGAGTTGATTCCTGGAATTGTTTCCAATTGCCTGAATAGAATTGGTAACGGGGCCTGTTAAGCTATAAAGAAAGTGAATCTGTAGCAGAACAGGAATGAAGCATAACTTCCTCAATATTGTATGTGGCATTATCCACGCTGTTTGGCTTGTCTGGTCCCTGATCTTTAGTGGAATTCCAATGAGTTGCTGAAATGTTTATGGACATCTCTTCTAATCTGTTTTTTGAGAACTTTTTTTTAGATAGATTTTGTAAACCTACGTTTATTTCTGGGTAGATTTTTACTCATATTAGTACTAATAAGATGCTAATACGGATTCTGCCACTCTTGGGTGCACAGAGCAGGTGGATATGACATATTTGTTATTTAAAAAAAAATACTTTAACACCTTCCGGTCCAGCATATAGTAAAATGCCGGCCAGAATGCGTTGAGTGGTATCTGGACATTGCTGGAGTATTCCCCGATGTGTGGGGGCCCAGTAGGAGCACTCTTGGTGTGGGCGGTTCAATGCACATTGGACCAGTAACAATGCAGGAAATGTATTAATGGCAGCTGCCTGAGCATCTTTCCATAGATGGGGGGTGTGACTGAGGCACGAAGGGGCAGGGAGCAGCGGAGGTATTCGTGGCTTCCATGGTTACATTGTTGGAGTGTCCGGGGACACTTGCTATTCTGGCTCCTGTTGGTGGGAGACTCCCCGAAGCACTTTCTGCCCTATTTCCTTACCTGGATCTGATGTTTTTCATTGCGAAGATGGGGGCCAGCCTGCTTGTGCTTTGATGATAAATTCCACTAACACAAGCAGTCAGTCTTCCTGCATTGGGATCCCACAAACATCTGTTGTTGGCGAGTGGGCCAATTGTTTGTTTTTCCAGTTGGAAGCCGGGATCCAATAATTCGGGGCCAATGGGGTATTGTTGAGTGAGTAATGAGGGCATATGTCTGTTTGGATTGGGGTGTCGAGTTACGTAGGAGTGTTCGGGCTGTCTACAACTGTGGTCATTAAGCCTAACATCACCCTGTTCTGGAAAGGTAAGCAAAGTGGAGATGGAACCCGTTTTCAAAATAACATGGTGCCACAGCACTGTGATATTTGGTGGATATGCACATCTTAGCAGATGCCTGAGGGTGTCATTAACAATTGATGGCACTGCTGTGTATCGGCTAAAGGGCAGCATATTTCTGTGCTGTCAGTAAAGCGACTCTGCATGCGTTTTCGAAATAAAGAAATGTGAACCCAGGCTAAATGTCTTAGTTACATTGGTGGTCAGTGTAAATCTTCTCATTACATTGGGGCTTGGTGTACAATCCTTTCATTCACACTAGTGGCCCGTGTGAAGGTCCCTCTTACACTGGTGGTCAGTGTACATCTTCATTACATTGGTGATCAGTGAACATTCGCCTTTACATTGGTGCTAAGTGCAGAATTGCCCTTTACATTGGTGGTCAGTGTGGAAGTGTCACCTTACATTGATGGTCAGTACAAATCTTTTTGACAATGGTTGTCAGTGTAAACTCCTCCTTACATGGAGGTCATTGCATATTCCCCCTTATACTGGTGGTTGATGTAAATGCTCCTATTACATTGGTGTCAGTGTATAAATCCCTCTTTATATTGGTGGGTGGCATAAAAAAAATCCCCTGTTGCATGGTGGTCAGTGCAAATTCCCCCTCACATTGGTGCTCAGTTTAAAATACCCCACTATATACTTGCCAAAGATTTCCAGCTTTACTCTACATGATTCAGAATTTGCCTAGAACTAACCTCTTGCAACCAATCATTGAGCGGTAAGGATGTGCAGTAACATCTAGCAACCAATTAATGAGTGGTAAGTAATAAGTAATAATACACTGTAACCTCTGGCGATAAATTGCAAGGAGTTTGAATGTTCTCCCTGTGCCTGCGTGGGTTTCCTTTGGTACTCCAGTTTCCTCCCACACTCCAAAAACATGGTGGTAGGTGGTAGGTTAGTTGGCTCCTGTCCAAATTGGCCTTAGTATAAGTATGAACAAGTTAGGTACTTGCAAGCTCCCTAAAGACAGGAACTGATGTGAATGTATATGTAGCACTTTCTAGTATAGAGTGCTAATTTTTTGTTTGTTTTTTTTGCTGTAGTGTAGGTAAATTGTTTGGCTTGGTTGGCAGCCAAGTCTGTTTTGAATCTGGGTTAGGTTGTGTGATACAGGAAGGCTGGATGACTCATCAGGCAGCACCACTGGTACCTCTCCCTACTTGCTGGAACATTGGAGACTAGACTTGGGCAGAGTGATTCTTTTTTTGTGATTCAAATCATTTGGATCAGTTCAGTGAAATTATTTGAATCACTAAATCCACTCACGACTTATTTCCTCCAACCTTTTCGCTCTGCTTGCTGTGGACATTGATATCTTGGTTAATGTGATCTTTTCATTTTTTTTTTATCCAAACATATGTCATATCTATACCCTACATCTTTTCAATTCATATTCTTAGAAACCTTTATTGAATCCGTTTTTTGATGCCAGGTGGTTGCAGTGTCTGCCTAACAAGACCCGCCCGGGCTACCACCTGTTCCATCCAGCCTACACGGCTTTGTGGCCATTATGTATTTTCACCATATGCTATAGTGGATGGCATTTGTTTATGTGGGGGCAGCCTATGAGTACCACTCTTTAAATTCAATCTTTATATAAAATGCATTCCCATTTGCAATACGATATTACCTGATATGTATACATGAGTTGCTTTATATGACTGAAATGTTATTACTTTATAGACCATATCAACACCACATACAGAAAGTTCCCTGAAGAAAGAGTCTTAGAAATCTGAAACGCATTGGATGGGCTCTTGTATCTCCTGCATGTGTATTATAATACCATCGGACGCCTTTGTCACCAGAAACCATGTAACTCATTTTACCATGTTGACTTTTTATACTGTACAAAATCATTGTTGTAGGTTTCATAAATAAAATTATTACCTTTTAACATTAATATATGTCTACTCTCTGAGCCTTTAACCACTTGCTTACTGGGCACTTAAACACCCCTGCTGCCCAGAGCAATTTTCAGCTTTCAGCGCTCTCCCACTTTGAATGACAATTACTCAGTCATGCAACACTGTACCCAAATGATTTTTTTGTCCTTTTTTTCATACAAACAAAGCTTTCTTTTGGTGGTATTTGATCACCTCTGGGTTTTTTATTTTTTGCGCTATTAATGAAAAAATAACGAAAATTTGGAAAAAAAATGATTTTTTCTTAGTTTATGTGATAAAATTTTGCAAATGATTAATTTTTCTTCATACATTTTGGCCACAATTTATACTGCTACATGTCTTTGATAAAAATAACTCAAAATATTTGCAAATTATTTGGTCTGTGTGAAAGTTTTAGAGTCTACAAACTATAGTGCAAATCATAAAAAGGCCTATCTCATTTCTTGAGACCCTAACAAGCCAGGAAAGTACAAATGCCCCCCAAATAACCACTTTTTAGAAAGTAGACATTCCAAGGTATTTATTAAGAGGCATGGTGAGTTATTTGAAGTTGTAATTTTTCCCCACAATACTTTGCAAAATTAAGATTTTTATTTTTTATTTAAAAATGTTCTCAAAATTTTCATTGTAATAGCTTATTTCTCTCACATGGCATGTGCATACCACAAATGACACACCAAAATACATTCTGCTACTCCTCCTGAGTAAAACGATACCCCATGTGCGAGACTTTTTCACGGCCTGGCCAAATACAGAGGCCCAACATGCAGGAAGCGCCATCAGGGGTTTTAGGAGCATAAATTGCACATCTAACTAGTTGACTACCTATTATACTTTTGAAGGCCCTGGAACACCAGGACAGTGGAATTACCCACAAAATGACCCCATTTTGGAAAGCTAACACCCCAACGTATCATCAATGAGGCATAATTAGTCTTTTGAATGGTTTATTTGTTTCCAGCAGTTTTTGGAAAATGTGGAAAAAAAATGAAAACACAATTTTTTTACACAAAGTTGTCGGTTTCTAAGATATTTCCAACACATAGCATTTAGATAGCAAAAATGACACCCCAAAATACATTCTGCTACTCCTCCTGAGTAAAACGATACCCCATGTGTGAGACTTTTTCACTGCCTGGCCACATACAGAGGCCCAACATGCAATTAGCGCCATCAGGGGTTTTAGGAGCATAAATTGCACATCTAACTAGTTGATTACCTATTACACTTTTGAAGGCCCTGGAACACCAGGACAATGGAATTACCCACAAAGTGACCCCATTTTGTAAAGCTAACACCCCAACGTATAATCTATGAGGCATAATTAGTCTTTTGAACAGGTCATTTGTTTCCAGAAGTTCTTGGAACGTGGAAAAAAAATGAAAACGCATTTTTTTTTACACAAAGTTGTCCGTTTCTAAGATATTTCCAACACATAGCATTTAGATAGCAAAAATTACACCCCAAAATACATTCTGCTACTCCTCCTGAGTAGAACGATACCCCATGTGTGAGACTTTTTCACTGCCTGGCCACATACAGAGGCCCAACATGCAGGAAGCGCCATCAGGGGTTTTAGGAGCATAAATTGCACATCTAACTAGTTGACTACCTATTACACTTTTGAAGGCCCTGGAACACCAGGACAATGGAATTACCCACAAAATGACCCCATTTTGGAAAGCTAACACCCCAACGTATCATCAATGAGGCATAATTAGTCTTTTGAAGGGTGCATTTGTTTCCAGCAGTTTTTGGAAAATGTGGAAAAATATGAAAATGCATTTTTTTTACACAAAGTTGTCCGTTTCTAAGATATTTCCAACACATAGCATGTACATAGCAAAAATGACACCCCAAAATACATTCTGCTACTCCTCCTGAGTAAAACGATACCCCATGTGTGAGACTTTTTCACTGCCTGGCCACATACAGAGGCCCAACATGCAGGAAGTGCCATCAGGGGTTTTAGGAGCATAAATTGCACATCTAACTAGTTGATTACCTATTACACTTTTGAAGGCCCTGGAACACAAGGACAATGGAATTACCCACAAAGTGACCCCATTTTGTAAAGCCAACACCCCAACGTATAATCTATGAGGCATAATTAGTCTTTTGAACAGGTCATTTGTTTCCAGAAGTTCTTGGAACGTGGAAAAAAAATGAAAACGCATTTTTTTTTACACAAAGTTGTCGGTTTCTAAGATATTTCCAACACATAGCATTTAGATAGCAAAAATGACACCCCAAAATACATTCTGCTACTCCTTCTGAGTACAATGATACCACATGTGTGAGACTTTTACACAGCCTGACCACATACAGAGATCCAACATTCAAGGAACACCGTCAGGTGTTCCAGAGACACATAGCATGCACATACCAAGAATTACACCCCAAAATACATTATGCTGAGCAAAGCATAAACAAAAGATTACCTGTGGTAATAGTAGCGCAGTTCTACACAGCAGGATAGCACTGGTCCAGGCAGCAGGCAGGGACTTGGTCAAAAACGGCATACACAAGTAGTCAGTTCATGCAACCGGCAAAGGCATGATGGCATAGGTCCTACAGGTAACAGGCAGAAGTAGGGCCTCGTTTAGGACAAATGGGGACAGGGGTAGAGGCTTCTCCCACCCAAATCTCTTTGAAGCCTCCGGGCAACCAGACCCTAATCTAGGATGAGAAAACAAAAAATATTTTTTTCTTCATCTAGAAAAACTTTTCTGGAGCCCCTCACATATGTGAGAGCCCTGTGTTAAATCCCACTAGTCCAGTAGCAGGGTACAAGATCAGTCCAAGAGGCAGGCAAAAGGCATGGTCAAACAGTCCGAGGTCAGTTCCAGATCAGGCAGAGGCATTACAGAATCGTTAGGCAGAAGAATGATCAAAAAACAAGCCGGGGTCAGTTCCAGATCAGGCAGAGGTATTACAAAATCATTAGGCAGAATCGTGGTTAAAAAACAAGCCGGGGTCAGTTACAGAGCAGGCAGTGGCATAAGGGGTGTGAAGGTGTGTGAAGGCAGGAATGGAGGATTAATACTTTAGATTGGTATGGTAACGGCGAAAACAGTCAGTTAGACAGAGGCCTGGTTGGGAAGGACAATCGTCACACTGGAAAGATGTGTCTCGTCTGACTCCTTCACTGGTACACACCTTGCATCTTTTTTGACGTCGTTGGCCTGTTTCTGTGGGAGGGACTTTAGCGAGAAAATGATGCTCGGCGAGACGACTTAAAACATCAGATCGGATGGTTTGGGGTGCATCGTTCGGGAAAATAAGGGCAGTGATAAGGTCCTCTTGGTAGCCAAGGAAGCGTTTGGGGTTTTGGGTGGAGTTGCGGTAAATTACATACGAGTTGTATATGGCCAATTGAAAAAAATAAATGGCAACTTTTTTGTACCAATGGTACGTCCGCCTTGTGGCAAGATAGGGTTCAAGCATCTGATCATTGAAGTCGACCCCCCCCATAAACAAATTATAGTCCTGGATGCATGTGGGCTTTCGAATGATGGTGCCACGCCTTCTGCGGGTTTCAACGACGGTGTCATTGTGGATGGTAGATAGCATGTAAACATCCCTTCTGTCCTTCCACTTCACTGCCAGGACCTCCTTATTTCGCAGACTTGCCGATTCTCCACTTCTCAGCTTCTTATTCACGAAACTTTGAGGAAAGCCCTTCCGATTATTCCTGATGGTGCCACATGCTGGCGTCTGCTTCCGGTGCAGGTTGTGGAACAGGGGAAGGGAGGTATAGAAGTTATCCACGTACAGATGATATCCCCTTTCCAATAGAGGGGTGATGAGGTCCCAAACAATTTTGCAACTTGATCCCAAGTAGTCTGGGCAATTAGGGGGATTCAGCTGGGTGTCCTTGCCTTCGTACACTCTGAAGGCATACAGGTATCCTGTGACTCGGTCACACAATTTGTATATCTTCACAACATAGCGGGCTCTTTTCATGGGGATGAATTGATTAATTTGAAGCCTGCCAGTGAATTTCACAAGGGACTTATCCACACAGATGTGTTGGTCCGGGGTATACAATTGGGGGAATTTTTCAGAAAAATAATTCAATAAGGGCCGAATTTTGAAAAGCCTGTCATGGTTTGGATGATTTTGGGGATGGCACTGGGTATTGTCGTTGAAATGTAGGAATCTCATGATGGCAAAGTATTGGGATCTGGGCATTACGCTGGAGAAGATTGGCATGTGATAGATTGGGTTTTTGGACCAAAAGGCACATGAAGCATTTTTTGGGTTGAGTCCCATACAAAGTGTGAGGCCTAAAAAAAATTTCAACTCCTCCACCGTAAGGTCTCTCCACTGGAAGGGACGGGCATGATAGGATGTGGGATTTTGTTCAATAAATTGCTGGGCCACAATTTCGGATAGCATGTCCTCTGTAAACATGAGGTTGAAAAAATCGATTGGGGAAAAATTCTCTGTGTCCACTTGGATTCCAGGCTGGGCAGTGAAAGGGGAAATGTTGGCTTCTCTGAAATTTGGAGGAAGCCACAAGGGGTTCTGAAGGGCATAGGGAAGGCCGGCATGGGTCCTTGGCCTTTCTTGCCGAGGCACTGTGGTGCTGGTGAAAGGCACTGCAGTGCTGGTGGATGGCACTGCAGTGCTGGTGGATGGCACTGCCTCCTGACCAGAACGCCTTCGTTTAGCAGGCCGGCTATCTTCCTCCTCGGAGTCACTCAGTGTTCCGCTACTGAGGGCTGGCTCATAATTGACGTCCGACTCAGAATTAAAATTGGAAGTGGAATTTGAAAGAGAGAGGTCCATGTTGCTCTCATCGGGCGCAGAAATAATTTGGTATGCCTCCTCTAGCGAATAGGATCTTTTTGACATGGTGGTGCGACTGCACAGGTGTGTGCTAAGCCTTCACTGATGGGCACTGATGAGGTGAAGCAGATGGGCACTGATGAGGTGAAGCAGATAGGCACGGATTGGCGGAGCAGATGGGCACGGATTGGCACAGGTGGGCACTGAGGTGGCACTGATGAGGCAGCACAGGTGGGCACTGATTGGCGGCACAGGTGGGCACTGATTGGCGGCACAGGTGAGCACTGATTGGCGGCACAACACAGGTGGGCACTGATTGGCGGCACTGATTAGCACGGGTGAGCACTGATGAGGTGGCACAGGTGGGCACTGCACAGATCACTGATGGCACAGGTAGGCACTGTATGGGCACAGGTGACACTGTTTGGGCGCTGTATATACTGATCACTGACAACTCACAGAACTTTCTCCCTCCTCACACGCTGTCTCTGTGTGAGGAGGGAGAAGCGGCGATGAGAGATGATCATCTCTCATTCGTCCACAGATCGCATCCGAACGGCCACTCCGATTTCCCGTTCACGGCGATCTGTGATTGGCTGTGTCCAAGGGACACGGCCAGCAACAGAATTTCCCCGATGCGCGCTCTGGAGCGCGCGCGGGGAACAAGAAAGGGGCGGCCGTCAAATGACGGCATGTTGGAAATTGAGGTCCGCGCCGTTGCTGTCATTCGGCGATAGCGCGGGCCTCCAGTGGTTAAAGTCCTATATTCAGCGAGGAAAATTCCCTATGCACTATATAGTAACACTGATGTGGACACATACTGCAGAATAATCCTCCTACTTATTTTGATGTTCAAAGCTTGGGATATCTTTTTATAACCTAACCCTGCTTTAAACTTATCCACAACTTTATCCCTGACCTGTCTGGTGTGTTCCATGGCCTTCATGATGCTGTTTGTTCACTAAGGTTCTCTAACAACCCTCGGAGGGCTTCACAGAACTTATACTGAGATTAAATTACACACAGGTGGAAACTATTTACTAATTAGGTGACTTCTAAAGGCATTTTTTTCCACTAGATTTTAGTTAGGGGTATCAGAGTAAAGGGTCTAAATACAAATGTACTCCACGCTTTTCAGATATTTATTTGTAAAAAATTTGGAAAACCATTTATCATTTTCCTTCCACTTCCCAATTATGTGTCACTTTCGTGTTGGCCTATCGCATAAAATCCCAATAAATTGCAATCACTAAGCATTGGAAACATGGTAATTCCTCTTGACCAGGTTAATAGTTAATGATAAACTCACCCACATACTTTGTAATAACACCAAGAAATTTAACAAGGTGTGGGACCCCTGGATCGGTTATTTCTCAATTCCGTAGGGAGCTCCAGGTTGTCCCTCTCCTTCTCTATCTTTTTTTTTTTTTCTCCTTTCAGTTTTTTTCCTCTTTTCTCCTGCCTCCTTTCTTCCCTTTTCTTTATTACTTCTTTCATTTTCTGGTACTTATATGTACAATACAGATGATCGCTTATGGGGCCTCACACAGCAGTGAACCCTGAGATAATCTCGGGGATCACTACCAGAATTTCCTGGGACTCCAGATCTTTACCATTCACCATATATGGTGGTATTTGAGATCCTAGAGGGAAAAGTATTATTCAGCCCCATTAATATTTGGTTACATATCACACAGTTTGTGTTCTGCTATGATGAAAGATGACGGGTATGTACTATGACTATTTTTTTTTGTATCTCTGAGAAATTGACTTTGTTCCATTGATGTGTCTGTTCATTCTCAAATTTGTTTCTTTTTCCATAAAAAAATTGAAATATAAAATCCCAATAAAATACATTTACATTTTTGGTTGTAACATGACAAAATGTGGAAAGTTTCAAGGGGTATAAATACTTTTTCAAGGCACTGTATATTTCCCAACCTTTCGTATGTGCAAAAGAATTTCAGGAGGTGCATCAAAAAGTGGCTTGTGTCTTAGGCTGCATTCACACCTATGCGTGAGCGATTTTGGGCGTATTGGGCGACCAAGTTTAGGTGTTTTGTACCCGCGATTTGCGGCGACAAAACGTGTCGTTTTTAACCCAATCTTTTTTACAGGTTATTGTCTGCTATGCCGAACGCCGAAGCCGCCTGAATACGCGCGACAAAAAAGGGCACGGGACTTTTTTTTAGCTTCACGCGGTCTGCGTTTCGGCGTTCAGCGTGGAGATGTGAACCATCTCTATAGAGATTAGTGTAATTTCTCCCCTCCAGCGTATCTGAGCGTCACGCTTCAGGCGTTTTGTCGCTCAGGTGTGAATGGAGCCTTAGTCACATCCTCACTCAGCATGCTGCCAGTGTGCCTTGAGCAGTTGTGGTAGGTGGTTGTGTTGTATAGATAGTAGTCTCGTTGTGTAATCAAAAGAAGAGAATAACAGAATTAACATACGTAAAGTAACTAATTGCTTTTAAAATCATTATAATGCAACATATGCCATAATTATTGTATATTGTTTCACTGATAAATGTATATTGCGTCGCAATAGTTTGCGGATGGTGACCTGAAGATATTAGAAAAATGGATTGTGAATCCATATTCCTACAATTTAGAACTTATTTTTTAAGTTTAATTTGTTAATTTGCAGTATTGTATTCAATTTAGTGGTTAAAAAATTAGAAATTAGACTTTGGGGGTTGTTTACGAAAAGGCAAATCCACATTGAACTACAAGTGCCCTTGAAAGTACACAGAAAGTGCACTTGGAAGTTCACTCGCTGTAAGTCTGCGTTGGACTTGCAAGGGGAAAATAAAAAAACAATTTTAGCTTGCACATGATTGGATGATAAAATCAGCAGAGCTTCCCCTCATTTGAGATCTTTCCCTCAGATCTACAGCGACTGCATTACAAGTGCACTTGTAGTGCAAAAAGGATTTGCCTTTCGTAAATAACCCCCTTTGTGATATTTATACAATATACATACCTCCCAACTTTTTGAGATGGCAACGAGGGCACTGGCGTAGCCATGTTCAGTCTCATATGCCCTGTGATTGGGCGTATGGGGTCATGTTCGGGAGTCCCGCCTCCACCCATGTTCAGTCTCCTGCACCCTATGAGTGGGCGAAGGCGCGACATCAGAAGCAACTGCGATCGTTAACAGGCCAGCCCCGCTGCCAAATCACGGTGCAGGAGACTGAACATGGGTGGAGGCAGGACTCCAGGATCTACCGTGATTGTTGACAGACTAGCCTCACCGCTCAATCACAGGGTGCAGAAGACTGAACATGGCGAAGTGCGAGGGGGACAAGAAATGTATTTTGAACTGCCGCTGTCTTCTCCTACTCCTCTCCTCCAAAGAAGAAAAGGTAAGACTCCCTCATGAGAGTTGTGTTGGTGTTGCTGGCCCCAGGGGGGGAGGGCGTATGGCGTGGACACGTTCTGGAGAGATGGAGCAGCCAGCCAGAGATAGAGAGAGTAGAGGAGCAGCTAGAGTCATGCAGTGTAGTGTAGTGTAGTGGTCAGTAAAGGAATCAGGTAGGTCAGTTAAGTGTAGTGATCAGTATAGTGGTAGTGGTCAGTATAGTGTATTGTAGTGGTCAGTGTATTATAGTGGTCAGCATAGTGTAGGTAAAGTGATCAGTGTAGTGTAGTGGTCAGTATAGTGTAGTGGTCAGTATAGTGGTCAGTGTAGTATACTGGTCAGCGTAGTATAGTGGTAGTGGTCAGTATAGTGATCAGTGTAGTGTAGTGGAAAGTATAGTGGACAGTGTAGTGGACAGTATAGTGTAGTGATCAGTATAGTATAGTGGTCTGTATAGTGGTCAGTTGCAAGAAAATGTATGTAAACCCTTTTGGAATGATTTGGATTTCTGCACAAATTGGTCATAAAATGTGATCTGATCTTCATCTAAGTCACAACAATAGACAATCACAGTCTGCTTAAACTAATAACACACAAATAATTAAATGTTACCATGTTTTTATTGAACACATCATGTAAACATTCACAGTGCATGTGGAAAAAGTATGTGAACCCTTGGATTTAATAACTGGTGGAACCTCATTTGGCAGCAATAACCTTAACCAAACGTTTCCTGTAGTTGCAGATCAGTTACGGTCAGGAGTAATTCTTGACCATTCCTCTTTACAGAACGGTTTCAGTTCAGCAATATACTTGAGATGTCTAATGTGAATCGCTTTCTTGAGGTCATGCCACAGCATTTCAATCGGGTTGAGGTCAGGACTGGGCGACTCCAGAAGGCGTATTTTCTTCCGTTAAAGCCATTCTGTTGTTGATTTACTTTACTATGCTTTGGGTCAATGTCCTGTTGCAACACCCATCTTCTGTCGAGCTTTAGCTGGTGGACAGATGGCCTTAAGTTCTCCTGTAAAATGTCTTGATAAACTTGGGAATTCATTTTTCCTTTGATGATAGCAATCCATCCAGGCCCTGACACAGCAAAGCAGCCCAAACCACGATGTCCCCACCACCATACTTCACAGTTGGGATGATGCTTTGATGTTGGTGTGCTGTACCTCTTTTTCTCCACACATAGTGTTGTGTGTTTCTTTCAAACAACTCAACTTTGGTTTCATCTGTCCACAAAATATTTTGCCAAAACTGCTGTGGAACATCCAGGTGCTCTTGTGCAAACTGTAAACGTGCAGCAATGTTTTTTTTTTTTTGGACAACAGTGGCTTGCTCTGTGGTATTCTCCCATGAAATCCATTCTTGTTTAGTGTTTTACGTTCGTAGATTTGCTAACAGGTATGTTATCATATGCCAGAGACTTTTGTAAGTCTTTAGCTGACACTCTAGGATTATTTTTCACCTCATTAAGCAGTCTGCGCTGTGCTCTTGCAGTCTTTACAGGACGGCCACTCCTAGGGAGAGTAGCAGCAGTGCTGAACTTTCTCCATTTATAGACAATGGGGTCAATTCACAAAGAGAAACGTTATTGGTTTTCTTCAGTTGTTAAATTAGCACTCCTTATTTAACGCTAGCAAACATGGTATTCACGAAAGCTATAATCGTTATTCAACATAGTCGTTATGGTTTTCAACTGACTCTTTATCCAATCGTTATGCTAACTACTCAAGAGTTATTTTAACGTCCCAAATCGTAATAATAACGTCTAAGATCCTTAAATAATGCTGGAGAGATGCATTCTGGAAGCAGAAGGGGAGGAGAACAGCTGCATGTGGAAAAGAGCAGATGCAGAGAGAGAGAGAGAGAGAGAGAGAGAGAGAGAGAGAGAGAGAGAGAGACAAGCAAGACACATGTGGACATTGAGCATGTGATGTGCAAAACTTCTAGTGTGTGTTTTTCTAAAGCCATGTGTATTTCCTCATACAGAGAATAAATCATGGGAGATGATAATCAGTATTTAGCTATCACCTGGGTTTCAGAAAAGTCATCCAAAATAGTACGTGAACGGAATATACGTTTATAAATCTGAACAACATTCTAACGTGTTCTTCTTCGCCTCTGAATAATTTTAAGTTCAAATAGAGCAGGGTTCCATCTTGCCCAACACTACTAAAAACTTCACTACACTACAAAAATCGCCAAAAGCTTCCTCTAACAACAAAATATCGCCTGGGAAATGTCATAACGACACCCTGAGGGAGGTGTTAAATTAACGATCGATAACTGTCAAAAAAATCTTTGTGAATTGCGCTTCTGTACATATTTAACGATTTGACTCTTTAAAATAACGATTTGACTCTTTAAAATAACGATCGAATCTTTAAATAAGGATCCACACCTTAAAATATCGGTTCTGTGTAGTGAAACTTTATTTGATGATTTTTCAAAGCGTTAAATCGTTTAGTGAATTGAACTAGCTTCAATAACGTGCAAAATCGTTAAAATAACACTCGCAATCTGAAAATAAAGCTTTGTGAATTGACCCCAATTTGTCTTACCGTGGACTGATGAACAGCAAGGCTTTTGGAGATACTTTTATAACCCTTTCCAGCTTTATGCAAGTTAACAATTCTTAATCGTAGGTCTTTTGAGAGCTCTTTTAAGTGAGGCATCATTCACATCAGGCAATGCTTCTTGTGAAAAGCAAACCCAGAACTGGTGTATTTTTTTTTATAGGGCAGGGCAGCTGTAACCAACACCTCCAATCTCATCTCATTGATTGGACTCCAGTTGGCTGACACCTCACTCTAATTAGCTCTTTGAGATGTCCTTAGTCTAGGGGTTCACATACTTTTTCTACCTGTACTGTGAATGTTTACATAGTGTGTTCAATAAAAACATTTAATTACTATTATTATTTAGTTATTAGTTTAACCACTTCAGCCCCGGAAGGATTTATCCCCTTCCTGACCAGAGCACTTTTTGTGATTCGGCACTGCGTTGCTTTAACTGACAATTGCGCGGTCCTGCGATGTGGCTCCCAAACAAAATTGGCGTCCTTTTTTTCCCATAAATAGAGCTTTCTTTTGGTGGTATTTGATCATCTCTGCGGTTTTTATTTTTTGCGCTATAAATAAGAATAGAGCGACTATTTTGAAAAAAATACAATATCTTTTACATTTTGCTATAATAAATATCCCCAAAAAATATCTAAAACATTTTTTTTTCTCAGTTTAGGGCGATACGTATTCTTCTACATATTTTTCGTTAAAAAAAATCGCAAATAGCGTTTGATTGGTTTGCGAAAAATTTATAGCGTTTACAAAAAAGGGGGTAGTTTTATGGCATTTTTATTAATATTTTTTTTTTACTAGTAATGGCGGCGATCAGCGTTTTTTTTCGGTACTGCGATATTATGGCGGACACATCGGACAATTTTGACACATTTTTGGGACCATTGTCATTTTTATAGCGATCAATGCTATAAAAATGCATTGGATAACTATAAAAATGCCATTGGCAGTTAAGGGGTTAACACTAGGGGCAGGGAAGGGGTTAAGTGTGTTCCTGGTGTGTTCTAACTGTATGGGGGGGGGTGGCCTCACTAGGGGGAATCACTGATCTTCTGTTCATACATTGTATGAACAGAAAATCTGCATTTCCCCCGCTGACAGGAACGAGAGCTATGTGTTTACACACATAGCTCTCGTTCCCCACTCTGTATTGAACGAGCGCGCGTGCCCGGCGACGATCGTGCCCGCCGGGCATGCGCGCGGGACTCGGGGGCGCGCGGGCCGCCGGCGGCGCGTGTGCGCCCCCTAGCGGCCGATAAAGATAGGACGTAGAGCTACGTGCTCTTGCCCAGCAGTGCCACCGTCCCGCCGTATAACTGCGGTGGGCGGTCGGCAAGCAGTTAAGCAGACTGTGAGTGTCTATTGTTGTAATTTAGATGACGATCAGATCACATTTTATGACCAATTTGTGCAGAAAGACATATCATTCACATACTTTTTCTTGCAACTGTATATTGTTAAGGGGTTCTAAATAATTTTCTAGCAAAAAATACAGACTTTTACTTGTCAACAAAAAGAGTTAGAAAAGGACAGGTCTTCAAGTGGTTAATATAGATAATTATATTATCTTTTGCAGATCTAATAGCATTTATATATATATATATATATATATATATATATATATATATATATATATATATATATATATATATATATATTTGCTGTTCGTTTTAAGAATTAATGACTTATGTTTCCAATAATCTTCATATACATAGTAATGTGTGCTGTTTCTACTAAAAAGCTGTATGAGTAAAAAGTTTTATCAGGTAGCGCCATCTAGTGCTTGCAATTAAAAATACTTGAGATGAATGTAGCTGTATTTATGCACTTGCAACAAAAATAATTAAATACCGTCCTTGATACTTTTTTTATTTGCATTAACATTTTTCAGGGCAAGCGTCCAGGGTGTGCCCCTTTCTTCTAAGGTCCAAGCAGAACAGCTGCATATTTTCAAGATACAATTCATCCACTCTGTTCCTTGTCTAGCCATTGATCCTTTGCCATGGGTGCAATTTAGACTATTTCAAATGGGAGACTCCAAGCTGTCATCTAGAGGCTGATAATTACCATGAGGTACTACCAAGAATCCCAAATTATTGACTAATAACTTTTTTCTTATATTGCCACCATCATCATTGACCACCTGAGGCTGGAGGCAGCAAGAGTATTGTAGGGGAAGGAGGAACAGTGGGTATTGAGAGAAATCAGAACACTATAGTTCAGAAAACACCAGGATTGCACATACCTATCCCTCTTATCTGAAAAAGCAAACACATTATTTACAATTAAATACTCTAAAATAAAATAAGACTCTACAACATATATGATTGTATTTGCTTTTAATGGCCAAGGTTCTTTATTTTGAGCTTTTAGCATATAATGTTCAAAAGAGGGCGCACCATCTGAGCCCACTTTCTTGGGACGGCGGCCACCAAGCCCTGGTTAATAGCAAGATGCAGGTTAGCTGTGTATGTTTTGAGTGTTTAGGATGATGGGTGTACTGTCACTTTAAATATATGCATTAAGTTTTAGGTGGTCCGATTGGAATCCAGGGAAAATTCTGGACGTCCCTTGGCAAGTGATAAAAGGAGCTGCTGAGGGTCTCTACTTCCTCTTGCAGTGGCCAGACCTACAGAAGAAGAAGCTACCTCCCTCCCAGTCACGGTATATTTTATGTGGTTGGGTCACCCCGGAATCCGGTGGGGGGCGGGGCATATTTCTTTGTTCAATATAGATTGAGTAGTCCGTGTTTTGAAAACTGGGCAAAGGTTTGTTGTATATTTGATTTCATCTAAATATTGAATTAATATGTTTATCTGTATGTATATTTTAGGGCAATAAAATACCGCAGCCATTTTTTTGCCAAATATTGTGTGTGTGTGTATTACTAAGCCATACGGTTGTATCTGGGGAACTAAGGTAATGGGCAAGGTGTGGCCTGCGGTCCCATACTCATACTGTAACATTTTAAAACAAAAGATTTCCATTTAAGTTCAAGCTCAACCAGAAAGATTAAGGTCCCTTTCACACTTGTACGACTCCAAAGTCGTGCAATTTTACCGCGATTTTATCGCGATTCGCGGCCACGATTTCAATGAATGCCTGTGTAAGTGGCATCAAAATCGGACCAAAGTAGTGCAAGGACTACTTTAAAGTCGGCACTACTTAAAGTCGTGCCAGTATGAATGGTGTTCATTGAAAATAATGGAGAATGACTTGTCATACGATTTTGAAGTCCAAAATCGTGGGACAAGTCGTATAAGTGTGAAAGGGGACTAAGTCCCCTACACACTGCTAATGTGTAGTCTGGTGCGAACCCCCACTTTCGGTTAGCAACAGAACCTTCGAACGGACCAACCTTTCACGCAAACATTTAGAACCTCATTGACGTCAATAGGACTCGAGCGTTCAAATTCAAAAGTGTTAATTTTAATGCCCCATATGCAAGTTATTGTCGGAAAACATCTTTGAGAACCCAGGTCTTGCCCCAGGCAACATGTATCAATGATGCTTAAAGTGAAAAAAAAAAAAAAGAGAACATTTCATTTAAATATCGTACCTGCTGGGTGTCTATAGTAGTGGCACATGTTTAGAACTGTCCCTGCACAAAATGCTGTGATAGGCCAAGCATGTGGGTCATAGTGCATGCTTGGCCAATCATCAGCGCGCAATGCCACAGTGAATTATGGGCCGTGACGCGTCACTCGAATTTGGCGTGAACGACCCGTTTTGTTTGATTTTCGATGAACAGTCGAACAGCCGATGTTCGAGTTGAACATGGGCTCGACTCGAACACGAAGCTCATCCCTACTACGGTAGTGTGCATAGAGTCTTATATTCCACTACAACATCACATGGATTTTTTTTTAGCAAAGTAATCTACATATTCAATTTTATTTTTGTACAATAATCATTTTTTGTTTTTGTCTTTTCATTTTAGAACACTGTCAAAGGGAGCAAATACAAAGATAAATATGGATATATTTATTAAAACAATTCATTTTCAATATGCAATAATCCAACCAATCAAATTTCCCTTTTAAGCAGACAAAACAAAGGAAGATTATAACTTCTTGGTTACTCTCAGTTGTTGTATGTTGCATTTTCTCCTTTACTTTTATACACCTAATAGTATAGTTATCTCTTTCAGTAAAATCTGAAAAGGAGTGTTTATATTATCTGGACTTCCACAAATAATCATCATGAGTTGGTCTAATTACTGATAGGGAGATTAGCATTTGGGCTCCATAATATGTTGACATGACAATAGCCCTCGCATTGTAAAATGGGAAACAGAATTTGTCAACTGCAAGGACACAGTCAGAAATCATGAAGACTATGGCACCTAATGCAGCAGACATATTTGCCCAGGAAAAATCATGGGATACCAGCTTGGACAGCGCCCGCCATGCCATGGTACTGATCAACATTGAGTAGCCAGCCACCATATAAATAAAAGGTCCACTTAAGTAGGAGACAGTCAAAGAGTAAAAGGTGGCACAAAAGAGAGCAAAGATGATGAAGATACGAATATTTAAAGGATGGAAGCCAAAGGCAATTGTGTACAAGATATGGGCCAATCCAAACATCACCATTCCTGAAAAAGAGCAAAGCGTGCTATAAATAAAAAATGCTTTCAGATTCTTGCTTCTGTAATCACATTGGAACTATGTTAAAAGGCAGAAACAAGAAATACAGGGACAATTATGACTGTCATATATTTGTAACATAACCAGTTTATGTATCTTTATAGTAATTCAAAAAACTGCACCTGTGAGGTAACCCTTTAATACAAAATGTACAGCTGAATGTAATTGGTGCCTAATTTATCTGCCAAACAGACATTCATTGAACACAAATATAAACATAAAACATAAAACCAACAACAAAAAGATACAAAAAAAATATACAATAGAACCAAAACATATTTGCATGTATATATACACATACACACACACATATATATATATATATATGTATACAGTACAGACCAAAAGTTTGGACACATCTTCTCATTCCAAGAGTTTTCTTTATTTTCATGACTATGAAAATTGTAGAATCACACTGAAGGCATCAAAACTATGAATTAACACATGTGGAATTATATACATAACAAAAAAGTGTGAAAACAATTGAAAATATATGTCATATTCTAGGTTCTTCAAAGTAGCCACCTTTTGCAGCAGACGCATCTCTAGAACAACTGTTAAGAGGAGACTGTGTGAATTAGGCCTTCATGGTAGAATATCTGCTAGGAAACCACTGCTAAAGAAAGGCAACAAGCAGAAGAGACTTGTTTGGGCTAAAGAACACAAGGAATGGACATTAGACCAGTGGAAATCTGTGCTTTGGTCTGATGAGTCCAAATTTGAGATCTTTGGTTCCAACCACCGTGTCTTTGTGCGACGCAGAAAAGGTGAACGGATGGACAAACCGCATTAATGTAATCCTAGGCTCACACAGGAGGTGGAATACATCTCCTCTCAATGCACCCCATCACTCTCCTTCTTGGTCAAATAGCCCTTACACAGCCTGTGTTTGGGGTCATTGTCCTGTTGAAAAATAAATGATGGTCCAACTAAACGCAAACCGGATGGAATAGCATGCCGCTGCAAGATGCTGTGGTAGCCATGCTGGTTCAGTATGCCTTCAATTTTGAATAAATCCCCAACAGTGTCACCAGCAAAGCACCCCCACACCATCACACCTCCATGCTTCACGGTGGGAACCAGGCATGTAGAGTCCATCCGTTCACCTTTTCTGTGTCGCACAAAGACAAGGTGGTTGGAACCAAAGATCTCAAATTTGGACTTATCAGACCAAAGCACAGATTTCCACTGGTCTAATGTCCATTCCTTGTGTTCTTTAGTCCAAACAAGTCTTTTCTGCTTGTTGCCTTTCTTTAGCAGTGGTTTCCTAGCAGATATTCTACCATGAAGGCCTGATTCACACAGTCTCCTCTTAACAGTTGTTCTAGAGATGTGTCTGCTGCAAAAGGTGGCTACTTTGAAGAACCTAGAATATGACATATATTTTCAGTTGTTTCACACTTTTTTGTTATGTATAAAATTCCACATGTGTTAATTCATAGTTTTGATGCCTTCAGTGTGACTCTACAATTTTCATTGTCATGAAAAAAAAGAAAACTCTTGGAATGAGAAGGTGTGTCCAAATGGTCTGTACTGTATATATATATATATATATATATATATATATATATATATATATATATATATATATATATATATATATATATATATACACACACACACACACATAGAGAGGGCAAAATAAGCATTGCACACTAAAATATAAAGAGTCCTGTGAGCCTCCGCTAATCCAAACTGCCTTAATTATCAGCTATAAGCATTAAACATGCCTCATATATCATGCAAATGTGGATAAATATATTCCAAAGTCATACAATATACCAGTGTGAAAAGAAACATATAAAAACCTCCAATAGTGGAAGAAAAAGTATTTCCTAACAGTGGAAAGTGACAATAGTGCAAAAACATAGAAAAATTCATATAAACTGGTAGTGCACTGCACTGATATACAATTTAATTTAACACACTACCGCAGTGCAAAAAGCTAGACACTACACTTTCTTAAATGCTCCCAGTTAAGTAGAACAATATTATAGTGCAGAAATCATGACATTTCAGCATGTTCACCTGTTAAACAGCTTCTGTTTTTTTCATTTTTTGCAGCCACTTTTGACGTCAAATTACAATTTAGTTCGGTTTAGTCTTTTGACTAAAATGCCATTTTAGTTTTAGTTGTATTTTAGTCATCTAAATTGTTTTAGTTGACTACAATCTTCATTACATTTTAGTGGACTAAAATCTAATGGGTTTAGTTAAATCTTAATGCATTATTTAAGCATTTCTTTAGAAAATGCCTGACTCCTTAATTAGAACAAAGTAAAAATCGTTATTATTTATGGTATTAAGGTTTGAACATGCACTACAAACACAGATTTAGCTGTTGTGACAGTATAATGTCATTATAAATAAAAGCAAGTTTTGTAAACAAACAAAAATACAGATTTTTGACAAACGGAAGTACAACTTGAAAAAAAAAAAAAAAAAAATATATATATATATATATATATATATATATATATATATATATATATATATATATATATATATATATATAAAAACTGTAAACTCTATTGGCTGCAATGCTATTGCACATATTACCTGAATATATTACCAACATTAAATATTAAGAAAAAAAATAAGAAAAGCCTTTTTCTATTTTTCTTTTCTTTTAGCAACATAGTAGATGCCCCCTACATATTCTCATGTGGTAGTGCAGTGTTAATTTTGATGTACATTTTCTATTTAGTTTTAGTCTTTTGACTAAAATGGCATTTTAGTCATCTCAATTGTTTTAGTCGTATTTTAGTAAACTAAAATAGTATTAATTTAGTCAACGAAAATATTTTAGTTGACAAAATTAACATTGGTATTGAGGCAGGAGGAGAAGAGAGGTATCTTCTAGCATGAGAGACACGTCTTTTGTAGTGTGCCTCATTTTCTTTCCACCACTGTACAGGATCACCACTTCTTCTGTCAATTACTGAAGTTCATCATCCAGGCTGATTATTGATGCAGATTCAGAAGAATCCTCCGCATAAGGCCTCAAAAAAACACTGAACATGGCATCAATTCGACCATGACGTCTTTTTTGACGTTTGTCTGTTTTTGCAGCATCCTGCTCTTCAAAATTGGTAACATGCTTGTAACGGAATGGCCTGTGATACCCAGAGACTTTTGAAGGACGCGGGGTACCCGTGTCAGCTTCACCAATGACTCTTATGTCTAGGGTCATCCTATGTCCAATAGGGGCATAGGATGACTGAGAAATGATATCATGAATTACATGAGATGGGATAGTCATAATAATTCATGTATTGAAGGATATCTTGAAATATTATAGGTGGTTTATTCTGACCCCAATAGATCAATAGGACAGTATTCATTCATGTGGGGGACCCATACTGTTGAGGTGTTAATTGAGTCTGGCTCCTAAGATATTTCATTGTCTATTGTGCAAAATGACACTGTATTGTGTGAAAGTTCTATTGATGATAGATATGTGTTGGCAGTCTGAAAGGTCAGATGTCTGACTTTTCACCTGTAGTGGATTAGCATGTCAATTACGTCTACAAAGGAATGTGTATTGTGTATCAGGTGAAAAGAGGTTATCACAGAGTCAGAATGTCTGGGTAAATGACTAGTAATTAGCTCATGTAGATTATCTGAATGTCATTATCTAAAGGAATGTGTATTGAGCACCCATTGTGTCATGTTGTGGTTGGAGTGTGTCATTGTCCCTTTGATTACTGCAGCATGCTTTCTGACGGTATAAAAAGAGCCTGAGTTTGTCATTAAAGTTTATCCGTTTGGAACCAGAGACAGAGCTGTGTGTCTCGTTATTCTGTGGGAAATCCAATAGGGCCTGTCTACTGGATTGTGGAGTGTCGGATAAGCTGTCTTGGGTTGGTGGAGTGGAATATCGTAAACGACGTTAACCCCTGACCGTTACAATGCTCTTCCTGACTTAATCTTTCTGCAGGAACCTCCTGGACCTCCTCCTGAATATCTTCTGTCAGCCATTGTTTTGCCTTGGCCAATTTATCATCGGAAGAGAAAACACGATTCTTGTATCGAGGATCCACAAGACATGCCAGCACAACATTTTTATTCTCTTCATGCTACTCAAAGCGTTTGGCTTGTCTGTCACTCACGACCTGCCTAAATTTTTTAATGCCACGTGTGTTGGGTACTTCTCTTGAAGAAGCATCTTCAGCAAGCTCACACATGGGATGACAGATGAGTCGTAATGACTTACCTCTAGTGTAATTTCCTCTATAGGGAGGAAGATCTCAATGACATTGGCTACAATGGCCCACAGATCAGCAGTAGGACAAGAATTATATTAATCAAAGCTCTCTGACTTGACAGACATCATTTACCAGAAGTTGGTATGGGTGTGTGCTATGCAAATGAGGTCTGACACTTCAGCAAGCCTCATTTATTTCACCATGTTTGCTCCGCTGTCTCAAAGCACAAGTCACTCAGTCTTTATGTCCCAATCTTCAAGCATGCCTAGAAATATTTCTTTAACCAGTTTCTAACCTGCCGCCGCAGTTATACTGTGGCAGAAAGGCTCCCCTGGGCGAGCCAACATAACTGTACATCTCCCTTTAAGACACTGTAGGAGGAACGTACGCCGAAGCGTGTGCCCAGTGGGCACGATGACTGCCGGGCACCAGCGATCACTGGGATCTGTGTGATTCATTTGGTTTTCTCTGTGTTGCATCAACATGCTGGCCCAAAGATTTGATGTATATTTGTTTTTTGCAGTTGCTGATCCCATGCTCACATTGTTTCTGCATGTTCTGCTTTTTCTGGGGATGGTTGAGATGGGAAATTGACGCAGACCACACGTTTACTTTTTCTCCCTGCATCCATCTGCATTAAAATTTGAAAAAGTTAACAGATGAGGTAAAACTGGCTGGCACGGTGAACCCTGCTGTGGAAGGGTGGCTGGCACGGTGAACCCTGCTGTGGGTGGCTGGCCTCACCTGGAGCCCTGCTGTGGGTGGGTGGCTGGGACCCTGGTCCTGCTGTGGTTGGCTAGCTTGTGCGCTCTGGTCCAGTTCCATTCCGTGGTGTGCACCATTCGAGGCAAGGGAGATGTTGGCCTTTGCTCTATCCGAGTAGAAGAAGCCAGGACTCAGTCAGACTCAGAACGTTTGCAAGCCCAATGCGAACAACATACGTAATAACATTGCGTGAGTGTCCCACGTACATCTGCGCACTGCAAACCTGCAAAAGTTCTGGCTTCTTCTACCCAGGCCGATGACATAGTGGGCCCCAAAAAAATGGTCAGTGTGGCAGGGGGAGAATATCAGTACCTTTCTGACCAATAAGGATTCTTTGAAAACTCCTGAATATCGCCCATAATAATCAGCCGCTCAGATAATCAGTCAACCCTTTTTATGTATGGAGTGCATGGGTTGTTACAGACGTGGTGAAAATGTCATGTCAATAGCATGTTTAGAAATATATTTACCTAGAAAAACAGTAATGCGTTCAACTTATTTTACCTGCTGTATATGTATATACAGTGCGGAAAATAAGTATTTGAACACCCTGCTATTTTGCAAGTTCTCCCACTTGGAAATCATGGAGGGGTCTGAAATTGTTATCGTAGGTGCATGTCCACTGTGAGAGACATAATCAAAAAAAAAAATTCCAGAAATCACAATGTATGATTTTTTTAACTATTTATTTGTATGATACAGCTGCAAATAAGTATTTGAACACCTGAGAAAATCAATGTTAATATTTGGTACAGTAGCCTTTGTTTGCAATTACAGAGGTCAAACGTTTCTTGTAGTTTGTCACCAGGTTGCACACACTGGAGGAGGGATTTTGGCCCACTCCTCCACACAGATCTTCTCTAGATCAGTCAGGTTTCTGGGCTGTCGCTGAGAAACACAGAGTTTGAGCTCCCTCCAAAGATTCTCTATTGGGTTTAGGTCTGGAGACTGGCTAGGCCACGCCAGAACCTTGATATGCTTCTTACAGAGCCACTCCTTGGTTATCCTGGCTGTGTGCTTCGGGTCATTGTCATGTTGGAAGACCCAGCCTCGACCCATCTTCAAAGCTCTAACTGAGGGAAGGAGGTTGTTGCCCAAAATCTCGCAATACATGGCCCCGGTCATCCTCTCCTTAATACAGTGCAGTTGCCCTGTCCCATGTGCAGAAAAACAACCCAAAGCATGATGCTACCACCCCCATGCTTCACAGTAGGGATGGTGTTCTTGGGATGGTACTCATCATTCTTCTTCCTCCAAACACGGTTAGTGGAATTATGACCAAAAAGTTCTATTTTGGTCTCATCTGACCACATGACTTTCTCCCATGACTCCTCTGGATCATCCAAATGGTCATTGGCAAACTTAAGACGGGCCTTGACATGTGCTGGTTTAAGCAGGGGAACCTTCCGTGCCATGCATGATTTCAAACCATGACGTCTTAGTGTATTACCAACAGTAACCTTGGAAACGGTGGTCCCAGCTCTTTTCAGGTCATTGACCAGCTCCTCCCGTGTAGTCCTGGGCTGATTTCTCACCATTCTTAGGATCATTGAGACCCCACGAGGTGAGATTTTGCATGGAGCCCCAGTCCGAGGGAGATTGACAGTCATGTTTAGCTTCTTCCATTTTCTAATGATTGCTCCAACAGTGGACCTTTTTTCACCAAGCTGCTTGGCAATTTCCCCGTAGCCCTTTCCAGCCTTGTGGAGGTGTACAATTTTGTCTCTACTGTCTTTGGACAGCTCTTTGGTCTTGGCCATGTTAGTAGTTGGATTCTTACTGATTGTATGGGGTGGACAAGTGTCTTTATGCAGCTAATGACCTCAAACAGGTGCATCTAATTTAGGATAATAAATGGAGTGGAGGTGGACATTTTAAAGGCAGACTAACAGGTCTTTGAGGGTCAGAATTCTAGCTGATAGACAGGTGTTCAAATACTTATTTGCAGCTGTATCATACAAATAAATAGTTAAAAAATCATACATTGTGATTTCTGGAATTTTTTTTTTTTTGATTATGTCTCTCACAGTGGACATGCACCTACGATGACAATTTCAGACCCCTCCATGATTTCCAAGTGGGAGAACTTGCAAAATAGCAGGGTGTTCAAATACTTAATTTCCTCACTGTAAACATGCAAATATGTTTTGGTTCTATTGCATCTTTTTTACTATGTTTTTGTTGTTGCTTTTATATACTGTATGTGTTCAATGAATGTCTGTTTGGCAGATAAATTAGGCACATATTACATTCAGCTGTACCTTTTTGTATTTAAGGCTTAAGTTCACAAGTGCATCTTGGGTCATGATAAAGCAAAATAGTTTTAGGTAAAGGCGTTAACTATGCTGCGGTCTCTCTGTATCGTGGGTTTAAGATGTGTTTTGTGATTTTTTTATACATTAAAAGCTCATTATCTCTGAAGTCAGGAGTGTGGCCAATTTTCTTTTAATATATTCTACTAAGCGCAGGTCATGGACTGGACAGGCACCCTGCCATTCATAAAGGGGATTGTTTCATCTGAGGCGGTTTGCTCTATGATTGTCATCTTTATAAAACACCCAAGATTAAAAAGTTTCCTCCCAAAGCTAGAGTTACCTCTCAACGATTTGTATATTTCAATCATATCCTTTCTTAAGCATCTCTTCTCTAGGGAGTAGGGATGAGCTCCGGCAAGTTTGCACAGTCCATGTGCAGAGCCCGCCAGGAAGTCTGCACGGCACTGCACTAACCACAGGCAGGGAGACATTTCACAATCTCTGCAGCCGAGCATCGGGACAATGTCTCCCTGCCTGTGATTAGCGCAGTGCTGTGCAGGCTTCCTGGCGGGCTCTGCACGTGGAGTGTGTGAACACGCTGGAGCTCATCCCTACTAGGGAGTTTAAAGTGATTGTAAAGTCTTGTTAATTTTTATTTAAAAATAACAAGCATGTTATACTTAACCTCCTCTGTGCAGCCCAGATCCTCCTCTTCTTATAGGGTATTTTAGTGGGACCCCTATGCCATTTTTATTTCGGTTTGGGGTTCCCCTTAAAATCCATACCAGACCTAAAGGGATTGGTATGGATTTTGGGGTGCCCCCGCGCCATTTCTTAATAAAAAATTGGCACAGGAATCCCCTTAATATCCATATCAGACATGTAGGGCCGGGTAATAGACTGGGGGACCCCCGTGCAATTTTTTTTTTGGTGCAGGGTTTCCCTTAATATTAATACAGACTCAAAGGGAATTGTAATAGGCTGGGGGGGAAACCCATGCCGTTTTTTCAATTACTTATCTATATTGCCGGGATTCGGCAAAAACATTACAACCACGAGCAGTTATAAATGAATTTTTTTTCTTTACAAATGTTATTTTGCTGATCTCATTCATAAAACGTATGCCTTACATAGTGTGGGGTGTGGACTCCATGGCCTTTAGCCAATCATGGCTCTCACAGCAGAGTGCGCTGTGATTAGCCAAAGCATGCAGGTCAGGTCCATGCTTTAGCGAATCAACAGCTGTCAATGCACTGCGATCCTGCAGTGCATTGATGGTCTCGCTGTTCATTATGGCGCATTACACGGGTACTCAAATTTCCCGCAAACGCCCCACAATGTTCGGTATTTGCCAAACAGGCAAACACCAGATGTTTGACTCGAACATCGGGCTCATCCCTAATCCCGGACGTGTGCCTGCAACCAGTTTTCTATCCAGGTACATACTATATCATCAATGCCACAAGGGCTTAATTTGTAAATTAATAATTTGTGGGGTATTGTATGAAATGTCTTAGTGAAATTTAGACACTATGTCAACTGGCCTTCCTCTATCCAAATTATAGTTTACCTCTTCAGAATATTGGATAGAATCTAGGGAAGGCTACAAAACCGATGAAAATTCGTATACACTTGAGAGCTGAATTATTTTTTTAGAATTTCATAAACTAACATGTCTTTGCCAATTTCAAAATAACTATGCTTGGCAGATCTTACCAAGATGAAAATATTCTGGCCAAACAAGGCAAACATCTCCAGCTGCTGAGAAGGCTAATCCCAGAAAAATCTTCTTTGCATATGAGCTGAACTTTCTTGAGCCAATGGAGTGGACAACAACGAAAAACTTCAGACAGAAGATTGGTAGGCACTTAATAAGTGCACTGTACCAGCTTGGCTCTGAGAGGGGAATCCACAGCACAAAATAATTGCAAGCGGTCATTAGGAAGGGAAGTAGTTTTGGAACAGTACTTCTTACCTATGTGAGAAAGAAACATAATTAAATAAAATGATCTTCACATAACCTACATTAAATCAAAATGACACCAAAATGTTATACATGCAAGGTATATGCTGTAAGCACGTGGTTTTAGGACTACCACTGTTGCTTAGCTGGCACTCAGGGTTCAGTCCTTAATATGACACTATTTGCATATGGTTTGTAGTCTCTCTGTGCTTTAATTTAACCCAACAATCCTAAAAAATGTAACGCTACTGATATTACATGTCAAATTGTATAATGCTGTCATTTTATGATGTGAAATAAACAGTGTCCTTTAAATAAAGTCCGAAATGGTGTGCAATCCCTTCCAATGTTTCTGTGCAAAATACACAAAGTAATGATCTTGTCCACCACTGAAGCTTATCAGACAGAGAGACCGCTAAACATCATGAGGTGGGGCGTGGCCTGGCGCATGGAGGAGTGAGACGTGTGTGCTGAGAGCTCCCGCACATACGGCCGGATCAACAGCCTTAATCGCCGCACGGACACACCAGACAGGTCGGTGATGGGTCGCAAGGGTGGGGGAGACACTCACCATCACTCGGACCCGGGCAGGGACGGCGAAATCGACCGCTTCTTCCCCAAAATCCACCCGGAGCAGCGCGGCACCCCCTCGTCCAAGATGGCGGCGTCCCGTTCCTCTGGGACACACGCTGCCTCACAGGGAGCCTCATCACAGCGCTCTGCCTCTGCCATGAAAACCAGGCAGAGGGCCATCTCTCCCCCTGAATCGGATGCAGGCTCTGTGCAATCCGGCTGTCGCTCCCCAGACTCCCACCGCTCCTACACTGGCTGGGACCTGGAGGCTTACATTAAGGCCTTACCCACCAGGCATGATTTTGAGGCCTGTGTGCAGAGAATGGAGCGCTCCTATAAGCAGGAGATCTCAGAGCTGCGAAGGGATGTTACAGATAGACTGGAGGAGGTGGAACGTACTGTAGAAGAGACTGCCACCACCCTACAGACCCACGATGCCATATTAAATGACCATACTATCCAGATCCAGCAGCTGATGCTGTCCCAAGATGACCAGGAGAACAGGGCCAGACGCAACAACATTCGTGTCCGTGGCCTCCCTGAAGCAGTGGAACATAAAGACCTGGCCCCCGTGATCACCGCCATATTTAATGAACTGCTTCTAAAAGACAAAGACTCTGCTATAGAACTGGACCGGGTCCACAGAGCCTTGGGACCCAAAAACCCCAACTTGAACTACCCCAGAGATGTGATTTGCAGGGTCCACTTCTATGCCATCAAAGACGCCATTATGCAAGCTGCCCGTGCTCAAGAAGCCATTCTCTATGAAGAGACTCGCATTCACTTGCTACCTGACGTCTCCAAACTTACCCTAGATCTACGCCGGGCCCTGAAACCTCTCACGGCGGCCCTCCAGGCCAAACAGATCAAATATCACTGGGGCTTCCCTTTTCAGCTGTCGGCTTCGCACGAAGGTAAATCGGCAGTGTTCCGCACGCTGGGTGACCTCCCTAAATTCTTGGGGACTTTTGAACTCCCACTGATACCTATCCCAGACTGGCCCCTGCACTCTGCCGCCCCAGGATTTCAACTCTCCTCTGGTTGGAAGAGACAGACCAAGAAACCCAGACGCTCCAAGCCGGAGGCCGCCAAGTCATCTGCTGGATGAAGTGACTCTGCCTATATAGTATTATTGGCTTCTCCATTTCTCAGGTTCCGGCCTGTGGACTCACTCCCTTGTTGGGATGTTCGGCTGCTGGATTTCCTCGGCCTGCACCCTCCCACTGGTCTGGTTTACCCTTAAGTTCCCTCTCCCCCCCTGATTATTCGACATGTTGTTGCATTTTCTCCCCCCCTTCCCCCCCCTTTTTTTTTTTTTTTTTTTTGTGTTTTTTACTTGTTTTTACTTTTTATCCACATGTTTCTGGTGTGTCCGTCTGTTGTAGACAGGACTCTACGGGACGCTGAATCCTGAAGTGCTTGGTGGGGGGTAACACCCCCGCTTTGCATGTCAACTCTGTTTATTTGCACGGTCTCGTGGGGTCCTGGCTTGACTTGAACTGTTTACTTGATTTCTGTTGATGCTTAAATGTTTAAATACAAAGTTGTGATATGTGCGGGGCTCTCTCCGTGCGGTGACCATGTTCCCCAACCTAGGCCTTTCAGCTACCTCTACGGTATTGGCTGAACCGTTGCTTGCAACGCAGTTAGTGTGGCCGTTTTGGCCCAACTTTCCTTCCACCTTTTTCTTCTCTACTCTCCTCTCTCTTTTCCCTGTACCCCTCCTCCCTGCACTACCTTTCATCCCCTTCCCCCCCTCCCCGGCAGCGGTGCGCTCACTCCTGGTAGGTACTTGCTCTCTACCTCTGCAATACCCACATGGCTAAATCTGATTTCTTGACGGTGTCGTCCCTGAACTGTCGGGGGTTTAACACCCCTGAGAAACGGAGGCAGATTGTGTTCCACTTCCATAAGCTCCGCACCCAAATTCTCCTCCTCCAGGAAACCCACTTTAGGTCCGACTCTGTCCCGCAGCTATCTTGTAAACACTACCCTACCTGGTACCACACAGCACCAACCCAGCCGCAAAGTCGAAGGGGGTTTCCATCGCTTTCCATGCTTCTTTCACACCTGATGTTTTAGACTCCTATATAGACCCCAATGGGAGATGTATTTTCCTTAAATTGTCATATAAGAATGTAATTTACAACGTAGCTAATGTATATTCTCCCAACCAGAACCAACTGCAGTTTCTCTCCTCCGTGGTCTCCCGCCTGCAGAAGTTCGGTGCTCATAACATGATCCTGGGTGGTGACTTCAACGCTGCTATGGTGCCACGTCTGGACACGTCGACTGGTAAGTCCTCGCTCTCCCTGGCTAGTCTGACCAAGCTGCGGTCCCTCCTTACAGACCTTTCCCTTGTAGACGTGTGGAGGGTCTTACACCCAACAGATAGGGACTACACGTACTACTCCCCCGCACATTCCTCATATAGTAGGTTGGACTACATCCTCATCTCACAATCCCTTCTGGACCTCTCCCCCACTGCATCCATCGGGCTCACATTGTGGTCGGACCATGCTCCTGTTCACGTCACATTGGGGAGGGTCCCTTCTCACAAACCTAGAGCCTCTTGGAGGCTCAATGACAACTTGCTCTCAGACCTGACGTGTACTGACGACATTACTCAGACTATCGCCCATTTCATCTCGGACCACGCCCAGGATGACACGAATTCGCTCACGAAGTGGGAGGCGCTTAAGTGTGTCCTCAGGGGAAAATTTATCCAACACGGGTCTAGACTTAAAAAAGCCCGCTCGGCAGACATTACTCGTCTCCTGGCCTCTATCGCGACCCTCGAGGAATCACATAAGAGTTCCCCGGACGCGTCCACACTTGTTGAGTTGACTAATGCCAGAAGGGATCTTTTGCAGATCTTCGCTGAACGCTCATTGGTCGCCAGAGATAAGGGGCGCTTTACGCACTACTCGCAGGCAAATAAATGTGGCAGACTGCTGGCTAACACCCTGCAGCCGCGGCTAAGTAGAAAGCACATCCCCCTGATTGTCTCTCCTACCAAAGGCAAACTACAGGCCAACTCTGCTATAGCGGAGGAGTTTCGCCAATACTATGCAGGTCTTTACGACCTTCCCTCTCCATCCCCTACATCCCCCCGCCAGACGGGCGGACCTCCTTGTGATCTGCCCTCCTACATTGAAGAGACTGCCCTTCCTACCATCCCTGCTTCCTCTATTGAGGAACTGGAGACCCCCCTCTCGGTGGAGGACTTCCTTGCCACCATTAAAAAACTTAAAAATGGTAAGAGCCCCGGCCCTGACGGGTTTACCTCGCGTTTTTATAAGACGTTTGCTTCCCAATTGGCCCCTCTCCTGGCTAAAGCTTTTAACGCCATTGACGACGGTGCCTCCCCTTCTTCCGCCCTTCTCTTAGCCCAGATTGCGGTCCTTCCCAAACCAGGCAAAGACCCATCCTGTTGCTCTAATTATAGGCCCATATCGCTTCTGAATATAGACCTGAAACTTTTCGCGAAGGTCTTAGCCGATCGACTTTCCCCGCTGTTGCCCGATGTTATTCATGGCGATCAAGTGGGATTTGTTCCGGGTCGCGAGGCCCGAGACAACACCACTAAGACTATACATCTCACAGCCTACGCTCAACGTCACCGGATCCCAGCTTGCCTCCTCTCCTGTGACGCGGAGAAGGCATTTGATAGGGTCAGTTGGTCATTTTTGCAATCTACCCTCACCCAATTAGGTTTAGGCCCGAAGATGCTTGCTCGCATTATGTCCCTGTACTACACCCCCTCCGCCACTGTTCTGGTTAACGGAATTCAATCCAGCATATTACCCATTAAAAACGGCACCAGGCAGGGGTGCCCCCTATCTCCTCTTCTCTTTGCTCTTGTAATCGAACACTTGGCCCAGGCGCTCAGGGCAAACCCGAACATACACGGGATCCAAACGTCTTCTTCCCATTGTAAACTCTCACTGTACGCGGATGACTTGCTCCTCTATGTCACCCGTCCCCACGTCAGCATTCCCTGTATTCTAGCTGAGATCGCTCGGTTCGGTAGGCTGAGTAATTATAAATTGAACTTGTCTAAGACTGAAGCTTTGAATCTCTCCCTCCCTCTCCCTGCCCTTAATGCCCTTAAGTCAAACTTTTCCTTCCAATGGAGGGATAAGTCAATTTCTTACTTAGGGACAGCAATCCCACGCCAGTTGTCGGATATTTTTGCCCTTAATTACTGCCCGCTGCTGACTAAACTGCGACGCCTCACGGAAACCCGCATGGATTTGCCGGTGTCGTGGTTCGGACGTATGAACACACTCAAGATGGATATCCTCCCCAAACTATTGTATCTTTTCCAGGCGCTTCCGATAGCCCTCCCTTCCACTTTTTTCCGCACGGTACGCTCCATGGCCATTCAGTTTGTATGGAGGCGAAGCCGACCCCGGCTGAAACATAAGCTTCTCTGCTCTCCCATCTCGAACGGAGGGGCGGGCCTCCCTGATTTTGAACTTTACCACGTATCAGCTGTTCTATCCCGGGTCCTGGAGTGGTTTCCCCACCCCTTGGGTAAGGTGGCCATATGCGTCGAACAAGATCTGTCCTCAGTGGACCTTCGGGCCCTGCTATGGGGTCATGCTTCATCTCATCGCACCCTATCGGGGATATCTCCCCTCACTAAAGATGCCTTAGCAATATGGTACCGAAGGAGAGAATCCTACGCCCTATCTACCGAACCGAGTCCATTGACTCCCCTTTTCGACAACCCGGACCTCCCTGAGGGTAGGGGACTTCACTCCTTAGCGGGCTATCAACGTGAGAACTGGCCCACTGCACAAAGTTTTATCCATGCCACCTCAGGATCCCTCGTGCTGGGTCCGTCGTCAGCTTCCCCAAGAGTAACCTGGCTCACACACATGCACCTGACGACCTACTGTAAGACGCTCCACGACTCCCGACGGGTTCATAGACCACTGACGGGGTTTGAACAACTTTGCTCCTTTTCTTCATTTCAACGGCACACTCTCTCACTGATCAATAGGTTGGTACTAGGCCATACACATAGTACCCTTCCCAAATTTACTTCGGCTTGGTCGGAAGAGCTAGGGAGGGACATTAGTGAGGCGGAGTGGCGTAGGGCCTTCTTCTATACTCACAAATCCTCCATATCGAGCTATGCTCAGGAGAAAAATTACAAAGTGCTTTCGCGTTGGTATCGTGTGCCTACCACCCTCAGGATCATGTTTCCCGATGCCTCGGACTCCTGCTGGAGATGTGACTCGGCCACGGGTACGTATGCTCATATTTGGTGGGATTCTGCCAAAATTAGCCCATTCTGGTCCCAAATTTTCTCAATTTACTCTGACCTCTACGCTGAACCACTCACCCCCTCTCCATTCATAGCTCTCCTCTCCATTCTCCCCGGTGCTACCAAATTTCAGAAAAACTCCCTTCTAAGGTTTTGTTTGAGTGCAGGACGGCAGCTGATATCTAGGCACTGGAAGTCGACTGCTTCCCCAACCATTATTGAATGGATAAATGAAATGAACGGCATTATGCTCATGGAGGAGCTGCAAGCCAAATCCCTTGATAGATATGCTAAATTCGCCTTTACATGGAGTGTTTGGAGGCATTACTCCACTTCGGACAAACTTAAAGACTATCTCCCAGCCATGGTGACCCCTGATACTCGGTAGACTTGGCCCCTAACCCCTGAAGCACTGGTGGTTCACACCCCGGTTGCTCTGCTCTCCAACCCCTACGGCTGAGACTGGTAGCTAGTGGGGGGGAGAAAAGGTATTATTTTATTTTTTAATTTTTTTAATTTTTTCCTATTTTTACTCATCTATCTTTTCTCTTTTAAACACATTGCCTTTAACTGTACTTATTCAAGACGCAACGATGTGCTCCTGCCGAGAGATGAGCGCACCGCTCCCTTTACCCTGCTCCCCATCCTCCCCCCTCCCCCTCCCCCTCCCCCCTCCTGTCCTTCCTCCCTCATTTTACATCTCATGCCATCTTTCTTCTCTACTTTCCTCTTTCCGTTTTTTCCTTCCGACTGGCTCTCTCCAGCCGGTCTCAGGTTTTATTTCTGCATAATCTGACCATTTTACATGACCAGTTACCTTTATGTTTTATTATTATGGCTCTTGCGTATTCTTTACATGAGAAATGGATGGGACAGGCTATCCGCTTTACCTGCCGGCCTGAGGCAGCTTGACCTCCGTTCCTCCCCTGTGTCCTGGGCGCAGCTGGATCCCATCGGGGCATCCGGGCCAGGGGAGGACTCGGTAGTTTGTGGACAGACCCTGTAACCATGACAAATTCCTATACCCAACCCTTGTAGCAGTAACTGTTTGTGTTTACTTAATTTTAGTAATACGGATTGTGTATGATTTATGTCAATTTGCCCGGGTTGCCCTTTGTTGGACGCTCGGTTGAAAAATGTTACTCTTCTGTTTTTTTTTCTGTCTTAAAAAACTCAATAAACCTTTATTGAACCTAAACATCATGAGGTCATACAAGCTTGCCCTTCATCATAGGGTAAAGGATGGTGTACAATGTGTGTGACAGCAGGACCCTTTTTCTCCAATGGCTCCAGGAACTCAACTGAATTCATACCCATTGGAGGAGAGAGGACAGATTGCACATAGTATAATACTGTAATTAAATTAAGATCCTATACAATATACTCTCAAAAGGCGTGACTTAAAATACTGCAAAATCAATCCAGATTACCAGTGCAATTACATTGCATTGACAACACCTTACTTTGGCCACATTTTTACAGCCTTATTCCAAAATTGATTAAAATCATTATTTTCTTCAAAATTATATACACAATACCCCATAATGGCAATGCAAAATAAGTTTGTTTAAAATATTTACAAATGTATTACAAATAAAATGAAAAAAAATAAAATAATAGAAGTGATCCTTGAGTTATGATCCTAGATTTATGTCCTCCTATAACTGCCAGTCTAGGAAGAAAGCCATTTTGCTGATCTGACCTGCAGTTAGGACACATTATGAGAAAGAGAAAGCTGTTTTGGCTTTACAGTGAGGGTTGATGTGCTTGTAGTCCATTTAGGATCCTCCCTTTGGTGATCCAGTACTAAGCAGGAAACACTCCTGGCCTGTTCTTCGGCTGGCGGGATCTACATTGCTGCACATCGTGATTGACAATGGCTTTACATTGTGAGACATTTTTATGTGTTTTTACTTACACTTAACTTGTGTTTGTGAATGAGTAGGGGGCGGGTATTTGGGTCCCCCCCCCCCCATTATTGTTGCTCAGTAACTTCTGTCAGGTTGTTACTTTATGTGGAAAATGTAATACTAGTGCTAATATACTGTATAATAGATCTGTGAAGTCACTGATTTCTCTGGATCCTTCAAAATGTTATCCTGTGTTGAGTCTTAGTGAATGGGGAGCGATGTTGTCCTTGAAACACATTCGTTGTTTTTATATGACTTTTTTTTAACCAACAAATATATATCTTGGACACTTTTATCTGATTTTGGTCTGGTGTTCCTTCTGAATTTCTATGGTCCGAGGTACTGTTTAATGCCCAATGAGGGAAGTCTTGCTGTGTGGGAGGCTGCCTCGCTAGAGATATTGAGTCTGTTTGAGGTTTACAGCCACTTTTAGACTAGATATGAAAAACAAAGCATATCACTCTACAGTGTGTAGTAGCCCCACAAAGCACCTAGTGCAGGGGTGTCAAACAGGCGGCCCTCCAGCTGTTGCAAAACTACAAGTCCCATGAGGCATTGCAAGGCTAACAGTTACAAGCATGACTCCCACAGGCAGAGGCATGATGGGACTTGTAGTTTCGGAACAGCTGGAGGGCCGCCAGTTTGACACCCCTGACCTAGTGTGATTCTTATCTACTCCCTCTGCTATATCCAATGAGTCACTGCTCACAGGTTATGCCAACATCACAGAATCTTAGGGAAGCCCCCATCCCCAGCACACAAAAGGTGATTGACAGCTTTAGCTGTGCACGTTTCCCTACAAGACTAGGTGTGTGCTTGTGGCTGTCCATTCTCCCACTGTTTTGCCTGAGGGAAGAAGGTTTTTTTTCTGGGAAAGGGTGGTTGCTTAAAGCGGAGCTCCACCCTAAAGTGGAACTTCCTCTCATCGGAACCAGGACCAGGTTGCACTGTAAATTACACCAAAGTAGCACAGGAACATTTTCCAAAATTGCACTGTTCTGAACCACATTGATTAAAATGGGCACTAATGAAAGTTGCACCAGTGTGAATCAAACCTTAACCACATAATTCACATTCAGAGAGTCAGAAAATCATGTACAGTTTATGGGGTACTCAGTATTTTACCTGTGATTTGGAGGTGTCATTTTATCTGTGAGTGACCATGCATCATCCTCAGCATTTCATAGCAGGTCTTTGTTAACACTTTTTTTTCTAAATCCCAGCTCCCCTATGTACCAATAAAACATTAATGTACTACTTCTGCAGAAATAATAAAGCTTTCCATTTATTCTACAGATGCTCGCCTTACTGTCCTTATATGGTAAATTATGAAACTCCCGTGCTGTCTCAAACTAACTCTAGGGGGCACTACTGCAAGACACATGTGAGTCTAATTCAAAGAACCGTCTGAAAATGTAAAATGAGGGGGTGGTGTCTGCGCTGTGATGGGGCAAGGAACGTGGATGGCTCTTCTTGTGAAGAAAAAAAGGAAAGTGGATGGCTGTGTCCTACAGCCAATAGGGAGAAGATGAATGGTGAAAAAATATACCACAAATGGAACAGTAATACATCAACACAAACAGATGCAAAAAAACTGTAACTAGTGCGTGTAATAAAGCACACAGTACAAAAACATACAGTCTCAAAAACGTGAAGGTCCAATACTTGCAGAGACAAATGTCTGAAAGTACTTATGTGATAGTGTCTCCCCCCACCAGGACACACCATTTGTGTCTACAGTGTAGACCACCACCAGGAAATTAAGTGTTATATACACACAGTACTTGTGAAATTCTTCAGTGATACACCTCTGTGTCTGCAAGCAGCTCACCTCACTGCTGTAGGATACACAGAAAACGCAGAGTGTAGCCTCTACACTCTGCGGTCTGCATTTGCTGTGTATCCTACAGCAGTGAGGTGAGCTGCTTGCAGACACAGAGGTGTATCACGGAAGAATTTCACAAGTACTGTGTGTATATACCACTTAATTTCCTGGTGGTGGTCTACACTGTAGACACAAATGGTGTCTATCACACGATGTAGTAGTCTCCTTTCTGTTGCTGCAGTTCTCTCATAATCAGATATATGCCATACATGGAGATGCAAAGACAGGGAGATCAATCATAGCGTACCTCGGACAGGAAACCACAATGGGACAAATAGCAATCTCACACAATTGCACTCAATTGTATTAAACGAGTGTGGGCAATACTCCACGAACGCCGAGTTCGTAAGCCCTCAATGTGTGGGTTCAGTCTAGTCCCCTTCTGTTTCCAGATCATCACTTAGATGAATACTCAGTGAATGGTAAGGGTAATGAAAAAATAGGCATACATAGCGTAATCCTGTAGGGCAAACATTTATTGTAAAACCGGTTAAAAAAAAACTCACATTTAGTAGATAAAATAGGTCCACGAACGCCGTACTCGTCTTCCTGCTTACAGGGAGTGGTGTACCTAATGCCCCAATCCGACACATATCGTCATGTCACATCCCTGATGAAGTCACGTGACGTGACAATACGCGACACTATTTTTTTAACTGGTTACATGTTTTGAGTTACAGAGAAGGTCCAGGGCTAGAATTATTGCTCTCGCTCTAACGTTCACGGCAACACCTTACATGTGTAGTTTGAACACTATTTTGATATGTGGGCGGGACTTACGTATGCATGTGCTTCTGCTTGCAAGCACACGGGGACAGGAGCACTTTAAAAAAAAAATATTGTTAATTTTATTAAAAAAATATATTTTAACACAAAAATGGGATCACTTGTATTCCTATTACAAGGAATGTAATAATCATCCCTTGTAATAGGAATATGGCATGACAGGACCTCTTTACAGTGAGATATGGGGTCAATAAGACCCAAAACCTCACCTCGTTTTTTTTTTAAATGCAGAGGCCGGGCGTGATGTCATAACATCGCGCCCGGCCTCCAACGATCATTAATGCATTTTATTGGTCAGAATGTTAATTTATTCTGTCCATTAGTATATATATATATGCACTTTAGAGTTTTTTTTATGCTAAAAAGCTTTTCTTCTGAACGTGATTTTAGTGGGGGTTTTTCTGCCTCTAAACGTGGATAAGTGTGAATGAATACATAGGCCAACATGGAGGGGTGTTTAGAGGCAGAGAAAAAAAATAATCTGTAAAAGCAAAGTTATTGAGCTTGTGTGCATGAGCCCTTTAAATATTTAAACTTCCATAAATGTTATGAAAAATTTCTAAGAAATTAAGTAATTGAACAAACATTCTGATTCTGCTGAACGCAATAACCTGCACATTACTGTTGATAACTCCATTGAAGGACAGGTATTCTGTGTGAGATAACTGGGGACAAGGTCTATTCTTTGATATCATTTTTATATAGACAAAAAGTTTTTAATTGCTAATTTTAATTATTTAAGTGCAATATTAATATTTCCATAACAATTAATTCGTATTTCCATAACACTGTACACGTGGAAACTTTGACATGTACTATACAATGATGTCACTAATGATGTCACTCTCATTTAAAGGTAAGTTGGCTGAATATCACAGAACAATGTTCCAGAGGTTATATACAGTAGGTAAATTGCAGATTTTGTTGCTTAGAACGTAAATGCAATATAATCGTAACCAATAAAAACAATCTTTGCTTTTTTCTAAAATGCTGTACAACAAAAACCTAGCCGGACGTGTACTGGACTTGTTCCTATTTATGGTCTATATTATCCTGTCATTGGCTATTGAATACCAAATGCAGTCTACCACTATGAAGTAACTCCAGGTAGATTCAATATTTTGCCTGTGTGAGAATTCCCAGACAAGTGTAACTGCAGAAAGATTAGCCATAGCTCCCATATTGTATAATACAAAATAGAACAATTTCCCTTTAAATGTGGCAGATATTTCAAAAACTTTTAGAGACATAAAAGTACATATAAACAATAAATTATATTTACACAAACTGATTATTTTCTCCACCTGTATTGCAGTATTAATGTTATAACAATAATAATAATAATAAAAAAAATGTAACTACATGTTAAAGAAATTTAAAGGTGATTCAGTCTTACTTTTGAGCTGCACCCTTTTCATTGCATCTTTCACCATTCCCAAACTTACATTACTCAGAGAGCTTTTCTTATATCTTGAGTTTGTCTCTAGGATATCCATGTCTTTTAGACTTTATAATGCAAATCACATAAAAACTTGATTGACGACCTCTCTTCTCTGCGATTGAAGATGAATTAATTCAGTGTGCAATACACATTGTGCATTTGTTACACTTTAACCTGTAATCAGTTCAGTTGGCCTGGACTTTTAACTTAGACAAAGTGTCTCCTTACTGATAACGGGGATACTATGCATCATTCATCTAAGCAAAGGTCAACAGTGATGGGAAATTGTTTGTTTTGCAAGCAATATGTGAATGTTGAATTGCACCAGGAGCCATTATAAAAACTACTACCTATTACCTGCTAATGTCAGTCAAGGATACTGTATAATAATTCTATTTATATCGCTCCAAATTAAGAGAAATATATGCAGTAAGTCTGAGAAATCTCAGGGTAATTGATGGAAGTGTCCCTTTCAATGCTCTAGGCAGACTGGCTTCTGAATTCTATGCTAGTTGGTCCAACTGGGGAAAGTGCAGTGAGCGCAGTAAGACCCCTTTTACACGGGGGCGTTTTTGCGTTAAAAAAAGCACCCGTAAAGAGCCTGAAAGAAGCCTCATCTGCAATCCCAATGTGAAAGCCTGAGTCAGAGCCGATCTGAGGTGGGTGCACGGGGTGCAGTTCAACCAGGTGCCACAGAGGTAGGGGCACTCAAGCGCCAGAGTGCTCCCCTCCCTCCTCCTCCTCTCTTTGTCGGCATTCTCTCTGCACACCACTGGTTACCGCCGCCCTGTTTCCTGCCCAAGCCCGTTCCCCCTCCATCCTCCTGTCAGAGGAGATCGAAGCAGCCGTCTCTGTTCAGAGAGAGAGACCCCCTCAGTGTCGTCGTTGGGGGCGGGACGGTCGTCCGCGCCGTGTCGGGATTTATTTTCCTCTCTGTCACGATCTTCTTCACCCGGGCGGCGCGTCTCCACACTGTCCTCTCCAGCTGCCGCCCAGGTGGGGTTAGTCCTGTGGGGGGGGGTTTCGTTTGTACTAATGGAGCGGGTCTGTACTAATAATGGAGGGGGAGTCTGTACTAACAATGGAGGGGGGTCTGTACTAATGGAGGGGTGTCTGTACTAATAGAGGGGGTGGTTTGTCCTTAGGGGGTCTGTACTAATGGAGGGGTGGTTTGTACTAATAGAGGGGGGTGGGTTGTGGGGGGTCAGTACTAATGGAGGGGGTGGTTTGTCTTGAGGGTGGGTCTGTACTAATGGAGGGAGGTGTTTGTTCTGAGGGGGTCTGTACTAATGGGGTTTTTTTTTGGGGGGTCTGTACTAATGGAGGGGGGAGGTTTGTCCTGAGGGGGGTCTGTATTAATCGAGGGGGGTCTGTACTAATGGAGGGGGTGGATTTTCCTGGGGGCCTGTACTAATGAAGGGGAGGTGGTTTGTCCTGAGGGAGGCCGTCTGTACTAATTGAGGGGGGTGGTTAGTCCTGGACGGTCTGTATTAATGGAGGGGAGGTGGTTTGTCCTGGGGGGTCTGTACTAATGGAGGTGGGTGGTTTGTCCAGGATGGGTCTGTACTGAGGGGTGACTATATTTGGTGAAGGGGGGTGACATCAACCCTAGTGACGCCACTGCAGCCGCTGTTTTTTTCCCCCTCCCCCTCCCTCACTCTCTCCTTGCGCTGCTGTACTAGTGAGCAGCACTTGCAAGCACAGCCGCCTACTATGTTTCTTCCCCCACCTTCATATCGGCCAGGGAAGAAATAAAAAAAAAAAGAAGCAGATAAGAGGAATGTAGGACATGTAGTTCAGAGGACTGGCAGCCCCACTGTAACACGGAAACGGCAGCCCACACAGCTGAATGGGAGAGAGAGCCAGGAGTAACTTACAGGGAAGGGCACCTAGGACTCCAGAGAGAGAGGACAGTGCTAAGAGTACACCATCAGAAAGAGAACCCCGCTGCCCTTCGCCACCAGAGGGAAATCCACACAGCCTGGCGCCATTCCTGGTAAAGAAAGGAATGGAGTCATTGCCAAAATACAGATCTGGACTCGACCCAGCGAAGTATCCATGGGCAATTCAGTGTGAGCTGACTACTGATCAGAGGAACCGTTGTTGCTGTATCGCTGGGTCAGGTGAGAAGGCCAATCAACCATTATCTCCTGTCGTATGTCTGCAATCTCTGATCATCTCCTGCATTATATCTGCAGTCTCTGACCATCTCCTGAGCTATGTCTGCAGTCTTAGACTATCTCCTGAGCTATGTCTGCAGTCTCTGACCATCTCCTGAGCTATGTTGCAGTCTCTGACCAACTACTGAGCTATGTCTGCAGTCTCTGGCCATCTCTTGTATCATGTCTGCAGTCTCTGACCATCTCCTGTACTATGTCTGGGGGCT
Source organism: Rana kukunoris (assembly GCA_029574335.1). NCBI lineage: Eukaryota > Metazoa > Chordata > Amphibia > Anura > Ranidae > Rana > Rana kukunoris. The sequence goes on along the minus strand of CM056058.1, from coordinate 91,458,493 downwards.
CTTTCTAACAGACTCCCTAACAAAAGCTCTCTCTATGTGCATTAGAGAGACTCCCCTTCAGGTCTCAATAATGTATGCTCTTCCTGTATTTTCTTTATTGTTAAAAGATCATGGGTGGATCCCAGGGTAACGAATACTTCTTAGGGGAGCATCTCTGTGTTTGAGTCATTGCCTTAGAAACATGTGTAAAGGGGAGGAGTTTGTGAGATGACCGGCGACAATGCAAAACCTTATGTTTGGCGTAAAAGCAACACTGCACATCACCCTGAACACACCATCCCCACTGTCAAACATGGTGGTGGCAGCATCATGGTTTGGGCCTGCTTTTCTTCAGCAGGGACAGGGAAGATGGTTAAAATTGATGGGAAGATGGATAGAGCCAAATACAGGAGCGTTCTGGAAGAAAACCTGATGGAGTCTGCAAAAGACCTGAGACTGGGACAGAGATTTGTCTTCCAACAAGACAATGATCCAAAACAAAGCAAAATCTACAATGGAATGGTTCACAAATAAACACATCCAGGTGTTATAATGGCCAAGTCAAAGTCCAGACCTGAATCCAATTGAGAATCTGTGGAAAGAACTGAAAACTGCTGTTCACAAATGCTCTCCATCCAACCTCACTGAGCTCGAGCTGTTTTGCAAGGAGGAATGGGCAAAAATTTCAGTCTCTCAATGTGCAAAACTGATAGAGACATACCCCAAGCGACTTACAGCTGTAATCGCAGCAAAAGGTGGCGCTACAAAGTATTAACTTAAGGGGGCTGAATAATTTTGCACGCCCATTTTTTCCGTTTTTTATTTGTTAACAAAGTTTGAAATATCCAATAAATTTCATTCTACTTCATGATTGTGTCCCACTTGTTGTTGATTCTTCACAAAAAATTACAGTTTTATATCTTTATGTTTGAAGACTGAAATGTGGCAAAAGGTTGCAAAGTTCAAGGGGGCCGAATACTTTCGCAAGGCACTGTATATAATGAAGAAATAAGAAAATGGGTACAAACATGCATTATTTCAGTGCCCAAAACTTTCAAATTGGATGTAAACGCCATTCATGAAATCTGACCTGGGCACATACAGTATCTCACAACATTGAGTACAACCCTCACATTTTTGTAAATATTTTATTGTACCTTTTCATGTGACAACAATGAAGAAATGACACACAGTGAGTGTACAGCTTGTATAACAGTGTAAATCTGCTGTCTCCCCAAAATAACAACACACAGCCATTAATGTCTAAACCACTGGCAACAAAGGTAAGTACACCCCTAAGTGAAAATGTCCAAATTGGGCCCAAAACGTCAATATTTTGTGTCCCCCCCAAAGCTAGTCAGAAACACAATGGGAAGCGCGACGCTAATGCAATCACGTGATTGCAGGCGAGACGCTTCATTTGCAAGATTTTCTGATTCTTTGTGGCATAATGCAGTGCGCTTCTACACTCCCATAGTGTCATTCTTTTGCTGTGTTTTTGTTGATTGGCACTGCCGTAAGACGTGGGCAGTGCTTTCCCTCAAGGTCACTTCCGGTTTCTCTGTGCCAATGAGAAGCCGGAAGTGATGTCGTCACTGCTTGGATGGAATGCACAGCCAGAACGGACCTACTTGCACATCAATTGAAGATGTTTTGGTAATCCCTAACCCTGTCACTGTTTTAAATGCTATTGGGAGCGGACATCCTCATGTGTACAGTATAACATGGCAATGTTCTTCTGATCCATCAGTACAGACAGTATAACATGATTTAGAACATTGCCATGTTATACTGTACTCATGGGTCAGAAAATTGCCATGTTATACTATACTCATGGGTCAGAACACTGCCATGTTATACTGTACTCGGGTCAGAACATTGCCATGTTATACTGTACTCGGGTAAGAACATTGCCATGTTATACTATACTCATGGGTCAGAACATTGCCATGTTATACTGTACTCATGAGTCAGAACATTGCCATGCTATACTATACTCATGGGTCAGAACATTGCCATGTTATACTGTACTTATGGGTCAAAGCATTGCCATGTTATACTGTACTCATGGGTCAGAACATTGCCATGTTATACTGTACTCATGGGTCAGAACATTGCCATGTTATACTGTATTGATGGAGCAGAATATTGCCATGTTATACTGTACTCATGGGTCAGAACATTGCCTTGTTATACTGTACTCATGGGTCAGAACATTGCCATGTTATACTGTATTGATGGAGCAGAATATTGCCATGTTATACTGTACTCATGGGTCAGAACATTGCCATGTTATACTGTATTGATGGAGCAGAATATTGCCATGTTATACTGTACTCATGGGTCAGAACATTGCCTTGTTATACTGTACTCATGGGTCAGACCATTGCCATGTTATACTGTATTGATGGAGGAGAACATTGCCATGTTATACTGAACTCATGGGTCAGAACATTGCCATGTTATACTGTACTCATGGGTCAGAACATTGCCATGTTATACTGTACTTATGGGTCAAAGCATTGCCATGTTATACTGTACTCATGGGTCAGAACATTGCCATGTTATACTGTACTCATGGGTCAGAACATTGCCATGCTATACTGTATTGATGGCGCAGAACATTGCCATGTTATACAGTACTCATGGGTCAGAACATTGCCATGTTATACTGTACTAATGGGTCAGACCATTGCCATGTTATACTGTATTGATGGAGCAAAACATTGCCATGTTATACTGTATTGATGGAGCAGAACATTGCCATGTTATACTGTACTCATGGGTCAGAACATTGCCATGTTATACTGTACTCATGGTTCAGAACATTGCCATGTTATACTGTACTGATGGAGCAGAACATTGCCATGTTATACTATACTGATGGAGCAGAACATTGCCATGGTATACTGTACTGATGGATCAGAACATTGCCATGTTATGCAGTACTGATGGATTAGAACATCCCCCTTGTCAGACATCGTATGAGTGCGGTTACGATCTCATCCAATATAAGGACAGGCTTTATCATTACATTTGGAAGAATTAGGAAGCAATGAATGATGATGTATATGTGTGTCATCTGTATTGAGACAGTCCCCACAGCTGGATTGTATCTGTGACATGTGCACACAATCTCATCCAATCTTCATCATGTCAATGTTATTTCTAAAGTTCTTGTCAACCTTTTGAAATCTGCAGCTGTCATCATAATACCCAGCGATCCTTCTGTGAAGGTCCATGTTCAGGCACTCCCTGGTATAGTGGCAACACTCTGTCCCCCTCTGAAAATTGTTTTCCTGGGTTGTCATCTGGTTTTACATACTTCTGATGTGGCAACATGCATTGTGCAAAAATTTCCTGACAACCAATGAATGCAGCTGGTGGCTGCGGGAGATCAGAAGTGCCAGGATCCACAACTGCATGAAAAAAAAAAGGCAATTGCCTTTCTTACCCCACAAATAGAACTTTTGTTTGGTGCTATTTATTTGCACCCCCCAAAAATTTTGAGCACCAGCCGCCACTGGTGGCCGCCATTATTTTCCAGCACTGCCTTAACCCTCTTGGGCATGGAGTTCACTAGAGCATCACAGGTTGCCACTAGAGTCCTTTTTCACTCCTCCATGACAGAGCTGGTGGAGGTTAGAGACCTTGTGCTCCTCCACCTTCTGTTCAAGGATGCCCCACAGATGCTCAATAGGGTTTAGGTCTGGAGACATGCTTGGTCAACCCATCACCTTTATATTCTTTAGTAAGGCAGTAGTCAGCTTGGAAGTGGGTTTGAGGTTATGTAGGAATACAGCCCTGCAGCCCAGTCTCCAAAGGGAAGACATCATGCTCTGCTTCAGTACGTCACAGTACATGTTGGCATTCATGGTTCCCTCAATGAACTGTAGTTCCCCAGTGCTGGCAGCACTCATTCAGCTCCAGATCATGACACTCCCACTACCATGCTTGACTGTAGGCAAGACACACTTGTCTTTGTACTCCTCACCTGATTGCCACCACACATGCTTGACACCACCTGAGCCAAAAAAGTTTATCTTGGTCTCAGACCACAGGACATGGTTCCAGTAATCCATGTCCTTAGTCTGCTTGTCTTCAGGAAACGGTTTTCAAGCTTCCTTTTGGGACAACAGCCATGCAGACCAATTTGATGCAGTGTGCGGCGTATGGTCTGGGCACTGACAGGCTGACCCCCCCACCCCATCAACCTCTGCAGCAATGCTGGCAGCACAGATATGTCTATCTGCCAAAGACAACCTCAGAATATTACGCTTAACATGTGTGCACTCAACTTCTTTGGTCGACCATAGCAAAGGCCTGTTCTGAGTGGAACCTGTCCTGTTAAACCGCTGTATGGTCTTGACCACCGTGCTACAGCATAGTTTCAAAGTCTTGGCAATCTTCTTACAGCCTATGCAATCATGCAGAGCAACAATTCTTTGTTTCAGATCCTCAGAGAGTTCTTTGCCATGAGGTGACATGTTGCTCTTCCAGTGACCAGTATGAAAGAGTGAGAGTGTTAACACCAAATTTAACACACTTGCTACGCATTCACACCTGAGACCTTGTAACACTAACAAGTGACATGACACAGGGGAGGGAAATGGCTAATAGGGCACAATTTGGACATTTTCACTTAGGGGTGTACTCACTTTTGTTGCCAGCGGTTTAGACATTAACCACTTGACCACTGGGCACTTAAACCCCCTTCCCAACCAGACCAATTTTCAGCTTTCGGTGCTCTCACAATTTGAATGACAATTACTCAGTCATACAACATTGTACCCATTTGAAATTTTTGTCCTTTTTTTCACACAAATAGAGCTTTCTTGTGGTGGTATTTGATCACCTCTACGTTTATTTTTTGCGCTATAAAAGAAAAACGACTGAAAATTCTGTAAAAAAAAAAAAAAAAAACTTGTTTCGGTCATATTAGCAGGTTATTTCTCACACACAGCATATGCATACCACAAATTACACCCCAAAACACATTCTGCTATTCCTCCCGAGTATGGCGATACCCCATGTGTGAGACTTTTACACAGCGTGGCCACATACAGAGGCCCAACATGCAGGGAACGCCATCAGGTGTTCTGGAACACTCAGACCAATTCTGATATTTCTCTCCTACATGTAAAAATCATAATGTATTTGCTAGAAAATTACATAGAACCCCAAAACATTATATATGCTTTTTTAGCAAAGACCCTAGAGAATACAATGGCGGCCGTTACAACTTTTTATCTCGCACAGTATTTTCGCAGACATTTATTGAACGCGTGTTTTAAAAAAAAAAAAACTGTTTTGTGCTTAAAACAAAACAGTAAAGTTAGCCCAATTTTTTTCATAATGTGAAAGATGAAGTTACGCCGAATACATAGATACCCAACATGTCACACTTCAAAATTGCGCACACTCGTGGAATGGCACCAAACTTCGCTACTTAAAAATCCCCATAGGCGGTATTGCAGAGTATTGGGGTATTGCAAAGTGTCATGCAGGGTATTGCAGAGTATCGCGCGGGGTATTGCAGAGTATTGGGGTATTGCAGACTATCGCGCGGGGTATTGCCGAGTACTGGGGTATTGCCGAGTATTGGGGTATTGCTGGGTACTGGGGGATTGCTGGGTACTGGGGGATTGCAGAGCTGGGATGGCTGGATCTGTGACTGCATTTGTCACAGATCCAGCCACAGCGCTGCTGCTGACACCCCGCTCCCCCCCCTCTCTCCTTGCACACTGTTCCGAACGGTACAGAGAGGAGAGGGAGGAACCGGCGTCATCAAATGACGGCGGTTTGTTTACAAGTCATCGCGCCGTCATTCGACAGCGCAATCACGTGGTAAACGGCCGCTATCAGCGGCAATTTACCGTGATCCGCCGGGTCTTCTAGACCCGGCGAGCACGGACACTTCAGCGGGCGCGTCCCGGAAGTCACAGTAGCTCGACCTCGCTGTAGCAGTATTTTTGCTATAGCGTGGTCGGCAAGTGGTTAATGACTGTGTGTCGAGTTATTTTGAGGGGACAGCAAATTTACACTATTATACAAGCTGTACACTCACTACTTTACATTGAAGCAAAGTTTAATTTCTTCAGTGTTGTCACATGAAAAAATATAATAACATTTTTACAAAAATGTGAGGGGTGTACTCACTTTTGTTAGATACTGTACAACTAGTGCTTACTTATGTCATGTGTCTTTCTGCTGCTACATTCTTCTAACATCAGCAGAACTTCTGACAAGCTCTCCGACACAGGAGATAAAACCAGCTGGAAATTTGTGTCAGAGAGGGTGCTATAAATAGTTTAGCAGAGCAGAGAGCTGGTCTATTCACAGAACATCTCTGTAGGTTTCTTTGTTGCTTTGCTTATGTGGAAAGGGATTGAAAGCTGAAGACAGCATATATACATGTAAAACGCATGTATGTACATCCATGTGTATTATCCAAGGTTGTTCACTTCACTGGGTATAGGAAGGGTTTACATCCACTTTAAATAAGATGCCTGCCATATAATCTTCAACCACAATTAGCAAAAACCGCTGATCACTGCAATTAGTATATTTAAAAAAAAAAAAAAGTATGTATACACACCATAGTTTGTAGATGCTATAACGTTCATACAAATCAACCAATATGCACTTATTGTGATTTTTTTTTACCAAAGATATGTAGCAGAATACATTTGGCTTAAATTTATGAAGACTTTTTTTTTATTGGATAGGTTTTATAGCAGAAATGAAAAGAAAAATGTTTTATTATATTTTTTGAAGAGAAGGAAGAAAAATGTTTTGAGTAAGGTGAAAGGAAGAAATTATCTTGGGAAGAAAAAAAGCCTTAGAACATTATGGGACTTTAAAGGTTCTTTATAGGTTAAAGCAACAAATTCAAACTCAAGAGAAAGTACATTCGATCATGTGCGCTCTCTTTCTGTCTTTACAAATTCAAATTCGCTTAGAAAGGTAATGGCCATAAGGATGGCAACTTTGCCAGAAATACACTGAAGAATATCCCTGGATAGGTTCAAAGGGTGTTTTCTGAATAGCCAACAGAACAAGGTTGCGTTCCCACAATGCCACATGATATACAGGAAAAATCCTACAACCCATACCCAATGAAGAGAGGCCTTGGATCCACCTGTCCATGAATTTCATTGTGGGGTTACCCAACTCTCAGGGCAACACAGTTATGCTTATGGTGGTTGGGGACAGGGTCTGGCTCCCCTGCTCAAAACCATTCTGAGTACCCAGTATCACTAGTTTCCTGTTCAGGTACATACATTATCATTCACGCCAACAGACCTCACTTTGTACATTTATGGGGAACTGTGTATAATGCTTTGGGAAAAATCCAGATTCACCACATTTACAGACCTTCATCTATCTAGAATGCAGCTCACTTACTCATAGAATGTTAACAGATTTGTCTTGCAAGAATAATCTTTTATAAATCCATGCGGATTACTACCAATAATATGGTTTTCATAATACTTGGCTATAGGATACCTTTCCCTCCAATAACTCACATACCATCGATGTTAGACTGGCTGGCATGAAGTTTATATGTATATACCTTGGCCTTTTTTTTTAAATAAGCACCACTTTCACATACGAGGTCACATAGAAGCGCTCCATCACATGTCCCGTATCACATCAGAAGCCCCATCATCAATGGTCCCCCCAATCACATCAGGGTGCTCTCTTTTGCACACCTTCACCTCACCGGACAATTGTGAGACCAGCAGTATCCCATCACATCAGAGGTCCCCACCACAGCAGAAGACCCCCTTTTCACATCAGAGGTCAATCAGGGTGCTTACTGTTACACATAAGCCCCCACTATTAAATCAGAGGTTACCCATCAAATCGGAGGTCCCCATGCCATTAAAAGCAACCAGATGATGTCAGAGGTCCCACCGTCACATTAAAGACGTGCAATTAAAAACGTACAACTTTTTTTTGATTCCATTGTGTTACCAGAATTATCTGCAGCCGACAGGGAGGCACTGGATAAACATTTGACTTTAGACTAACTCCAAGTTGCTGCTGCCAGTTTGCTAAATTACAAAGCTCCAGGTATTGATGAATAACCAGGTGAAATTTATATAGTGCCGATTTGTTCCTGGAATTGTTTAATGCAGCCCCCATGGGCAAGCGCTGGCAGTTATCCTGAAAGACGTCATATGACATCCAGTCAGGATAACTGAACCACCGCCCTGGCTGTCATTTTGCTATAGACTGGGTGGGAAGTGGTTAAGAAGAGAGGACTTGACATATAAAACATACTGTAGGAAATACAGTGGAAATATTTTGGAAAATTTGGTCTCGACACTGTTCCCGCTGTAGTAAGTTAAAAGATCTATCCGATCTGTGACTTAAAACTTTTTTCAATAAAAAATTATATTTAAAAAAATAAAGACTCCCATTTCATTAGAATCCCCCATTACATCAGGTCTCCCCATCAAACTAGAGGTCCCCTGACATTAATGCCCCTTTGCATGCAAGCCCCATCTTCACAGCAGACTACCCCTCTTCACAGCAGACTACCCCTCCTTTTGACAGGGGCCCCATGATGCCAGACTTCCTTCATATCATCAGAACCCACCCTATCAGATCAAAGGTGTCCCCCCCCCCCCCCATAATATCTATACATTCTGGGCTGGACTAATGGTTTGGTGGTTAGGTGACCACATTGACCTCACCTGACTGAAGGCAGATTATGACCATTCTCGGATTCTCTGGCTGCTGCTGCACAGTGCAAACCCCCCCTCCCCCAAGGCTGGGTCAAATACAGGGACTCACTGCTCCTCCTATTATAGAGTGCACAGGGGAAATATCAAACCACCTGCAGTCAGAACTCCATACATAGCATCTAGAACTGGTGGCAAATGGACTTAGAATTGATCAGGTTGCTATAGGGGTGCTTAAGCATATCCAAGCAACCCCCTGACATCACCCTGCATACTACTGTTCGACTGAGTGTTCTGTAATTTTGGTGCATTACAGCAGCCTTTCTCAACCAGTGTGGCGCCAGAGATCCTCAGGTGTCATAGGAGAGAAGGGCTGTCAGATGACCCAGATCCCCTGCCGAAAGGGTACAGGGAAAGCAAAGAGACGGGCAGTGGGCTGTCCTCTCCGATTCTCCTACAGTGCAGTACCCAGCTGAATGAGAAAATGTTCCTCCTTTAAGCCCCTAAATGCAGCATCACTACACCTCAACCGTGCAATGTAAACAGTTGTGGTGTAGTTGCAGTGCAGACCCACACTCTGCAGCTAAAGAGGGAGAAATTGGGGTGGTAAAAATAGCTCAAACATGTGGTCTTACTACCTCCTCCAATCTGACATGTGAATAAGCCCTTGGTTTACACCTGTGTGGCTGTGTGTATTGCAGTCTATTCATTTCAATGGGCTTCCCCACCCACAGAAATGCAGGGAAAAAGTCCCTGTAATGGGAGCCCCTTTTGGGCATAGGATGACTGAGAAATAATTCATGTATTGCAGGATATTTTGAAATATTACAAGTTGTTCATTCGGAACTCAACAGGTTAATTGGACAGTATTCATTCATGTGGGGGGGGGGCACATACTTTTGAGGTGTTAATTGAGTCTGGCTTCTGAAAGACCTTTCATTGTGGATGCTAATGACACTGTATTGTGTGAAAATACTATTGATGATAATATGATGTGAATAGCAGGTGAGAGTCATAACGTCTAACTTGTCAGCTGTAGTAATCAGTTCATGTTAATTATGTCAGATTCGTTGCCAAAACGTCTGACATAGGAATGTGTATTATGTAGGTGAATAGCTTATTGTCGGAGTCAGGACATCTAAGGGATAATTAACTCATCTGAATGCCATTATCTAAAAGAATGTGTATGAAGTTCATTGTGCGATGTTGTGGGTGGAGTGTGTCTTTGATTACTGCAGCATGCTTTTTGGTTTATAAACTGTATATAAGAGCTCAAGGTTACCATTAAAGTATTCATCTGTTTGACCCAGAGAAACAGAGCTGTGTGTCTAGTCTTTTCTGGGGGGAATTCTTATGGATGGTGGAGAAGCTCAGCTATGAGGAAAGATTAGAAGAACTGAATTTATTGACTCTTGAGAAGAGGAGAATAAGGGGGGATATGATCAACATGTACAAATATATAAGAGGTCCATATAGTGAACTTGGTGTTGAGTTATTCACTTTAAGGTCAACACTGAGAACAAGGGGGCACTCTTTACGTCTGGGACAAAAAAAAGAGATTTCACCTCCAAATACGGAAAGGTTTCTTCACAGTAAGAGCTGTGAAAATGTGGAACAGACTCCCTCAAGAGGTGGTTCTGGCTGGCTCAGTAGATTGCTTTAAGAAGGGCCTGGATTCTTTCCTAAATGCACATAATATAACTGAGTACTAAGATTTGTAGGTAAAGTTGATCCGGGGTAAATCCGATTGCCTCTCAGGGGATCAGGAAGGAATGGTTTCCCCTCCTGTAGCAAATTGGATCATGCTCCGCTGGTTTCTTTTGCCTTCCTCTGGATCAACTGTGGGTATGGAGTTGGGTGTATGGGATTGTACTTTTATTTTATTTATCTTTTATTTTGTTTGTTTATTTTTTTATGGTTGAACTGGATGGACTTGTGTCTTTTTTCGGCCTGACTAACTATGTAACTATGTGTCTGCTGGATTGTCGGAGAGTCGGATAAGCTGTCTTGGGTTGGTGGAATGGAAAATCGTTAACGGTGTTGACCGTTACAGTCCCCAACCCTTTTGTTTAATTGCGCACCAAAAGCATCCCATGTTTGCCAATATGTGGGGTACCATTAAGAATTAATGGAACCCCTAAAGTGCAGAGCATTTTTCTGTGTGCCAGGAATGAGCGGAGTTTTGCAAGTTTTCCGCGACCCCCAGCAACGTGAACCAAGCCTTGGAGGAGGGTGCCTCAAGGCTAAAAATACTTTTTAACCACTTAAGGACCCCTTCACGCCGATATACGTCAGCAGAAGGGCAGGGCTGGGCACGGGCATGTACCTGTACGTTGCGACCCCGTCCGAAGCTCCGTGACCGCGCCCCCGATCACTGTCGGTGTCCCGCGATCGGTCACAGGAGCTGAAGAACGGGGGGAAGTGTGTAAACACATCTTCCCTGTTCTGTGTGGCAGTGACACCAATTGTCTGTTCCCTGATATAGGGAACGACAATCAATGACGTCACACCTACAGCCACGCCCCTCTACAGTAAAAATCACTCCCTTAGGGCAGACTTAACCCCCTTAGCGCCTTCACTGCCATTGCCATTTTCACAGTAATCGGTGCATTTTTATAGCACTTTTCGCTGTGAAAATGACAATGGTCCCAAAGATGTGTCTAAAGTGTCCGCCATAATGTCACAGTCACGAAAAAAAAAAAAAGGTGATCGCCGCCATTACTAGTAAAAAAACAAAACATTAATAAAAAAAATGCCATAAAACTATCCCCTATTTTGTAAACGCTATAAATTTTGCGCAAACCAATCGATAAACGCTTATTGCGATTTTTTTACCAAAAATAGGTAGAAGAATACATATCGGCCTAAACTGAGGAAAAAAATGTTTTTTTTATATCTTTTTTAGGGATATTAATTATAGCAAAAAGTAAAAAATATTGATTTTTTTTCAAAATTGTCGATCTATTTTTGTTTATAGTGCAAAAAATAAAAACCACAGGGGTGATCAAATACCACCAAAAGACAGCTCTATTTGTGGGGAAAAAAGGACGCCAATTTTGTTTCGGAGCCACGACACACGACCGCGCAATTGTCGGTTAAAACGACGCAGAGCCGAATCACAAAAATGGGCAAGGTCCTTAACCTGCATAATGGTCCAGGTCTTAAGTGGTTAAGAGCAACAGACTGCAAAAGGGTTGAGAAACACTGGTATACAGTAGATCTCAATCCTTTTTTTAAATTGGTACTACGTTTGCTCTACACCAGTCAGCTAATACCATTCCAGTCAGTTAAGTGTATTTAAAAATAGGAAATCCTGGATTGGATTATATCTGTGGAAAGTTCCCAAAGGACTTGCAAGTGTAAAGGCCCATACACACGATCTGACTTTTTCAACAACAGACCGACGAACGTGTTTCATTGGACAGTCTGACTGTCTGTATGCTCCATCGGATAATTGTTTTCAGTTTTTCAACGGACAAATGTTTCGCTGTGAATGCTCTCAAACTTTCAGACAACACATATCAGATGGCGGATCATCCGTGTGCACACAAGTTCAAACACGCATGCTCAGAACCAATGCTGAACATCAGACAACAATCGCAGAAGTTGCCCAAAGGGTGGCAGTAAAGAGCTGAAAAAACACATGATTTGGTGAATGTTGGCTAAAAATGTTCTGCCGTGTGTACGCAGAACAAGTTCACGGCCTACACCCCTTTGGACAAAAATCCACAGAAAAGTCTGATCGCGTGTATGAGGCTTAAGTTATCCAATACCAGTGATTTGTTTACATTAAGTTTATCTAGTCTCCTTTGTACCTTGTTTTCACACAACCAGATCGGTACCTTTGGTGAAACCTTATTACTATCCATGGTTCATCTGTTATGAGGCCTATCTGCTCCTTCATAACCTTTTTACTACCGATATAGTTGGGGAAAAGTTTATATATTGTGACAGTAGGAGATGCCGTCACTGTAAAATCTGGGGCTCCACGCAAGATCTCACCCTGTGGGGTCAAAATGATCACAAGAAAGATGAGCAAAAATCACAGAACCACACAGGGGGACTTAGTGAATGACCTGCAGAGAGCTGGGACCAACGTAACAAAGGCTACCATTAGTAACACTACGCCGCTAGGGATTCAGATCCTGCAGTGCCAGACGTGTCCCCCTGCTTAAGCCAGTACATGTCCTGGCCCGTCGGAGGTTTGCTAGAGAGCATTTGAATGATCCAGAAAAGGATATGGAGAAGGTCATATGGTCAGATGAAACCAAAGTAGAACTGTTTGGTAGAAACAACTCATGGTGTTTGGAGGAGAGAGAATGCTGAGTTGCAACCAAAGAACACCATACCTACTGTGAAGCATAGGGGTGGTAACATCATGCTTTGGAGCCGTTTCTCTGCAAAGGTAACAGGATGACTGATCCGTGTACATGAATGAATAGGGCCATGTATCGTGAGATTTTGAGTGCAAACCTCCTCCCATCAGCAAGGGCATTGAAGATGAAACATGGCTGGGTCTTTCAGCATGACAATGATCCCAAACACACCGCCCGGGCAAAGAAGGCGTGGCTTCGTAAGAAGCATTTCAAGGTCCTGGAGTGGCCTAGCCAGTCTCCAGATCTCAACCCTATAGAATACATTTGGAGGGAGTTGAAAGTCTGTGTTGCCCAGCGACAGCCCCAAAACACCACTTCTCTAGAGGAGATCTGCATGGGGGAATGGTCCAACATACCAGTGTGTGACAACTAGGGGTGTAACGGATCAAAAATCTCACGGTTCGGATCGTTCCTCGGATCGGCAGTCACGGATCGGATCTTTTTTGGATCAGCAAAAAAAAAAAAGTGACCCCCCCCCCCCCAAGTAGTACAGGCACACAGTGACCCCCTTCCCACCATAGTACAGGCAGACAGTGACCTCCCCCCCCCCCTCCGTAGTACAGGCAAACAGTGACCTCCCCCCCCTCCGTAGTACAGGCAAACAGTGACCCCCCCCCCTCCGTAGTACAGGCAAACAGTGACCTCCCCCCCCCTCCGCAGTACAGGCAAACAGCGAGGGGGGGCCCCCCCCGTGCAGACCTCAGATCAGATAGCGGCGTGTGTGTCCCTTGAGCGTGGTCTCCTCCTCCTCTGTGGGTGTAAACAGAGAGGAGGGGCCGCTGCCGGGTGAGCCAAGATGGCCACGGCTCCGGAGCTAGGCCGAAGCCGCGGCCTTTCCTAATGCTATGCCCGCGGCGGTAGTCCGCGGATCGCATAGCGATCCGATCCGTAGGGGGTGACCCGTTGCACCCCTACTGACAACCTTGTGAAGACTTACAGAAAACGTTTGACCTCTGTCATTGCCAACAAAGGATAGATAAATTAATGAGATAAACTTTTGATATTGACCAAATACTTATTTTTCCACCATCATTTCCAAATAAATTCTTTCCAAATCAGACAATGTGATTGTCTGGATTTGTTTCCACATCTTGTCTCTCATAGTCGAGGTATTCCTATGATGACAATTACAGGCCTCATCTTTTTAGGTGGGAGAACTTGCACAATTGGTGGCTGACTAAATACATTTTTGCCCCAGTGTGTGTGTGTAAATATATTGGGATTTATTTTACTTGCCGTAGCTATTGGTTTCCACATTCTATTTTAGCCACCCTAATTGTGTCATTACATTTCTTTCAAATCTGGAATGACAAGTGTGTCCCTATTTTGTACTTTTTAGTCTGTTTTTTCTTTTTTTTTTTACAATAGAATTTAACCACATAGGTTTTAATTATGCTCTTTTATCTTTGTTATTCAGTGGAATCCAATGACTAAGACATTTTTTAAAAACACTCCCACTTACCTTTTGTGCGCTTTGCTGCAAATATTTGGTCCCATTTAGTATAATTCAGTAAAGATCAAAGCTTAGAGAAGTTAGCTTTTTTTTTATTTCAGTGTTCTGGTCATATCAACATGCTTCTCTTTCCTGCAGCTTATGGCAAATATGTTCATACCATGAACACCATTACCAAAGCTGTCTTCATCTTGCACATCTGTATAAAGCTCTGTGTTGTGAATAGATCCAAATGAACATTTTTTCTTGTTCGAGCTTTCCGATCAGTTTCAGGATAATTCACCCAATATAATATGCCTCCCAGCCATTTAATCTGTAAAATGAGCAGACTCTCATCATCATTTATGTTAGGGGGCCTAGAAAATTCTCCCTCTAAACGCCCCTGCATGTTGGCCTATTTACTAAAACTGAAGAGTGCAAAATCTGGTGCAGGTTTAATCAGTTCCAACTTGCTTTAAAATTAACCTATGGACTCCTAACCGATCGTTAGCAGGCACGACCATCGGTTAAAAATTCACGCAGGCTCAGAATTAAGTCGACGCATGCCTGGAAGCATTGAACTGTTTTACGTCACCGCATTCTGATACGATCGGTTTTTTAACTGATGGTGTGTAGACACATCAGACCATCAGTCAGCTTCATCGGTTAAACTATGACAACGGTCCTTCAGACTGTTCTCATTGGATGGACTGATCGAGTCAGTATAAATGAACAAAAGACCCGGCGTCCGTATAAATGAACAAAAGACCCTGGGTCCGTATAAATGAACAAAAGACCCTGGGTCCGTATAAATGAACAAAAGACCCTGGGTCCGTATAAATGAACAAAAGACCCGGCGTCCGTATAAATGAACAAAAGACCCTGGGTCCGTATAAATGAACAAAAGACCCTGGGTCCGTATAAATGAACAAAAGACCCTGGGTCCGTATAAATGAACAAAAGACCCTGGGTCCGTATAAATGAACAAAAGACCCGGCGTCCGTATAAATGAACAAAAGACCCGGCGTCCGTATAAATGAACAAAAGACCCGGCGTCCGTATAAATGAACAAAAGACCCTGGGTCCGTATAAATGAACAAAAGACCCTGGGTCCGTATAAATGAACAAAAGACCCGGCGTCCGTATAAATGAACAAAAGACCCGGCGTCCGTATAAATGAACAAAAGACCCGGCGTCCGTATAAATGAACAAAAGACCCGGCGTCCGTGAACAAAAGACCCGGCGTCCGTATAAATGAACAAAAGACCCGGCGTCCGTATAAATGAACAAAAGACCCTGGGTCCGTATAAATTAACAAAAGACCCGGCGTCCGTATAAATGAACAAAAGACCCGGCGTCCGTATAAATGAACAAAAGACCCGGCGTCCGTATAAATGAACAAAAGACCCGGCGTCCATATAAATAAACAAAAGACCCGGCGTCCATATAAATAAACAAAAGACCCGGCGTCCGTATAAATAAACAAAAGACCCGGCGTCCGTATAAATGAATGAAAGATCTGATGTCAATATAAGTGCAGCGAAGTGTAGTGGACAGTATAGGAATCAGGTAGTGTAGTGGTCAGGATAATGGATATGTAGGCAGTATAGGAAGCAGGTAGGTCAGTATAGGAATGATGCTGGTCAGTACTATTGTAGGAAGGGAAGGAACTCGGTGAGTGCCAAAAGTCCGCAGGTTAGGGGGGGCAAATGACTTGCCTTGCCCCGGGCACTGACAACCCATGCCACTGGTGATGTGCCATCTTTTAGAAGGTGCAGCAGTCAGCTTTAATTACCTAGAGGGTGTTATATCAGAAACCAGTGGGTTGGTAGATTATATGTAAATAAACATTTTTTTTAAATAAATATATCTAAAGAACATTGAGAATATATATTCTCTTTAGGAGTATTTTCTGCAACATTCAGTAACACAAACACAATGAACAGAAATACACAGTAAGCAAGTATATGTATAATTTATTTTTTTCTTTCCAGCAGAGGAAAAAAAATAAAGGACACATATTTAAAATATTCTCAAAGTTGCAAAAGAAATATATAAATTATTTGTATAGATTTGATTTTTTTTTTTTACAATTTTGTTTTTCATAAAAAAAAAAAAAAATATTGAACATTTCGCTGCTAAGTGGCATGAAGACTTCACAGAAATGCCAATGGAAGGCCTTGGTTTCGGTTCAGATCATAGCTTAAAAATATTTTTCCTCTGGTACCATTACTGTTCCTTACAAACAAACAGGTAATCTGCATGCACTGACCTTTACAAGGACAGTGAAAAGGCACAATGAAATTAAAGTTTTGATTGTTCTTTTTCTTGTCTAAAAAATAGCAGATGTTATTAAAGTGAACCTGCCATTGCACAGAGAACATAAAGCTGAACTCAAATATGGTTTTTATTATAAAGTTACACTGGTCCCGCTGGTAACCAATGCAAGTATGCCTATATTGGTACAGGACCTGGTCCCAACTGCTACAGTGATTTGCAGCTTCCACAGTGATCGCTCATGCAGGAGATATGCATACTTAAGTGGGACCATTGTAACTATGCAATAATAAATCATACCTACAGTTCGACTCTAATGCTGTAAAAAAAAGAAAAAAGAAAAAAAGGAGAGTGAAGGATGTAGACTGTGCCATTTAGTATCTCAAAGATGAAAATGTTAGTGCATTCTGGAAGTGTAATATCTAAAAGGGGTAAGTAACTATTTGTGAGTTCCCTGATGTTTGTTTTCACAGCCTCAGCATCTGTGCGTTTCACTGCTCACTTCACTGCACTTGTGTATTAGTAACCATGCAATGCAGTTCTGAGCATGTGTGATTGCATCAAAGAAATACTCCCACCTTTAAACAAGTTCTCCATTCTAAGTTCATGGTCGTATCCATTACATTGCACTTTTCATTAAATAAAAGGCCTAAAAGAGTTCCCGTCTCATTTACCAAAGTGATCATATGTCTGTGCAGAGTCCAAATAGCATAACTCACTTGAACTGATTTGCACCATGTATGACAGATTTTATATTGAAGTAAAAAAAAAATATGACTTTTGACTTAGCTGTAAAATCTATTTCCTCTTCTGCTCCCAGCAATCCTCAGTTCTGTATTAGAACTGAAGACAATAGAGGGGAAGGTGGCCTATTTGCTGTACTTAAAGAAATGGACTTTACAGGTAAGTCACAAATCCGATTTCCTTAATCCTACAGCACAGGACACACATTCAGAGATTGCCAATTTGGTTACATTTCACCCTCACCTCATTGGTAATGCTTGGTGACATCCCAGTAAACACACCCTTCACATAAAAACAGTAGATCAAAACCAGGTGGTAGATTTACAGATCTGCAATGCAGATGCTTGATGCTGAAGAGCGCAGGAGGCAATGGAACTCTATGCTTCACTACATAATCACAAACCACAACCTGGGAGGAATCCACCTAGCAATGGTGGAACAAGATGCAGCATGGAACCCCCTGAAAGAATAATAAAAAAAAAAAAAGATTTACCTCAAACATGGGGAAGCAAAGTAAATTTTAATAGCTCTAACCATATCCAATGAAGAGCTTCACCTCTTCGGGGTGTTTCAAAGCAAGACAAGAATATGAAAGGAGCAACAAGTGCTGAAAAAGGTAAAACGATTAAACCATCATTGGTAGAAGAGATACCTTAGGCCAAAAAACAACTTGATCCTCTCCTAGCAGAAGCGATCAAGACCAGAAAAACAACCTTCTGAGTAAAGTCAGCCAATGATAAATCCCTAATAGGTTCAAAGAAAGTGCAGAAAGTACCAGATTTAAATCCCATGGAGCTACCAAAGCCCGTCTGGGGAAAACACTATGCACCACCCTTGTACAAAGGCCTTCACCAGAGTAAGACCCTGAAAAAGTCAAGCTACATCTCAGGGAGTACTGGCGAGGACTGACCTTCTGCTGTTTACACCAGGAATAAAGTCTTCCGGACTTTTCTGGACCTTTCTGGAAGTCGATTTTCTATGTCTTAAAGCATAAGGATAAGAGTCAGCTAGGCCTCGGTCACTCAGAACTTGCACTTCAACAGACAGGTCATAAAAGGCCAGCGCTCAAGAAGCAGGATGGTACAACAACCCAAGACAACAAGTCTGTGTGGTCCGCTAGTGGCTGAAGCCCACTGATTTCACAAAGTCGGTCCAGGCTGGGGAAAGACTGCAACCATATGGTCGGAATCCACTCAGATACCTGGACCAGCACCCCACTCAGACACGGAGCCTGAGCCAGCCGCGCCGGCCCCCTGCACAGCCTAGTGCTCCAATGAGCATGGGAGGACGAGTGGTTGGCAGAGCAGACAGTGGCGACGGACAGTCACCAGCTCTCTGCTCATGCATCACTGAGAACTGAGCAATCGATGGTCTTTGATTGCTCAGTTCTTAAAGATGCTGAATCCACCTGGTTAAAAAAATAAAAATAAAAAAGCCCTAAACTTCTCTTAAGGCAGGAGGAGCAGGGTACTTCAGAGGGAGCAAAAGAAATATCTGAGTAAGAAGAGAATTGGCTACGGATGAGGGGGTTAAAATGACCACGCACAGTACAGTTGCACCTTACAGGACCCCCGGATAGGCAGCAGTATTGCCCAGGGCCATCCGTGACAGGGATAAAATCCCCTCTACCCCCAACTTTAACCACTTTGGATGGGCATAACCCCTCAGCAAGGGGGTCTTCAGGGACTGGGTGTTGCTTGCTTTTGCCCTGGAACTGTATAGCATCCTGTGGCTAACCCAAAACACTGCACTACGTGTCAAGATGGCAATTTTAACACAGGATCTAGAGTAACATTACGGACTGGTCCCGCATCTTCTCTGGCGAGGTCTGGGTCTGATTGATAAAGCTCTCTCTAGGACACTTATCCAGCAAAATGCCACTGTGGCCAGGAAAGCCGATTGAAGAAATTCAGAAGGTGTAATAAACACAATCAGTTGTCCAATCACCTGAAGGCAGCTGGCATCTCTGAATCTGCCTGTGTCCTGTACTGTAAGATCAAGAAAAAATAATAAAATAAAAAGATTGCCATTGGGTAAAATATAACCGCTTAGATTTAAATGAGGGAAGGGTCCAGCATACACTAAAACTTTAACATTGGGGGGGGGGGGGGGGACACACACACACACACACACACACACACATCAAGCCCTCCTTACCCACTTCCTTTGTATCAGCATGTTTGCTACTAAAATGACAGGTACACTTTAAACTGGCCACTCAATCATACTTTGTCCAATCATGTTTAAAGCAGAATTAAACCCAAAAGCAAACATTATATTGTAGTGAACCAATTCTTAGATGAGATGGCTGCAATAGTTTTCTTTAGGCTTTCCTTCTCTTTATCCGAGCTGGCTAGTAAATTTGTTGTTTTTAAAATGAACAGGCTCTTTTCCAAATGTATAAGTCTATAGGGATGAGACAAACCATCTAAAACTGGCACGGGTGCTTACAGTGATCAACTTATTTATTCATGTAAAACCTTTATCCTAAAAGGGAAAAATAAGCTGCTGTAACCAATTATAAAGTGTGAGCTGGAGTTTGACTTCAGTTTGTTAGTGTATTTAAATCTGCTTGTCCATCTAAATGCTGCAGTCTACTGTGCCCCCCGTGCTCCTTCTTTCAGAATGCGACACTAATACAAGGGGTGTGTTACTAGCCAGATCACCAGGTGGAAACAAAAATAAAAATGATTGCAGCCACCACAACTAATGATTGGTAAGCTGCAATATATTACCATTTCTGGATTTGGGTTTAATGCCGCTTTAATTACTAAAAGTTGTTTCTACAGCACACCACAAAAGGATTAAACTGCTTTGCAGTGCAGCAAAAAAGCAAATGTATAACGGACTCCAATAAAAAGTATACATCCAAGTGTTTACCAGAACATTTTCATTAAGCCCCAATAGCAGGAATGTTAGGGCATGTTTTGCACTTTATTTTGAATAAGGGTTCATAAGGTTGAAAAGGGGAAAAACTGATTACTGTATATATTCACAATTTCATTAGGTTTTAAAATGATAAATACAATATAAAAAAGAAAAAAAATGTGTGATCGTACAGTCACAGTGGTCCTCAGTGTTATATTGATATAGCTTATACTGTATACGTTCTTGTACAAAATGGCATCATGTAAAGTTCATTCTACTACTGTCAGTGATGGAACGTAACTGTAAGATCATGAACTAATGTTTAGACCCTAATGATGTTATACCTAAGCCAATAAAGATTTTTTTTTTTAAAACAATTTTTTTTTTCCCAAGGGAGCTAAGTAGAATCTGGATTGTAGGATGGAATCAGTATGTCTCTATCCAGGACAAACCTCCCACTGCGGCTCCTACTGTATGCGGATAGCTGCCATCCAGCATATGTCAGAATACCAATTAGCCATCTGAATGGATATAGACACAGGATGTTAGGCACCAATAGGGCCACGCACAAAGTGAATTTGGGCCAGGTCTTTAGAAACCAGTCAAAATTTAATCAGCGTATGACCTGCTTAAGTGAAAAGGAAGAGGGAAACCGTCAACTAAATCGCACTTGGGTGTGCTGCAAGAAAACAGATGCAGCCTGCTATATTCCAGGACTTTAGAGTCTGGCGACAAAAACTAAGGTTACCCCAGCATTCCTAATTACTACAGTATTGATGGCTTTTCAAACATTCAGATTACGGTTCCAAAGAGTTGTACATTTTTTTTTATGGACACTTGCTCATTTATTTTATAAAGTCCCACAAGAAAAGTGAAGACCTCAGCTCATTAATCTACAGAAAGATGGGAGAGTCTGAAACTGTCTAAGGCAAACCATAAGCAGGTGCTACCATAGATAATTTATACAATTTAAAAGCGGAGTTTCACCCAAAAGTGGAACTTCCACTTTTCGGAATCCCCCCCCCCCCTCCGGTGTCGCATTTGGCACCTTTCAGAGGTAAGGGGGAAGCAGATACAGGTATTTTGCTCCCACTTCCGGGCATAGATAGCTGCAGTATTCACAGATATCTACGCCACGTCCAACCTCCCCCCCCCCCCCACTGTCTTCTGAAGAAGACCGCAGGGACCGTTCAGATCGCACAGCGTGACTGAAGCATGTGCAGTAGGGAACCTGGAAGTGAAGCCACAAGGCTTCAGTTCCTGATTCCCTCATCAAAGATGGTGGTGGCAGCACCTGAGAGCTGAGGGACAGGTTTACTTCAGGTGCCGACATCGCGAGCGCCCTGGACAGGCAAGTGTCCATATTTTAAAAGTCAGCAGCTGCCGTATTCGTAGCTGCTGACTTTAAAAAAAACAATTTGACGGAACACTGCTTTAAAGCGGAGGTCCACCCTAAAGAAAAAAAAAAAGACTTTTTATACTTACCAGAAGTGGCTGTTACTAGGCAGATCGTCCTAATCTGCCACGCCCGAGGTGGTGGTCTTTATTCTCCCCCTCGAACTGCTTCCTGGGAAATGGGGAGCGGTATCTTCTGGGACCTTGTGTGTATCCCAGGAGACATCCGCCCATTCACATAGCACCACGCGACTTGCGCATAGGGAACCGGGGAGTGAAGCTGCAACGTTTCACTTCCTGATTCCCTCACAGAGGATGGCGACGGGGCAGCCGAAACCTGAGCGATTGCTCGGGTTCGGCTGCTGACATCGCAGGCACCCTGGACAGGTAAGTGTCCTTATTTAAAGTCAGCAGCTACAGTGTTTGTAGCTGCTGTCTTTTTTTTTTTTTAAACGCCGCACCAAAGCAGGCAGGCTCCTGCCTGCTCTCTCCTCAAAGGTTTTCTGAATGTGATTGACAGTAGCGGCAGCCAATGGCTTCTGCTGCTCTCAGCCAGTGGGGAGGGTGAGGCCCCGTAGAGCCTTTGGTACCGTGCACAGCGCTGGATCAAGAGGGAGCTCAGGTAAGTATTAGGAGGGCTGATGCACACGGAAGGTAAAAAAAAACTTCAAAGTTTAGATTCTAAACTTTAGGGACCTATTAGCAGTACTACTGCTAACCAGCTTGTTCATCTCAACACAACGACTTTGGGAGCATGGTTTCAAAGCCACACAGCTCTTAGCCATCCTGTAAGCATGAACAAAAGCCTCCCGTGTATGGTAGAAATACTGCAAACTTTTTCCTGAAGAAAATAAAGTGCCCTGGACAATGTCTACATCCCATTTATCCTATACAGGGGGTGAACACAATCATTAATACCAGTATTATAGTGCTTCATTTTATTTGTGCAGGGAAATAAAAATAAAAAAACACCCAACAAAAGTTGCCATTTTTTTTTTACTTTTGTCTTTGCTATCTTGGTTGTATACCTTTGTATTACACATTAGGGGGGGGGACTAACCAAAAGTGGGGCAGGCATAAAGCCTGTGACAGTCTTCTAAACTGGAAACACAGAGCAGATCCTGCTTCTATTTAAAGGGTTTGTAAAGTGACATTATGACTTTACATGTATCCCTCCAGATTATGCTGCCAATAACTACAGTGTGTGAGTTTTTAAAATGAAAAAGCTAGATACCTTTACTCACACTGCAGCTGAACTGTCATGTGATCCCCTCCACTCTTTTTCCCTGATCTTGGGAGAGCAGCAGGAGGGGCCAAGATTCCCCAGTGAGATCAGTTGGCCAGCAGAGGAGGGGGGTGGGGGTTGGGTGTCACGTGAAGACTCCTGTTGTTGAAACACCAAACAATTTGGCTGATATGGTTACAGATGGTCCAGCTAAGTGGGCACCAATGAATTGTTCTCTTTGGAAGTCTGATAATTCCTCCATTACACTTGTACTTACTGCCGCTGAACATAATATGCAATGTGCTGGCATATAATCTAGAGAGCATAGACAAAGAAAAACATTTCAGTGCAACCCACACACATAGAATGAAGCTCTAAAATACCATATATTACTGTGTCCATCCATCCCTGCAGAATAAAGTAAACCTGACACTTTGCCCATTCTGAGCAAAGCATCAGGTTCCCTTCATAGTCCACTTCCTTTGTGTGGGCATGGATTTATAAACCATCATTGCACCTCCCCTGTTAATCAACTGGAGACCTGAGCAAATAGACACCAAGCTTCCCCATGAAAGTGTTTGGATCTGGCAATATACTTTGCACTGCATACTGGAAGAAAGAAGAAACAATTATACCCCACCTCCTCCACAAAGTACATGATAGTTGAAGCAGCTCCAGATATAGCACCAAGCATGGAGTAGGTATGTACCTACAATGGTGGTTGGAGGAAGGGGGTCAGCTAATCAGCTAAACTTGTTAGGTTGCCCAGATTTTTACACAAATGTGTATGAAAATCTGAAAAGGTAGATGTCTAAAGTTATTGCTTTATACTTTTTATACACCACTAATGTTCCAGAAACAGGTCACTGGGATCCCAATGCTTTATAAATCCCAAACCTTTAAAGTAATGTTCTGCTTAGGTTTGTCAGGTCCCTTCCAAACCGTAGGCACATAATTTGCCAGCACTGACAGTTTTGAAGTGTCATACGCTGGTCCATCTATTTCTGCCCATTATGTAGTCCCACTGGATAGTGAGGCAGTCCATCAAGTGATGGATCAATATGGTCATGGGTAGAAAGGGTGGGCTGGCATAACTACTAGACAAAGTATCAAAATTGGCCAAAGTTTAAGGGCTCTTTAACACATGCGAACCGTTCAGTTCCACCTCTCTCCGTTTTTTTCAGGCGGACCTGAACGGACACTCCATGTACCTCTATGGAGTGATGGCTGTCAGCAGTGACATGGCCGATCCGATAAATCAAGACAAATGGAAACCCAATTGTCCATCCCTCTGGCAGATTGTATGAAAGCGCACAGGTAGTCCATTTTCATCTGATCACCTCGGAGAGTAAAGCGGAGATCTGACAGGTCTGTCTCTGCACAGTAAGCAGACACGGACCCCGTCATTTACCAGCCAGCTCAGTATGGACCAGTGGAGCGATCCCTCCTGAGCAAGCATAGTCCAAGAAAATGGATTTGCATGTGTGAAAGGGGCCTAAAGCAGGGTTTTCAGGTGTGCTGAAGATACAGCTACTCCAAAGGGCTTCACTAAATGCACGTGCTTAAGGTAATCATTTCAATGACAAGCATGCTTTAAGAAAATCTAAGAAATTAAGTGAAAATAAAGGATCCTAAACCTAAAAACAGAAAGCTAGCTTAAAGAGCAGTTATACGTATTTTGAAATACCTAGGGGAGTTTAAAAGCAAAAAATAATGGAACATTTCTTGTTGGGGAATGTAATATACTACACACATCTGACTTCTTGGTCAGTTATCTCCAGTAATGACAGTTTGATTTCAGCTTCACTGAAAAGTAGCTCACCAGCCATAGTATGTGATTGGGGGGGGGGGGGGCTTTCTTATATGGCGCTTTAATCTCTCTACCTTGTAAATGATAGCTGTTACAGGGACAAATTCAAAATTTGTCAGGTTTATTACTAAAAATCCTGTTTCTATTTCCCAGCCTTTACAGCAAAAGCACCCCTACAGTCTTACTGCATGTGCACTCCGTAGCCCCATTCATTCCTATTGGTAAGTCGCATTTCACAGAGGCCTCCAGTGATCCAGAAGAGTATGGCTTACCCATAGATATAAATGGGAAGGTGGTGTGCAAGTGCACTATGGGGAGGATGTTTTACACTAGTAAGACTGCTTGATTGCAGTTATGTACCCAGATAGGCAGAAAACAGAGTGGAGTAGATTAAAGTTCAGTCATCCTTTAATGGCAGCTTTGCTTCAAGGAAAGTGTGTTACTCTCAAATCACCTTAGAAGTACTGCTGCCTTTCAAAGGAATAACAGAATAACCAACTATGATACAAACATGCAGTCCAACATTGGGGGGGATGCCACAATTTCTATAAGTGATCACTTGTAAATAATAACTTTGGTGCAATTATTACTGCTGGGCTACACTTTTTTTAAATCAAAGATCTAATTTTCAGTTATTAAATATGCAATTACAAAGCTGGGGCCAATTTTGTGGGTTCTATACGCAAAGTGCACACTCTAAAATAAAGACGGCCAATTAAGAGAATATCAAAAAACGTCAACTGTCTTTGCAGATACAGGGAGAGCACAACGGAAACTAAATTTAAGTTTTCGGTAAGTGATTTTTAGTCATCTGCAGAGGTTAAACAAAGATGTTCTATCCCTGTTTTTTTTTTCATTTTCTTTAAAGTTTGAAGAACAAAATAGTTTATGTCAGGGGTGTCAAACTCAATTTCATCGAGGGACACATTAGCATTAAGATTGCTCTCAAAAGGGCCAGTTGTAGCTGTAAGATTAGGTAATCAGCGCATCCCCTCCCCTTACATTAGATGTTAAGAGACCCCCCACCATCAGAAGTTGAGTCCCCCACATCACAGTGCCCCCCCTTTCCTTAAGCTGCTGCTGGGAACAAGCTGGATGCATGGCTTAAAAGCAGAAAGTAAGGGTCTTGAGGAGGACCACATAAAAAGGCCTGGAGGGCCGGATTCGGCCTGTGGGCCTTGTGTTTGACACCTGTGGTCTATGTGATGCTTCAGGACAAAAAAGAGCTCAATTCATCAGCATCTGTCATAAGCAAATGCATCCATTTTAGAATGACTGAGCCTTCAATTCTTGGTCACTTATAGAACCTTTCAATGGCAAGTATAACGAAAATATATTTATCCTGTAATAACACCAATTATTCATGCATTAATTACTGTATGGAAAACCCTGAAGCAGACAATATCTACCTAGCAGAGTAATTTGCAATGTAGTAAGGTTAATGCTATTGTGATCGTTTAGGTTTATGAAGCACAATATACACATAGGCTGGGTAATGTTAATCTTAATACATTTTAATGGGTCACATGTTTATGGGATGACAATAAGGCACTGCTAAGGGTACTGAGAATCTAACAGCTCGGGATTGAAGAATTTTCATTAGGCTTTTTTGGTAACTACTTTACAAAAGCTAACAAAGATAAGAGAATGTGATGCCTATAGATATAGTACAAACAGTCCTGACACTGTCAAAGGTCAAGTTTACATTTTATCAAAAGGCGTTTGACAAATGCATTGCAACAGGTGGAAATAACACAAGTGTGCAAAGCACAATGCAGAAGAGATATTACCTTCTGATCAAATCTACTACATTGCACACATCTGCATAGAGATCTACTTGATTTTTGGGGGGCTGGAAAAAGATGGGACATAAGAATCATTTGGTATTGTCTTCTTGTGCTTAAGCCATGTTACATTTTGGACATCTGTATGCGTAAAATAAAATAATTTAAATATCATTCATTTTTAGTTTAATCATTTACTGCTGATGATATATCATCTGTGGGAAAATATACACATATATGTACTTGTGTGTGTATATCTACACATACACACACATATGACAGCCATACATTCCTGTGGCAACAAAAAAGGGGTCAAAGGTTGTCCATTTGTCTTTTGCTTGTACAATCCATACTGCTCTTGTACACAAGGGATGAAAGAGTATTCGTTGTACTATCCCCTCTCTTCCTTTTGTAAGAAGGTGAAGGCTTGGCCTTGACCTGTTTTGTTATCTGTGCGAAGACTCAAAGCAGATCTTTGGATATGCAGTCATCGGTTTTTGATGCCAGAGGAAGAATACAATGTTTATCTGAAACAGAAACAAAAATACAACAGTAATTTAAAACTAGTAACACTTTACTCGTGCGTTGCTTTCGTTTTGTGACATTCAACATAATATGCTATTTAAAGCAATCCTTTATGTACTTTTCTAAAAGATCATTTGATCCATACTTTAACCTCTTGAGATCCGCGCTATAGCCAAATGACGGCTACAGCGCGGACCTGAATATCCAACAGGCCGTCAATTGACGGCCTCCCCTTTGGGCGTTCCAGAGCGCGCAGCGGGGAAACTCTGTGTTGGCCGTGTCCCTTGGACACAGCCAATCACAGATCGCCACGAACGGTCAATCAGAGTGGCCGTTTGCGATGCGATCTGTGCAGCCAATGAGAGATGATCTCATATGTTAACATATGAGATCATCTCTCATTGCCGGCTCACACAGAGACAGCGTCCTGTCTCTGGAGAGGAGACCGATCTGTGTCCTTTGTACATAGGGACACAGATCGGTCACCTCCCCCAGTCAGCCCCCTCCACCTACAGTTAGAACACTATGCAGGGAATACATTTAACCCCTTCAATGCCAGTCACATTTATACAGTCATTAGTGCATATTTATAGCACTGATCACAGTATAAATGTGAATGGCGCAAAAAATGTCCCATGTGTCCGTCATAACCTCACAGTCCCAATAAAAATCGCAGATCGCCGCCATTTCTATTAAAAAAATAAATAAAAATAATAATTCTGTCCCCCATTTTGTAGGCGCTAACTTTTGCACAAACCAGTCACTTATTGCAATTTTTTTTAAAATTGGGATATTTATTATAGCAACAAGTAAAAAAAATACTGTATTTTTTTTCAAAATTGTCGCTCTTTTTTGTTTATAGCGCAAAAAATAAAAACCGCACAGGCGATCAAATACCACCAAAGGAAAGCTCTACTTGTGGGGAAAAAAGGACGTCAATTTTGTTTGGGAGCCACGTCGCACAACCGTGCAATTGTCAGTTAAAGCGACGCAGTGTCGGAAGCTGAAATTTCACCTGGGCAGGAGGGGGGTAAGCAGTAAGCAAGTGGTATATATATAGAAAAAAAAGACAAAATTATAAACTACGTTTGGCCCTCACAGTAAATTTAAAAAAAAAATCTGAAACAGGAGTTTTAACTTCTAGGCTTCATTTCCATGGACGTTTTTACAGCCACTTTTCTGAGCGTTTTTTTGCAGCTTAAAAACGGCTCTCCATCGTAGTCTATGGCCTCATGCCCACCATTACGTTTTTAAGCTGTAGATGGCTGAGCCGTTTTTAAGCTGCAAAAAAAATAAAAAAAACAGGACCAGTGCGTTCTGAAGCTCCAGCAATAGAGCTGTAAAAACGCCAGACATAAAAAAACGCTCAAAAACACGCAAAAACTCTACCGCGACATTTTTGAGCTCCAGCTCAAAAAATAAAGTAAAAAACATGGACAGGCGTTTTTAAGCTGTAAAAAAGGCTTAAAAAAAGTGGCTGTAAAAACATCCATGGAAATGAAGCCTTAAAGGGGTTGTAAAGGTTAGTTTTGTATTTTCTAAATAGGTTCCTTTAAGCTAGTTAGTGCAATTCCAGCTAATAGAAGCAATCACTTATTACAGAGTTCAGACCAACTATCACAGGACTAAATCTGAAACATGGCCTGGGAAAGAGAGGGGGGTATAACATGCTGGTATTGAAATGGTTAAGCCCTAGAGCAGTGTCTGCATTCTACTTTCCCTTTTCAATAAAAGGAGAGGTATTCACAGATATCTGGAGAATATTCGGCCCCTTCCTGTGGTGGGCAAGGTTTGTAAGTAAGCATAACGCTGAAAATCTTTACAAGAATAATACAAGCTGTAAATGTGTATGTAAATTACTGCCTCCTTACCGAATTTCTGGCTGTTTTTCATTACAGTTTGTATCTAAACTGTCATTTTCTAATTTCACGCTCTGTTTAGATTCTTCTAAATGATCCATCTTCGAGGTAGATGGGGCTGTTTCTTCAACCCTATGCAACAAGAGAACAAACAGTCAACTATGCAGGATTTTTTTCATTGGAGATTGAGAGAAGTATGGGATTTTTTTTTATCCCATAATCATACTTACCTAGGTGGATGCAGCATCGGTCCGATGCTGCATCTCTCCCCCGCTGCCTCTTCACTAAGAACCGAGCCACGAACCCTGCCAATGGCTTGGTTCTCTTGGAGTGGAGAGCTGATGCCTGCAAATCAGCAGCGCTCCTACTCTGCTCCTCCATGCTCACTAGAGCGCAGAGCTGTGGAGGGGTGGTCTCAGCGGCTTGCTGAGAGGCCAAGATGCCTATCAGTCCAGGCACCTGGTGGATCCAGACGTCCAGAGTCAGGATGACATGGTGCCTGGACTGATCTTGATCAGGTAGACCTACCCCCCAGGTAGACCTATTGTCTCCGGGAGAGGCAGTCTAACTGAAAATCTCAGCAGATTTGTTGATTACCAACTTAGACCCTTGGCGGAGGAGCTACCCTCTCATACAAGAGACTATTCGTCCTTTACAAATGTTGGACAGCTTCCACATCACCCTTGTGGCCATTGACGTTGAGGCCTTCTACAGCTCTACACCACACGATGAGCGCCTATTCGACAGGTATTTCTCCAGCAGAGTCTGTTCGAGCGCACACAAGTCAAATTTGTCCTAGCATGCCTTGAATTCATATGGGAGCATCATTTTTTTTCCTTTCTCGATTCCCACTATCTCCAGGTGCAGGGGGTGGCCATGGGTACATGTGCTCCCTCCTATGCCAACCTGTACCTGAGTGGGAACACTTATTTTCAGATGAGTCATTTGCGAGTCAGCATATATGTATACGAGCCATGCATTGGCCTGGTATCATTACATAGATATACTAATTTTGTGGGACGGATGAGTCACACTTCCTGACCAATTTCTTGAATATAGCAATTTTAACATGTTCAATCCCAAATTTACAATTTCCCACAATCCATCTGTTATAACATTTTTGGACTTGACAATACAAAAACACCCCGAAGGTTACTTACATAGCAAATTATTTTGCAAACCAACAGCAGGCAATGCTATTCTGGAAGCATCAAGCTTCCATCCAAAATTATAATTTACCTCCATTCCTTAAGGGCAATACATCCAGGCAAGGCGTAATTGCGCGAGTGTGATTTGCCCTTTTCAAAAAGGAGGTCCAAAAACTGCAAACCAGATTACATGCAAGAGGTTATTCCAATAATATTCTTAAAAAAAGACTACAAAAAAGGCAAAAAGTAAGGTACGCACTGATTTCCTTTTTTTCCACATAGGAAAACTCAGAAAAATACCACGACTAGAGTTATTACCAAATACTCTTTCCAACATACACAAATTTGCAATATTCTGAACAAACACTGGCACCTCTTGTGTATGGATGCCACTCTGATTACAGTGTGTCCTTTAATTACATACAAAAGGGCCTCCTCATTATGCAACACATTGGTTCATAGTGAATTAACCTGAAGGTGGCAGCATAATCTTATTCGTAATGATTATTAAGATACTCTTTGTCCTGTGATGTACGATAAGGTAGTAGTAGCAATTCTCCTTATGACAGGATCTACTTTTTAATTAAAGAACTCTTAAAATTAACAACTTGGGCACATGGAAAGATGATGACCTTACCACTACAACTTGTACTTCCCCCAAACTCTAACCAAACAGTCTTTCTAACCAAATTTTATAAACACCTCTTTAGCTTTACAAGCGCACCTCATAAAATTAGAATATCATCTAAAAGTTATTTTCAGTTATTCAATTCAAAAAGCATTACATACAGAGAGATATATTTCAAGTATTTATTTTTAAGCTACTGAAAACCCAAAATTCAGTATCTCAAAAAATTTGATTACTACAAATATAGACCACTAAAAATGGATTTTTAATACAGAAATGTTGTTTCACTAAAAAGTATGTCCATGTACATTATAGTATGCACTCAATGCTTGGTCAGGGCTCCTTTTGCATTACTACATCAATGCAGCATGAAGTTAGCCTACGGCACTGCTGAGGTGTTATGGAAGCCCATGTTGCTTTGATAGGGGATATCAGTTCCACTTTTGGGTGGAACTCCACTTTAAGTGCGCTAGAATTTCCTGGTAGAGGGCTGCGCTGACTTTAGACTTGATAGAACACAGTGGACCAAACACCAGCAGATGATATGGCTCCCCAAATCATCTGGCGAGGGAGAGAAAGTCCGTAGTAACATTCCACACTAAGCCAAAAGGTAAAAACAGGTATCCCTCACTCCCATCCATTCCGAATACCTCAAATCTTTCACGAGTTCTTTGCCAACCTCTACAACAATCCAGATATCCCTCACCCCCCCCCCCCCCCCAATTCCTGACCTTCGACAGAAAATACACCAATACCTCAGAAAGCTTTATGTCCATGATTTCTGCCTCAGAATTACACTTGATCCACTCATATTGATGAAGCAACTACAATGCTCTACAAACAAAGCCAGAGGACTGGATGGGCTACTCTACTCCTACTATAAAACATAACACACATGGTCAAGTTATTTAACCACTTCACGACCGCCCTATAATATATATTATTCCCTTCCCAGCCAGTGTCCTTAGTACAGTGACAGTTTATATGTTTAGCACCGATCACTGTATTAGTGTCACTGGTCCCCAAAAAAATGTCAGTGTCAAATTTGTTTGCCCCAATATTGCAGTCCAGCTATAAGTCGCTGATCGTCACCATTACTAGTAAAAATAAAAAATTCCATAAATATATCCCATAGTTTGCAGACGCTATAACATTTGTGCAAACCAATCAATATATGTTCATTGGGATTTTTTCCCCCAAAAAATATGTAGCAGAATATATATTGACTTAAATTTATGAAGATATAACCCCCCCCCCCCCTCCCCGATATGTTTTAAAGGAGAAAGTAAAGGGGAGTAAATCTTCCGGAGCTGAAGTGGTTAACAGTCACCCATATCAAGGGATATGCAAACATAATTTCTTACAATAATCCCTAAGCCAGGCAAAGATCACACTCTGCTCTAATTCTAGATGAAAAGCCTTATTAAATAATAATTAAAAAAAAATGACTAAATTGTTAGTGCAAAGGCTGAACAAAATCTTACCATCTATGGTCTACAAAGAAAAAGTCAGTTTTATCCCATTTTTACAAACAATGGATAATGTCAAAAAAGCCATTGACCTTATCGAACTTCTCAAAAAAAAAAAAAAGTGGTCTTTTCTGTTGAACACCCTCAGATATCTTGGCACCAAAGCACCATTTTTTGTGTGCTCTATCTCACTTGTATTCTTCCCTTGTGACCATTATTTGGGCACCATATTCCACCTCTCAACTGTTCACCAAATTTAAATGAAACTGGGCTAATCCTTTCTCCCCATTCTTTTCACCATGTACAGAACATTTAGTGACCCATATTACAGAATACGGCTTTGCGGCCTTTTGAAGGCCCAATCTTCCTTCTGTGACCTGGCGCCATCTGGTGGTGGCCATTGGCATTACAAGTAAAACAGCAGTTCTAATGTGTTTTTTCACTGCCATCTCCTTCCCTCCAATTAGAACCCCCAAACATTATATATATTTTTTATTCAAACACCCTAGAGAATAAAATGGCGGTCGTTGCAATACTTTGTCACACCGAATTTGTGCAGCGGTCTTGCAAGCACACTTTTGGGGAAAAAAATACACTTTTTTCATTAAAAAAGAGTAAAGTTAATATAGTAAGTTTACTTAATATAGTAAGTAAAGTAAATTTCAATTTTTTTTTTTATTGTGAAAGATGTTGTTACGCCGAGTAAATTGATACCAAACATGTCATGCTTTAAAATTGCGTCCTCTCGTGGAATGACGACAAACTTTTACCCTTTAAAATCTCCATAGGCGACGTTTAAAAAATTCTACAGGTTGCATGTTTTGAGTTTCAGAGAAGGTCTAGAGCTAGAATTATTGCTCTCGCTCCAACGATCGCGGCGATTCCTCACATGTATGGTTTGAATACCGTTTACATATGCGGGCACCACTCACGTATGTGTTCGCTTCTGCGCGCGAGCTTGGCGGGACGGGGCACGTTTTCTGTCTCCTAACTTTTTTAGATGGCTCCTAGATTCCAAGCTAATTTGTCAAACCCTGATATACTGTAGTACTGAACTTAAACATACCCAGTCAGGTATAAGGGTTAGAGTGATAGCAAAACATAATACACCTATACAGGCCATATTCCTATGCATATACAATGTACTTCAGGGTACATATCAAATGAAAGCGTGGCCTGCATCTGCAGTAAAATGACAACAGCCGCATTTAAAAAGGGCCCAGTGTTGCAATCGATATAGCTTCACATATCCATTCACACCTCAACATTTTGTAGCCTGAAGCTCCAAAATGCTGGAGGAGAGAAAAAAAAAATTATTCTCTATGGAGATGGTTCACCCTCTCCACTCCATGTCGCCTGAAGCTCAAAAAAGTTTGATCTTTTTTTGTAGCTCGATTCGGGCAGATTTGGGCTTTTTTCCACTTTTTACATTGGTGACTTTTTGACCTGTAAAAAAAACACAGAAAAATTGTGCATCTTTCTGCCTGATAAGGAAACCCTCGGGGGTGAATTCAGCCTAACCCTTTACCAGATTCAGGCATGGGGAGAGTATCCTCTGTTGAATGAAAGCTCAGCAGCAAACTTTGTGGGCCTTTCAAGTACATATGGAAAGACAAAAGCCCTCCAAAGCCATGTACATAAAGCATTAAAGTAAAAGGACCCTGTAGAATACACAAGAACAGTATTGAGGTGTATTCATACTAGAAACAACAAATCTGCAACAAAGAAGCATCTCACAAAGATGACTAATGTAATATCAAATATCTATAGCTATATCTCTTCACGTACACATACTGTAATAGGTTGTGGAACATGTATGTATATATGTACAAAGACATTGCAGAACGACATTGCATAAAGTTTATCTCTAAACCATTTACATCCCAGTTGTTAATGTACATTAATGCATCAAGACAACATTTAGCAGATTGCACATGACAATATAAAGGTCAGGTAAAAACCTCACAAATTCATAAGTCCACATATACAAATGAGGGCTATACTTCAAGCAGACCATTTACGGTAATCTAATACATATGCAGAGTCAAGAAATTGAATCACATATGAGGCATGATCCACAATGGTACAAAAAGAATATTCACTAAATAACACAAGCATAAGCTCCAATGTTGAGTATTTACATACAGAGAAATAACATACAGCTGAAGCATGGGGTCAGATTCATAGTGTATTCATCTAATACCCAACAGAAATACATATGCAACTGATGCTTATGTTATAAAGCCAACAATTTACATGTCAGATATAGCCTAGTCTCTGGCTATCGATACATTATAAATCCATCAGAACCCAGGGAGCGCCAGCTAATAGAAGTCTAGGCCTAAGAACACTGCTGGAGTGCATAGCAGATACTGGTAACCCATTATGAGTACAGCTTCCGCTCCTAGACATGACCAAATATTTAAGACAGAAGCAAATAAGAGTCTTGTTAATATACTACGTATTTAATCAAGGCCATCACTATGCGGTTAAAGCCGCAACCAATTCACATAGGTGTGAATCCGGCCTGAATGATCCAATGTTGACCTAAATGACTAATGATAAATAGAATCCACCTGTGTGTGATCAAGTCTCCGTATAAACGCACCTGCACTGTGATAGTCTCAGAGGTCCTTTTAAAGCGCAGAGAGCATCAATCATGAAGAACAAGGGACACACCAGACAGGTCCAAGATACTGTTGTGGAGAAGTTTAAAGCTGGATTTGGATACAAAAAGATTTCCCAAGCTTTAAACATCCCAAGGAGCACTGTGCAAGCGATAATATTGAAATGGGAGTATCAGACCACTGCAAATCTACGAAGACCTGGCCGTCCCTCTAAACTTTCAGCTCATACAAGGAGAAGACTGATCAGAGATGCAGCCAAGAGGCCCATGATCACTCTGGATGAACTGCAGAGAACTACAGCTGAGATAGGAGACTCTGTCCATAGGACAACAATCAGTCGTATACTGCACAAATCTGGCCTTTATGGAAGAGTGGCAAGAAGAAAGCCATTTCTTAAAGCTATCCATAAAAAGTGTCGTTTAAAGTTTGCCACGAGCCACCTGGGAGACACACCAAACATGTGGAAGAAGGTGCTCTGGTCAGATGAAACCAAAATCGAACGTTTTGGCAACAATGCAAAACGTTATGTTTGGCGTAAAAGCAACACAGCTTATCACCCTGAACACACCATCCCCACTGTCAAACATGGTGGTGGCAGCATCATGGTTTGGGCCTGCTTTTCTTCAGCAGGGACAGGGAAGATGGTTAAAATTGATGGGAAGATAGATTGAGACAAATACAGGACCATTCTGGAAGAAAACCTGATGGTGTCTGCAAAATACCTGAGACTGGGACGGAGATTTGTCTTCCAACAAGACAATGATCCAAAACATAAAGCAAAATCTACAATGGAATGGTTCACAAATAAACATATCCAGGTGTTAGAATGGCCAAGTCAAAGTCCAGACCTGAATCCAATCGAGAATCTGTGGAAAGAACTGAGAACTGCTGTTCTCAAATGCTCTCCATCCAACCTCACTGAGCTCGAGCTGTTTTGCAAGGTCTCTCGGTGTGCAAAACTGATGGAGACATACCCCAGGCGACTTACAGCTGTAATCGCAGCAAAAGGTGGCGCTACAAAGTATTGAAAAATATAAAAAGCCATATACTCAAATAAAAGCTTTACGCAGGTAGGACACACATGTAACAATGCATAACTCTACCTGTCATTCTCTTGCATCACTATTTCACCCTGTGTCACATGTTCATCTGCTTCATCTGCTTCTCCATTCAAAGTTACCCTGCTTGTTGTTTCGTCACTAGGCCCAGGACTGGACGATGCTGCTATCGTACCCAATTCTGCAGAGCACTGGGGGGTGTCTATACTTTCTTGCACATTATGCAGGGAAACTGAGGTCTCTATGGTTTCTAGATGGGAGTGAAAAGAAAATTCAGCATATTAAAAATATTCAAGTCTATCAAAACCAGTGTTTTTGGTTCAGGACTTTGTAAAACAACTGGCCTATTAGATAAAATCTTGCGGCTATTTTAACATTTATCATTTGTGACTTCTATTGTAAAAAATGTAATTTAACTAAAATTGCATCACACAAACAGAAATAAGATCTAAAATAATAAAAACTTACCTTCTTTAACAGATTTATCAAATTCACTGTCACTATTTACTTCCTGAGTTGAAGGTTTTTCTGATTCTACTTGTACATCTACTGTGGTCGCTGTATGTGAACTGTAGAGAAAAAAAGAATATATAAAAATAAAAAATAAAAGATAAAAACAAAAAGCTATATAATGATTGGTACTTTTATAATATTTTCTGATTTCTCTTAGAGATTCATGTCTTCATGTTTCCTGCATGGCGATTTTGAGCAGGCACAGCAACTTACAGTATTTGAATGGGCTGCTGTACCTACAGGAAATGCAGGAAAAAGGGGCCCCAAAACTTTCTCCAAAACACAACTGCATGGCAGCCACATGAAAGCACATAGCGCTGCAGCACACCATGCCCAAAAATGTGTTGCGTGTTCTGATCCGTGAGGTGCCATGAAGAATTAAAAGTAGTACGTTTTTTTTTTTGCAATTCATACTTATTCATACTTGGATGGAGCATCAGACGGATTCTGTGTCTGTCCCCCGGCGTCTCTGCACTGAGAAAGGAGCCACAAACAACGCCGATGGCTGTCTTCTCACTCCTCCCCGAGCAGAGCGATGCGGACTATCAGTCAGCATCGCTTTTGCTCTACTCCTCAGCGCTCATTGGAGTGCCGAGTCGTGGAGGGGTGGGGACTGGATGTCTCAGCGGCTTTGCCAAGACTACCATCAATCAAGGCAGCTGGTGGATCCCGACTTGGAAGTCGTGATGACGCTCTTCCCTGACTGATGGCAGTGATTTCAGCAGAGAGAGGACTTCAGACCGCTCTCCGCTGAAAACGGGACACAGGAGTGCAAAATGAATTGCACTCCTGTGACCCAGAGGCGAAGCCTAGCCTAAAAAGCTCAGGCTGGACTTCTCGTTTAATGGCATCCCTGCACATCTGCTAAAGAGCAGTGCATTTTGGCTGCAGGAATGCATGCGACTTACATGCATTCCCATATATGCACTAGTGTAAACCTAGCTTTACAGCTTAAGGATGTATGTAATAAAAGGTCGTTTGTGTGCTATCATGATGGGTCTATAAAAAAATAAATTGATTTTGGGCTTGAAGATTATCTGCTCACTGAGAACAAATATACTTTATATACAATACAGTTTAGCAAAAAAATGCACACCTCGTTTGTTTACTGAGATCAGTGAAGTCTGCCCAGCCTTCTGCGCAATTATTTGTTGCAGTTCCATCCCATAGAGATGACCCAGTATCTGCTGACGTCACAGAGGGGTATGATGAGGCATCTGGGGCTGTGGAATCAAATGTAGCCGTCCAGGTAGGATCTGTAGATTATATATATTATACATATCATATACAGGAAAATAAGCAGCAAAAATGTTTGCACTAAATGTGAAAATGGTCTTACAGAACATACAAAAAAGTCCAAAAGTTACAGTCCAGTATCTTATTAAAAACTTTTTTTTTTTAAGTACTGAAAGTTGACATACTGTATAGACCATTGAGCCACACAAGCATATATTGCATATATTGCCCAAGGCCTATATGAGATAGGTTAGATCAAAAGAACTACCAGTCCACCTTGTCAAAAGCCTTCCCTGTCTAGGTTGAAGATATTGAAGTGTACTCTCCATGATCTTCAGTTAATAGATGTATGGAGGATATTACATCCTAAATCCAGAGACTATACATATTTCTCAACGGTCCATCGATCTCATAGTCAAATCGACTACTTCTTTGTGGACCACAATTGTCTTGACTGATCACCAATATGCGATATTGGCACAATGGTTTGGTCAGACCATGCACCACTTTTTTTGAAGCTTAATATTCTTCGGTCCCACTCAGAGAATGGACGTGGCGATTAAATGATGCATTATTAGAAAATACAGAATGCTCTACTTATATAGCTGAAACTATCTCAAATTTCTTGTCAGATCATGCACTAGACTCCACGGCACTTCACACTCAATGGGAGGCCTTGAAAGCCGTTTTGAGAGGGACTTTTATCCAATTAGGCACCCGAATGAAAAAGAAGCGATCAGCAGAGATTATAAAAGCGGTCCAAAAGCTTAGATTGGTAGAAACAGAACATAAGCGATTAAACACGACAAACTTTATTGGAGGCGACATCAGCAAGGACCTGCTCGCGTAATTTATTCGAATCCTCAGCTCGTACATACTCATGTAAAAAGGCGCTATATCAATACAAATTCAGTGATAAGTGTGGAAAGTCGTTGGCCAATTCTTTAAAAACACACCAGAGCCCGACTTTTATCTCAAGGCTTCAGGGTCCAAATGGTGAAATAATATCTTCACCTTCGTTATGAAAACATTTAGCGATTTTTTTCCAGTCTCTATATAATATACCCTCACACCAATCTTTAAGTTCACCTGAAGACGAAGAGGATAAGATCAAAACCTATATAACAGATACTTCGTTACCTACTCTAGAGGAAAATATAGTAGAAGAACTAGAAACCCCAATTACTGAAGAAGAGGTTACAAAGGCTATAATTAATACTCCGGGGGGTAAAAGTCCAGGTCCTGATGGCTTTACACCGAAATTTTATAAACATTTTTTCCTCTGACATTACCCCTTTTTTGACTCGGGTATTTAACTCTGTAGCGAATGGTTCTACCTTTCCGAAACAAACTCTGGAAGCACATATTTCACTTATCCCGAAATCAGATAAAGATCTTTCGTTATGCGCGAATTATAGACCCATATCCCTAATTGGGGTAGATGTAAAAATCTTTTCTAAAATTTTGGCTAGTCGCTTACAACCGTTATTACCTCAATTAATTCATTTACGGCTCTTTCACTCGTGCGGTCCGTTTTGCGGTCCGCTCCGTGTGTCCGTCGGCTCAGCGGGGGGGTCTCCGCTGAGCTGTCGGGCGTACAGGGCGGTCCCCGCACACTGTGCAAGGACCGCCCTGTCTCTCTCCTCCGCTATCCCCTATGGGGAATCGGATGAAAACGGACCGTCTGTCCGTTTGCTTCTGATCCGTTCGGCCGGACGGAAGAAAAATAGGACATTGTTCCGTCCGCAAAAACGGATGCGGATCTAGCGGACGTTAGCGGATGCATCATCCGCTAACGGATCCACTCCCATAGGGAAGCATTGAGGTCCGTTAACGGACGTCCAAAAAATGGATGAACGGAATGGACGTGTGAAAGAGCCCTTAGACCAGGTTGCATTTGTCAGTGGTCGAGAGGCAAGAGACAACACGCTGACAACTCTCCTACTGACGGATTATGCCCGAACCCAAGAAATCCCTCTATGTTTGTTAACGGTCGATGCCGAAAAGGCGTTTGACTGGGTAAGATGGGCATTTCTACGAGCCTCCCTCCTACAGATTGGTATGGGCCCCAATATGATAGCGAGGATTATGTCCCTATATCAATCGCCATCAGCAAGAATTAAGGTGAATGGTTCACTGTCCTCCGCCCTTCCTTATTCTAATGGAACGCGTCAGAGTTGTCCACTATCCCCATTATTGTATGTCATAACAATGGAACACCTTGCAAATGCAATGAGACAAAACGAAAATATAACTGGTATTCAGGTAGGCCCCCTACATGAAAAATTGGCTCTTTTTGCAGATGATTTGTTATTATTTGTAACAAAACCTCATATTTCTTTACCATCTAAACTTTTAGAATTTCAGAAATTTAGTGAAGTTAGCAATTTTAACTGTAATAAATCAGAACTTCTATACCACAAACAAAAATGAAGAAAATATTGAAGAATTTTCCTTTTAGGCCCTGCCCGGAATCGATTCGGTATTTAGGGATCAATATCTCAGCGTAAACAGCACAACTATACTCCTTAAATTGCCTTCCAAAACTCAATAAAATTCAAACGACATTGACATCTTATGCATTTAAGAGACTTTCATGGTTTGGTAGAATTAATACTCTCAAGATGGATATATTTCCTCGTTTACTATACTTGTTTCAAACAATCCCAATCCATCTTCCAGCTAAATATTTTATTAAAATCCACTGTCTATTTTCCAAGTTTATATGGAAATCAGCACAGTCAAGAATTAAGTATTGCACTTTATCACTTTCAAAAAATAAAGGTGGAGTAGGGGTGCCAGATGTTTCTATCTATCATAAAGCAACTATATTAACATGTATCATTGATTGGTTTCATCACTCTACATCCAAGTTATGGGTTCAATTGGAAGGTCACATGAATCCTATAGATCTATGTGGCCTTCCATGGACCTCACCTATCTTAAGAAAAGGCCTCTCAATACCAGTAGATCTTACCAGACAAACATTGTATATATGGGATCGTATGATACCCATTTATAAAATGTCAAAACAAATAAGCCCTAGGACTCCTTTTTTTGGAACGCCAGACTTTTTACCAGCCTTACACTCAACTACGTTCGGGCCTTGGTACAAACAAGAACACAGAAGAATTGTTCAAGTTCTTCAGACAGATACATTATCATTGATAGATCCTCCATGGACAAACATCTTTCATAACCCGGCGCAGTGGCTACAGAGACATCAAGCACTATGTTACATACGGTCAATCCCATCAAAACAAGATGTTTATACTGTACCAACCGCGTTTGAATCTCTGCTCCTGCAAGAAGAGCCAATTTTGCATTCGATCTCTGTAGTATAATCTATCCTGTAGTATATTCTATCCTCTTGCTATCGATTCGCTCAGAACCCCCTCTGTTCATACGGAAGTGGGAAAAAGAACTTCAAGAGAATATAGCTATATCAGACTGAGAAAAAAGTTTCATTTTGACCCTTAAAACGTCAACAGATACAAGAACGCAAGAAAAAGCGTATAAACTGGGGAGTAGATGATATAGGTGCCCCTCTACTATGCATCAAATTAACCAGGATATCTCGGATATCTGTTGTCGTTGTTATGAGTCAAAAGGTAACATGCTACATATCTGGTGGGACTGTCCCCCGGTGAAAAGGTTCTGGAAACAAATTTTTGATCTTTATAGAAAATTAGGAGATATATCAATCAGAGCATCACCCAAGGTGGCTGTCCTAAACATGATTCCAGGACCTATAAAGAAAGTAAAGGAGGATTGGATTAGATATTTCATTGCGGCAGCTAGAGCGGTTATCCCTCGATATTGGAAGACAGGGAAATTACCTTCCCTGGGGGAATGGGCAATGGAACTAGACTCTGTTAGAGACTTGGAAGGCCTGCTGGCACGAGAAACAGGAAAAGAAGAGCAGTTCGCCCATACATGGTCTGCTTGGTATGATTTCCTGAAAATCAGATGAATTTCTTAATTGGATTAAAGAGAAAAGAAAAGGAGAAAAGCGCCTCTGGGTTATCTAATAAGATTTTTAATAACAAATAGGACGTATCTAACACTTAGATGTAGTGTGATATCGCCCGGAGATGAAATGCTGGCAGTCTAGGAGAGCAGGAAGGTCTCAGGCTTATGCAGGCTGTAATGATCATCCAATCAGTGGTTTCAGAAGCGCTGAGTGTGTCACTGCAGAAGATAGACGTGCTGACAGGGGAGCAGTTGGTAAGGGAGAAGTTCATCAGGGTGTCAGCAATCCTAGGCTGAAAAAAGGCTGGTGCAGAGCGGCGTTCAGGATCAAGGAGCTCTGAGGGAAGCAGCTCGTGTTCCGGGTGGTGACGTCAGGAGGACGGTGGAGGACGGTGGCTGATCAGGGCCAAAAGTTCACACAACGCGTTTCAGAGCATATCGCAGGTCCGTAGGAGGAACCGCGCGCTCCTTTCTCAAGTGTAGGCGGGGACAGGAATGAAAAAACTTAAGAAGAAATCATAGGTGGTTCGACAGCCAATCGGAAGCCTCAAAACACGATCGTTTTGTGTAATGAGCTGCCGTGTAGATGAAAGGAGATTTGGAAGGAAGATAGAAAAGGAAAGATGGAGCTGAAAGATAACTAGGGAATTATAATAATAATGTTAAAGGGCACATACATTTTTGCTTGTGTTTAGTATTAGAGAGAACAGAAAACTGTAGTAAAAACGGAAATGCAGTAATTGAATACATTTCATTGAATGGGTGTTGCGCCTAACATAATAACAATGGTAAAATGATCTCAAAGAATTATAAACTTAATTAATCAAGAAAAGAGATATAGGGGGAGTTGATTAGTAGGTTACCCATTAGTGAGAGGATATTCTGTACAATAGATATGTATATATGAACATATCTAAAATGCAAAATCATATAATATATGGAATAGTCATGTCATAAAATGAAATATTAGTGATCACTAAGGGGGGGGGGGGGAAGGGGGGGGCTATTAGAATAAAAAATATATAAAATATATAAAAAAATGATATAAAAATGATGGAACATTGAAAAAAGGTTTTATTTTTGTTTTTATTTTATGTTAATATTTCTTTACTGAGGTCATTGTTTTCTCAGAGAATGGTATTAACGTCCAGTTCCTCATTGAGGCCAAGTGGGGCAAGGCAATTTAGGGTAAAAATCCAGAAAGTCTCGCGTTCACATAATCGTGAGAAACGCTCGGCCTCAGATAGCTTGTTGGGTATAGATTCGATTACCCATACTCGCAAGCTGTCTGTGGATTGGTTATGCTGTTGCAAAAAATGGCGTGGTACGCTGTGCTCATCACAACCAGCCTCAATGAGGCGTCGGTGAGTGCCGAAACGTTGCCTGAGAGGGTTAATAGTGCGGCCCACATATAGTAGACCACAAGAGCATGTAAGGCAATATACCACGTGATCGGTGGAACAATTATAGAAATTTTTTAAATGGTAGATTTTGTCTCTATGGGTAAAATATTTTTGGCCATGAGTGACAAAATGGCAAGTTTTGCAACGGGATTTGTTACATCTGAACATCCCTATGAGGGGGATTAGACAAATGGTATTTGTTGTTTTGGGATCTTTTAGTTTGCTTGGAGCTATTTTATTTTTAAGAGTTGGAGCCCTCCGATACGTAATTTTAGGCTTGTCCAGTAAGGTAGTGGCTAAATATGGATCTTGTTTTAAAATGTTCCAATGTTTGGTCAGAATGTCTTCCATTTTTTTGTATTGTTGGTGATATCCAGTTATGAAGCGGACAATGGGTGTTTCCGATGGTTTTTTCTGTATTGGGTTTTTATTCTTTAGTAGGAAGGTGTTATATGCCTGGTCTATTAAAGTTTCAGGGTAATCCTTTTCTAAGAATTTTTGCTTAAGGTGTAAACTTTGATTGATATAATCGCTGTCTTTCGTGCAATTCTGTCGCAATCTACAGAATTGTCCCTTGGGTAT
The DNA here is from genome assembly GCA_029574335.1 of Rana kukunoris. NCBI lineage: Eukaryota > Metazoa > Chordata > Amphibia > Anura > Ranidae > Rana > Rana kukunoris. Next base: position 91,414,890 of record CM056058.1, on the reverse strand, counting down.
GTTTTTAATCCATATTGGATGGTGGCAGCTATTATAATGCAAATATGAATTACCCGCAGTGGGTTTTGTATAGTTCCGTGCAATAATGCGATTTTCTTCATGATTCAGCTCAAGATCAAGGAAGGCTAATGAATCTTCATTCCATAGAGATGTAAAGGAGAGGCCTAGTTTGTTGGAGTTGCAATGTTCGACGAATTGATTTACTGTGGGTATGGGACCATCCCAGATGATAACTATATCATCGATATAGCGACCATAGAATATAATGTGCTGTGAAAAGGGATTGTTCTTCCAAATAAATCGGTTTTCCCAGAATCCCATTGTCAGATTGGCGTATCAATCATCAAATCATTTTCTATATGATTGCTATTTTATAGACATGGACATCTGAGCTTAATTTTATGGATATCACTGAACATTCGGAGCGCTGTATCTTTGTTTTTTTAATTGGATTAAAGGGAACCAAATCGTTGTAGGACTATGGTGGAGGGATGGTTTTGTTTCTTTCCCCTTCCCTTTTTCTTTTTTCCCCCTTCCCCCTTTTTTTTTATCTTTTTCTCTCTGTCTTTTACTTTCCTTAGTATAATCTATGGGGTTTATGAAGAGACTTTGTATTAAAGATGTGAAAAAAAATAAGGTATTTAATTAGGTTAAGTAGACCGAAAGTATGTATATCTGTTATGTATAGGAGATATCCCTGTAAGATGAATATAAAACAATAAAATAATATTGTAACAAAAGCCTTCCCTGCATCAGTGGGAAGTATCATAACTGGACTGAAGCTGGATCAAGCAGACTGAATTACATTGAGGGTCAGAGTGGTGTTATCCGAGATTTTACTCATAGCTATAAACTCCACCTAGTCTGTGTGTTTAAGACTTCATTGATTTGAATCCTCATCTTCTTTAGGTATAACAGCAATATGGACTCAGAGGTAGTCTGCTTGTAAGGCGCAATCATGTAAGATAGAAACATTGGGAGATAACTGTTGGTACAGGGATAGTAGAAGTAATGTTGTAAAAAGGGAGGGATCACCAGGGCCTGAGGAATTTCTCACTAGAAAGATCAGTGGTTTCCAAAGTGTGGGCCTTTGCTTGCATTTTCCCTGCCCTTGGGACACTATTCCTCCCACTGACACCAATGATGGGGCACCATTCCTCCCACCGACACCAATGATGGGGCACTATTCCTTTCACTGACACCAATGATGGGGCACCATTCCTCCCACTGACACCAATGATGGTTCACTATTCCCCCCTCTGACCCCAATGATGGTTCACTATTCTACCCTCTGACCCCAATGAAGGGAAAATAGTCTTTTCACTGACACCAACGATGGGGGACTATTCCTCCCACTGACACCAATGATGGGGCACTATTCCACCCTCTGACCCCAATGACAGGGCACTATTCCTCCCAATGACAACAAAAGAGCACTATTCATCCCACTGACACCAATGATGGGCCACTATTTCTCCTCGTTACCACAGGGGTGCTGTGTATTTGTTTTTATTATTTTACTCCTGCTCCGGCAATCCTGAGGCATGATCTACTCCCACGACTATGCTTCTCCTATGGATCATAGGAGTGCAGCTCAGGAAAGATCCAGACTTTACAAAAAAATATTAGATATTCTGTGTGAATGAAAACACAAACATGTAGTGTTTTTTTCCCCCACAAAATTGGAAATATGTCTTTGGAGAATATATTGGATCCCCTGTAACTCCTAAGAGAGCATTTTGCATTTTCTGCAACTTATGTAGCATACAATTGTAAATAAAATAATGATTTTTTTTTTAGCAAGACAACTATACTAAAATGTGTACTGATGTGCTTAAGATCAAAGATACTAGGTCAGGGGTGTCAAACTCAATTTAATTGTGGGCCACATCAGCATTATGATTGCCGTCAAAAGGGCCAGTTGTATTTGTAAGATTAGGTGTCCAGCGCATCCCCTCCCCCTTACATTAGATGTCGAGACACCCCACCATCTGAAATGGAGTTCCCCACTCTCCCTTGCGTCACAGTGCGCCCCATTTCCTTATGTTGCTGCTGGGAAGAAGCTGGATTCATTGCTTAAAAAGCAGAAAGTAAGGGTCTAGAGGAGGGCTGGAGGTTCGAGGGCCACATGAAATGGCCCAGAAGGCCGGATTTGGCCTGCGGGCCTTGTGTTAAACACATAAAGGGAGGGGATGTTAACCCATAGGGAGACCAAGAGATAGTGTCCCCTTTGACAACCAAGGGGCTACCAAGGCAGTGACGGACAATATTATAGATCAAAAAATGTATTAATCAATTAGAAAATACAAATGTACAAAAGTTGAGATATAAAGTATATACAATGTAAGCTAAGAAGCTCTGATACTAGGTTCATTAGTGCAGTACTGGCCGGCCACTATAAGTAGGTTTTTATCAGAGCTTCTTAGCTTACATTGTATATACTTTATATCTCAACTTTTGTACATTTGTATTTTCTAATTGATTAATAAAAAAAAAAATTTTGATCTATAATATTGTCCGTCACTGCCTTGGTAGCCCCTTGGTTGTCCCAGGGGACACTATCTCTTGGTCTTCCTATGAGATAACATCCCCTCCCTTTATATGCATAGTTTTGGCTACGGTGGTGATCCCTAGATTGAGAAAGTGACTGTTTATAGATCGTTGAGATATTTATATTGAGTTGTTAGTGTGTGTGTGCGCTCATCTTTCGTTATGTTTACTTGTGTTGAACATCCATGTGCTAGGTCCTTTATTTGCGCTACCTAGATCTTCTCCTTGTGAACGGACTGGTAATGCAGATTGGCTAACCCGATTTCATGTGACTTCTTTTTGCAAGCAATTGCATGGTTCTACTTTTACTCACCTCCCTTTAATGGATTTTGTGAGACTGTGCTCCCTCTTGGAGGTTTCGAGAGACACACACTCACCACTATATATAAACTCATTCACTTAACATCCAATACCTCTTTGCACATTTCTACAAAGACGTGGGGTGAGGGCCTTAGGCATTAACTCACCTCAGAAGAATGAAACAATGCTTTCCCATTTATTAACAAATCTTGTGTTTCCAGTGCTTTCAGAACTATAAAAAAGTGTTAGTTTAATTTTAAGGGAAAGAAGGTTCATTGAAACGCTTTTTTGGCCGCAAGACAATACCCATTTTCTGGAAATCCCCTACTACCCCCCCCCCCTTTGCAAGTGGTTAACCGTGAATACCCAAATCGCTGACTGCCTAATGTAGATATACATCGGCAGAATGGCATGGGCAGGCAAAGCAAAGTACAGGTAAAACAAGGCATTTCCCTGTTCTGCCTAGAGACAGGACAGTGATCTACTGCTCCCTGTCATCGGGAGCAAAAATCACTATTGTGTTACTGGTAGTCCAGCCCCCTTACAGAATCACTCCCTAGGACACACTTAACCCCTTCCTCGCCCCCTACTGGTTAACTCCTTCACTGCCAGTGTCATCTACACAGTAATCAGTGCATTTTTACAGCACTGATCGCTGTATAAATGACAATGGTCCCAAAATAGTATCAAAAGTGTCCCGATGTGTCAGCCGCAATATCGCAGTCAAGATAAAAATCGCAGATCACTGCCATTACTAGTAAAAAAAAAGAAAAAAAAAAAATACTAATAAAAATGCAATAAAACCATCCACTATTTTGTAGACGC